>CM053627.1:144624383-144640427 GCA_028646595.1 Phalanger gymnotis | reverse complement strand
CTTGAAAGCAAAGAAATTCCAGGTCCTGTAACAGACAATCAAAAAATATGTTGGTACAGGAATGCCTTTCAGCATCTCCTTAAATCATATTGTCCCTGCCCAAGCTCCACTTAATGGTTGCATTTTGGGCCCTCTTAGCTTAGAGTGAAGTCAATGGTAACTTTCTCTTTGGAACAGCAACCCTGAGGGTCTTCCCCTCACAGCTTGATTTTTTTCCTTTTTTCATAATTAAAGGAGCCATCCCTTGACTCACTTCTTAAAGAGACCTATTCACTGAATAGGTGTTACCTCACTCTAAGTGAGTACATGAAAAGGCCTGAGCCTAAAAGAGCCAGGGTTTCCCATTGCATCCTGGGTCATCTCCAGTCATCCTGATGAATATCAGGTCACTGGATCCGGGTGGCTCTAGAGGAGAAAGTGAGGCTGATGACCTTGCACACGCCTCCCTCACTGAAATCAAAGGCAACTGAAAGTCATGTCATCGTTTCACTGATGTCATGGTCCTCTTCGAAAACAAAAGACAAACACAACAACAAATCATATTGCACAAGTAACTTCCTGTTTACCCTATGCCTAGAAAAAATCTTATTTTTTCTCAACACCCTCTATGACTTAAACCAAAATCTACCTAATTCTAGACACTACGCTTCTATTAATATAGCCTAAACTCACATTAGCAATTTAATGGATTAGCAAATTCATTAAATACGGTTACACTTCCACGGTCATGACTAATCGTTTGTTTGTTTTAAATAAAGAGTTCTACCTTCATTACAATCATTACTGACCATAAGTAAATGATCATGTTTGAATTTGCCAATGTGTTGTAATTATTTTGATTCACAGCAAGGATACAGTCTCAATCAATATTTTCACACCCAGACACCTACAAATCAAAACAAAGGATGATACTTAACCTGGTGAGGGAGTGCGAAGGGAAGGAGATAGAATACCTGGGTTCTAATCTGACTGCCTGACCTTAGGCAAGAGAGGCAGACTTGACCTTGAATGAGTCAGGCAGAGGGGAAAGCAGTTACAGAATTATAAAATTTCAGAGCTGAGAAAGACTTTAAAGATCATCTCATTTATCACCTTCCTTGGAGTTAAATGACTTGGCTAAAAGGGCTAATTAGTAACAGAGCTGGGATTGGAACCCAAGTCTTCCTCACTTCACCTGTCTTGATTCATTTTATCATCCTGAGTTCTATAGCAATCCAAAGCTTTGATGGAATAATTTCTTTCTAATTGGTAAACTTATGATCTCTTTCTTACTAATTATATTCATTAGGAGGAAGGAAACAAGCATTTATTAAACACCTACTATATGCCAGGCACTGTGCTAGGTGTAGAAGGGAGCATATTACAGGCATGAGGAGGGAAAGTCAGCGTAGAGGTCCAAGAGACAAAAAATGGAGTATTATTTTTAAAAATACTTTCATTTGACCTTTATATCAACCATAGGCAGTAGCAAATGCTATGATTACCCCCATTTTGCAGCTGAGAAAACTGAGACACATAGTAAAGTGACTTGCTCAAGGTCATACAGCCAACGAGCATCTGAGGGCAAATTTGAACTCAGGTCTTCCTGACTCCAGGCTCAGTGATCCATCCACTGTACCACCTAGCCAGGCTAGACTCTTAGAGAGCAATGATTGATTTTTTTTCCTTTTCTTTGTATCCCCATGCTTAGCATAGTACCCGGCATCTAGTAGGACCTTAATAAATGTTCGTTGCCTGACTGTCCCCAAATTCATTAAATATTAGTAACTTAATGAGCTAGAGAAACCTCCTTTCCCAACAGTAATTATCCTTATTTCTCTATAATTAAATGAATATTAAAATTACTAAGTATATACAATCTATTAACAATGAAAGTAATTATAAAGCAAAGGTATGTATAAATAGTTTCAATATTTTGGCTATGACCAATGCCACAGCCCAAGTCACCTCAAATCTTCATTCTAACAGTAGATAATTCCTCTTTGCTTGTTTAGAAACTCATTCTTACATCATTCAATTCATTCCAGATACTGATCAAAGTCACTTAAGAATCTTCTCCATATTTCTCCTCAGTAAAAACAAAATTAAATTCAATCTTTTTGGAAATCCAGATTCATCCTTTTTTGTTATTCTCTCTTTATTAATCTTAGGAAACACTCTTTCCAAAATATGCTATACATGCAAGTTCCTAGAGATTCTTCATAGAATTATTTTTTAAGTTTTCTTTATAACGCATCATAAAAGTTCTGACAAGGAAGAAATTTCACATCACCTTTTTTCTCCGTCCAGGAGACATTAATACTTAATATTAGGAATTATTATAATAAAGATATTATTCATGGATTTTCATCTATTACTAATATAGTTGAACTTAATAAATAACTTCAGTTTTCTTGCTTAAGATTTAATAGGTCACGTGATAGTTGCAAAAGGATTTGGAGCCAAAAGACTTAAGGTCAAATAGACAAATTTAACCTCTCCAGGCTTCCCATTCCTCATCTGCGAAATGAAGGATTTTAACAAGATGTTCTCTAAGGATCATTCCAGCTCTAAATTGAGCCAAAAATACAGGGGAGGGGGAGGAAAAGGGGAGGAATAACCAATTAAATATTTGACACACAGACCTGTGAAATAAATGGAGTGTTATAGCAAGAATGATATCAATAATACCTTATATCTACATAGTGCTTTACTATTTACAAAGTACTTCCACACGCATTATTTCGCCTGGTCCTCACAGCAACCCAGTGAGGTAAATAAACAGGTTTGGATTTTTAATCACCTTTTGACAAATAAAGAAACTCAGGCTCAGAGAGTTAGGTGGCTTGCCTGAGCCAGCAAGTGACAGATCAAGGACTCAAATTAACCAAGTTTTCTGACTCCAAAGAGTCTAGTGCTGTTTCCACTATAGCATGCTGTCTTTCAGGCATACGACCTTGTCCCTGTCTCCAGAGAACTTAGCCTAAGCTGGGGGAAAAAGGGACAATCTACAAACACACACACACACACACACACACACATTAGAAGACAATGCAAGGTATCATATAATGAAGAACCAAATCGAATATGATCAAATGCCCATATTTATGCTATAGCCAATAAGCATGATGGTGGCCAGGATAGGGAGAAAACAATATTCTCTAGAGTCATTAGGGGAATGTCTCATTGAGAATACAGAAGTTGAGCCAGCCGGTGATAATGAAGAGAGGAGAACATTCATAGAATCATAAAATTTCAGAGCTGGAAAAGACTTTGGGTATCATTTAGTCAATGTCTTCATTTCTTAGAAGAGGAAACCAGGACCCAGAAAGGCTAACTTACTTGTCAAGCATCGCAGAGTTGGTCAGTGGCAAAGCTGAGATTAGAACCCAGACCTTGCTGTTTTCCAGTACTTTGTTCTTTCTCCCATAGAGCACATTCCAAGCAGGTGAAACAGCATGAAACAAAAATAAGCATATCAAACCGTCAGTCAACTAGATCACAGAGTACCTAGAATTAAAGGTGGTAAGTCGTGAGGCCTAAATACTGTTACAGGCCTAGTGGGAAAGGTGCTCTTTAAATTACCATACCTGTTTCATTCCATTTCAATTAAATAAATCCTGGAAATTCTCCATTTAAAATGCCACTAATTTGGGGAACAAACAGTGATACAGGCTACTAAAGGGTTGGATTTGTAGAAGAGAAATTGGATGGCAGACAAAAGATCGTCATCCTTATTATTTAGCCTGAAATAATGGGAGTGCTTACAATATACATCTCAGAGTGCATTCCCAGTCACAGCCAATATCTCTCATGCCCCAGCCACTTCAATGCCTGTGAATTGCTTACACAAAATCTTGAACAAGTAGCCCCAGCATTATGCCCTCAAGGCAAACAACTGAAAGAGATGACAAGAATGTATGTAGAATAATGTGAAACTACCTACAGGCAATTTTGGTTCTTCCAAACCAGATACCAGAAGTCATCTCACACATAGGAGTCACAGCGCAACTAACTGTGAGCTTACTCCTCTTAAAATGAATATTCAGTCTGTCCCCTGGGACACATTCATCACATAAGTGGCATCCTTTGTCCTGCCTTCTACTTCAATAAAGGGGGGAATGTCAGCCGAGCAGTGTTTCTGTGCCATACGTGTATCATATTACCAAGAATGAAATGTTATGCTGGGCAAGCTTACTCATTTAAATCTCTAACATAGTCTGGTTATCAATAAACAGATACAGATGTTATGGTGAAAGTGGAAAGTCAGTGAGGGGTAGGGGGAAGAGTATGGTATATGCTTCCATGCATCAATCTGGAACAAATAGTAATAATGAATGAGACAAAGTATATAAAATACTTGCAAATCTCAAAGGGCTATAGGAGTATCAGCAAATATTGATATTATTGTAGACTGTAAAGAAATGATAATATTTTTAAAAATTATAAGCAACTATGAGAGACAGTGTGGTATAGTGAATAGAGAGCTGATCTCAAAACAAGGAAGATCTCATAATCTGGACTACAATACATATTGGCTATGTGACTTTGGATTTAACATCTCTGTCCTCTAAGGAACTCTCTAAGACTGGGTACCAACCTGTATTGGTGGAAGGATTTTTTCATTTGGGAGTTCTCCTGTATCAATGAAATCAAAGATCCAGTCCCTGCCTGCAGACACAATTGAGACTGATGACAGCCCAAATGATGTCTGCATTTATGAGTCAAATCAGAAAGATCAGAAAGAAGCACCACCTGAGGCAAGTTATTCAACCTGTATGGGCCTCAGTTTCTCCATCTGTAAAATGGGAGAAAGGGTTTCACATGAGGTGGCTTCTAAGGTCCCTTTCAGTTCTGAATCAATAGAAGATAATAAAAATAGTAATAAATAATAATATCCTAATATAATAATTAATAATAGCTTGTGTTTATATGGTACCTTAAGGTTTGCACAGTACTTTACAAATACCGTCTCATTCGCTCCTCACAACAACCCTGGGAGGCAGTCACTATTATCATCTCCATTTTACAGTTGTGGTTGCTAAAGCAGATGGTGGTTAAGTGATTTGCCCAGGGTCACACAGCTAGTAAGTGTCTGAGTCTCTCCGACTCAAGTCTGGCATAATTCAGCTGAATAGCTTCAGGGAGAGCAGCAACAACGACAAAAATGAGGAAACCACAGCACGCAGTTTTGTGGGGATTTGTAAACAATGGATTGAGTCAAATGATGGATGCACAAATGGAAATGTTTTCTGTTGAGTCCAGGGTCTGCTCTTTTACATGCATCTCAGTGGATCTAGAGGAGAGGTCAACGGGATGCTGTTTTCTGGTCCCATCTCATCAACTGTAACTCCTGCGTAGCGATCTTTAAAATGTTCTCATTTCCAGGAGAGAACAGAGAACTCAATGTACATAATTCAAGAGGCAAAACATGGAGGGGGTGGCATTCTGCAGCCTAATTATCCAAATGGGATGGGACTCACAGTACAGAGGAAGGGGAGCCAGATAAGCCAATAGGGGAAGGAGAGAAACAAGGTGATATTGACTCTGACATGACCTATCAAAGGTTCCAAAGGGAGAGGAACATTTCATTTGGAAATCAAGTGAATCATTATAAAGTTAAGAGAGAGAAAAGGGACCTCACAGATAACAGAACTGGCTTTCAGCCACCCTTTCTAAAGAAGTAGACCAGAGCAACACTTCAAGTGCCCAATTAGAGCATACTGTCTGGATACTTCAATGAAAAGCTTCAGGGATTCCAGCTAGACAGAGTCTTCCAACATTTTACCCTATTGTGATGACTTCTGACCTCACAGGTGACCTCTCCCACCTGCCCGCCATCTTCCTGCAAAATGGTTAATTCCCCCATATGTTTATATTCTACTCCTTCTACTCTTCTAACCCTACTAGAGTTAGCACCTAGTTGTTTTTTAATTTGAAGTAACAACTGTTACATGTAACAAATGTTACATTTTTCCAAAAGCATGTGCTTACAATGTGTTTCTGTCTCACATTCTGGTAGTTCTCACAAACTTGTTCGAAGTAACAAATGTAACAAATGACCAATGTTGTTAGTCATATTCATGGGCCCATGGGTCATGAGTGGGCCCAGTGGATCGAGCATGGGGCCTGGAGTCAGGAACACCTGAGTTCAAATCTGTCTCAGAGACTTAGTGGCCATTGTCCCTAGAAAAGTTGCTTAACCCTCTTTGCCTCAGTTTCTTCATTTTTAAAATGAGCTGGAGAAGGAAATGGTAAACCACTCTAGTATCTTTGCCAATAAAATTCCAGATGGAGTCACAAAGAGTTAGACATGACTGAAACCACTGAACAACAACAAAGTCACCATGTTTCCAGTCCAATGATGACTTTGTTCCTTGAACCTTCTACTATTCTTCTTGAGTAATGTTTATAGGGCAATATAGGCGGATGCTGGTAAATGTTTAACAACCAGGACTGGGGAGGAGGGTAGGGTTGAGTCAGGGAATGTATGCATACATACTTTTAAGTTGAATCTGCATTACTAACATTTTCTTAAATCTAGACCAGAAGTGTCAAACTCATGGTCCAATGAGGACTACAAAACTCCTGAGTAGGGCCTGAACCAAATTAAAATGTAATTGGGAAATTAATAAAATAAATAATAATACAACGCAACATAGATAATGTTAACTTGTGGTTTTAAGTCAATAAGTAGTGGCAAAAATCCATTTCTATTTGATTTTGCCCTCACTGGTCTAGACAATCAATCAAACGGCACACAGACAGCTTTGGGGATTGAAAAGATAGTAGAATATGTGCACTTTTGTCACCAGTTCCATCGCGGTAACAAAACAAACAGAAAATATACCCAAAGATGCAAAAGAAAGAAGGCTTGGACTGTATATTCAGTGCTTCTTCATACCAATTCAATCACAGGTCCAAGTAAAAAAATTTACTTGGCCCTATACTAGGCACTAGGCATACAAAATTAAAAACAAAACCATTCCTGCCCTGAAGGAGCTTATATTCTACTAATATATTTGGGGGAGCCTACTATAGGACATGTAGTAAGTATGACACAATAGATGGACCACCTGGCTAACATACAGGCATAACTTGTTTTATTGTGCTTCATTTTATTGTGGTTCAAAGAAATCCCATTTTTTATAAACTAAAGGTTTGTGGCCACCCTGCTAAGCAAGTCTATCACTCATTTTTCCAAAAGCATGTGCTTACAATGTGTTTCTGTCTCACATTCTGGTAGTCCTCACAATATCTCAGACTTTTCATTATTATTATATCCGTTATGGTGACCTGTGATCAGTGATCTTTGATAATACTATTGTAATCGTTTCGGGGAGCCACAAACCACGTAAGCCCACGTAAGATGGCAAACTTAACAAATGGTTTGCGAGCTCTGACTGCTCCTCCCATCTGACCATTCCCTATCTGTCTCCTTCTCTTCCAGTCTGCCAATTATTCCCTGCAAAACAACAATATTGAAATTAGGCCAATTAATAACCCTACAATGGCCTCTAAGTGTTCAATTGAAAGGAAGAGTCAATTTACGCAGCAAACTTCATTGATGTATTTTTTAAGAAATTGCCACAACGACCCTAACCCTCAGCAACCACTACCCTGATCAGTCAGCCACCATCAACATCCAGGCAAGACCCTCTACCAGCAAAAAGATTATGACTCATTGCAGCCTCAGGAGATGGTTAGCATTTTCAGCAACAAAGTATTTTTTAATTAAGGTAAGACATTTTTTAGACATAATACTATAGCACACTTAATAGACTGCGGCAGGAGTAGGGAACCTGCAGCCTTGAGGCCACATGTGGCCTTCTAGGTCCTTGGGTGTGGCTTTTTGACAGTCCAAGTTTTGTTTTGTAAAACTTGGACTCAGTCAAAGGGCTGCCCTTGAGGGCCTAGAGGGCCACATGTGGCCTCATGGCCACAGGTTCCCCACCCTTGGACTATAGTATAGTGTAAGCACATTTATATACACTGGGAAACTAAAAATTTCTTGTTACTCACCTTATTGCAATATTTGCTTTATTGCAGTGGTGCAGAACCAAACCTGCAATATCTCTGAGATATGCCTATGGAGAGTTTATAAATAGTCCACAAGGAAGCTGAAAATTGGATGGACTAAGCCAGTGGTCAGGTTAACTGTAAAAAGAGTGGAAGTGATTGGTACATATTCTGTAGAGGGCTATACTTAAAGTCAGGAGGACCTGAGTTCAAATCATTTATTAGCTGTATGAACCTAGACATGTCACCAACCTCTCTGATAACCACACCTACCTCACAGAATTTTTGTAAGGCTCAAATGAGATAACATATGTAAAGCACTATGCAAATCTTAAAGTTTTCATAAATGCCAGTTATTATTATTTTATGGTCTTGTCTGGTGTTCGGTGGACCACTGCTTCCATTGTGGTGAGTGAAGCTGGATTCAAATATGAATTTGAAATGTTATAGGGTCACCTGAAAGGCAACTCTCCCCAATGGACGAGTAAGTTCTGGGGTTAAGAAGCTTGAAAAGGGATACGTGCTTAAATGTTACCCAGCAGTGATGGATTGACTTGAAACCTCAAGACCTACTGTACAGCCAGCCATCAACACTTACTGAGCTCTCATGTTCAGAGTGCAGAGCCAGGTTCCATTTATGAAAGCAGGATGGGAAATTTTGACTGGAGAATGAATGCCACCTCAGACTTTAAGTAGGGCCCTCTACAAAGAACATACCAATCATTTCCACCCTTTTTTACAGATGACCTGAATATTGCGATAAAATGAGTCACAAGAAATTTTTAGTTTCCTGGTGTATATAAAAGTTGTGTTTACACTATACTGTAGTCCAGGGGTGAGGAACCTGTGGCCATGAGGCCACATGTGGCCCTCTAGGTCCTCAAGTGCAGCTTTTTGACTGAGTCCAAGTTTTACAGAACAAATCCCCTTAATAAAAGGATTTGTTCTGTAAAACTCGGACGTGGTGCTCTGTGCCTGATGGCTACATGAAGAATACCAGTGATTTCTTTTCCTTAATCAGATGATAAATTTTCCCAGCACAGTAAGCCCTCTCCAAGGTAAGTGGGCTGGCCATCAGAAAACCATGTGACTGAAAATAACAGAACAGGAACCAAGGGATGAAAGGACTTTCCATCCTAACTAAATAGGGTCCAGATCCTCACCAAGGCTGACGTCAGTGATTGAGCCAAATTCCCTCTGTCCCAACAGATGTAGTCTCTTGGTCACACGGTGGTGCATCCAGTATTCTCCCTTATTCCCCAAAGCTTGGCTTGCCAAGATGGAATCATACCGCAGCTTTGAAAAAGACCTACCCCCCCCTTGCCTGTTCTTAGCCCACCGGAGACTGAAGGAGAGGGGAGCCTTCCCCACATTTGTATTCTGAGCAGACCCTCCTCCTCCTCAGCCAAGTGGCGTTGAGGGTAACCAGTGGTGGTTTCAGTCGGTTTTGTATTCCTTGCCCCGAGCATCGCCTCAAGTCACTTGCTCTTGCTTCAGAGGATCATTTGCTACTGATGTTTGCTTGGAGCAGCAGCAAGATGCTTCCTTTGCTTCACAAAACAAGCCACCTTTCAAAGTAAGGCGACAAGCTTCCCCACGATCCCAGACAGGCCCTAACGAATACTGCAGTGAGTAAATAAGAAGCCTTGCAAGAATCGGGGCCTGTAGAATCTTATCGAGGCTGCGCTGAGAGATTGCAATGTAATCACTCTGCGGGGAGAGAACCCTGATATCTAAGCCAGAGGACCGTGGTTGAAATCCTGACTCTGATACTAGCCACCTATGTGACCCTGGGCCTCGGTTTCTGCATCTCTAAAATGGGGATAATAATGTTTACACTACTGATCTCTTAGAGTAGACTCAGGGAGGGTGTTTTTTTTTAACTGTAAAGTGTTATGTGTATTATTGTTTATTTTTATTATTTATTACAAAAGAGAAAAATCCAAGATTCACCCAATATTTGTTTGTTTCATGATGTGTACCCAAAAAAAATGAAAAACTGTCTAAAAACAATAGTTTATGTGAGATAAAGTGAATCAAACCAGGAAAATTCCAGATAAAGAGTTTCTCTACAAAATGGAAGCCTGAGAAACAATAATAACAATACATATACAGTTATCCCTTCCACATCACCACTTTCCCCATTACAGTTTCAATATATCACAGGTCAGCATAAGAAATTAAATGGGAATTTGGGGGGAGTTTTGCAGAAGCCAGAGATAACACACAAAGGCCAGCAAACAACACAGTTTGGAAACTCAGAAATGCATAAAATATATGTAGAGTATTGTATAATATAAAGAAAAAAGAGATGGAAATCCATGAAGGAAGCCAAATAAAAATTTATGTGGATTTTCCAGATCCCAAGGATGCTCATCCCTAACCCCTGTGATGTGGAAGGGATAACTATACATTTAAGAGTGGCACTTGGAGCCTGGAGATTAAGTAGCTTGTCCATGGTTACAGAGGCAATGAGTCAGAAGTATGACTTGAGCCTAAGGCTTCCTGATTATGAGGTCTAGCCTCTCTCTACTACCACACACTGCTTCTATCCCTTATTTTACAAATAAGGAAAATATAGCTCAGAGATGCTAAAGACTCACCAGGGGTCACAAAGCTCATAAATGTCAGAACCTGGTGTCCAGTCCCTTTCTTCCAGTTCTAAGTTTATCTAGTACACATATCCTTTCCCCTCAAAAATTAGTTTGCCATTGAGTGGTATGCTAGGTTTTTTGCTCCTGGTAAGTAGAATTTCCAACATGGTGCTCCAAAGTCAAATAAGATTGCTGCTATTAAGAGATAACCTTAAATCTTAGAAAACCATGGATAGACTTATATGAAATAATGAAGAGCGAAATAAGCAGAGCCGAGAGAATGTCGTATACAGTAACAGCAATATTGTTTTAAGAACAACTTTGAGCAAAGAAGTAATTTAGACTATTATAAATAACCAAATTAACTATAATACATACATACATACATATACATACATACACATTTGTATCTAATGGTAGCCATCTCTAGGGTGGGGTAGGGAGAAAAAATTTACATGATAACTTTATTATACATTTAAAAGAAATAGCAAGTAGTACATAATAGATTTGCAGTTTCATGTGAAATCATCCTTTTTATTATACTGTTATGGAAATGCTTGTTTTATTCCATAAATTAAAAATAAAATTAATTTTTAAAAAAGAAATAACCTACAATACAAACCTCTCCAGGGTACCAAGTCATGGGCAATAACAGCCTTCTTCTCACTGCTCCAGGCAGGAAGGACCTGTCATATGTACACATCCTAGACTGAAGCTCCACAGAAAACCACATACACACACACACACACACACACACACACACACACACACCTCATTTCTGGAGCTGTGAGAATAAGAAATCCTAAATAATTACTTGGTTTTCATTTAATCTTCTTATTTTCAACATCTCCTTCGAAAAGCCAATACATAGAGCAGCAGTCTAGCCACCTTTATACACACCTGGCTATTGTTCAGATGTCACACTCCTCCTTTCTTTGCTCTTTTGCCATCAAGGCTCAACCCAGCTGTGCTCAAGTCTGACCTCATATTCAGTGGTGGGATTCAAAGGAATTAACAACCGGTTCTCCACAGAACTGAAGCTAGGCACTGCCCCACCCCTGCAAACTGTTTGCAGAACTCAACCTAAAATTAGGTACTGGTTTTACCGAACCAGTGCAAACCAACTGAATCCCATCACTGTCTCTATCTAAGTCACATAAGTAGTAAACTCTTAGGCATGAAGTCTATGTAAGCCCCAATGGACAAATCACTGAATCATAGCATCTCAGAGCTGGACAGGCCTTTAGAAGTTTCACGTGCCATCATCTTTGTCCTTATACCATGTTATGGAAATGCTTGTTTTATTCCACAAATTACAAATAAAATAAATTTTTAAAAAGTCACCTAATCAGCCCTGGATTACCCATAGCTAAACAGAAAGCACCTCTGCATCATCCTTAACAAGTTCTCATCCCAGTTTTGCTTGAAGACCTTCTCTGAGAGAAAACTCACTACTTCCCAAGGCAGCTCTGTCTGCTTTTGGACAGGAAGTGTTCTGCCTCTCAGCAGCTTCCAAACATCATTCTTAATTCTACTTTCTAGAGTCAAGGAAGAAAAATCTAAGGCCTCATCCATGTGACAGCCTTTCAAATACTTGAAGAAAATTACCATGTTCCCCCTAAATCTTCTCTTAGCAAGAATAAATATCCTCAGTCCTTTAACCAGTTTTCAAGGGCATGATCTCCCATCCCTTCATCATATTTACTGGTTGTCCTTTAGAAATTTGCCATTCCAAGTTGAAAAAGTGAATCTGTACCAATGCTAAGGGCAGATAGGTGGCACAGTGGATAGACATCTGGGCCTGGAGTCCCAAAGATCTGAGTTCAAATCCAGCCTCAGGCACTTACTAGCTGTGTGACCCTGGGCAAGTCACTTAACCATGTTTGCCTCAGTTTCCTCATCTATAAAATGAACTGGAGAAGGCAATGGCAAACCACTCCAGTGTCTTTACCAAGAAAACTCCAAGTGGGGTCACAAAAGTCAGAAACGACCAAAATTACTCAACAAAACGACCAATGCTAAAGGACCTAAGCTCAAAGCTAAAATGGAAGCTTTGATTTATTTTTTCCCAAAGTATAAAAGATCCAGTTACCCTGCTTCTTCTCCTTGCTCTTATAACATACTTCGGGGGCTCCAGTTTCAGGACCACCTAGGATAAGAATACCACATTGCTTCAAGACTGCATGAATATTTCTTATCCACCTGAAACCAAGAAAGTACTGGATAAAATTCCAATTCCTACAGGATTTATGGCCCAATTTTCTAAACTAAATTGGTTTGCATAAGCTTTGGATAAGCATCAAAAAATTATGGTTTCTTATCTAAACTGAAGCTCTCAATTTTTTCTAAAGAGGTGATAGTTTTTCAGGTAGTGGTTTCCAGCTATATGTAACCAAAGGAAAACAATGATCTGGAAAATGAATGTTACGAATCAACAGTCCCTGCATTGAGAAGGTAAGAGACCACATTTCAAGGAGCCCATGAGTCTATACCTGAAGTAAATAACATAAAACAAAAATCACCAATGAAGTGGAGCTACATTTATTCTAACAAGTTATGGCTGAGGTAATGCCAATCATAGAACTGCTGTCTACCTGAACAAAGGACTGGGTGTCACAAATCTACAGAAATGCTAACCTATTATAGTCTTTACCAGGCTTTCACCAAAGAGGTAATGATTCTTTCCTGGTTTTCCTCCTACCTTTCTGACATTCACTTCTCAGTCTCCTTTCTTTGCCCCACCCCTGACTGTACCATCCATCTCTTTCTGTGTGTCTCTGGATCTCTCTCTCTCTCTCTCTCTCTCTCTCTCTCTCTCTCTCTCTCTCTCTGTCTCTCTCTCTCTCTCTCTCTTTTCCTCTCTCTCTGTCTCTCTTTGTCTTTCTGTCTCTGTCTCTCTGTCTTTGGCCTCTCTCTCTCTCTGTCTCTGTGTCTCTGTCTCTCTCTCTCTCTTTTTCGTCTACTCCTATGGGCTCAATTCTCATTTCTATCTCTTCTTCTTTCTACTCTCTCTTCCAGACAGCTACCAAATTGATATTCCTTTATAAAGCACAGGTCTGATCATGTGAGTCACTTGTCCAAGAAGCTTCAGGGGCTCCCTGTTGTTACTAGGATAAAATACAAACCCCCTTCTGTTTAATATTTAAATCCCTTCATAATGTGGCTTCAACCTATCTTTCCAGACTTGTTTCCTATCACTCCACTTCTAAACTCTACTCTCCAAACAAACTGGTCTTGCTATCCCCACCTCAATGCTTTTACATAGGCTCAATTCCCTTCCCACCTCAATGCCTTTGCATAGGCTGTCCCCCATAATACCTGGAAGGCTCTTTGTGCTCACTTTCACCCCTTCTACTCCCCAGACTCAACTTAGGTACCACCTCTTTCTGTATAAGGTCTTTTCTGATCACCCCAGCTGCTACTGTTCTCCTTACCCTCCCCCAAAAAGCACATTATATTTAGTGTGTATGTATTTTGTATTTATTTACCTTTATATGTGTTAATTAAACAGTGAGAAGGGTTCCATTTTTGTCTGTTTATCTTTATTGCCTAACGTGGTGCCTGACACATAGCAGATACTTAATAAATGCTCGTTGGCTTGAAATGAATTAATGGGCCAATCCATTCCCAATGGAGTGTAGACCTAGAATGGTCAGTTTCTCTGCAATGCCACCTATGGTTTCCTTTAGCCACTAAGTGAATCGATCAACACTTAGTATTGAATTCCCATAGGATGAATAGCATAGTATTAAATACACATTTAAAATGCATAGTTAAAAACATAGCAAGCACAAAAACTTTAAAGTAGGACAGAAGATTCAAAGTAAAAACTTCACAAGAACAGTTTTAAAACTTAGTAAGTACAAGAAATTTTATATTAGGGCAAAAGATTCAGAGTAAAAACTGCGAAGTCTATCTATCCCCAATAATTTCCCTATCATTGAATTACTTGTTGTGTTGAACAGGGGGAACAATCATTTGGTGTGAGCAAAACGTTTACTTGATAAAGTAAATTAATAGATAATTTGTTAAACAGTGACTAGTTACGACATAGACACCTTCTTCTTAACCCTTCTGTTCCCTGACACCAATCACAGAAAAAGAAAATATAAGAACAGTCCCCAAATTGTCTCTGATTAATTTTCCTTCCCTTTCTAGTAAATAATTAATAATAACAACAACAGTAGCATTTATATAATACTGCAAGGTTTGCAAAGCACTTGACAAACATCTCATCTATTCCTTACAACAACCATAGGAGGTAGATGCTACTATTATCCCCATTTTACAGATGAGGAAACTGAAGCTGAGGAGGGTTAAAGGATTAGCAGAAGATCACATAGCTAGTAAGAATCTGATTTAGAATTTGAACACAAGTCTTCTCAACTCCAGGCCCAGAGCTCTAATCCCGGCTAGCACCGAATCACTTGGATAACACTCTCTCTTCTTCGAAGAGTCTGTGATTTCCCACCCAATCTTCAACCTCTCAGCCTTAGTTGCATGAGCAGACATGGCCAAATGAATTCACATCTGGTGGCCAGCTCTTCTACCTACAGGAACTCAGGATCACTTCCAAAATACATCGAAGTAGGGCTTCAGTAGGGCTCACTGTCTTCCCAAATACCTAACACTCTATCTAGGGTCTTCAAAAACGGGTATCTCCTGAGCATGTGTTTCTTTCTGTCATTTCTGATTGCTCTATCACCTCTCTGAGACCATAAGCTCCTTGAAGACAGAAGTCATGTTGTTTGTTTCTGTTTTAACTCCCATAGCTCCTAGGAATGAACTCTGCACCCAGGGAGTTCTCAGTAAATGTTGTTAGCTGAAAGCATATAGAGATAGGCCATCTCTTAGAGAAGAGCACCACCTGCTGAAGCAACAAATGGAAACAGCCTCCAAAGCCAAACACAGCAGAGACACAACAAAATGAAAAGCATTTTCTTAGGCAAAAATCTATTTTTCTAGAGGTAATTCTGGTAAAAAACCAAGATTTTCCCCAAATTTATATGGGTACTTTGATTTAGTTGTGGAAATCTACCCCAATGTTAATCTTTGGAGGTCTCTCATCCTGATTCAACTTGAACCTAAAACTGTTTCCTCACCAATGTACAAACTACCATACCTACACCAACTGCTGACCTTGCTAATAGAATAATTATCATTGCATGGTGCATGGCTTCCTCAAGGAATAAAGGAGAAGATTATCTTCATTTGCAAAGTTCTGTCAGGTCAGTTAATATTTCTTAGCTTCTGACCAATAAACTCTTTTTCTGACATCGCTGACAAATGGTGGCGAATTGGTATAGCAAAAGTGAGAGAGAGAGAAAGGTGGGACAGAGTCAAGGAAAGGACGAAGGGGGGGGAGGAAGAGGAAAGAAAGAAAGAAAGAAAGAAAGAAAGAAAGAAAGAAAGAAAGAAAGAAAGAAAGAAAGAAAGAAAGAAAGAAAGAAAG
>CM053627.1:144608670-144623883 GCA_028646595.1 Phalanger gymnotis | reverse complement strand
AACAGAAAATGACCTAATATGGAGAAAGTAAATGTGACAATATTGACTGTCACAGCACTCTGAGATGAGGAGAAAAATTAGAATCCTTAGCTTCCATTAAAACTCAGCTCAATTGCCACCTGCAAAATAAGTCCCTTTCTGATACTCCCGGTCACTTTTTATTTATTATGTATGTATACCAGTATATACATACATGCTGTCTTCCTGAGTGGGATGCAAGCGTCTCGAAGGCAAAGACTGCTTCATTTTGTCTTTGTATCCCCAACATCAAGAACAAGGCTGATAACACAGTAAGCACTTAGCAAATCTTTGTTGATTGATAGATTGTGGAGGGAAAAAAAAGAATGATTAAATAAGAAAATTCTTCAAATAAGGAAATGCCGTTGCCATATGCAGCTGAAAAGGGTTGCTAGTAGACAGCTCAAGGAAACAGTCCTGCTAACACTTTTTTTTTCTAGAGTACATCTTCCCCAATTATGTGTTCCTGATTCCAATTATGGTTAAAGCTAGCCCCTGTCTCCCAAAGTTCTCAAATCTTCTTAGATAACGCTAACTCTAGCCCATCAACGAACAGATAAACAAAAGAAATAACTACCTGGTACAGTGAAAAGAATTTTGGATTTGGAGTCAAAGGAGCTGCCCATGGGAGTTAATCACTACACTCTTCTAGACCTCAGTTTCCTCATTTGTGACCTGAAGGGATCGTACTAGTTGATCTCTCAGGTCCTTTCCAGCTCTAAACCTATACTGGAGTTGTTATTCTCTGATCACCATATCAGTGCCTATAACCAAACTATGCCATACACACTGCCTAGGGGAAGGAAAGGTTCCACGGAAAGCTAGACAAACTTGTTGAAACAGTTCCAACATCCCACCAAGGTCGTTCTCACAAGGAATTTCAGAAGACCAAGACGCCAAGGCAGAAGAAAAAGCTAAGTATGCCAAACCCCGTCTAATTAACATCCATCTCATCTCCAACTACCAAAGGAAAGGCAGTCCACAGGAGTTCTTAATAGGGTTATGTCACTCATCACACCATTCTGGGACGGCAGGTTCAGTAGCCAGAGGAGATACAGAACTCTGTCTTGGACACAGCTTGATGCACTTCAGACTATCATTAATTTTACAAATGCATAACGGGTGTTATGGTAACACGTGTTTTGCCCATGTATGTTATGTGAGTCCACATGGGTCTTATCTAGATGTAACTAGCAGAGAGGCTTGAAGAGATATCTCTAGAGCCTTCTCTACACACTCTTCTTGAATAGACAACAATTCCTGCTCAGGAAAGGAAGCAGGAGGTTGGGGCCAGAGGCTTGCCACTCTGCTCTCCTCAAAGAGAAGGAGCACTGGGTTATAAATATATCTACCCCCACCCCAAATCTCATTAGTCTAAGGGAAATAATTTTCAGATTCAAGCTGAGCTCTTGATCTCAGATTATATATCCAAGACTTTACTTCTTTCCAACCAAATGTCAGTTCCACAATGAACACACATAGCAAATAAGCCTGCTTATTCAAAATGATAGCAAAAAGAAATCAGAGAGAGTACATATATGTGAATATATGCATGCAGTGAATAAACTCTCCCATTGGGAGCAAGAAATCTCAGCTCAACCAAGAGACAGGGTCCCAGATTTTACACCAGCATGGAGCATTGAGTAGTCTACCTCCTCCCATGCAAATGTTCTTTGAGGACTGGATTACAAATAACATGACAGCAACCAAACCTTCTACTGAACTCAACATAAAACTCAAAGAGATGGAAAATATGAGGACTTCTACAATATATCAGCAGTTTTTCTTGGGTCAGGAAATTCTACCGCTAACACCAAAATCATCAGTGAGCATGGAACATCTTGGTTATATCAGGTAGACATAAGTAGCCAGAGATCTGAAAAACACCACTTTTGGAACATGCTTGAGGGGAATTGAACTGAAAATAAAGGAATTATTTGTAGGAAAGGGGAAGGTGTATTGTTCAAAACTACCATTTTTCAGAAAGCGGGAAAAGGGAAAAGTACCCAAGATCTTTCATCGGATCTCTCTATGGGAAAGGGAATGGACTTGTTCTGTTTGTCCCTAGAACTTGGACCTGGGTGCAATGGGTAGGAGTTACAAAAAAGCAAGTCTGGACCTCATAACGAGGAAAGCTTTCTAACATTAAAGTCAGCCTTCTCCTCTCAAAGGAGATCTTCAAGCAAAGGCTGAACAACTACTTGCTGGATGTCCCAGTGGAGACTCCTTTCCAGATAGGTATTGGACAACATGGCCCCTGAGGTCATTTCCAACTCTCAGATTCTATGATTCCGTGAAAACTGAATCCAATATGAGCTGCCAAAGATATCCAAGACTATGCAGATCAGTATCTGAAGCTTTGTAGGATACAAAAAAAAACCTGTGAACCATGAAATTTTCCAGAGTTGTAAACTTTAAAATAACTCCACCGTGACATAACTGAGAAAATGAGGACATAATTAACTCAATGATTAATTAATTGAGAGGACATAATTAATTCAACAATCTTCTAAACATTTCCTCACAACCCACCCCCATTACATAAGAATAAATATAAGATGATTTACATAGCACTTTAAATACATGTGATACAACAACCCAAGAGGTAGGTCCTATTTGTTGCTCTTCAGTCACTTTTCAGTCATGTATGACTCTTTGTGACCCCATTTGGGATTTTCTTGACAAAGTGGTTTGGAGTGGTTTGCCATTTCCTTCTCCAGAACATTTTACAGGTGAAGAAACTGAGGCAAACAGAGCATAGTGACCCAGGATCACACAGCTAATGAGTGTCTGAGGCCAGATTTGAACTCAGGAAGGAGTCTTCCTGACTCCAAGCCCACTGCACCACCTAGCTACCCTAGGCCCTATTATTATTAACATTTTATGAAGCCAGAAGAAAGAAATCAAACTTGCCATGTCGAAATAATACATACTTCACCCCTACTTCGGAAGAATTCAGTACTTTAGTGAGAGCCAAGAAGAGTCAAACTCCAGGAAAAGGAAAGATTGCCCTGACGTTTGCATAACATTTTTCTTCAAAATGGAGCACAGCAATACTTGTATCACTTAGGATGCTAAGAGAAGGGAATGTTTCTGGTTCAATGAAATTTTCTAGTTAGTGATTTTTTTTCTCCACTCAATGAAAATTTCTAAAATACTCACTTTCTTGCCTTAGTAAGTAGAGCATATTTAACAAAGGTAGAATTTTTGTCGAGTAAGAATCTAGCGCCTCAAGATCACCATTCTACATACCAGCGATCCAGGAATGGTTTTGTAGATGAAAACAGTGTAGGAGATAAAGCAGAATCTGTCCTGACCCTGGATAACCAGCTGGAGGTAGCTTTTCATTTTATAGTAAATCCCTCCTAGCAGTTTGTTTAGCTATTATTTGCCTCTGTCAAAAAAAAAAAAAACCATAAAGGAGAAAAGGGGCCCCAGTGAATTTAGAGTTCTAATTAATCAGGTTCCTATTATCAAGATTTCCAAAGTGCCATCATTATCAACATCTTTGTGAAGCTAAGCCAGGTAAATGATTGCATGTCCATTGCAGTACTGATGAGAAACATCATACATTGACATCCTGAAATTAGATTTCCTAGCAAGACTGCCCTGAAATACAAAGCTGGAATAGGTGGTTTCCTACATGAAATTCCAAAAATGCCATACTAAGGATTTTTGAAATGACTCCTTCTTTAACAACCTCTTGTTTCTCAATACTCTCATTGCTCTGTGCTTCTGACTTTCCAGAATTAAACAACATGCCTTATTTGTACTCGCACCCTGAACATCTATCAGTCCATTCAGTCTTCTCACCCTGGAACATCTCTCTCCTATGCTGGCCCTATTCTCTCATTGGTGAGTTCTTCCTGGGGCCTCGATTTTGTGAAGGGACCCAGACCCACCAATCTTCATTCCTCTCCTACTTGTGCTTCTGACTTTCTAGATTTCAACAGCAAGCCCTGCCCCCCATGAGTACTTTCCCATCCCTCCTGCCTTTCAGCTCCCTTTTGTGTACTGGCCTTCCCCATTAGATTCTAAGCTCCTTGAGGTAAGGGGCTGTATTATTTTTCTTTTTTTCTTGTATTTGCACACTGCTAAGCACAGTGCCAGGCACATAGTATGCACTTAACAAATACTTGTTGTCTTGCTACTTTACTTCCTTCCTTCCTTCCTATTGAAAGCTTCTTCCCAAAAGAAACAGGAGGGATGCAAGAATATCGAGATAAATTTTGCCTGTGTTACAATTTGGATTATCTGTCACTGACCCCACTCCCCATACTTGCAAGGGATTCGCCTAATCATTGCTCACTCCCCAATAGTACCATGAAGCATTAGAATCTCATTCTTCTTTATATGCAGAAATGTTCTTTTGTGGATAATTAAGTTCATGATAAAAAAGTGGTTTTTTAAAAGTACTAGGATCGAACTACCGCTTTTGTGCTCTTCCACTAGCTAGCCATATGAACTTTGGTAATTAGTCAATCACCAGATATTTACTAGGCATTTACATGTGCCAGGTACCGTGCTGGGCACTGAGAATAAAAATACAATGAATGAAACAATCCTTACAAGGAGCTCACATTCTAAATACCCATCCTCTGGGTCTCAGTTTCTCCATTTATAAAAAGACACGTTACAGTAGGTAACCTCAAAGCTCTAATACTCCACAATTCTCTAGCGGCAAAGTATTGTGAGCCGCCTCTTCCTTCACACAACACAAGTCCATGCGTGCTCTATGGTCCGTGTTCACGAATTATTGACTGGCCAACATTGTGGCACGTTTGGTGAGTGATATAAGCAAAAGGATGAGACATGGGGAAAAGCACAAGGAAGAAATACTGTAATTAAAAATTCAGGACTATGTTGTTCTTCTTCCTCCTTGGGAATAAGCTCTGACCTTGAAAAGAGTACAGACATAAAGGCTCCTCTCCCCACAGGCCTCCCTAGGCACGAGTGCCATAGTGGGGAGGCGATAGCCTTCTCCTTCACTCACCATACTCCAGTGATAAGTTGTACTAACAAGGATATAAAGAAAATGTGCAAAACCTGCACAGGGAAATGAAACCTGGGTCCCATTCCTCACATCAGCATCAAATTTTTATTTCTTGACAAGAGAGAAGTTCCAGGGAAGGTAAATGAAATGATTAAAATACAGCCAGCAGAACTAGGATGCAGTCATCTGCTGCCCTCTTGTGAGTGCACTTGGAATCCCATTCTGGTCCATTCCCAAAACAGAGATGCAGAGCTAATACAGCCTTAGACAGGCAGGTGAGGACAGGGGTGACCTTGACGTCCCATAAGGCTTTGTTAACCCTCAGGCAAGTGATCTAAAAACCAATGGCCTCCATAATCCTCCCATCCCTTCATCCCTAGAGATTTCATTTTCGGTCCCCAGCGCCTAACAGTACCTTGCACAGAACAGCTGTGTTAATAAATGTTTGTTGAATTGAATTGAAGTCAGCCTAGTTCTGGCCTAGACCTCAGTGACTAGTGGGAACAAAGGGTATGTCTCTAACATCAAAACAAAGCAACATGGAAGGAAATAAGAATCTACCATGAGTATCACTGTTAAACAAACAGGAACAACAAAAAATACCAGGCTGAATGGATCATGGGTCAGCCCCAGGATAGATTTCCTCATTTTTTTTTCCGTACAAGTCTGCAACAAGACTTTTGGTCCCACCCTAGGTGATTTTCATGAGAGTAGTCCAGAGAAACTGGGAAACTTTCATAGACAATCTAGAGGTTCATACCTAAGCTAGAGTAAAGTGACATTGAATCTTAGACCAAACCTGAAGACTAAATCTTACCCGAACCCTAGATCAGTCTCAAAAATCAAGTCATCCCCCAAGGGACAGTAAGTAGAGACTAGTAAGCTAGGCTAGCATGGTACCTCCACTCTCCCTAGGGCTACCCCTGTCTCTACCCATATGCCCCCACTTAGATCAAAAAAATTGACCTTCAGCAATTGGAGACTAAAGGAATTTTTCTTGCTGTGAGATTTCCAAAAATTACTCTGCCTTGGAATGTATCCAGACAGCATATTGAAGTAGCAGTCTCCCTCAGGACCAGTCTGTGCTAATGAAAGATTTAAGTTTTTTCCGTTAGCTGCCAGATCATTTGCAACTTAAACAGTAAGATATAAATGAATCAGAATGGATAAAAACACTATTGTGGACGTAGAATGTACTCTATTTTTTTTCTCGGAAACCTTACGTAGAAGTATGCCAGCACGGCAAGGCAAGAGGGGCATCTTAATCAAAAATAGGGTGTATTTACTACTGTCTTGTTCTTGATATACAACAAAACAAAGGTTACTTAAGTGGTTTTTGGAAGCTTGGCTTATTCTGCTGCCATTCATTTTGATTACATAAGTTTTCACGTTAGTATTCATGCTAAGAAAGAACTCTGGCTTCTACCCACCCTCACCGGTAAAGATAACCACCATCTCAACCCCTAAGGCTGTATCTACCCACTGATTTAAAAAGAAAAAAATACCAACAACTTAGTTTTAATCTATACAATTCCCAACTGGATAATTTTTCCCTCATCGCTGAATAGACTAGTGAATTTGGCATTGTATAGACGTGGTTTAACACTCATGAAATATTCAGATGCAAGACTTATTCAAAGCAAAAAGGGTGAAATTCAGGAATAAACTGAAGGCCTTTGGAGTAGCATAAAGGATCAACTGCTGACTTGGAGTCAGGAAGAATTGAGTTCAAATCATACCTCATGCATTTACTAGTTGTGTGACCCTTGGCAAGTCACTTAATCTCTTTCGGCCGCAGTTTCCTCATCTGTAAAGTGAAGATAATAATAGCATCTACCTCACCAGGTTATTGCATCATATAGATAATATTTATAAAAAATTTGCAAACCTTAAAACATTATGTAAATGTTGGCCATTATTAGTACTTCTTGGATTTCAATAACACTCTTAATCCAAGATGACTTATGTTTGTTAGACAACTTTGGTAAAATTAATTTAAGCATTATAGCTACATAGGCATCACGTGTGAGCTCCTTAATCTATCCTCCTGACACTTCAAAATAGTTTTCTCTTTCTGCAGCCCTCCTATCTTATTTTTCTTCCTCTGAAGGTGAGATGTACCTCCTCCTTTTCGAAACTAATCTCTTTTCAAAACTCATGCTTTTCATCCCATCCACTGCTACCTCCTCTTCTGAGACCCTCCTTCATCAATCATCTCCTCTTTCTCTCTCCAATGATTCCTTTCCCCTTTCCTTTAAATATGAGTTCTTGTTAGAGTTCTTTTTCTCCTTCTTTTTTTGGAGTTCATATAGAAATAGTCCTGGGACATAAAAGAACTATTATTCTTTTTTTCTGTTGTTGTTCAGTCATTTCATTCATGTCCAACTCTTCACGACCCCATTTGGGGTATTCTTGGCAAAGAAACTGGAGTCGTTTGCCATTTCTTTCTCCAACTCATTTTATAGATGAGGAAACTGAGGCAAAGAGAATTAAGTGACTTTCTCAGGGCCACACAACTAGTAAGTGTCTGAGGCCAGGTTTAAACTTGGGTCATCCTGACTCCAGGCCTAGAACTCTATCCACTACGCCGCCTTAGCTGCCCTTCTTTTTTGTTTAATGTTTGTCAAACTTGCCCATCTGGATAAAATTATTTCAGACAGTATAATGGGGACAGGAAATATTTCATCTTGTCCTTGCATGGTTTTGATTTCTTCCACTACATCTCTATGTATTAAGAATCTTTTCTTTTACATAGATAAGAGCTGATGAATATTTGATATGGAGATGTCCATTAAAAATGCTGTTATGAAATTTTTATGAATCAGTATTATGTCTGGACAGTTGTGGATAACAGTTTTGTCTGTAATAATATTCCAGTTACAAAGTAGTTTGTCATCATCATCATTAACATCACTGTTATCTCATTCTCATCTTATTTGTTAGGGTTCATATAGAAATTATCCAAGAAAAGATATTATTTTGTTATCATTCTTTTCTATTTAGTGTATTGCTGACTACCGCATAAAGGGATAAAATAATTGCTTTTCGTAATTGAAAAAGAGTATTAGTATGTATGCAAGCTACTCTTTAGTAGACTCACCGCTAACATCTTTAAGACATGTCCAACAGCAAACAGGCCAACAGAGAGGACACCTACCTCATACTGTTCTCATGTGGCTTTAACTTCTTCTAGTTCTCTATATTTTGAAAGTTTTTCATTCCATGTGGATCAGAGATTATGAATATGTGTTAGGTCACAATCTGTTAAATGCATTCTTACATTTCAATAGATGAATGTCATTATGTCTGGCCAGTTGTGGGCGATCTGTAATGGTGTTCCCGTTTTAGTATAGTTTATTTGTTGAATTCTCAAAGACATTCGAAGTTTGTAGTTAAGAGATTTTTTTATCTGTTAGCTTAGAAATAATAGCAAACTTCCGATGTATAATTCTATTTGACCATGTATTTTCAGATATCCATTTGATGCTAAATGTTCTCAACCTGAAGCAATACATTTTCACTATTTTATTAAATAATCAATTTCAGTGAGCATTACTCAAGAGATGGAGCCAAGATGGTGGAGTGAGAGCAATAGAAACTAGCTCTACTCCTACATTTCTTCAACAAAAATCTAGAGAATGCACCAGAATTCTATCTGGGAAAGCCAAAAGAAGTCACAGTCCATCTCAGGGCAACTTAGGAATATAGACAAAGAGCTACACATGTACAGAGGTAGGGGAGCAATCCGACACCCTGAAACTGAGAAAGGGCCAAGTGAGGGAACCAGAGAGAGAGATCCAAGAGGAGCTCTGAACAAGCACTAGGTGCAGGAATGAGTGCTATCTGGTATTTGTGCCACCAGCCATCCAGAGCTAGGTCACAGAGCAAGGGCAGAGAAAAGCAGTTGTGAGTGCAAGATCAGTCCTAGGAAAAATTTCCAGGAAACAAATAATATCTGTGTGGCTCTGATCTCTAGAGCAGAGTGCAATATTCTGGACCGAAGGGCAACCTGAAGTTCAGATATTCTGAACCTTCTAAGCCTTCCAGTGGGCTAATAGCAGCTGAATCAAGCAGCAGTTTGCCAAAATTCCCAAGCAGAAACAAGCTGATAGAACCAAATTTGTGCCAGAAACTTGTGGGACTTAGATCAAGAAGGCAATAAACAGACCTCTCCCCAACCACACTACTTTGAAGGCACTGAAAGTTTACAGAATCTCATCTAGAGTTGTGAAAGCAGAAGAAGAACATAAGAAGACAGAAGTGTAGGCCAGGTATCCACTCCCAGAAATGTAAAGAACCCAGCATTAACTTTAAGTCCAAAGTCCATAAGTAGCTGAGAAGAACAAACAAACAAAAAAAGCAACAATGAAGAGTTATTTTGGTAACAGGAAAGCTCAGAACATAAACAATGTGAACAGAATGACTTGAAAATATCTACAAGCAAAGCCTCAAAGAAAAATGCAGCTGGGTCACAAGTCCAGCAAGAATTCCCAGAAGAGTTAAAGAAAGAGATAAAAAAAAATTTAAAAAACAATTGAGAGAAGCAAAGGGGAAAATGGAAGAAGAGACAAGAGCCAGGAAAAAAAGAAATGAAAAGAGAACTAACACCTTGGAGAAAGAGGGGAAAGAGATAGAAAACCTTGCTAAAGGAAAAAAAAATTCTTCGAAAATTAGAATTAGCTATATGGAAGCTATTGACTCCATGAGGCATCCAGAAATATTTTTTTTAATGCTAAAAGACTGAAAAACAGAAGAAAATGTGAAGTATTTAATAGAAAAAGCAATTACTGAAAAATAGATCAAGGAGAGATAATTCAAAACTCATTGGACTACCTGAAAGCCAAGAACAGAAAAAGAAAATAGACTATTTCTAGAAATTACAATAGAAAACTAACTATCCAGATATCTTAGAATCAGAGGACTAAGTAGAGATCAAAAGAATACACCAGTCATTTCCTGAAAGAAACCCCAAAGTGAAAACTCCCAGGAATATTGTAGCCAAAATTTAGAGCTCTCAGGTTAAGTTTAAAATACTACCAGCATCCTGAAATCAATAATTCAAATACCAAGGAGCCACAATCAAGATCACATGAGATTTAGCAGCCACCATTATAAAGGTGTAGAGGGCTTGGAATATGATATTCCAAAAGAAAAAGGATCTAGACTTATAACCAAGAATAACCTACCCAGAAAAACTGAGAAAAAGCCTACAAGGTGGGGGGGAAAAATGTGTCTTTAATGAAATAGAGGACTTCCAAGCATTTCTGATGAAAAGAGCAGAGCTGAGTAGAAACGTGGGCATCAAGAGAGGCATAAAAAGACAGACATGAGTGAGAAATAATAAACAACTAAACAGGATTAGATTGCTTACATTCTTATGTGGGGAGGTGATATATGTAACCACTCAGAACTTTATCATTAGCATGGATCACAGAGGGAATCTAATGAGATAAAGGGTCTGGGTGTGATTCTGTTGTGTTTGAATGATTTCAAAAGAAGAATGAAATGAGTGTGGGGAAAGGATGCACCAGGAGAAGGGGGAAGGGACAAGGAGAGAAATTATCTCACATAAATGGGATGTGAAATAAGGAATGTATACAAGAAGGAAGGAGCAGTGGAAGGGGAGGGAGAGAGGACAATCGACCCTTACTTTCATCTGAACTGGTTAAAGGAGAGAAGAATACACATACACACACAGTTGGGTACAGAAATATATCTTACCCAACAAAGAAATAGAAAGGAATGGGGTTAAGAGAAAGGATTAAGGGGAATAAGAGGGAAGGTAGAATAAGGAAGGCATTAGTCAGAAGCAAAACAGAGTCTTGAGGGAGCAGGGAAAAAAAGAGAAAGACATGTATAAGAGAATAAGGGGAAAGGAAATACATAGTTAGCAATCACAACTGTAAATGGAAATGGAATAAATACACTCATAGTATAGAAGAGGATAACATAATGGATTAAAAAAAAAACAAAATCCAACAATAGGTTGTTTACAAGAAACAGAAAGATACACACAGAGTTAAAATATGAGATGTGACCAGAATCTATTACACTTCAGCCAAAGTGAAAAAGATAGGGGTAGCAATCATAATCTCAGCCAAAACAAAATCAAAACCTGACCTAATTCAAAGAAATAAACAGGGAAACTACACTTTGTTAAGAGGTATCATAAACAATGAACTAATTTCAACACAAAACATGTATGCACCAAATGATATAGCTTCTATATTTTTTAAATTTGATTTATTTTTTGTTACATGTTAAGTTCAAAACTGCCTCTCTCCCTCCTTTCCTGCAGAAAGCCGCCATTTCACACACAGAGAGAGACAGAGAGAGAGAGAGAGAGAGAGAGAGAAAATGTAAAACCATACTATGTATACTTCTACTTACCAGTTCTTCCTCTGGAGGTAGATAGCATCTTGCTTCATAGAGCCTTCATAGTTGATCTGAATATCTATAAACTAAGAATAGCTTAGTCATTCACAGTTATTCTTCAAACAATATTGCTATTACTGTATACAATGTTCTCTTGGTTCTACTTATTTCATTCTTCATTACTTCATGCAAGTCTTTACATGTTTTTCTAAAATCAACCTGCTTTTTCTTACGGTACAGTCAAATTTCATCACAATCATATACCACAACTTGTTTGGCCACTCTCCAATTTAATTAATAAAAAGAAAGAAGAAAACCAAATTTCTAATATAAAAAATGTGACATCACAACCAATGAAGAAGAAATAAGAGAAATTGTTATGAGCAATTTCATTCAGCTATATGCCAGCAAAATTGACAGCCTAAATAAGGGAGTGAATATTTACAAAAACATAAATTGCTTAGTTGTACAGAATAGGAAATAGAATAGTTAAGTAATCCTATCTCTGAAAAAATTGAACAAACTATAGATGAGCACCCAAAGAAAAATTCCCCAAGACCTGAAGGATTTACAAGTGAATTCTATCAAACATTTAAAGAACAGTTCATTCTAATACTTCATAAGCTGTTTTTAAAAAATAAGTAAAGAAAGGACCCCACCAAATTCCTTTTATGACACAAATATGGTCTTTATACCAAAACCAGGGAAAGTCAAAACAGAGAAAGAAAATTAGAGAAGTTGGTAAAAACCAACTTCTCTAATGAATATTAGTGTAAATTTTTTAAAATATTGACAAGGAAACTAATAGCAATGTATCCTAAAGATCTTATACATGATCAAAATGGATTTATACTAGTGTATACAGGACTGGTTCAGTATTAGGAAAACTATAAACTTAATTGACCATATCTACAACAAAAACAACAAAATCATATATCAATAGATGCAGAAAAAGTTGTTAACAAAATACGACAGCCATTCATGGTTTTTGTTTGTTTTTTTTTTAAGTAGAAAGCAGAGGAATAAATGAAGCTTTCTTAAAATGATAAGTAATATCTATCTAAAATCAAGAGCTGGCATTTTCTGTAATGGAGATAAACTAAAGGTCTTTCCAGTCATATCACAGGTAAAACAAAGATGTGCATTATCATAATTACACTTCAATAGAGTGTTGAAAATGCTAACTATAGTAAAAAGACAAGAAAAAGAAATTGAAGGAATTTCAATATAATGTTAGGAATACTAACCCTGATAATGACAAGAAAATGAAATTGAAGGAATTAACATGGACGAAAAGGAAACAACACTATCCTTTTTCAATGATGATGTGATGATTTACCTAAAGAACCTTGGATAGTCAACAAAAAAACCTGACTAAACATTAACTTTCAACAAAGTTTTAGTATATAAAATATCATTTTTTTTAAAAAATACTTAGAGAAAGGGGATTGCTAGACAGTCCTATATATTAAGAAAGCATACTCATGTGTGAACATCCAGAACGCAGTAGAAGGAAGAATGGAGAGTATTTGCATGAAAGTGAATAGAAATGATTTTGTCATTGGAGTAATACAGATCATCTGAACAAAAACAAGAAATAGCTAAAGAGTCAGGGAAACAGATCACAAGCCTGACACAGAGGTATCATACTCTAGTGGTGAGACACTCTTGCTGGAACTCCCTGCCAAAAGTAGGACAGTTAATGTCTTCCTGACTTGATTTAATGATTATTTCATCCTTCACAAAGTGGAGAAACCAACAAGCAAAAAATATATTCTGTATCTGGTTCTCACTAACAGGGAAGGACTGATTGTTGGACTAAAAAGAATGTGAGCTCTGGGATGAACTCTCCTCCTAGAAGAGATGAAATTAAGAAATAGTTTGGCAAGCACCCTAACTTTGGGGAAAGTATAATTCAAAGGGTTCAAAAGCAAGATGGGCAAGAGCCAATGGATGAAAATAAAAATATCCATCAAAGAAAGATGGGGAGTACTCAAAAATAAAATTCTGGATATTCAAAGAGAAATAAACATGGTTTCTCTAAAAACAAGAATGTAGGTATAACCCACTGCATTAGTAACTAAGGTGGGGCCAATGAAGGGAGGTCTAATTATATCTTCACTCCCAAGTAGGCCCAAAACCCCTAGCTACTAGGTGCTAAACTACTAGGTGCTAAGCCGATGTGGGCATGAAGCCCCCAGGGTCCTAAGGGGGGTTGCTAAGACCAGGGCCAATAGTAAGAGCTTAAGTTCTCGTAGCTCATATGATGTTTGATGATGGCTAAAGAGTGCATAAAAAGGGAAGACGGAGCTATTTGCTTAGGGCTCTCGCTCTTGGCAGTGTGCTGATGTGGAGACTCTGGGCAGCTACAGTTAAGAGCCCTCCAGCTTGTAAATCCAGATGTTAGGACTTTGTTAAATTCTGGTGACTATGAATTGAGATTTGAATCAGACAAGATCTGTCTGTTGATGTTTGCAATTTTTTTGTGTTTGCTCTGAAGTTTAGAGTGCTGGCTTTTTCCCCTGAACTAGGTGAATGATATCTGTATGCTGGATTAAAGTAAGATTGTTAACCCCTTAACGTTGCTTTCCTTAGTAAAGCAGATCAAAAGAACCTGGGCTTACAGCTTTCTTGTTGTTGGGCTTGTGTTGGTTTTTCACCCCCACAACAGCTGCTAGCCAAATTGTTGAAACACCCACTTAGATTTTTAAAAGAAACATACAGAAGGCAGGAGTATGACCAGGTAACAGAGGATGAATATAAACCCTGGCCCCATTCTACAAAAATAGTATCAGTAATGCAAATGTTCAGAATGAGCCCATGCTCTTGTCTTGAGGGAAGGTAAAGGCAACCAAAGGGTTTTGCTGGGGATGAGAAGTAGTGTGCAGTGAGCTATATTTGAAGAAAAAGAACAACCAAAGAAAGAGATAAGTTGTTTATATGAGGGGGATGGGGCAATGATAACTGACAACAGAAAGAAGTCAGAATTGTTCAGTTTTGATTTTGCTTCTATTCTTTTTGCACTGGAAATTATAGAACACAAATAACTAATAAAGAAGTTGATACCTACCTACCCCAGGAAAGACTTCCTGTGGAGGCAGGTTGATTACTTGTTGAAAAGAAAGAAGGGAAAAGCTCTCCCTTGTTCTCTTTATCTAATTCACAATTGGACTTAGAAAACAAGGCTTTCCTATTCAGCTTTTTTGATGAGATTCAATTGAATAGAATATAAATGTAAAACGAGATCAAAAATTACTACTTTGACGGCTCTCTGATCTCAGCAGCATGGGCATTCTGTCTGTTGATATTGATCTCAAGATGTCTGTGTTTCATCCTGAGCAAACCCAGGCCCATGTCCTCTATTGGTAGACTACACAATTTACTGGGTGCCTTCCTCTAGAGCTTGACATAGTGAGAACAACAGTGGACCAAATGGACCGTCCATTGATTATACTTTGCTCTTACTACATGTCTGGACCATCTCTTCTTCTCATCATAGATCTCTCTGTCTATGTCTTTTGTGCCACTTCTCCTGCACAATGATTCATTTGAAATATTAATTTGAAACCCTACTCATGTCTGACATTCATCTCACTATTGCCTTTTGTGTGACCAGTAATTTTAGTTTTTCAGACTAATTAACCCCAGGGAGAAAAATGCTTATAGTATACATGATACAAAATTTGATGGAAACTGGGACTTACAGTGTGTATGTGTATTTGTATGTGTGTCTGGGTATATGTATGTATAGGAACTCACTGGCTATGTGACTCTGGGCAAGTTGCTTTACTCTCTGTGCTTCAGTTTCTTTATCTATAAAATGAGGG
>CM053627.1:144587904-144608170 GCA_028646595.1 Phalanger gymnotis | reverse complement strand
CACACACACACACACACACACACACACACACACACACACTGTTTACAAATCATTTAAAATATATTATCTCATTTAACTCTCACAAAAACCCCTCTGAGGTAGGTATTTCCATCACTCTCATTTTACAGACAAGGAAACTGAAGCTGAGAGACATCAGTTGAGTAACTTGCTATCATTCACAAAGCTAATGGCTATATATACATATGTGTGTGACTATCTATACACTAACATGTATTTGTGTGTGTGTATGCTAATATTAACATATGCTATAAAAACATATGCTGCTGTCCATCTAATTTCATGTCACGGTCTATGCCACAAGCATTGTTCTTCCACTTGGTTTTTTTCTGTGGGGATAGTTAGCAAGAAGAGCTTATATTGCACCCAAAAGGCAAATGAAGAACTGTGTGGGAAAAGTGATACAAAGGGAAATACGAGTTATTGTAATTATATATACAACAGATTCCCAAAAGTTTGTTAATGGAGGATTAGTGCTTATTCTCTGCTCTCATTGGAAGATAAAGTGATCAAGGACAAATAGTTCCCACAAAATATACTTTGATATCATCACAAGGGTGCGGGGGGTTGGGGCGGGATCCTGAATCAGATGAAGCTTGGGTCTGACTTAGATGGCATTTTTCCTATTGGATTCAGTCAGATCGAGGGAGGCAGAGAACAGAGGGAGAACAGATATATATAGAAGTTCTGAGAATGAGATGCACCAAAGTCATGATCAACAAGCATTCATTAAGTGCCTACTATGTGCCAAGCATTGTTCTAAGCTCTGGGGTTACAAAGAAAGGCAAAAACATGTTCCTTCTCCCCCTAAGGATCTCCTTGTCTAATGGTGAAGACAACATGGAACACAGGACCTAAAGTCAGGAAGGCTTGAGTTCAAATCTGTCCTCCGAGCCTTACTAGCTGAGTGGCCTTAAGCAAGTCCTTAACCTCTATTTGCCTCAGTTTCCTTAACTGTCAAATGGAGACAAAAATAGCACCTACCTCCTAGAGTTGTTGTAAGGATTGAATAAAATATTTAAAAGTACTTAGCATATAGTAAGCACTATATAAATGCTAGCTATTATTATTACATTATCATTTTTAACTATGTATAGAAATAGCTCGATAGAGGCTATACATCTTCTGTGCTCTCACCTTCTTTGACTCATATTAACCTGAGCTCCTCTGTGAAAGTAGAAAGTCATTTGAGAGAATTGTGCTATATTAAGGTAATACAATCATCTGGGAAAATATGACTGGGAATGAGAAAATTTGGGTTCTATTTCACTAAATAATTGTGTAACTTTGGGTAGGTCACTTAGTCCTTATAGGCCTTAACACTTCAAAAAAAAATTTCTCTAGACTTGTGATTTCATCAGTATAGAAACTCTTTTCATAAGTACAAATGAATATCTCATCTGTAACTTATAGTCAGTCAATCAGTGAACCAACATTAAGTACTTACTATGTATCACACACTATGCTAAGTGTTGGGGATACAAAGAAAGGCAAAAATAGTCTCTGTCTTCAATGAGCTTATATATGTTTTTAAACACTTTAAAAACTTTTTTTTTTACTTAATGAGAATCTACTTTCTCTCTCACCTCTCCCCACCCCTTCACTGAAAAAAAAAGAAAATGCTGTAGTAAATAAGTATGTATAGTCAAGCAAAACAAATTCCTTCATTGGCTATATCCAAAAAACAATGTTTGTATCAGTCTGCGCCCTGAGTCTGTCCTCTCTGTCAGGAGGTGGCTAGCATGCTTCATCATGAGTCCTCTGGAATCACGGTTGGGCATTACATTGATCTAAAGCCTTTCAAAATTGTTTATCTTTACGGTATCAATGTCATATAAATTCTTGAAGGATCTTGCATTTTAATAGTGTTAGAAAATTACCTGAGGAGCTAAGTGATCTGACCAGTAATACAACTAGCATGTATCAGGGACAGGACTTGAACCCAAGCCTTCATGACTCAAGGCTCCATCCTGACTCTGACTCTATCTACTATGTGAAGCTGTCTCTCCTTAAATCTTAAAACAGGTTTAATACTGTGTTCTATCCATTCTCCGTCTCTCCTTATATCTTGAAATAAGTTTAATAATATGTTCAATCCATTCAAATCTGGCATCAGATACATATTAGCTGTAAGACCCTGGGCACATCATTTAACCTTGTTTGTGTCAGTTTCCTTATCTGTAAAATGAGCTGAAGAGTGAAATTACAAACTACTCCAGTATCTTTGCCAAGAAGACCCCAAATGGAGTCATGAATAGTCAGCCGCGACTGAAAAAGACTGAACAACAACCCTTTTCCCTCCATAGTACGAAGGAGCCCTGAAAAATTTTCCATAACCTGTGGTAGATTACAGATTATAGTTTTTTTCAACATTGTTATTAAACAAATATTTTATCAAAAAATATGTTCTGTCCAATGCTAATGCAGGTGAATACAACTGAAAGGGATAGAGTACTTTTAAAAAAAGGAAAAAGTTAAGCTATTATTACAAATCAAAATTCTTAGTCTAAGGGAACATGAGTCACAGGAGTTGGACAAGGAAAAGGGTGGGAGGGAGGGGCAACCACAAAGAAATGCTCCTTTAATTGTGTATTTGTGTGTAAGTGCATGCAATTCTCCCTGTTTAAGAGTAGACACCACATACTTGATTAGGACTTTGGCTGTGAAAAATCACTTGACTGTAATTACAGAATCAAAGGGATATAGTGAGAGAGGGGGTGGGGGGAGAGAGAAGGAGGGAGTCGTGATGCCAACTGGTAATAAAGGATTCAGGTCTATGTAATATATTTGCCAAGCAAACAGGAACACTTTGAATTACAGGGCTATAATTCCATCAAGGGACGCTGGGAACTACATAAACCACTTGAGCTTCACTCACAGAACAAGAAATCGCTACCCCATAATTCACCATCACCTGCAGTGTGTTCTGTGTGATTCATCAATTCCCTTTGAGGTCTTTGCTTTTTCCCCGGGAATTCAGTCAGTCAGTCAAATAACATTTACTGGGCACATAAGTGGCCAACACATAGTTGAGACAGTGAGGGGCAAAAATAAATACATGGTGGTCTCGACAAACATTTATTAAGCACCTACTAGGCACCAAGGCAGTACTAAGCAGCAGAGGTATGAAAAAATTTTAAAACATTCCCTGCCACAAGAAGCTTGCATGTTATTGGGTGGAAAAACACATTAATAGGTAAGTAAATACAAAATTATAGAAATACAATGTAATTTCAAGGGGTAAGAGGAAATAACTGGAGAGATCAGGAAGATTGTCTTATAAGAGGTAGCCCTTGGGCTTAACCTTGAATAGAACTACAACTTATTTAAATATTCTCTGCTTAATGGGTGTCCCCTTAGTTTCTTTTTTTTTTTACCACCACAAAAACAGCTGCTATGAATATCTTTGTACATATAGGACCTTTTTCCTTTCTTTGGTCTCTTTTAGGTATATGTCTATAATTCCAAATTGCTTTCCAGAATGGCTATAGCACCAACAATGCATCAATGTGTCTGTTTTCCCATAACTCCTCCAATATGTCATTACTCCTTTTTTGTCGTCATTGCCAATCTGATGAGTGTGAGGTGGGACTTCAGAATTACTTTAATTTGCTTTTTTCTAATTAGTAGTGATTTAAGCATTGTTCTATATAGCTACATGATCTAGCTTTCTTCTCTTGAGAACTGCCTGTTCATAGCCTTAGATCACTTATCATTTGGGGAATAGTACATATTCTTATATATCTGAATCAATTCCTCATATATCTTAGAAACGAGACCTTTTTCAGAGAAACTTCCTGCAAAGATGTTTTTCCCAGTGATGTGTTTCCCTTTTGATCTTAGCTTTATTGGATTTATTTGTGCAAAAACTAATTTTATAACTATTTTTAAGTAATAACAAAATATTTTGACGATTACTATTCTACAGAATAGCTTGTGATCTGGCACTCTTACGCCCCCTTCATTCCCATTTCTTTGCATTATTTCCCTTGAGATTCTTGACATTTTTGCCTCCATGTGAATTTTGTTATTATATTTCTAGTTCTATAAAGTAATCTTTTGGTAGTTTGATTGGTATGGCATTGAACAAGTAAATTAATTTAGGCAACATATGTGATAATAGTTTGCTGGGATAACAGAGTAAAGGGGAAAATGGTTTAGGAGGAACCTAGAACATATTGAAGCAAATGAGCTCTACCTAGAAAAAAATAGACTTCAGTTTTTGTGGGTGTGGCACAATTCTACTTTCCCCCTTGCACTTACTCTCCAGGTCTCCCTGTTGGCATATCAGAGCAATAACACAAGAGTTCTAGGCTTTGGAACCAAATACCAGTGACTTGGCAATAACTCAGGAAAGCAGCCTCCTAAAGATATTGAGATGTCTCAATAGGTGATCATGCATGTGAAAATATACTGAAAACCATAAAGTAAATACAAATAGAAGGTTACGTGCACATAAACACACGTATATTATATATACACATATGTGTGTGTATATATATACATATATATCTATAGATATAGATATATGGATATATAGATATCTTTGATATTTCCCTACTGTGAAATAATAATTGACATTTATATAGTCCTTAAAGGTTTGCCAAATTTTCTACATATATCATCTCTCTTGAGACACACAGCCTTACTTTCTCTATCCCTTCAAGTTAACCTGATTTCACCCGCATAAAAATATTGGGTAGACCATCCACAATGTGATTTTCCCTGCATCTGAAATCCCCAAGAACTACTCTAACAGTAGTTCAAATTTATACTTCATAGTTAACACCTAAGAAGAAAGAGCTTTGAGGAAACCATGGAACATAGACTTTTTGCAACAGTGCGAAAAAGGAATTACATATTTTCATTCTTCAGATCATTCAGTCCATGGAGTAGTCCAATAAACCAAGTCTTATAGGCCATCATTTCTAACATGTCTGGCCTTGCTGATAATCTTTTTCACCTAGAAAAACAACACATGTACCATCAGTATAACACTGAAGGAGCCAGAATAATCTGGATGCTTTGTGACCTTGGAAAGAGTTATTCAAACTTTCTTTCAATGGATTAAGTGATTTGGGCATTAAAGGAATAATTGTACAAACAAATTCTGGATTTGGAGGGAGAAGATCTGGGTTCACTTAGGTTCAAATTTCAGGTCTGTTAGCTTCTACCTTAGTAACCTTGGGCAAGTCACTTCTTTTTTCTGGGTCTTTTTCCTCCTCCACTGAATGAAGGAGGGAGTTGGACAATATGATATCTAAGGCTCCTTCCAGTTCTAAATCCTATGACTCAATGGGCACAGGTACAGAAGAAAACTGTTTATGGAGAAAGACCCTTCTCACACACACCTTCCTTGGAGAAAATCCTTTCAGAAAAGAATCCTTAGGGAGTGAAACAAAGGAATTTACCAAGCCACATCAATTTTTTCCCTTGAACTCAGAGGAATTCTGTGGACAATAACTTTTGATTACTAGTGTCAATGGAAGAGACATTGAGGGGACAAAGAAGGGAAAGAAGGAAAGAGGAAACTTTACTTGGAAGGGGGAGAGGAGCAGCTGCAAATATAGCATGGTTCATTCCAAGCTTCCCACATACACAAACAAATACACATACAAATACACACACGAGCACACGTATCCCTAAGAATGAAAATGGTTCGAAAGGTATCCAAATGGAAATTTCTCACCATAAGCTTTCGTAACAACTCCCATAAAATAATATATGTTTCACAAAGGGCTTCCTAAAAATTTTCACACGAGATTTTCTGTCTGGTAATTGGGCATTTTCCACACATAATGAAGCTGGCTTAATGTTTCTCTTACTTGTTTCAAAATATTCCATTCTTATTAGATTGACTACCATGACAAAACAGGAAAATTATAAATGTTGAAGAAGATGTGGGAAAATTGGAACACTAACGCACTGTTGGTGGAGTTGTGAACTAATCCAACCATTTTTGAGAGCAATTTGGAGCTATGCCCAATTTGGAACTATACTATGAAACTACATACCCTTTGATTTAGCAGTACCAGTACTAGATATGTATCCTAAAAAGATAGTAAAAAAAAAAGAGAAAGGACCCACACGTACAAAAATATTTATGGCAGCTCTTTTTGTGGTGGCAAAGAATTGGAAATCGAGGGGATGTTCATCAACTGGAGAATGGCTAAACAAGTTGTGGTATATGAATGTAATGGAACAAATGTTCCATAAGAAATGGTGAACAGATTTCAGAAAAATCTGGAAAAACTTTCATGAACTTGCTGAGTGAAGAGAGCAGAGCCAGGAGAACACTGTACACAGTAACAATATTGTGCAATGACTGACTTTGTTAGACAATGCAATGCAATGATCTAAGACAGTTCCAAAAGACTCATGATAGAAAATGCAATCCACATCCAGAGAAAGAATGATGGAGTCTGAGTGCAGATGGAAGCATACATACTATTTTCTCTCTTTTTTGTTTTTTTTTGTTTTTTTCTTTCTTGTGGTTTTTCCCCTTTCTTTTTTCACAACACAAATAATGTGGAAATATGTTTAACATGATTGTACGTGTATAGCCTATATCAAACTACATGCCATCTTGGGAAGGGAGGATGGGAGGTGGGGGAGAGATTTAGAACTCAAAGTCTTATAAAAGTGAATGTTAAAAACTAAAAATCAATCACTCAATTAATTTTTTAAAAGAACTACCAAAAAAGACTGAGAAGGAAAGGCCAACAGGAAGGAAGAGAACTGAAAAGGAGCAGTGTCATGAAAACCTAGAGAGAATCCAGGAAGAGGAAACAAAAAAAGATGAATAGGGTAGACATGTGAAAGCCTGTAGGAGAAGAGATAGAAGGGTGACAAAGAAGCAAGACGAGGGCACCTGGAGGAAATGGGGATAGGTATTTGAGGGCAGAAGGATGTTTACTGGAAACAGCCCCCGATCTGGATTCAGAAGAACAAGTTTTGAATCTTAGCTTTGCTATTTGTGATCTGTGTGACTTTGAACAAGTAACTTAATTTATCTGGACCACTTTAAATTATTTTTTTAAAAATCCCATTTTATGTAATAATAATAATAGGTCATGCCTAGGGCAAGTAGCACCAAAGAAAAAATATACCTGAGGTAAGCACAGCTAGCAGGTAACCCAGTGGATAGAGTACTGGACCTGGAGTTAGGAAGACTGATCCTCCTGAAATTAAATTTGGCCTCAGACCCTTACCAGCTGTGTGACCCTGGGCAAGTCACTTAACTCTAAGTTTACTCATCTGTAAAATGAGCTGGAGAAAGAAATGGCAAACCACTCTAGTATCTTTGCTTTAAAAAAATTTTAAAAACAAACCAAATGGGGTCATGAAGAGTTGGACATCTGAAACAACTGAAAACAACAACCATGGGTAAGCGACATGAAATGTGTTTGTTTAAAAAAAAAAAAGATTGGCAATAAGTGGAGCTCATGGTGGATGCAGGTTTGCCAGTTCTGGCAGCTTCCTATTTTAACTAATTATTATTGCAGATACTAAGTCTAGTTGTTTCTTCTTGCTAAAGGACTTCAAGTGCTATCAGCCCCCTCTCAATTTCAGCAGTATGGGGCAAAGACCCAGTTGCACCCAGAGTAGTTACAGCTCTGCTTACTGTTTACGAAGACATTTTTTTTCCCACAAGAGCACACCAAGTAGATCTCACAATTATTAGCATGAATTAGGAAATTGAGGCTCAGAAAAGTTAAATGATTTCCTTAAAGTCACATGGCTATTAGGTGAATAGAGGAAGGCCTTGAACCCAGGTCTCCTGACTCCTATTTTCCACTACACCAGATTGAAGATAAACTGTGGTAGTTTCTTTAAAAAAAAAAACTACCATTTTAAAAAGTAAATCGTATATAAATGTGTCAGAGAAGCCCTGTAAAAGAGCCTTAGTGAAGGGCCAAGAGTAAGAAGGGATCATTCAATGCAATTCAATAAGCACTTAGTAAATTCCTATGGTACGCAGAGTGCTTATGTCCTACATGGCATAGAAGGTGTCCAACCCATTTTCCAAAAAAGTGAGGGGAAAAAACTTTTTCTATGTTTAGAATAATATAATTTTGGAGCTGGAAGGCATACTAGAAGGGGAGCCAAATCAAAGGAAATGTATGTTAATAACCTTGTCATGCTACTAAATGGCTTTCTTTTTTCTGTTTCTGCTTCACAGGAAAGAAAATTTTCAAGTAGGAGAACAGGAAGCTTTCCTCTGATTAGCTCAGAAGCAATGAAAAGGCTAGATCTTCAACTCAACTAAACAAATTGTGAAAGACTACCAAAAGTTAGGGAAACTTAGGTTTCCACAGAAGAGTTAAGTTCCACAGAATAATTAATTGTCAGCCTGAACAAAGAAGGAGTAAATATTAACCAGGATGAGGGTCCTCAGCCAATCGGAATAAAGTTTGTGGTTCTGCAGAAACCACAGATTCAGGATGTTAGGAAAACTGGTCTAAAGTGGCCAGATAATGGTCAAGGTTGAAGAGAAAATTGGGTCAAATGGCTACCATGCATGCTTAATTGGCTAATTGAATATTACCTTACACACCCACAGGGAGGAGTTTTCTACCATTTTTGAACATGGGACATATGTTGAGAGGAAGGGACATACCAAGGAGTTGCATGTGGGGGGGGCCTGTAGGGAAGATTGTAACCCAGAAGGGAGTGGACCAATCCATTTTCTGAACGGAGGTACTGAGCTGATGGTGCATCAATCTATGTCAGTCTAACAGAATAAAGTTGGTCTCACTCCTATATTCCCCACTCCCTCTTCCTAAAGAAGGCAGAGTCTGCTTCTGGCCAGGAACGTTTCCAATTCTTTTGGATTCCTCAATAATAATAAATCGCCCTTGATACCTGAATTTCAGTGTCAAGCGTATTTCTAACACAAATGTTTATGAGTATGCCAAGCACTGGGAACTGCTGTGGAAGAGATACTAGACCCATGCTTTTCTTTTATCTGTAGAACTCCCTCTCACATTGATGATAACTGCTCAAGAACTAATAGTCTTAAGGAATTGCCTAGGGAAGGCGGTAAGAGGTTGAGAGGCCCAGCTTCACATCAACAGTTTGCATCAGAAATGGGACATCAACCCAAATCTTCCTAAATCCAAGGATGGCTCTGATTCCATTAGGCCAGTGGTTCTCAAAGTTTGGTCTGGGTTTTCATAATAATACTAAGATATTTTCATCGCTTAATATAGAAAATATCTATAGATGTGTTCCACATAAGCAAAAGATTTTGGGAGGTCTTCTATAATTTTTAAAAGTATAAGGGAGTCTTGCAACCAAAAAGTTTGAGAACCTATTGTGAGATAAGGTCTTGCGACCACCATAAAAGCCTTCTCTTAAGGATTGTCGTTGCTGTTTGTCCTTCGTTCTCAAAGAGGACTATGACATCAGGAAGGTGATGCCATGACTTGCAAGTGAATTGGATTTAAGCAAGGCAGGGCTATGCAAAGTCACCAGCCTCAATCTCTCTTCTGAAGCCATCTGGGTCCAGTGACAAAATATAGATTAGGGCAACTAGAGATGGCCCAGCTCACTTAAGGAAGGCTATAGTTCATAGCATCTATGTATGTCAACCATTGCTATAAAATTAGGCCATGGAAAACTATTGACAATAATATTTTAAGGTTAATACAGCGGTGTGTCCAAAGCTAGTATCTTGCCAATTACCAGTACATCTTCCCCACCACCACCCCACCCCCCGCACCTATGCACCTCAAAAATCTCCTATGTGCGCTGAACATGTGAACGGGCCAGCTCCGGACAGCCACCAAGACCAGGGTTTAAGTATCCCAGTCTCAGAAAGGCACTGGGGGAATATATCTCTCCTCTCCGGGAGCATGCCACTCCTATGAGAGCAAGCCTTCCCACCTGAAGGGACCAGCTGAATGGATCTGCGCCCGCCCCTGTGATCTCCAATACAATGCCACCCTTATGTGAGTTTTATTCTATGTTTACAAATGTATGTGTGCCTGAGACTTGTATATACTGGTCACCTTCTCCCCTTTCCCCTATTCTTCTCTATTACTTGTCAATAAAATTTGAATATTGAATGGGCCTCTATAGTTACGACATTATTCACAGCAATCAGACTCATTAAGAGGCTTGTTTTCCTCCATGTCTCTGGCTGGCCAAAGGGCCTTTCTTAGACTTAAACCTGGTCCCCAGACAGGAACTTTCCCTTTCAATAGTCACACCTCATTTGGAGCCTTGGACAAAAAGAGAAACCTACCTCCTCCCAAGAGGGATTCCCTTATGCCAGAGGATTGTCACAAACCATATCTCCTATCAGGGAAAGAGACCAAAGGGAATAGCTCATACAACACATACACATTTTTTTAAGGAAGATGATTTGAAAAGGAGAAGAACACAAGCAACTGGAAAATCAGGGAAGGCTTCCTTGGGAATAACAACTTAGCTGAGCCTTAAAAGAAACCAAGAGGAACAGAATGAGGGAGGGAGGGAGGACATTCTAGGCAAGAGTGATGGTTTGTTTGAGAGACGTGAGGAGACAAAACGTCAGGTTTAAGGAATACAAGTGGGCCAGTTTGGCTGCCTGAAGGGGTGTCACAGCTGGAAAGCAGGATGACAGCCTGAGCTCGGAAATGTTTTAACACTATGCCACTGCGACCAAGTTATATTTTATCGTAGAGCAGGGGTTTTTTCCACTTTTGTACTGCTGACACTTAAGTGTGTCATGGCTCCCTTTGGCAATCTGGCAAAAATATGGGCTCAGAATAATATCAGGTCTCAAGTTAAGTCCCATCTTCTTCAGGAAGCCTTTTCCCGTTCTCCTTAATCCTAATGCTCTTCCTTCTTAGTTTGTACTTGCCTTACTTGTACACAGTTGTTTACATGTTGTCTCTGCCATTAGACACTGAGCTCCTTGAGAGCAGGGACTGGGTTGTTTTTTTGGGGGGGCAGTTTTGCCTTTCTTTGAATCCCCAGTGCTCAGCATTTGTTGTTCATTCATTTTCAGTCACGTCTAACTCTTTGTGACCCCATTTGGTCTTTTCTTGGCAAACATACTGGAGTGGTATCCAGTAAAATGAGGTTCCAACTCATTTTACAGATGAGGAAACTGAGGCAAAGAGGGTTAAGTGACTTGTCCAAGGTCATACAACTGATAAGTGTCTGATGATGATCATTTAATATCATTTTTGTAACTTTAACCAGAGGAAGAGGCTGAACTGATTAACCAGCTGAACCTAAGCTTCTTTGTCCTCTGAGTAAACTCGGAAAATGCCTCTTCTTATGTCAACAAGGCCAGATCAGGCTGCCTTAAGAACATTCTTTCCTCTGTCTAAGGCCATTAGACCTTTAACCCGAGAAATTATCTTGAATAATGTGACTTTTTCTGGGCATATACTATGTTATGGAATGTTAATGGTAAATTAAACACAGAGATCCTGGGTTGTAATTCCAATTGACACCTTGTCAACTATCTTGACTTACTGTATTTACAACCTATTCCATTAAGGAAAATCCTTGTCTTGTATCATGGTTAAATATACATGGGGATCATAAAAGTGAAGTAATGCACGCATGCTGAGTTGGGACTGAAAACGTATTTAAACCTTCTCATTTCTTTGTTCAGGAAGTCAGATTTTGTCTGGCTCCTTGTATGTACAAGTAAGCAAGGAAACAAACATCATGAATTTACATATCACCTAACTTGTTTGCCTCCTTTAACCAAACTTTCAGGTCGACACTGAGGTCACATTTGAACTCAGGTCTTCCTGACTCCAAACCCTGTGCTCTATCGGTGCTTAATAAATGGTAGCTGACTGATTGCATAAAATAAAATACATAAGATTACAGAGGAAATAGGATTATCAAAAAAAATTTTTAAATAAGTTCCACAGACCCCAACTTAAGAACCCTAGTCCTAGAAGCATTAAGGAGCCACTGAAGCGTTTTTTGAATTGGGGAATGTAAAAGTCTACCTACCTTAAGTGGTAGTCCTTTGGAGAATGACTGGAGACTGCAAAGACAAGAAACAGGAAGAGCAATGTGGAGGCTTTTGAAACAGACTTTGAGGAATGTGGTAAGAGCCTGCTCTTGTTTGGTAGCTATGGTGAATAGGAGAAATGTTATAGAGGTAGAATCAACAAGATATGGCAATTGATCGAAAATACGGAGTGAGATTCTTTCTTGGAAGTGGGCAAAGCAAAGACTTGACCTCAATACGTAAAGCCATTGGAATCAGTACCTAGAGGTGCTGTGATGCTGAACTAAAAGCCCAGAGCAACAGGATCCTGGAGAGTTTTGACTTCAAGTTAAGACAAGCAGGCTGGTTTTCAAAGTTTGGTATTTTTATCAGGATCTAAATGTAATATCAGATTTAGGTTAAGTTATTCAGGGGTATACTGGAACCAGCACCAAGAGAGGATTGCTAAATTTTCATTGGGGTGGGGGTGGGGGAGGAAGGGGGAGGGGAAAAAATTAAAAGCACACAAAGAAGAAAAAAAGAAAACCTACAGAGAAGCAAAGAAAAGCAGAGAAGCTTTGAAAACAATGTGTAGCATTTATTATATAGGTTTTCTAGAAATGGAAATTTATTGTTCTATATTGAATCCTCTCTTATGTTCTGCTGTGCACATGGAAATGTTCCCTTTTTTCTCATTTTGCATTTAAGTTTAAAATGAATAAAAAATTTACAAAAAAAATTCACTGTGAGCATTCATTCACACCTCAGAAATTGGCAAAACCTGCAAATCAGAGCTTGATTTATTGTTTAGTTTATTGTGATGGAAAGAAATGTCACTAATGCAAATTAAACTTAAAAGCATAGCTTTGACTTTGGAGAGTAAATCATTAAACATTTACCTGCATAACGGTGGAATTTATAACAGTTAAATGATAGTGAAAAAAATTACCTAATATACAATAAGAGTTTTTTGGTTTTGACCAAAACTTTATTTCACTGGTAGAGGGAATCCCCAGGGAAGAAGCTCCATCTGTCAATACTGATCAACCCCTAAACTGCAAATTGTAGTCTGGGCATATTGCCTGTGGCAATACTGAGAAGTTAAGTGATGTGCCTAGGGTCATATAGCCAATACGTGTCAAATAGGTCTTAAACTGAGGTGTTGCTGACCCTGAGGCTTGTTCTGTCTCCACTACACACCATAGCTAGCTTTCTGAGTTGTTTTAAAAGTTTCTACAAAAAAAACTTTAAATTTAGTAACTGGGTAGTTTTGCTTAAGTTTGTTAATGTAAAATTTTCCTTTTTATTAATACTCAAATGTACCAATGAACCTATGAGTTCATCGATGTGAGCATTCCCTCTAACAATACAGATTGTAAAATCATCTTTTTCTTTCTAGCTTGTGGAATCCTTGTCCATGTCCTCCATCGATATCTTTCTGAGCAGAGAACCACCGTCTTGGACTCAGGAAAAACACGTTACCAAGGAGACCCTGGGACTGTAATAAATAGTTGTCACTTCGTGACAGTGTATTCATAATGCAAGAACAGTAACAAGCAAAAAATCAGCCTCTTAACTTAAAAGTTATGAGGGTATGATATTTATCAGACCATTCTTGAGTGGGAATTAAGGATTGAACAATCCATGCTCAACCTCAAGATTAATATATAGTGAGACTTAAAACTGTTCTTTTTAATTCTTTGTAGCTGGGTTTACAGGGGCACCTAGGTGGCACAATGGTTAGAGCGCTGGACTTGGAGTCAGTAATACTCATATTCCTGAGTTCAAATCTGGCCTCAGATACTTAGTAGCTGTGTGACCCTGGTCAAGTCACTTCACCCTGTTTGCCTCAGTTTCCTCATCTGTAAAATGACCTGGAGAAGGAAATGGCGAACCACTCCAGAATCTCTGCCAAGCAAACCCCAAATGGGATCACAAAGTCAGACTTGACTGAAAAACGACCACGCAACAACAGCAGCTGGATTTCCACACCTGACAGGTGAGACGAAGTGGCCCTACTTAAATTACACTGGGTCCTCTTCTCTTTTCCCTCTACACTGCTTCCATTGGTGGTCTCATCAGCTCCACGTCTATGCCAACGATTCTCAAATCTCCCTTTCCTGAGCTCCAGTTTCTCATCTCCAGCTGTCTTTCAGACATCTGAAACTGGATGTCCAGTAGACATCTCAAACTCAGTATGTCCAAAACAAAACTCATTATCTTTCCCCCTAAAACTCTCCACCTCCCACCTTCCTTATCACTGCAGAGGTCAGCACCTTTCTCCCAGTCCCTCAGGCTCACAACTTAGCAGTCATTCTGAATTCCTCACTGTCCATCACCCCCCATATCCAAGCTGTAAGAGATGAAGGAGTGGTTTTATTTCCATAGTTGGGAGCGTCCATCTTCCTCCCCCTTGCCCCCAGCTTTGGCAGAGTGTAGGTCAGGTGATTGATTGGAGCTGCTTCGGATCAGAGTTCTGATCTGGCAAAGACCAGGTCTCAGGTCGGTCGGGTGAAAGGTCAGAGGTTTGTACTCATGCTTAGAGGGGGGCATGATGTAAGCAGTCAGGGGGGTTGTATCTGGCCAATGAAGAGCCTGGCAGGAGATTCGAAGGGAGGGTCTATAAAAGGATTGGCATCCATCTGCTGCTCTGTTCAGGGGATGTGCCCATTTATTCAGACCAAATAAATGTAAAATATAATTAAAGCACCCCCAACCTCTACTGCTTGGTGGCATCCTTTCTCATGAGAACAAATAATAAATGCCTTTTCTGATTTTGGGCTCAGACTCCAAACTCTTTATTGTGCCATTGCACACACAAGCTGTTGCCAAGACCTGCCAATTTCTCCTCTGCAGGATCTCCAGAACATGCCCCCCTTTCTTTTTTGAAACTGCCATCACTCTAGTGCAGGGCCTCATTACATCTTAACTACAACAGTCTGCCTGCCCCAAGGCTCTCCCCACTCTGTTACATTCCCCATTCAGTCACTAAAGTGATTTTCCTAAAAAGCAAGTTTGCCATGTCACTCCCCACCCCCCAACTCAATAAACTACAGTTGCTTTCTATTATCTCCAAGACCAAACACAAAATGCTCTATTTGGCGTTCAAAAGCCTTTGAAACCTAGATTTTCAGTCTTCTTACACCCTACTCTGCCACCTGTACTCTTCAAACCAGTTACCCTGGCCTCCTGGCTGTTCGATGAATAAGACACTCCATCTCTTGGTTCTGGACATTTCAACTGATGGGTCCCCATGCCTGGAATGCTCCCCCTCTACTCCGACTACTGATATCCCTGAATTCATTTCAGTCTCAACTAAACTTTCACCTTCTACGGGAAATGTTCTCTAACATTTCTTAATTCCAGTGCTTTTCCTCTCTTATATTTCCTTTTTATCCTATATACAGCTTGCTTTGTACATATTTGGTTGCCTGCTTTTCCTCCCATTAGATTGTAAACTACTCGAAGAAAGTGACTGTCTTTTGCCTTTTTTCTGTATCCCCAGTGCTTAGAACCGCGCCTGGCACATAATAGGTGTTTAATAAATGTTTAGTGAACTGAACTGAATTGCTTGACAGTGTATAAAGCCCACTGACAGATGTTGATGAAAGTCCTCATATAAACTATATTTAAGTTTTCCAATTGAAAACAAGGTACATATAAAAGGGAAAAATAGAGAGGAACAAGGACTATTGGTGGCAATGAGTGACATGTCATTCCCCAAAATATCCTTAAAGGAATATCAGGTGAGCAACTGAGAAGCGTAGTGAAGGACGAAGGAAATCAGTGCTTTTCCAAGGCAAATTTTCCCTTTAAAACTTATCGGAGTTAATGTCCATTAACTTAATACCTGCATTAATTAGATCAAGGACCTTACAAATACATAAATATACCCCCAACTCCGGATCCATTCATCTATGGGATTAAGAAAATTATGGATGAGAAAACTCATCACACGTAAAAATTAAAGCATTTGCAAAAGAGAAGCACATTTCCCCAGTAGAAATGAAGATGTACAAACTATAGATGACCTCATGAACATCAGTAATAGCGAGAGAAATTCAAATTTTTAAAACTGAGATTTCACCTCTCATCCTATAAATGGGCAAAGATGAAAAAATACAGGAATGCTTCATATTGGAGGGTCTATAGGAAGAAAGACACACTATTACACTACTGTTGGAGCTGTGAATTGGTCCCATGATTTAGGATATCAATTTGGAATAAAACAAAAAATAGTCACTAACATTTATACCCTTTGTTCCAGTGATCCCACTATTGGTTGTATACTCCAAGGAGGTGAAATAAAGAAATAAAAGTTAAATAATATATACCAATATATTGATAGTGGAACTTTTGCAGTAGCAAAGAACTGGGGACATCATAGATACCCACCAATTTGGGAATGGCTAAAAAAAATGTGGTACATGGATAATAATATTCTATTATTATATGGCAGAAAAGGGGGGGTACAAGAATGTAATAGAATATTATTATATAGCTAAGAAATCAAGGGTTTAACAGGAAAATATATATCAACTAGTACAAAGTAAAATAAGCAGAATCAGAAGGTAAGCTCCCTCAGAGAAGGGACAGTCTTGTTTTCAGGGTTTATATACACAGCACTGAACACCATGCCTAGGGCACAGTAAGCATTTAATAAATACTTCATATGTCTAAGAAAAATGATGTGCACAATGAAGACAACAGACATGTAAAAATCAGTAAAAGACAAACTGAGCCACTGAAAAATCTGAATGGTTCCAGGAAGCTGATAATCAAACATCCCTTCCTCCTTAAGAGAGGCTGAGGACTCCTGGGGCACAATGTTTTATACATTGCCAGACTTGGTCACTATATCAGGTGTTTTTGCCTAATCTTTATTTGTTGGAGGTTTGGAGGGGTGGGCAGGGACTGTAAGGGAGGCTTCAGTGAAGGCAATTTTTTCCAGAAAATGCTGCAAGAAAAACAAAAGGCATCAATAAAATTTTGTTGCTGTTGTTAAAGAGCTGGGCGCGTTTGGAATAAAGACACAGAACTCAAGCAATTTCATATCCATTGATGATCATTTACACATCAGATACATGGAGCATTGAGACCAAATATACAGATTTTTCACAGATTTATATACATAGTGATCAACCTAATGCACAATTCGAATCTATCTTACAATCAAGTGTACAAGTTTAGATATGGCTTTATAAACTAGTAGTAATAACAGTGCTAAAATAACTTGTCTCGTGTAGGTCAGGAAATGAACAATGGGACACAGGTTCCACTAATTAAGAGTCCTTGGTTAGCAGTGTGTTCTTTCATGATACTTGCAAAAAGAGATTGTACAGATGTCTGCCCAAGTCACACCCCAGGCATCACAGGAAGAGGGATTCCAACTAATTGCAAAATTGTTGGGTCTGCTTCTTTTCAAATTTTCTGAAAACTAAAAACCTGTCCAACTCAAGGACATATAAACACACTGAATTACAAAACAACACAAGACACGTATACTAGCCAACATCTTTCTGAAGCGTGTCAGGATTGTTGACTTAGAGCTGAAGGAACCTTAGAAGGCATCGATCATTATGTATGGAGTCAAAAATAAGCTTTCTTAAAGAGAGGTGGCTAGAAGATGAAGGTGGAGATTTTTAGGGGATCCAGTCTCCACATACACTATTTTGATTTAGTGTTGGTTTTGTCCAGATCAGGGGATTACAAACATCCTCGAGAACATTGAAGACATACTCGACCTGGGATCCATGAATTTTTAAAATATATATGTTTGTGTAACTATTTCACCCCAATTTGTTTTCTTTGTAATCCTATGTATTTTATTTTATTCATTTTAAAACATTTGCATTTGACAAGGTCCATAGGCTTCACCATTTTGCCAAAGGGGTCCTTGACGCACACAAAAAACGGTTAAGACCCCCTGCTCTAAACCATGTGGTACTAAAAATGGAGAAGAGGAAGAACTCACAGAAGAATTACTCCCAATCATCCCTCTCTCAGAATAAGAAATATATTTTTCAAGTGTAAAACACAATATAAAAATCCCGTTTTCTTCCAACCAAAGTTCCATTGGTGGGTCTTCCCTTTTTTGCCATTCCCACAGGCCACTGAACAGTTGCTGACTACCTAACTGCCTCACACTCCAGAAAGACATCATCTTTGCTTCTTTAGCCTTAAACAAGTGACCATAGGATCTTAGATTTGGAGGTGGAAGGGATTTTATGGGTCAGTTAGCCCAACCCAAAATCATCCTCCCATTTTACAGAGAAGAAAATTGAGTCCTAGGAGGGAATATGGTACATTGGGGAAAGGGTTTGACCTAAAGTCAGAGGACCTGGGTCAAATCCCAACTCTAAAGCTTATTACCTATTTGGCCCCTGGCCAAGTCACTTAACTTCTCTGGGCCTCAGTTTCTTTATCTATAAGATACGAAGCTGACCTCCAAGTACCCTTTGAGGTGTAAATCTATGATGCTATGACTGGTCCAAGGTTATCCAGGTAGTGAGTAGCAGAGCTGACCTCCAGATCCAGCATTCTTCCCCCATACCACTTGACCTCACTCACTTGAGAATGCCTTCAATTATCTCTCAAAGAGTGTTGCAAAATACTCCAAACAAAAATTGTTGAATTGGATTTTTTAAAAATATATGTAATGTAGCATTTTTAAATGGGGAGGTGGATATCTCAAAATTCAGTGATAAAGAACTGCAACTGCCCAAAATTCCCAGATCCAAGACACAGGTGGGGTAGGCCGTATACGTGTGCATGTGTAGATCTATATGTACATGTATGTGGCTATTTCTATACAGTTATGTGTGTATATACATGAATACATGTACCTCCCCAGATATTCTTGGTTTCTTAACCAGTAAAAAATGAAGAATAATTACTTTAATGGTCCCCTGCATTAGTCATTTATATTATATACACATTAGCAATAGCTCTACATATTAAGTACATTCATTTTCAATTCTCAACCTGTAGGTTTTCATTTGCTTGAGAGACACCAGATCCCAAGAAAACACGAGTGGAAGTTACCTGATATGAAAAACAGACCTGTTTCTTCATCCCTGGAGTTCACATTAATTTAACATAATTATTCCTGCTCCTTCCACTTAACGTTCCAATGCTACCAAATAAAGGACTCAGACTATCATTTTTCTGACCACCATCATCTAGAAATCCCAGCCATCAGAGAAATTCCAGTTGTCAGGTATCCTATACAGGGCAGTTCTTTGGGAAGAACCTATGTGTGCACTAGGCCTGATTCCATAAGGCCTACTTACTTGAGGTAAACTCATTTTGACAGAAATAAGACAAAGTTGTCACCACTGCTGGAGCCTATATCCCTTGCAAAGTTGAAAATTGTGTTTAGCCTATTGCTGCAAAACATTTCAGATGCAATTTGTCAAAGGTAAAAGTGAAACCATGGGGACACGGTTTCTGTTTTAATGAGCCAAAAGCGACTTCTCAGGGAGAGTTCCAATCAAACAGGAAGGGATATATCTCATTCTAAGCAGCTCTAACAAAATAATCATCATAATAAATCCAAACAAAGGAAGAAAAATAGCTTTCCTTTTTGAAGGCCCTCTAAAAACATAATCTTATTATATTGCCTGTATAATTCTGTGTAGTAGCAATTAATTAACATAGCATTTCAAGGTGTTGAAGCCTACAAGAGGAAAAAGAAGCTGATTGGTCACAATGAGGTGGTAAAGCAAGCAAAGGATATGACTGCTCCTTTCAAATGAAGATGGTTATTTTGTCTGTGCAACATGACAGATAAAAATTAATGCCTGTCAACAAGAGGGAAAAACTGATGCATAAATGCTTATGACTGATCATGAAATTAGTAATGATAAATACCTATTTACTGCTCTAGATAGCAAATGGCTTATTATATTCAAAGCTGTAAAGAGTGGCTACTTTTCAAAACTTCATAAAGCAAGAAAGGAAGGCAGCCAAGAACCACAAGGAAAGGATTGTCTGTGCAACACTAACAAAAAAAAATTTTTTTTTGGAGACAAAGATATCAAATTCAATCATCTGGTTGTTTTATCTGCCCAACAGATTTCTTTCATTGTACTGGACAATCCTTTGTGGTTTCATGCAGACATTGTCTTGGAATTGTACAGTTATGGTTGTTTATTTTCACATTCAAAATGTTAGCTTTTATGATGAAGACAGAGGAACATGGCCTGGCTTCTATGACTTAACGCAAAACAAAGTAAGCAGAACCAGAAAAACAATGTACATAACAACGACAACGTAAGTGGAAAGAACAACCACCACAAA
>CM053627.1:144562164-144587804 GCA_028646595.1 Phalanger gymnotis | reverse complement strand
TTTTTTCTTAAAATAGAGAGGTAATGTGAAAAGTTGCATTTACCTTCCTACGAGGTCATTCTATGACTAATTTTACTTAACTGTTTTACTTTGTTACAAGAGAATTCTTGCAAAGTGGGAGTAATCTGTACATGTATGCGATGTAAAAAAGCAAAACACATCAACTAAACTGAAAGCGACCCCCCAAAAATAGAAAATTAAGTTTGTAAAATTATAAATAACAAGCTTGGCCCCAAATAAAAATTATGAAAAGATATCCCTCCCCCAAAAAAAATCCTTTGCAGAGCTGGGGGTTGGCAAGTGAGGAATACGGTATATAACATCAGATTTTTTTATGTGTTGATTGGTTCTGTTGAACATTTTTTTCTTTTTTAAAAATAATCTTTGTTAGAAGAGATGACTCTTTGAGAGAGGGAAGGAATAGGTTATATGGGAAAATATAGGTCACGCAAAAACAAAAGATGCTAATAAAAATCTATTTAAAAAAAAAAGAAAGCATTGGCTTTGGTTTATCTAGAAATTTGAGAGGAGGAAGAAGACAATCCTTGGGGTGCTTTTTAGAGCAATTCCTTTTGTTTGGCAGAACTCCAGGGAAGGCTATGTTCTAGTTCCTAGATCTAGTCCCTGCTTCCTGTGGGCCAGAAACATTGGGGGCCAGGACTCCTGAGGAGGCCACATCCCCAGCACCAGTCCTGGGGTCTGGAGTCACTCCTCAACACAGTCTTCAGAACCGACACCAGCCTGGATTCCTGAGGCAAGAAACTTCCCAACAGAGACATGAAGTAAGAACAGGGAAAGTTAGGGGACAAAAAAGGGCAAATTCTTTGAAAGGAATTTAAAACACACACACACACACACACACACACACAATGAAAATTGTCTATGTAAGCCTTTTCCATGGGCTACAACAGAGTTTAGTTAGGATGAGTTACAGCCGCTACCACTACCTGACATTTCCAACCTTTGCAAGTTACACCAACACTATGGGAATAAACCAGACCTTCAAGACTTGGAATGAGTTGTTTGCCAAGCATGTGGATTTGGACCATATACTTTCTATTTGAAAGTGTTTTGCCAACTCTTTGCTCCTCTTAAGTAGTTAACCATCATTCACATGATAGAAGACAAGGATCCAGCATCAAAGTCATGATGAGGAAAACACAACTAACCAGATGCTGTAAAAATTAACCTGAGTTGTTTCAGATCAATCAAAGGCATTTAGCTCCTAGTGAAAACAACATTCATGTACATAGTCAACACAAGGAACTGAATGGAGACCTTTAAAGGGCAGGAATCCCTTTCCAGATGATTTGCAGTACACACCCCCTGCCCACCCCCCCCATAGACCATGCCCTCCCATAGCAGTCTGAGCTGTTTACCAGGAATCATCTGATACTGAGTCTAGTTTGAAAAAATATGAGCTCTTTGAATCTAATTATTCTCCATAACCATCCAGGGTCCTTCTGCATTACTCCCCAACATACATTCTAAGGTTCAGCTGGTTTTGCCCCCATCCCTAGAATGCATTCCTTCCTTACCTCATCCTTTTGGATTCTGATTTCCCTTAAGACTCAGCTCAATGACCACTTCTACATGAAGCCCTTATTCATCTTCCCAGGTGACAATGCTCTCCTTCTGAAACTATCTGCATTCATTTTCTGTATATTCTGCAAGTACTTGCATACAGAGGTGTTGTCTCCCCCTTTGGAATATAAGTTCATTGAGAGCAGGGACTGCTTCACCTTTGTCTTTGTATCTCTAGCCCTTAACATGATGCGGTTTTCTTGGCAAAGATACTGGAGTGGTTTGCTATTTCCTTCCCTGGCTGACTTTACAGATGAGGAAACTGAGGCAAACCGAGTTGTGACTTACCCAGAGTCACAAAGTTAGTAAGTCCCTGAGGTCATATTTGAACTCAGGTCTTCCTGACTTCAGGTCTGGAGCCCTATCCACTGTACCACCTAGGTGGCCCTTTCTCACACATAGTAGGTACTTAATAAATATTTATTAATTACCCACTTGACTGGTTATCAGGGGAATCACAGGATTGAGAACTGGAAGGATTGGATCCAACCCCCTCATTTTTCAGAGAAAGAAACTTAGGGGCAGCATAAAGTGGCTTGCCTAAAGTCATACAGGTAATAGGTAACAGAGCTGAAATTTGAACCTACGTCTTCTAAGTCTAGGGCCAATCTATTTCCACTACACCACATAGCCTTTCACTAAAATATCTGTACATGTGTTTTTTAAAACCACAAATTTTTTAAAAGTTTAAATTTAAAAGAAGTTTCTTTACCAAAATATTAAACCTGTCCATTTAAATCTGAAATTTAAAACCATTTTTTCACATGTTATCTTTTAGGACAGTCCTCTCCCTAGCTCCCCACCCCCCAACACACACACACAACCTCGCATTCCTGTTGGGTTTCATTTTAATTAAGTCTTTTCCAATATTTCTCTTCTTCTTGCATTATGGGAGAAAATAATGTACAATGAATATAAATAGCGCAACTTCGTGCTAAAATTTTAGTCCCATTTCTAGCCTTAAATGCATTTCTTACATGAGTGTTCTTCCCTGTGTACCATGATAATACATGCTATAAATTCAGGGGATCACTATGAGCTGAAGTGGTCAGAGATAGCTTCATGGGAGAGAAGAACCTGGCACTGGGCCTTAAAAGGTAACTGTAATTTAGATAAGAAGAGAGGGGTGACGATAATCTGGCAGGGGAAGTGGTGTGGTCAAAGATACAGAGGTTGGAAAATGCAACATGGGTTCAGACAACAGTGGGTAGGACAGTGTGGCTAGAGAGAAAAAGGCTCACATAGGGGAGGAACGGTGGATTAGTAAGTACCTGGAAAGGTAAGTTTGGGGTCAGATTAATATTGGGCTTAAATATTTAGTCAAGATTTTGAATGTCTATGGCTTCTATATGATAAAGGTCTTTGACCAAGGGAATGACATGATCAAAGAAGTGACTTTTGGAAGTTTAATCCATAAGTACTGGAGTGGGAGAAGAGACTAGAGACAGAGAGATCAGCTAAGAGATGAGCGGAAAAGTCTGGATGTTAGATGGCCTGTCAGGGCCTGAACTTTGGTGGGAATTGTTGTTCAGGCATTTCAGTAACATCCAACTCTTCATGACCCCTTGCTGGGTTTTCTTGGCAAAGATACTGGGGTGGTTTAGCATCTCTTTCTCCAGTTCATTTTACAACAGGATTAAGTGACTTGTCCACAGTCACACAGCCAGTAAGCGTCTGAAGCCGGAGTTGGACTCAGGTCTTCCTGACTACAGGTTTGGCACTCTATCCACTGCACCACCTAGTGCCTCTTTTGGTGAGAATTACGAGAATTTAATTGAGGGCCACTGTGAAGGAAGGCTAACAGGACTTCATAGCTGATTCAATGTGGGAATTGAAGTAGAAGGAAGAATCAAAGAGGTTTCTGGGGCTTCAAGATTGGGAGACCAGAAGAATGGTGATGTCATTCAAATAAACAGGAAAATCAGGAGTCATTTGTGTGGGAACAAGATGAGTTGCAGTCTACTAGAAAAAGCATTAGACTAGATGTCAAAAGACTTCCTAGCTGTGTGATCTTGGGGAAATTTTCGTGTCTTTAGGATTCTGAATTAATCATAAAATTATGAAATAGGTGCAGGTATGGTGAATTTTAGTTAATATGTGATACAATTTATAAATTATGTTCCTTTGATCTTTGGGATGGTTTGTATATGACTTCCAGGTTCCCCTTTGCAATCTTATTTCCTGCTAAAACCTACTATAATAACTAGAAAGGGGGGAGGGGAGGACTTGTTCGGGGGACCAGAAAAAGATATGACTTTAACAGGGCCTCTAAGACAAAGAGCCTGAATTAAGTGATCTCTAAGATCCTTTGCCATTCTAAGAGGCTGATTTTATGCTTCCTTTCAACTCGTCAAGCTAAAAACCTTGACATATTTTTGTCTTTAAATTCCACCTACTCCGCATTTGTGCAGAATAAGAGAGATGTAACTAGTAAACGCCCTGCTGCTGAAGTCTGGCTTACAAGCGTTCCCAGTGGTCCACAAAGTTAGTTCAATCAATGTTTACACGATGTTAATGTTAAATTTCTTTGTTAATATATGACAATTATTATCACTAGGATAAAACAGAAACTCATCTGTTTGGCTTTTTAAAGTTATTCAACACTTGGCCTCAAACTACCTTTCTAAACTCTTTATAAATTACTCCCATTTCTACACTCTATGATGCAGCCAAAATGGCTCTCTTGCTGCTGCTCATACACAGACAGCACCCCCATATCCCATCTCCATGCCATTATCCTGGCCGTCCCCCACCCCTGGAATGCCATCCCTCCTCCCTTCCACCTCGGAATCCCTTACTTCCTTCAACTCTCAGCTCACATATTTCTCCTGAGCCCTCAAACTGCTAGTGCCCTTACTACTTCAACTATTTTCAATTCGTTTTGTATTATTCTGCTTGTACTTAAATATGTGCAAGCTATCTCTTCTGTGAGAGCAGGTATTGCTTCATTTTTTACTTTATATGTTCAGTACCTAGCACGTGCATGGCACACAGTAGGTTCTTAATAAACACTTACTGACTGGTTTAATTTCTGCATAAAGGAATGATGCTCCCTCATTGGTGTTTCATTAAAACTCGTTAATTTTAATAAGATGAGCACGAAATTAGAGATTTAGATCTGGAAGGGCCCTGAGAAGCCATCTTGATCAACTCCCCTCATTTACAGAAGAGGAAGCTGAAGTCCGCAAAAGTTAAGTGACTTGCCCAAGGTTACCCAAGTAGTAAGTAGTAGAGTAGCCTTTGAACTCATGTCCTCTGACTCCAAATTCATTATACTTTCCCCTCTACCAGGCTGACTGGGGTTCATTTTTGGTTGTCACTGTTTTTTGCCAGGGTAAGTGAATCATTGAATGGTAGGTTCAAGGGTCTTCTGACCTCCCAAAAGAGATCTGGGAGAAAAGTCCTCCAAATAAAGACAAATGATCCAAGTATCTAAAAATAGCCCCTCCTTTTAGCTTCCCAAATTCCAGGTCTTCCTTGAAAATAGCACTTTTTCAGCAAAGACTAGGAAATTCCCAACCCAGAAATAAAGAAAAAATGAAGCTCTGAAAAAGTTTGGGGGGCCTTGTATGCAAGGCTGCTTCGAGTCACAGATACTTTGTTAATATCTGTTTTGCTTTAGACTTCATCTTGCCGAAGTACTGTTTGGTTATCTTGGTCAGAAGTCAAAGTCAGGTTTCCATCTACATGAACAACTATCTACAGGGACATGATGTCCCCAAACAAAAATTCTGACTCAAGCTCCTATAATCATGTGAATTAAGTTTGTTTTCCATCTACCCTTTGGAAGTTGGGTTTCCATTTTAATATACTCCAAGTTAGAGAGATGTTCGTAGTACACAGATGCCTATGTGTGTGCATATTTAGCACTACATACATGTCACACACACACATATATATATATATATACACGTGTGGCACTATTCACAGACTCCTTGATTTAGACCACAAGGGGACCTTAAAAGTTAGTGAGTCTAAACCTGAATTTTACACCAGAGGAAACTGAATTGGTTGAGTGACTTGCCCAAGGTCACACTGGCAATAAGTGGCAGGACCAGCCAGATCCTCTGACTCCAAATTCTTTTCCCTTCCCAGTGTACCACACTGCCTTCCTCAGATCGTAAGCAAACTTTCAGACAATTTTATGACCTGTCTAAAGACTAAAGAAGATTCCCAACCCACCCTCACTGGCTACAATATCAGAGACAATTCTTTCTTTGCCATAGATCCAGCAGGTCCCAAAAGCACTGATGGCAAGGCATTGCTTTGAAATACACATCTATATCACCTATATAGTCACTAAGTTCATCTTTCCTTGTCAGTAGTTTAGCCATATTCCAGTCAAGGTTATCCATGGCCAGCCTGTCCCAGCGGCATTCTATGCCTTCTCTGAAGGGTGATGGGAGAATGGCACCTGCAAATAAACTTCCAAAAAGAGATTCAAAACAGAGTTGATGAAAACGATGGTACTCCAGGTTCCAATTGCACTTCCTACATTTGCTCCATAAAGACGAAAAAAGTTTTGTCAGACATGAACAGTTTTGATCAAAAATTACCCTACAAACCTTTTCAGTAATTCCTGGAGGCAATCACCTGTGGAATAAACCTCCCTGATCTGGCACATTCCTATTTCTGTTTTCAGGACTTTATCTATATGTGCCCTACAAAGGCACTAAAATAGTTGCCTATGGATACATAAATGCTCTTTCCTATTTCCTTTTTATGATTCAATTGTAGTTCCCTAGGGATTTTCTTGCAAAAAAAAAAACTATATTTGAGATATAGACTTCAGAAAGAAGTCGGTCTGAAATCACCATTTGGGTCTCATGATACAAGACGCTGCCTCTCTACTAGCCCCCAAATCCCAAAGGAATCATTGTCTTGTGGAATCCTTATCCCTTTCATAAACCCAAAGAAGGGGGATGATTGATTAATTTGCAATTGCAGGTACTGCCTTATGGATGAGATCTCTTGAGTCGATTCATCCAAGCCTCTAGTCTCTACCCAAACTATCTGAACCAATAACTCGAGGTGATTCAATGACCTTTAAGGTCTCTCCTGATTGTTATTCAAAGATTCTCAAACCCACGTTCCCATGAATCAACAAAAATATCATTAGCAGAGAGGATACCTTTTAAAAATCTCAATAAAGTCCAGCATTTCAGATAGAGTCTATGGGGAGAACAAATCATTAAGAACGCTAGGTTAGTCTCAGCAATTGCCCTCTCTGTTTGGGCTATAGGCTAAAATATCAGAAAAGTCATATCTGTAGAACTGTGTAGCACCTATCTATCATTGTTGTGCCTAGGTGCTCTGATATGAATAAGTTGGCTCTCTTTCTACTGCAACTTTTCAGTATCTCCCACAAAGTCGTAGGTTTGCTATTTTGTTTTGTTTCGTTTTTTAAGGAATGCTTTTCTTAGTAGGCCAGCTCCTGATTACCCACATCCATAAAATGTTGCCTCCTTCATCTCCATTAGACACATGGTCTTTCTGTGCTTTACTGCCTCCAAATAAAAAATGGCAACCTAACATTCTGGGGGTGGGGGAGACAAGGCTATTGAGCCCATATAAGGACCAACAAGAAAAAGAACATTATTCTTCAGGGACACAGAAAAATACCAGAATGTGTTCAGCTATCCTGTGGTTTGCAGCATTCTTTCAAAGAAAGATTTCAAGCAAAGTCAAGAAAAGGAATGATGGTAGATGGAGCCACAAATGCCCCCACCTATACATGCACTTCACCTGCTAGGATGGTAGCCCTGACTGTCTGGCCAGCTGATGGACTAAAATTCCTTTCCCTCCCTCAGTGTCTCACACATATGAATCATGAAGATAGATATTTTATGTCTATGTATGCGCCCTTCTTCCCAAAGGTTCCAAGCGCCTTATTGTATATTGTGTCATGAATCCTCACAACATCCCTGTGAGGTAGGCAGGTGGAAATTATTATAATCCCCATCTTACAGGTAGGGGAGACTGAGGCACACAAAAGTTAAGTGAATTGTCCAAGGTCACACCGCGAGTCACTGGCAGAGCTTAGAAGAAGCATATTCCTGATTAGCACCTAGCACAGTGCTTTTTGCACACAGTAGGAGCTCAATAAATATTTGTTGATTTGATTTATGCTGCCTCTAGGAACACATAATTCACATACACACAGGACAAGCAGTCACCAGGAAAAAAAAAACAAAAAACCATACATTCTTCCATTTTGACATCTTACGACCACTTCCAGTATAAACAGGTGTAGGAATTTCAAGACCTCCTCTTTCAACTACGCCTTTAAAAAGGCTCATCATGTGTACTTCTCTGTAGGCCCATCTCTCTGTTCTCCCTGCACCCTGGGCTCCACCCAAATTGACTGAGATACTAGTTTTCTCATGAAAACAAAAATGGATTTCAGGAACCATGCTGACTTTGTTGGCCGTTTCTGTTTTAAATGGAGCCATCTGAACAGCTTTGTTTTCAGCTACTTGTGGGTTTTTTCTTTGTTGTCTTGGTCTTTTGTTACAAAAAGAAATAAGGCTGACCTAGTCCAGTTAACATGGAAGAACTGTATGGACCACGTACCAGGAGCTCTCCCTCCCTGGAGGGTGTGGTGCTCTACCTGGGAACACTGGACTGACTCCAAGAGGTGACAGCTCTGAGAAAGGAGGACCAGTATGCCTGGGCATCATTTGCATTGTTCGTGGTCTGTATAGTCATCCATGTCCACATCAGAATCAAAGAGAGAATGTCCGGTGAAGTCTGTGTCAGGTGTCCGGGATATACTGTTCTCTGCCCCCTCATCATCAAAGGTTTCTGTCCTTGAATAAAAGCTGAAATCCGGCAGTGGGGTGTGGGTCTTGCTGCCTTCACTGCTTTCCTCAGACTCATAGATGGTATTGTCGTCATCGTGGTGCCACTCTGGCCAGAATTTCCTTCTTATTCTTTCACAATACATGGCAAGGTTAATCAGTTCTCCTGAAATTGAACAAGACAAAGGTTAGTTCTCAAAGCCCTCAACCTTCCTGTCCTGGCTGTTCCAGAGGACATTGGAATTAACAGACCTTTTAACAGGCAGACATTCTCAAATACTTGTCACAATCCATATACAGAAAAGGATGGATGGAATGAACTAAAGATAAGATAAAGAGAGACAGACAGATGGACAGAGAGAGAAACAAACATATAGATATATATATATCAGCAACATGGCAAACCAAAAAGATGACCGACTTTAGAATTAGAAAGATCCAGGTTCACATCCTGCTTCTTACATATATTAGCTGTGTGGCCACAAGCAAGACCCACAGGGAAGAGATGATTGGGGGCAGGAAAGTATACTGGGAAAAAACCTGGATCTAGAGCCAGAAAATCTGGGTTCAAATCCTGCTTCTAATGTTTACTAGCCGTGTGAGCTTGGGCAAGTCATAACTTCTCTGGACCTCAGTTTTCTCATCTGCAAAATGATAATGTTGGACTATATGATCTCTGAGGCCCTATCACTCTATCTTTAATCCTAAAATGTAAAACAGATGATTCAAAGCAACAGATAAATGTGACCTTCTAATACATTTTATGACTGTGGAGGGGGGGTGCGGCAAAGAAAATATATCTCGCTTGGGTTCCTGTTTTGAACGTGTTCTCTGTGAGGATTTATGAAATGCCTGGAAGGAGTATCTCAAAGTATATCGTGTGAATAGTTCATGATCTCAACCACTAGAGGGAGTACTGACATTGATGAAATCACAACCACGAAAAATATTAAAGTTCTCAGGGAATACAAACAGAATTGTCCAAAGAAAGTCCAGAAACATGCTATTTGGTAGGAAAATGCCTTTCTGAATTAAAAACTGGGGCAAAAATAATCCACAAAGTAGACAAGTGAATATTGGCTTTATAGATGCATGACCAATGATGAATCTTCTGATACAACCACATCCAATTATAGATTGTTATTGAATCACTAGAATTAGGATCTTCATTCACCAAATTTAGTCTTTAAAAATATGAGTCAAAGAAAACTAATTCTAACTTTGTGCCATGAAAAAAAAAACATATTCCAAACAAATAGTTTTCAGAAGAAATGCAAGTGATCACAACTATTTTCTAAAGTGCTCCAATTTAGGAATAATAAAAGAAATTAAAATTAAAACAACTCTGAGGTTTCTCTTCACACTCATAATATCGGCAAAGAGAATTAAAAAAAAACGGAAGCAGTCAATATTGTAGGCAGGTGACAGGAAAGCAATCACCATAATGCATTCTGGGAGAGAACTGTGAAGAAGAATGATGATGATGGTGATGATGATGATGACGCCAATGACAATAAGAATGATAGCAAGCATTTCTACATTACTTTATGGTGTATGGAGCACTGTACGTGTCATATCATTTGATCCCCACAACAACCCCCGGAGAGAAGTGCCATTACTATCCTCTTTCTTACAAGTATGGAAACTGAGTTGGAGAAAGGTTAAGTGGCTTGTCCATGGTCAAACAACTAATAAGTCTCTGAGGTGGGATTTTAACTGAGGTCTTCTTGACCACAAGTCTAGCACTCTTAACCAATGTGTCACCCAGCTATGAACTGACTCAACATTCTAGAAAGCAATTTGTAATCAAAGAGGCACTAAATTATTTTCGCCCTTTTACCTTGGTTGTTCCATTCCTGGGCAGGTATGCCCAAAGAAGTCAATGACAAAAAAGTCTCGTCTATACGAAAGGGGGCACAGCAGCCATTTTTGTGGTAGCAAAAAACTTGAAATTAAGGAAGTACCTTCCCACCAATCAAGAAATGACATAATTATAGCAAATGAGTACAAAATAGAATATTATTGTACCATAAGAAATGAAAAATATAAGGAATTCAGAGAAACATGGGAAGATTTGTATAAAGTAATATGGAGCAAAAAGCAGGGAGGGGGAAAGAATACACTCCCACAAGCACAATGAGCATAATAATGAAAATGAAAACAATTTCTGATATTTACTGCCTGAATGACCTTGGGTGAAGTCAGTTAATCTCCCTGGGCCTCAGATTCCCCATCTATAAAGTGAAGGGGTTGGATTACAGGGCCTCTATGGCCCCTTCCCCCTCTACATCTATTATTCTCTGCTCCTATGAACACTAAAAGGCAGCTGAATTCAGAGTACTTTGAATCAATATTCTTGGTCCTAGACAACAGGAGATGAAACCTATCTGTATCCTCTTAGTAGAGGGACATGGTGGAGGACCGCAAGTGTGAAACGTACATTCCGTGAGACATGGTTATTTCATCAGTCAGTTTTATGTAACTTTTTTTTTCAAAAATAAGAGTTCAATGTGGGGAAATTATATTAGGAAAATGGGGATTTGGTGGGGGTGGAATATGCGTTAAGCATACCAAAAAAAAAAAAAAGAAAGAAAGAAAAAGTAGGTAGTCAATCCATTAAAAGATGACATCTTGTAGTACCTGATTTTATATGCAGTGAGATAGAAAAATGGACATTCTGCTTTTGTTCCACCAGATGGCACCACTGCTTACAACAATATACACAGGTTGTTCCCAAAAGTCCAGAGTCAGTACAGTTTTAAGCTACTACAGGGCAGTTTTGAGCCACGAAAGCTTAAAACTGTACTAGCAACATGACTTTGGAGATCACACACACACACATCATATGTATATTTACATATATGTACATACATGTCTGTTGTATATACCTATACATGCATGTATACATATATGATTTTCTTGTGTAGAACTTCACACCTAATCATTTTCTGGTATCTTTATAAGAAAATAATATGCATGCAGCACAAAACAGATGGATGTTCTAGAGAAAGAGATTTTAAAATATATTACTCCTACCTATAGGTTGAAAAAACATTTTTATGCCTTGACTATCTAGAATTCAACAAACTAGGAACTTCCCATAAACAGACTGTTTGCTGCATTTAACTTTTAGGAGGAAAAAAAAAAGGCAAATTTACATAAACAAAAAACTTTCAAGAATATGCCCTGAAGTCAGTACATATCCAACCCAGTTGCCTTCATCTTCTGCACTAATGATCCTGAGGCACTATAAAGTCCTGACTCATCCAAAAACAATCTATATACGCTCAATATCCTCTTACTTACAAAAGTAGAAAAGTGAACTAATGCATTTTTACAATAATGTATTATTCATTTAAACATCAACAAACTTAACAATATATTTATAGCTGTTTATATTTTGAAACAAATTTCTACAGAAGACATCTTCATAACAGTTCATATTTTAGTTTCTCCTTCTGTAGGCTCTCTGTTCTCTCATTATCTGTATACAACTTCCTTTTTATAGTTTTAGAAGTAATAATTTTAAAATATTTAAGTTTTTTAAACATCTCAAAGGGTTAAAACAAAAAAGTTTTTAGTTAACCTTCAATCAATTAAATTTTCATAGTATTTATAACTAAATATAACCTTAGAGATAATCTAATCCTACCCCTTCATTTTACAGAACAAGAAACCGAAGATCTAAAAGATTGAGTGAGATATGGCCAGGGTCACATAATAAGTGAGCAACGGAACCAAGAATCAATATGGGTCCTTAGACTCCAAATGCAGGGCTTTTTCCACTACCCATACCAACTGTCATCTGCCATAGTACCTTGGACAAGTCATTTAACTTTTCTCAACCTCAGTTTCTGTACCTGTAAAAAAGGGGTGGCAATAGCACTTATTTCCCGGGGTTGTTGTGAGGATCAAATGATAGGACATATACAGTGTTCTGCACACCTTAAATACAGAAATGCTAGCTATCATCCTCATCCTCATCCTCATCATTTATTAACAATTCTTTCCAAGTGTGCCAGTTAGGCAAAATTACATAGATCTTGGACATGTGGAGATTATTAAATGATGTTCCCAATAATAAAGTCAAGTCACTGTAGCCAAAAGCAATTACAATATGATAGTAACACATATGAAAAACTGTTTCATTTAAATCTTACACAGAAATGTGTGCATCCTGTATTATGTTACAGAATATCTTTGTGATGGTAGGAAGACAAGGAAAAAAATTGTTTGTACATCTATGTACGTATAAGAATTCTGTGCTGGTAAATCTAACCATGGAGAAAATCTCAAATCTAGGACATCTTTCCTTAAATGTATCTTCCCTAGAAGAAAACTTTCGGAATTTCAGACAAATATTTGTGTGTAAGAGTCAGTGAGTCACTGATTCCATGAACAAGTATGTATTACTCACTTCATACGTGCCAGGCATTGCACTAAGTGCTAGGGATACAGAAAAGACAAAAACGTGATCTCCTCTCCAAAAGCACACATTCTAAGAGAGGAGACAATACATAACCATGAACAGAAAGAATATACATTTATTCCTTCCACATCATGGGAGTTAAGGGCTGGGGGAATGGTACCCCCATGATCTGGAAAATGCATGTAAATTTTTTGGACCTCCTTTCATACCAGAGAAGAAGTCTGAATTATTATGGTATTAAAAGATAAAATACATTAACATTATATACAATGCTATACATATTTTCATACATTTCTGAGTTTCTAAACTTTTTCTGTGTCACCTGCTGGCCTTCACGTGTTGTCTGCAGCTTCCACAAAACTCCCCCAAAATTTCCCATTTAATTTCTTGTGTCGACCCATGACATATCAAGACCTTGAAGGGGAAAATTCTGACATAGAAGGGATAACTTTATACAGTGCATGTGAAAGGCTATCTCAGAAGGGAATTAGAGGGAGGGGGAGGAGAGGACCCAGGAAGTCTTTCTCCAGAAGATAAGATTTTACCTGAGTTTTAGAACAAGAAGGAAGCTAGGAGCTGGAGGTGAGGAAAGATAGCATTCCAGACAAGTAAGACAGCCCAGTACAAATACATAGGGTCAGACAGAGATGGAGAATTGTAGGTGAACAAAAGAAGGCCGGTGTAGCCAGATGGTAGAATGTGTGGAGGGGAAAATAGTGAAAGAAGACTAGCAAGTCAGAATGGGGTCAGGTTGTGAAGGTATTTAAAAGCCAGAGGATTTTATGTTTGATCTTGGAGGTAACAGCAAGCCAGTAGGATTTTTCAAGTACAGGATGATATGGTCAGACCTATGGTTTAAGAAAATCATTTTAAAAGCTGAGTGTAGGATGGACCAAAGTGGGAAAAGACTTGAGGCAAGGAGCTATTGCAAGTAGCAATCAGCAGGCTATTACAACAGTCCAGGTGTAAGGCGTGGGGTAAGTGTGAGTGAGGAGGCAAGGATGACAGCTAGCCTGTGAGCCTACATGACTGGAAGGACCATGGTGCTTTCAACAGTAATATCGAAGTTGGGGAGAAAGGATGGTCAGGGGCTGGAGGGAAGATCATTAATTCTATTTTGGAAGTGATGCAGACAGTACACCTAATTCAAAATGTCCAAAAGATAGCTGGTGATACAGGACTTGAGGTCAAGAGAGAGATTAGGGCTGGACGAAGAGGTTGGGAATCACTGCACAGAAATTACAGTTAAACCTACAGAAGCTGATGAGCTCACCAAGCAATATGTTATAGAAGGAAAAAAGAAGAGCCAGTATAGAGCTTGGGGGTTACCCACAATTAGAGGGTATGACCTGAATGAAGATCCAGTAGAGGTGAATGAGAAGGAACTGTCAGATGGATAAGAGTAGAACCAGAAGACGATAGTGTTGCAAAAACCTAGAGAGGAGAAAGTATCCAGGGAAGACAAAGTGATTGACTGTCATAAGCCTGTGAGGGGTCAGAAAGCATGTAGATTGAGAAATGGTCATTAAAATTGGTAATTAAGAGATCATTTGGTAGCTTTGGAGGAAGAGATTTCAGTTAAATGGTGAGGTAGGAAGCCAGACTGCATTGTCTCCTAAAAGAGAGCCATAATTATTCAAAAGAGTTCAGCCTAACCATCCACATAGGAAAAACTAAGTGACTAAAGAATGCCTATTGCCAAGGCTATGTATACAACCGAATGAACAACCTACAAAAGTCATCCAACAGAATAAATACCTCTTGAAGAGAAACTGCAAATGAACAATGAGTTAAGCCCAGGATTTAATAGGAGGGAAATAGGCTGGATTGTCTTTGAAAATTTGGAAGATCATTTCAATGACCCCAAAAGTTTCCCAAAAGAAATGGGCTGGCTTTTTAATAAAAGTATTCTTTGGGTGATGCTATATGGCTGTGAGTCATGGAACACTACTCTCTAAATTATTTGAGGATCATCCACAGGCAAATGAAGAGGCTCACAGAAGGCCACAACACATTACAAATAAGAAATTACAAAGGAAAAACCAACTGTCTACAAACTGTTATAATAACTGTTACATAACTGTTGTAAATTGTTATAAAACTGCTATAAACAGTTTATAAACTGTTGTTTATAAAATGCTCTCCAGGATCAAGAGATGTCCATGACTCTTAAGAAAGGGCCTGCTCACTAAGCAAGAGGAGGGGATAACTGATAGAAAGTCCACATTCTTCAGTGGTATCCACGAAATACGAAGAAAACAAGAGGAAAGTCCCCAACATGCTGGGCAGATCTACTACAGCAAATTTATGGGATGTGTTTATGTTCAGTCATTCTGTCATTTCTGACTCTTTGTGACCCCATGGACTTTCTGTCAATAGGGTTTTCTTGGCAAAGATACTGGAGGGGTTTGCCATTTCCTTCTCCAGTGTGTCTTCATTTTACAAAAACTGAGGTAATAGGAGTTAAGTGACTTGCCCAGCATCATACAGCTAGTAAGTGTATGAAGCTGCATTTGAACTCAGATCTTCCTGGCTCCAAGCTCAGTGCTCTATCCACTGCATCACCTAGCTGCCCAAAATTTACGTGAACACATGGACAAAAGTTGCAAAGGATAGGCAAACACAGATTGCATTCTGTGTCACTGGTGCATATTACCTTGATGAATTTACAGATCCAATTAAATATACTGGAATAACATTTTTCAAAGACAGGATTCTTATTTAAAGAGGCTCTTTGAAACTAAAATAGAACTATTTATTATTTGAAAATTTAAATATCATCCTCTGACACCACATCTGTTCATAGCATCCTTTTATAAAAAAAAAATCATAGGATTTCTAAAACCTCTCAGTATGTATGCTGAAATAATAGGGTTTAGATCAATGAGTGACGGCGCAGAATCAGAATCTGTGGGCTCTCTTCCCAGACCTAATACTCATTAGTTATGTGATCTTAAGCCAAATGTTTAATATCTCAGGAACTCAGAACTCAGTTTCTTCATCAGCAAAATGTAACAGAGAACCTTTTCTAAAGAGTGATACCACCCTCATGGGGCACAGCAGCTCCCTAAAGGCTATAGAAACCATTTAGATTTTACCAGCTTCTCCAACTTTGCCGGCTGGAATCTAAGGAAAACAACACTGAGGGCCTCCGTACCCCATGAGATGCGGGAGGAGTGGGTGTAGAGGGAAGCAGGAGCTATGTCACCAATACAGCTGCCATCGATGTGCCACAGTATCCTTACCTCCATCTCCAGAAAATCACTGGACTAAAAGGATGCTTAAAGAACCATCTTGTCCCTTTCCTACATTCATCAAGTCCTTGTGCCATGTCAAACAAAGAATATCAATTCTGGTGTGCATTCTATGTGTTTCATAGATGTCCAGAGAAAGAGTCCACAGTCTCCCTACATGACGGATCTTAATGTTCACAAATCCTCCACTTCGAAGAAATTCTTCCTTATATCTAATTCGAAGCATTTGTACTACCTTGTAAAAGGAGTTTGTTTTTTTTTTTAACTAGACCAGTGATTTCACTGGTTTAGGGAATACCTCTAAGTGAGAAGGAAATAGAGAATTTCTTCCCCCAATACCACCAGTCAGTATGTTCTCTGCATCGTAGTCTTAAAGAATTGCCAAGGTCACAGAGAATTGCCAAGGTGTCGGAGGGGAGGTACTGTCTTTTTGTTTGTCACTGTATCTCCAGCACTTGGCACTGTGCCTGGAACATAATATGTGCTTAATAAATGTTTGTTGTCTGAATGGACTACTATCCATGTCTTTCCTTTCTGAGGCCAGCTCTCTCCCCACCATACCACCCTGCATCTCTCACTTTCTCTCATTATTGTTTATAAAATGCTCTCTGGAATCAAACGATGGACTGAATCCAAATGACTGTTACTTTAACTATTTTTAACAAATTGAATTTCTATCTGACTTTCCTTCATTGATTTTGATCATATAATGAGTAATATGCCATATGTGAATGGATTTATTCATACTAAATTATTTCATTTTTAATAAATTATAATTGCAAAAATCACAACAAAGAAAATCTTTGCTCTGTGACCTCAGAAAGTCAATTCTCTTTAAATAAAATTTCTAAGGACTTCTCAAGTATTAAAATCCAATAGTTCTATAAATTGCCCTGAATTATGTATCTCCTATTAACTTTTGCTGCTTCTCAGGTCCAAACACAATTTTCTGACTGATGAAATCAAATCAGTGATGAGCAGAGTACAACTTGGACTAGTTAGCAATCCATTCAGACAACAAGCACTTCTGAGGGGAAGGAGAAAGCAAGGGCATAAATACAGCAATTATTATGCACCAGGCACTGTACTAAGTGCTTTTTTTTTAAATGAAGAAATATTATATCCTTTGATGCTCACAACAACCCTTCTAGATAGATGTTATTATTATCCCTATCTACAGTCAAGGAAACTGAGGCAACGGAGAGGCATCCCCTCCCTAACAAGAGGGGCAATGAAGAGAAATCAACATCTTCAAAATTCCACCATTAAAATACAAATACCCCTGGGAGTGTGCTGGCCTTAAACCATTATTAGGTAATATCTTATTTATCAATGAACACTTCAGGGATTAGATGGAAGGCAGGTGAGGGCAAAAATAGGATCTGCAATAAATTACTATGGACCAGCTAAGAATGAGAATCCTAAGAAGAGTGAAAGGGCACAGTGACATGAGCAGGAGAGAGAACCAAAGGCAAACTTATTTTTATTACTTCATCATTTGGCCCAATATGCTTCTCCCTGACCACCTCCATGACAAAGGTGACAAGCTGATCGCTGAGCTAGCTACACATTCCACTCACTATCAATGACTACTCAACTTAAGCATTTGTCTCTGTGGCAATGGTGGGTGTCCAGCAATGCATAGTGGATAGTGCTAGACACAGAGTCAGGGAAACCTAAGCTTACCTGCCACCTCTGACTCTTACTCGCTGAACAACTACAGACAAGTCACTTAATATCCCTGAGTCTCAATTTCTTCATTTGTAAAATAAGGATAATGCTGCAATTTGTAATATCTGACATTATAATTATGTAAAATACAGTTTTAAAAAAAGGCCAATGGAAGTATACAGTGTAAATTGATATAATGCAACTATCTAAGGGGATTCATTATTCACACTAAACAGGCCCCAGCTGTATAGTATCTTCTTCAAAGGAAATAAGTGGAATTTGAATCCATATTCTCTAACTCTAAATCCGTTGAGCTTTTTCCTACCACGCTATCCTTTTCTGGGCTTCAGTTTCTTCATTTGCAAAATGAAAGGATTAGTCTAGATGAGATGGTATCTCAGTTCTCTATCACTTCCGAAGTCTATGATCCAAAAAAAGTCCCTGTTTAATTTTTAGATGTTTATAAATTTTTTCATTTTAATAGAAGAGATTTTGTGTATAAGTACCATGAAGAAATGCTACTTAAAAAGAAGATGTCCTCTTGGTTCACTGAGACTTCAGTTTTTGCAGTCTCTGGGAAACAGTTTACCCTCTCTTAAAGAAACTATTGTTCATTCGTCCCTGGGTGTGAGGGGAAAAAGAAAATATTTCATCTGTTTCTCTAGTCAAATCAAGTTATCAAGCATTTATTAAGTGTTTACTATGTGTATATGATATAATTAACTTCAACTTGAATAAATTCTCTTTTAAATGCTTGTTTTCATATTTTCTATTGAATTGAATTTGTTGTTGATTAAAAGTGACCAAGAAGTTTGGGAAGACAAACATAAAGGGTGACTATATCTAAATGAGACTGGTTTGTGCAAGGATCGTTATCACTCTGTTGAACAAGCTCTAACTATTTATTGGCTTTTGCTATAGAGATGAATATCACATTCCTACTTACAAGTACAGGGACAGTTTGAATGACTTGCTAATCTTGCTAATGTAAACTTTGGAGGGAGTACTTTCAGTTAAATAAGGAGACAAGGAGCCAGACTGCAGAGCCACAGAACATTGAAATGCCTCCTAAAAGAGATCCAAAATCATTCAAAAGAGTTTGATCTAATAGTCTACACAGGAAAAACTAGGTGGATAAAGAATGACTATTATCCAGGCTATGACAGAGAGCTGAATGGGCAACCTCTTGAAGAGACATTACAAATGGACAATGAGTTGGACCTAGAATTGATGAGGAAGGAAATGGGCTGAATGATCTTAGGAAAATTAGATGGTCATTTTAATGATCCTAAAAGTTTTCTAGAAAAACTGGTCTCAGTTTTGTCATACCAGTATTCTTCATGTGATCCTATATGACTGTGGATAATGGAATAGTACAGTCTCCAAATAATTTGAGGATCACCTAAAGGCAAATGGAGATGTAACCCAATATTTAAGTGCCTGCTATGTGCCAGTTACTGTACTGGGTGTTAGGGATACTAAGACAATGAATGCAATAATCCCTACTTTAAAAGGAGCTTAAAGTCTAGAATCTAGACCATCTGTTGGCCCTTCCTAAAGCCCTGTGCTTACCTTCTAGATTGTCTGTACTTTTGATCAAAAGAGTCACCCTGCTTCCCTCTGGGGTTGACATGACCTTTAGAATTATAAGATATTTCCACGGATTTTACTGATTTATTCTTCCTGATATAATGGACTTCAGCTCTACTTTTTGTAAATACTAAAGTTTGAACTTATGCCCTATGAGCCTGACACAAAAATTGGAGTTAATTAGTCAGCGAATAAACATTTATTAAGTATTCAGGCACTGCGCTAAGCACTGGGAATACACCGGCAAAAGACAGCCCCTGTCTTCAAGAAGTTCAATCTAATGGAGAAGATGACATGTTTTCTAAAGGATAATTAGTAAATAAATAAGAGGAAAGACACTAGAATTAAGAGAGATTCAGGAAAGCTTCCTGTAGAAGATGGGATTTTAGTCGGGATTTGAAAGAAACCAGGGAAGCCAGAAGATGGAAGTGATGAGAAAGAGAATTCCAGGCATGGGGGCTAGCCAGTGAAAATGCCAGAGTGGGGATATGGAGTGTCTTAAGGAACAGCAAAGTGTGAAGAGGTGAGAGGAAAATGATTATGAAGGTTTTTGAATGCCAAACAGAGGATTTCATATTCGATCCTGAAGGTGACAGTTTATTGAGTAGGGGGAGTGACATAGTTGAACAAGTCCTTTAAGAAAATCTCTTTGATAGCCGAGTGGAGGATGAATTAGAATGGGGAGAAATCAGTGGCAGACAGACCAACCACCAGACTATTGTAATAGTACAAGTGTGAGATGATATGGGCCTGTAAAATAGGGTAGTAGCAGTATTAGACAAGAGAAGGGGGAATATTCCAGAGATTAGAAAGGTAACAATTTTTGAAAATAGATTGGACATGGAGAATAAGGACTCCAGGATGCACTCAGCGTTGGGGACTGGGAGGATGATGATGTCCCCTTTACAGTTAAAGGGAAGTTTTGAAAGGGGTAAGGTTTGGGGGAAAGATAATAAATTAGCATTAAGTTATCCCCAAAACATAGCGAGTCAAAGTCAATGAATGAGGAAAGTAAGGATGAATGTTAGCTGCTAGGTGGCACAGCAGATAAAGTGCCGGGCCTGGAATCAAGGAATCTAAACCTGGCCTTACACTAGCTGTTTGACCCTAGGCAAGTCACTTAAACCTGTTTGCCTTAGTTTCTTTACCTGTAAAATGAGCTGCAGAAGGAACTGGCAAGCCATTCCAGTATCTTTACTAAGAAAGCCCCCAATGGGGTTAGAAAGAGTCTGATACAACTGGAAAAAAAACTAACAACAAGCTGCCTCAGATCCCTTCAAGTAGTAAGCAGAATAAAAGCCTTAAGCAAATTATCATAGTAAAAGGAGCGCTTCCACATTAAAAGAAGGGGTTCAAGCAGTCTGAATTTTGTAACCATTAAACCGTGTGCAAATACAGTCATGAATTTTGTCTTTAAAGACAAAGTTGTAGTCTTCCCTGGTAATTTCTCATAGTGCTTAATATGGGGAGAGCTCTGCACACAAGGGACAAATACCATGGACTAGGTAATAGCAGATTTCAAGTCCTATACACTATACAGGTTTAAGTAGCAGCGATTCAGTTCGTGTGGAAAGTAGTGAAGGAGAAGCGAAAAAACACACCCCCAGTTGATCTGTAGAGGGAAAAAGTGTGTGATTGTGTGTGTGTGTGTGTGTGTGTGTGTGTATCCGATACCTTTTAAAGATCTGATAAGAAAATTCAGCAAGTATTCCAAGATCATAGCATCTAGAACAGAAAAGGATTTCAGAGACTATTATTTTACAAGTGAGGAAACTGAGGCCTAGAGAAGTAACATGACTTTCCAAAGGTAATCCAGGTGATGAGTTAAGAGGATTTGAACCCAGGTCCTCCAACACCAAAATCTAGAAATCCTTCTGTTAAACTATGGCTATGACATTAGGCCATCTCTTCAAAATTGATGATATACAAAATTTAGGTATTTCCCAAACCACCATGAGATGAAAAACTTTAATGTAGTCATTCAGGAAACAAACACTGATTTTTTTTTAGCCAAAATAGACATACAGCATCACTATTATTAGGTAGCAAGGAGCTGCCAATGAACATAGTCCTTAAGAGTATGCACAGAGAAGAGTTTGGAAATGCACTGAAGACATTTAGAGAGCTTCTTTAACCAGTTCTGCTAACCAGTTAGTGAATAGGGCCCTTTCTGGCTATAGCTAGGTAGCTAAAACTTGGGATGCATTCATAAAGCACCAGTTGACTTCATCCCTTTTCTTGGTTTTTATTTCCTCTAGTAGGACAGCATTCTGGTAAGAGAAAATACAGTTCTAAATGAGGAGAAACCTCAGGTACCATCCATCCAAGAAAGACAAGTAACCTGCAACGATGAAATGAAATATTTATAATGCACTGAGCACATGGTAAATGCTTAATAAATGTTTATTCCCTCCCTCTCTTCTTTGCCTTGGCTTTTGTTCTTCTGTTTTAGGTAAAGACTGGAAGCTGAGAGCTTATGAATTTCAAAATGTGAGGACAGCAAGTCACCCAAAGACTAGGAGCCCAGGAATGGAGCACAGGCCAAATTTTGCATCAGTGCAAGAATAGCTTTTGGGCCCCAGACCTATTCATTGTTGCTGAGAAAAGGATTCATCCAGCAGAAGGTAGTATAGTAGAGAGTATGCCCCTAAGGTGTAGGGAGGAAATATTTTAACTTCTTGCTATATTTCAAAGCAAAGATCTCTTTGTAAAAGCTAATTGATATTTATTGGTTAAATGGAGCTGGGACTCTAGTCACTGGTGGCCGAGTATGAGGGAACATAGCAGAATGAGGACTCAAACCGAAGGCATTAGAGAAGAAATACCTCCAACCCCTCTGGAGACTCCATAGAACCCTGAGGGGAAAATGTAGCTGGCCTTGATCTGGAAGACTCTCACTACAGTTAATAGTAAGCACTTTTAAAGTATATAGTACCATAACCCTGGCCTAATTGGTGGAAGGAATTGCCCATTACTAATTACCATATGTGTGTGCTGCATGGGGTGGGGATGGGGTAGGAGTTAGGTTTAAATCATTTTAAACCTATACTAGATAGAAATCTAGGGAAAAAAGAGGAAAAACAAAACACTCCTCCAGGAAGAGACTCAAGGAATGAGACTCAACAGGCAAACAGAAAGGCAGATGAGACAGGCAGCTAGGCTTGGACACTTGTAAAATGTTCACTGGTCCCAGGGTGTTTGTTATCTTGATTCTATAAAGCAAATTCGATTTATTCAATTCAACAAGCATTAATAAAGGGCCTACTATCTACCAGGCACTTTGTTGTTCACTGAAGGCACAAAGACAAAAACCCAAATAGTCTGTGCCCTCCAGAAGTTTACAATCTTTAGGGGGCATTACATGCATACAAATAAATACAAAACGCATATGAAACAAATAGGTCAGAGTGAAATTAAAGAATTGTTGGACCTTCCCCGGGCAGCATGGCTGTAGGAGAAAACAGCTTTTAGTGAAAGGGATTTTTCTCTAATCTCCACTGATCTCTTCCCTCCAGGGAATTGCTGATGGACATATAAAATGTGAGCTTTTCATGCCTGTCCTTTACCCTTACTTTCTGATGGCAGAGTTGCCTAGCAACAAGGAAGAAAAATGAGGAGAAATACTTAGCATCTGAGAAAAATCAATCAACTTTTATTTTATCCTTCTGGGCCTAGAAAAAGGATGGGCTCACCTTGCTTATGCTAGGATTACAGGAATATAGATGTAGAGATGAAAAGGACCGAAGAGGTCATCTAGTCCAGCCCCTTTATTTCACATATGAGAAACCGAGAGGTTTAAGGTTAAGCGAATTGCCCAGAATCCCACATAAGGAGAAAGTGGCAGAGCCAGAATTCCATATTTATCTCCTACTTGGTTGTGGTGACATTACAAGAGGGTTGCAATCGTTGTCCCAGAAGTGCTATATGCCCAAATTTAATGGAAGTTCTGAGATATAAAAAAACAAGAACACTAAGGAAATAGTGGCATAGGGTTCTCTCTTCCCATAGAGGCTGGGACATTTAAAGATTAAGGGATTTTATACTCCTGTCCACAGGTCTTCTCTTTTGGGGAACTCTTTTGAGGCTGGAATGGCTCATGTCTGGAAGGGGCCTTGGAACTGTGAGCTCCAAGGTCATGAAAATGGAAATTCTGTCTTTTTCTCCTTTCTGTATTTAGTCTCTGCTTGCTTTTATATACATTAGAATTTTTATAATAATAGATAATTGCTAACATTTAGATAGTACCTGGCACTGTGCTTTACACATATTTTCTCATTTGATCCTCACCACATCCCTGAGAGGTAGGTGCTAATATCTCATGTAAAGAAAATGTCTGATGGATTGGCATGTTTATTTTTTAGCAAAAATTTCACACAGTAATCTGTCACAACAGAAAGAACTCTGCAACTTCAATTAGAGGGTGTGTGCTTAAAGCCCAACTCTGCCATCTCTACAGGTCTGACCTTAGGCAAGTCACTTAACATCTGTGGACCTCAGGTTACTCATCTATAAAATAAGAGGAAGGCAGCCAGGAAGGAAGTGAAGGGTACTGGGGTTAAAATCAAGAAGGCCTGGATTCAAATACAGCTTCAGACACTTACTAGCTGTGTGACACTAGGCAAGTCACTGAAATTCTGTCTCCTTCAATTTGCTCCATGTAAAATGGGGATAATAATAAAAAAAAAGGGAAAAAATAGATAAAACGGGGATAATAAAAAACAAAAAAAAGAAAAAAGAAAAAACAAATAAAATGGGGATAATAAAAAAACAAAAAAGGGGAAAAGAAAAAATAAATAAAATGGGGATAATTTAAAAAAACAAAAAGGAAAAAAGAAAAAATAAATAAAATGGGGATAATTAAAAAAGGAAAAAAGAAAAAATAAATAAAATGGGGATAATAAAAAAAAGAAAAAAGAAATAAAATGGGCATAACAATAGCATCCGCCTCCCATGGTTGTTGTGAGAATCAAATGAAATAATAATGGAAAAAGTGCTAAACATAGTGCCTGGCACATAGTAAGGACTACATGAATGCTAGTTATTGTTAAGTGAGATAATATTTGTAAAGTGCTTCAATATCTGGCACACAGTAGGTGTTTAATAAGTACTCACTTCCTCGGCTCAACAAGATGATCTGTAAGGTCCTTTCCAGCTCTAACAATAATAATAATAATAATAGCTAGCATTTATACAGCTCTTTAAGGTTTACAAAGCACTTTACAAATATGATCTCATTGGATCCTCATCACAGCCCTGTTATTATTCCCATTCCACAGATGAGAAAACTGAGGCCGGCAGAAGCAACATTACTTGCTCAGGGTCACATGAAGTGTATCAGTCTAGACTTGAGCTTGGGTCTTCCTGACTCCAGGCCCAGTGCTCTATCTACTAGAAGACTTAGCTGCCTCTAGTTCTATAATCTGTGATTTGTAAGGTCTCATCCAAAGTGAAAGCTATGATCCTGTTTTAACCATATCTATCATTCTTGCTTTCAAAGAGAAATTCATCTATGTGAGATTTATCAGATGCAATCTGCTCAGATGTACGACTCAAAAGTAAAAAGTCAAAAAATTCCTGGGTTTGTACAACTAATTCTACTAGGGAATTCTGGGAAGTCACCTTTGCAACAAACACAGGCACTCCTATTAACAAGATTGTGAACCACAGGTTGTGGAGGGCTGGAAGAGACCTTAAACATAAGCTGGTTCAAGCTACTCATTTTAAAGATGAGAAAACAGAGCCTAGATATCATCTTTCAAGAAATTATCAAGGAGAACTGCCCTGATATTCTAGAGCCACAGGGCAAAATAGAAATTGAAAGTATCCACAGATCACCTCCTCAAATAGATCCCAAAAAGAAATCTCCTAGGAATATTGTCACCAAGTTCCAGAGCTTCCAGGTCAAGAAGAAAATACTGCCAGAAGCCAGAAAGAAACAATTTGAGTATTGTGGAAACACAATCAGAATAACCCAAGATCTAGCAGCTTCTACACTAAGAGATCCAAGGGCTTGGAATATGATATACTGGCAGTCAATGGAGCTAGGATTAAAACTAAGAATCACCTACCCAGCAAAACTGAGTATCATGCTCCAACTCAAAATATGGACTTTCAATAAAATAGAGGACTTTCAAGCTTTCTCAGTGAAAAGACCAGAGCTGAATAGACAATTTGACTTTCAAACACAAGAATCAAGAGAAGCATGAAAACGTAAGCAAGAAAAAGAACAAGAAAAAGAAATTGCAAGGGACTTACTAAAGTTGAACTGTTTTGTTTACATTCCTACATGGAAAGATGATGTGTATGATTCAT
>CM053627.1:144503395-144561664 GCA_028646595.1 Phalanger gymnotis | reverse complement strand
GGAAATGGGGAGAAAATTTGTAATTCAAACTCCTGTGAAAGTCAATGCTGAAAACTAAACATATTAAAAAAAAATAAAAATAAAGATGAAAAAACAGTCAGAGAGGTAAGGGATGGCACCAGACTTAGAATCAGAAGACCTGGAGTTGAGTCCTGGCCCTATCATACACTAGAAAACTTACTTAAAGAAGCCTTTTTCTAAAGTGGCGCTGAACCAAATTTAAACCTTGTTTCTGTCTTTACAAATTGAATCTAAAGACAACTATTAATAGACTATGGTGGTGCTATAAGATGCTCTCAGCTCCATATTTCTTGGTAGTTTGCCATAGTTGGCAACTGAACCCTGGAGGGGGCAATAAGAGAGCCTTCCCCTCCCCACCCAGCTCAGGCCAGTGTAGGAATGTTCCCCAATGGGTCATGAACTGAGGGTGTGGCTTCTACTATGGTGAATACAGAGTAGGATCTTCTTGATATGATGAAGTCATCAATGAATCCCATGGACTAGATTAAGAAGGTGGTTTATTGATTCTTAATGGGTTCAAACCTTTCCATTCATATACTGGCCTAGAGTGGCTGGCCAGTTCCAGTTGGGTAATGGAGCGCCCTCTCTCCCTCCCTCCCTTCCTCCATTCTTCTTTCTCTCCTTCCCTCCTCTCCCTCTGTCCACATAGAGAATCATACCCTTACCTGTGGGTATTTTGCCCAAAGGAATATAAATTTTGATGGCTGAAACCTCACAGGATATCTTAGGGTTTAGGGCCTAGAGTTCTTTTTTAAGAACCATGGCTTAAACCCAAATCATTCTGGCTCTCATAGATCAGCCAAAAATAGGTCCCAGCCCAAGCCTCATTTAGTCATAGTTTGGGCCCTGATTTGCTCAGGGTGAATGTAAATAGCAATTGTTTCTGTTTTGGCCAGAAACCCTGAGGGTCTTCCCTTTCCAAATTGATTTTTTTTTTTTCTGACTAGGTAAAAGAGGTCATTCTTTGCCATGTTTCTTCCTACCTAGCCTTAATCACTGAATAGGTATTGCCTCAGAAAAACGGAGATCTGGCAAAGACCTTAACTGAAAAAGGCCAAGGTCTCCCACTACATCTGGGGTCATCTCCAGTCGTTCTGATCTATATCTTGCCACTAGACCCAGAAGGCTTTGGAGGAGAGAGTGAGGCTGGTGACTTTGCACAGCCCTGCCTCCCTTAAATCCAATTCACTTGCAAGTCATGACATCACCTTCTCGCTGTCATGGTCCTCTTTGAAGACAAACAACAAACAAGAGTGGAGTTTACAACAGGAAGTTCTGCCACACTTAGGAGTAGAACTGAGTTATAGCTTCACTTTCTAGGTTTAGCCACATGTCTGAGAGCACCTCACCTAGTTTAACTACACCTGACTTCATTTAACCCCTTTGGGACGTGTGCTCTTGACCTTTGCTTTCTCTTCCGTTTAGGTGAGATTTGAGTTAGAAATTGTCTGAATTGGCTTAGAAAGTACTAGGTACCCTAACTTCTATGTGGGCAGAGGTAGAGAAGATTAATCATCTAGTGAGTGGAGAAATGAGTGGTCTGTCTGTCTCTATCATAAGAGCTGAAAGCCCACTGGGAATCATGTTCAGAGACTACACATTGGGCCAAGGAGGTGTATTAATCTAATAATTATTCATTTTAGGGATTTAAGATTATTGTTAAAGTTTTATTTTCATTCTATAAGACGCATTTTCGATAGATTGGTATGTGTTACTGAATTAATAATATTTCACCCGATAGCCTTTCTCTCTTCAAGTGTCCTAGCATTTTCAAAGAGATGCCAATGATCCCTTAGCCATGAACAGTGGTGCTTCCCAAACAGCTGTACCAAGCCCACAAACATATGCACTGAATTTGACAAACATTTTCAATAAAAAGAGAAAATAGTTTCCCAGACAGGAAGCTTTCAATGCTTACTTACCTTTGATTAGTCTCTCAGGTCTTGTCCCCGGTAAGGTCCACATTGCCTGTGCCAAGTGTCCAAAAACAGTTGCATCAAGAGTGGAAAATTTTGGTCCCATGATGTATTTTTTATCACCTATAATAATGAAAGAGTACAGTGAGCAGAGCCAGTCTCTGCTTTTCTCAGATAATCTTAATGACTACTACTACTTAAATCATTTTTTAAAAGTTTATAATCCATTCTATTTCACATTTTTTTGCTTGTTTATGGATGGTCAAAAATCATTCACCTTTTCTCTGGAAAAATAATAAAATAAATATCAAATTATGAGGAAGAAAATCCAAGCAAACGAAACAATATATAATACTCAAATACGACCAAATGTGACCCTGAAGACTCTGGATCTATACCAACAGGTGAGAACTTTAGCTAAAAAGAATGAGAATTACTAAAGATGATGTCTCTATGAGAAATTACTTTCTTCAAACTCTGGCAATTAATTCTTGTAGCCAGTTATATAGCTGGAATTGGAGTGGGGTAAGCAGGGCTCTACACAGTTGGCAAGAAAATTTAATCAAAATAAGAGGTTACCAAATGGATCCCATTTCCTCTCCCTTCCTCTCCACCCCCTTGCCACTGGAACGGTTATGTTGTTTGAGTTGATCTGCTAGTGATTCCAACCTCCTCTTCCTCCACCAAAGTGAAGATTTGAAAATGTGGTCATATGGCTTGCCCAGGGCATTGTATGAAGTACACCCTGGGCGGGAAAATTCCAGTTATGACTCTAACTCATTCTACCAGAAGAAACATAAAGAAAAATTCTCCCTAAGGTAACAAAGACCCAAAGGATCTAAATGTACAGATGTAGTTCTTTAGATATAAGTCTAACTTAAGGCCAATAACATCCATGAGCTATCACCCCAGTTTTAGTCAAGCTATAGCCATCCTGAATCAGCTTCTAACACTTGTTTCCAGGTTATCTTTCAGAAGAAACTCCAAACACAGGGTTTTTATGATACACTGTAGGGGTTAAACACACACACACACACACAGACTTCACTTGGGTGATCAATATGGTTTAATTAGGAAAAGTGGCATGGCATAATGAGTATATGCAGCTGGTCTGAGAGCCAAGACCTGTTCCTACCTCTGATTATTACTATTTGAGTAACTTTGGACAAACCACGTAACCTTACAAGGCCCTAGGCACCTCTCAAACTATGAATTGCAGAGATGGTTTCCTCAATCAAGAGTTTCCTACACCAATGAAATTCACTCCTAGTCCTTATCATTAAAAGAATAAAGACTTCCTTATGTAAAGGATATTCCACAATGTATGTTGCCTACTTCCTTTCCATTGCCACCATTACCCTGCTAATTCTGGCCCTCATTCCTCGCGCCTAGGCTACTGCAATAACTTCTTATTGTTAAAAAGCTTCCTTCTCCTTATCTTCAACCTCCCTTCTGTACACTTCCTGCAGACTTCAAGTACCCAAGATTGATTGGCAAGAGGAGTCTTTCTACTAACACTAACTGAAAGGTGTCCATGGCTCTGTAGTTGGTCATTATGGATTGACATGGCCAGGGAAAAAATTATTACTTGGTAAATGTGAGAGATTATTATTAATAACCAATAATTTGGGGGGAGATTCAGAGCTCCTCTCTTCTGCAGTCCTTTAAAAGTCCAGCCTGAAGGGCATTACTGATGAGAGAGAATTTTTTTTCTTTTGGGCTACTTTTGAATATACATATATAATGTATACAGATATATATATATACATATACACATACATATAGATATATACATATATGTATATATATACATATATGTGTGTGTGTATATATATATATATATATATACACACACACACACACATAAAGCAACCATAGCAAGACACTTAATGTCCCAATGCTTCCAGGAAGCTCTCTAAGACATTTAGTTGCAGAGCAGATAACAACCATTACTGGTAGGAGTTTTCTCACCAACATTTCCTCATACCAATAAATCACAGGTCTGGATCAAAATGCTAATACAGATAAATATAAATTAGAATAGATGACAGATAGATAGGTACCCATATCTTGTACAATATATACATATGTAGTACAAGATTTCGATTCTCCTAAATCCATCAATGACATACTTTTACAATTCGGAATCTACCTCTGATAAATACAAATTTTCCCCAGTCATACCAAATTCAGATAAATGGTTCTTAGGATATGCTTGCCAAAGTGGGAAAAACTTTCCAGAGAACTGAAGGTACTTAGAAAAATAAATTCTCAGATCTCTTTCCTGCCTGGTCACTTCCAGCAACCTCCATAAGCTCCATTTCTGCCCTCTGGCTACAGTCCCAAGTGTTCTAATTGGCAGGTAAAATAGTTCAGCCAACTGAAGGAGATGCTGGGGGGAGGGGGGAGAGGGGTAAGTCTGAAGATTCCTTCCATTATTGGGAATCGAAGGGACACGCCAATGAGAAATGGACTCGGATTTTTCAAGAACTGAAATTCTTTTCCATTAGCTTATAAAAATAAAAATCAGTAATAATGTTTTCCACTGACAGACCAAATCTTATGTCTATATATCAATATGGTTAATAAACAATTCCAGTGACACCACTCCCATCCTTTTTCTAATAGTGTAAATGAAGAGCAAAAAGTGCATCTCCAAGACCATTCAGGGAGTCTGAGGCCATAGAGTAAAGGTAAAAAGAGTAAAAGTAAAAGCTTCACTTCTAATTTCATTCGTTAGCCATTAAATCATACACAATTCCAATTCTTTCCTAAATCTGAATCACTAACGTCCTCGGTTTTATCATATGAGAGACTGTGGTCCACTCTAAGTTTTCAATGTACATTACTATGTGGATATATTATCAGGGGAAAAAAATCCATTTCCCAAGACCCTTCAACTTCACAGATAGACCTCATTTCATTCAAAATAAGGGAACATTAAATTTTGTGAGTACTTATTTACGTTCACACTGACCTTTGTAATCATTTTAATTCTCTCTGCTACACTAAGAGACTCACAAAGGGGCAAACAGCAAATAAACAGTCATATATTTTAGGACACTTAGCTCCTCCTCAATTAAATTTACTGCCTCTTCAGAACAGCCTACATGACCTATCCCATGAATTTTAGCTCACATAAAAGCCAACACAGAAATCTTCAGATGGAAAACAATTTCACATATGTCTCCAACCAGAACACTGCATTCTTTCACTCTGTGGTCTCCTATACTTAACACATACAGAAGGGAGGTTAAGGAAGAGGCATTACCACCTGCTTTGTTGCTGTAAGTACCGTAAGGACCACTAGATGTTTCCAACTGACTTGCAGCTGAAACCTTCCACATGTGTCACCGCCCCATTGGAATGTGAGCTCCTTGAGAGAAGGGACAATCTTACGTTTCTATTTGTGCCAAGTACTAAGCACAGTGCTTTCTTAGCTTATTAAGTGCTTAATAAATGCTTTGGTCATTTATTCCTTGTTGTTTAACACTTAACTTCTCTGAGACTCAGTTTCCTCACCTTCAAAATGAGGAGGCTGTATATCATATTGTTTACCATCTTGGGGAGGGAGGGAGAAAAATTTGGCGCTCAAAATCTTATTAAAAAATGAATGTTGAAAACTATCTTTGCATGTATTTGGGAAAAAATAGAATATTATTTAAAAAATTTTAAAAGACAAAGAAATGAAGAGGGTTGGCCTCTAAGGTCCCTTTTGGCTCTAAAACTCATGATCCTAGTTCATAAATTAAAAAGTTAATTAATTGTGTAAAAAAGTTCAATGTGAAGTTATATGTAGAAGATATATCGGATTCCATGCCATCTTGGGCGGGGGAGGTGGGGGAGAGAAAATCTGGAACTCAGGATCATGCGGAACTGAGTGTTGTAAACTAAAAATAAAAAATCTTAATAAAAAATTTTTTAAAAAGAAGCTAATTAACCAGACACGGTTATCAATTTCTGAATTTGTATGTGTGTGTAGAATTAAAACCCTGTAATAAAAAAAAAATAATGATGATGTTCTGCAAACAGGCCTACACACTATTTCGTTCCCCACTGGAGGTGAAAGTTAAGGAATCTGTAAGCAGAGTAAAGATTATAGTACAGCTGTCAAGACTCTCCCTCACTCTGCCGTTAAATAGAGCTCACCGGCTCTCCAGCAACTCAGAAGAGTGCTTTTGTTGAGTTTTTGTTAAAATCAATGAAATAAATGTCGTGCTCTGGCTAATATTGATGGCAGTAATGAACGTGGAAGGCAATCTTCCCTGCCAAGGGCTTTGCAGAGAGCATCCCTGAAGTGCACCGTGGAGCCAGTGGGTTCAAACTCAGCAGGGTCCTGAAGGCCTGGGCTCAATGCCAGTATCCTCCAGTGCCACCAGGATCCAAACTATTTAACTCTATCATCTAGGATTATCTTCTTGCCAGAGGATTATCTGCATTAAGGATTAAATTGAGCCCCTTTACTATGTGGCTGCTCAGGTAGGTCCCAGGACCCCTCCTCCTAGGAAGAGGATGGATTTTCCTGGAGTCACCTTCTTCTGACTTTGTAACTCATTTGCATTTATTGTGTATATGTATATATTTACTTGCTGTTTCCCCACATTACAAGATAAGATCCTTGAGAGGGAGGATTGTGTTATTCATGGTATTTGTATCCCTAGCATTGATGGTATTTGTACTCCCAGCATACTGTATAGTGGCTAACTCAAAATAGTGATTTAATAAATGCTTGTTGATTTATTGACAGAATGTGTGAGAGGCACATTTGAACCCACGTCTTCCTGACTCTGAAGCCAGCTCTCTATCCACTACACCAGGCCATGTCTCCTCCTAGAATTCTAGGCAAGCATCAAGACACCATGAGGGACAGAAAGGAAGTGGTATGTTCCAGGAGGGTAAAGCTGTCTCCCTTTATACTCCAGGGCCCTGAACCCAAGAAACCCAGGAATAACACCTCAGACTACTGGCTCTGCATCCAGCTCAGCCTTAGGAGCCATCACCAAGGGGAGGAATCCTTGTGGAAAAAGTGTCCACCATCCCTGGCACCACCAACACCAGTCACTGACCGAATGCCACCAAACGGCTCAAGAGCCCTGGGAGCTGTATCAGCACCCCCTCCCCAGACTACTGTCCCTGCTTCCAGTTTGGCCCTCACAGCCATCATCCTGGCCACAGTCACCAAAGACCCAGAAGAGAAAGTTCTTGTTGTCAAAGTCCTTAGCAATGCCAGTGGTTCAAGGTCACAAACCATTATGGTTTTATCAGTGGAAATGACATTAACACTTTGTTACTGAAAGGAAGAAAACAAGTATTTATTAAGAGCCTACAATATGACAGACCCTGCGCTAAGTGCTTTATAAATATTATCTCATTTGAGACTCACCACAACCCGGAGAGATAGGTGCTATTATTTATTACCTCCACATTACAGCTGAGGAAACTGAAACAGACAGTGGTTACATGACTTGCCCAGGATCACAAATCTAGTATCTAAGACCTGATTTGAACTCAGGTTTTCCTGACTCTGCTTTCAGCACTCTGTCCACTGTGCCCCCTAGGTACCTAAGGATCTTTCAATGTGACTTGAAGCTCTACATTCTTGCTTTTCTGTCTGTATCCCCAGTGCTCGGGCCTTATGATTTCCAAATAATAAATGCTTAATAAATTATTCCTCATTAATTCGTTATCCTTCCATTAGTAGTGGTAGGCCGCTAATACTTTTAATATATCCATTCACATGATACCCTACATTAAAAGGTGGATAGTAATATTCATGTTATGTTTCTAAACAGTAACACAGTCAGGATTTTTAAAAGGCAATTATCCCTACTTCCACTAGTATATAAAGGAAATCAAGATCTTCACTACAGAACACTTAAAGCCTGGGGTCTCATATAATCCTCTCAAACAAAAAAGGTGAATTTAATAGTATGTGAAGTTGCTTTCTCAAGATCAATACACACACCCCTATTTAATAAATATAGAGAGTAGAGATGAGGCACTAGACCTGTGATTTCACTGGTACAGGGAATTCCCAGGTGAGGAAACTCTCTAACAATGCAGTTAGGCACCTTCTCTGTAACGTAAAGGTTAAATGATTTACCCAGGGTCACACAGCCAGTATGTTTCAGAGTAATAGGATTCAAACCCAGATCTTCAGGCTTCTCTATCTGTATTCATAATACCAAGCTGCCTATTTATAAAATAATTTTAAAATGTAATGGGCACACTAAACAAGGGGTTTGTGAAAGGATCAAAAATCAAGAAAAGCCTTTTGTAGGAGGTGGTGCTTGGGCTGCTAAGAAGGGAGCTGGGAATTCTAAAAGATTCAGTGAGAAGAATGAACATGCCAGACTTAGGGGACAGCCTGCAAAAAGGTACACAGATGAAAAACAGAATGTCATGTGCTGGGAACAACAAGAAGGCCCTAGCTTGACTAGGACTTAGGGTATGCAAGAGGTAGCAAAATGTCATTAGCCTGGAAGGATAGGATGGAGCCAGATTGTGAAAGGGATTAAATATAAAACTGAGAAGCTTGTTCCTGCAAACAAAAAGAAATCTCTAAAACAACCTTCTCTGAGCCTCAATTTCCTCATCTATAAAATAATACCTGTCCTGTATACCTCACAAGTGCGTTCTGAGAATCAGTTTATAGAATGAATAATGATCGTCGTCATCGTCGTCATCATTGTTGTAGTCATTGACATTTATGTAGGTTTTAAAAGTCTGCAAAGTGTTTTACATACAGTGTTTCATTTTAACTTCACAAGCCTGTGAGGTATTATAGGTATTTACTATTAATAATAATAATAACTAGAATTTATATATTAGCCCCATTTTACAAATGAGGAAACTGAGGAAGAGTAAGGTTAAATAATTGTGACTTGCCCATGGTGTTTCAGACAAGTGTCAAAAAGGGTTATTCTAAACCCAGGTCTTCCTGACCCCAAGTCTAGCACTACAACCACTATGTAACAGTACCCTACTCTTGTCTTCTTCACTGCTCCCCTGCCCTCCAAAAAGCCCTGACATTTACGTAGCACTTTAAAGTTTGAAAAGCATTTTGCAGGCATTAAATTATTTGAACCTCTAAATAACTGTGTGATTTAAGTGCGGTTAAACTGAAACCCAGAGAGATTGTGACTTGCTCCTGGTAACATAGCGACTAAATGTCAGAAGTGGGATTTGAACCTGAATGTTCCTGGCTGCAAGTCGCTGCTGCCTCTCTTGGAAAGAATATGCTTTGTAACCTAAAAATTTGAGTTGTCATTCTATGCATTGTACTTTAACTGCTCAGGACACACTTTTTCCTGTTAGTTGGGTTCGAATGTGCCTCTCACAATTCTGTCAATAAATCAACAAGCATTTTATCAAATCACTACTTTGAGTCAGCCACTATACAATACACTGAGGATAAAAATACCCTGAATGAGACAATCCCCCCTCTAAAGAATTTTATGTTGCAATGCGGGAGGCAGCAAGTTAGTCTAGTCCTGAACCACTCACTGACAGAGGGACAGCTTAGCCAATCAAAGCGTCTTCTCTGGGCATTTCCAAGTGAGTGTCATTAATGGAAGAACCTATATAGCTAAGCAAGGCAGAGAGCACTATCATTAAAATAATTGTTTCCAAAACCTGCAGTTCGCTGGCCTTTGAGTAAAGTCCACATCAAAAGCTGTGGAAAACTAGAAAGAAGCCTGGAAATAGCTTATCATACGAGGCACTGAACAGAAGAGCAATATAGAGTATCAATACAGAAATGCAAACTAAGTAATTTAAGACATTTTGTTCCAGGGAAAGTCTTAAAATAAGGAAAATCAGCCCAGAACACCAATATGCAAGTACCAGAGCTTGGGGGCTTTAAACCCCATCTTTGCTTCTGTCTTATATACAATGTCTATGCGTTCTTCTCAAATTAATAATAGCTAGCTAGCATTTGTTTAGCACTTTAAAGTTTGCAAAGCACTTTAGATATATTATCCCATTTGATCCTCAGAATAAACCTGGAAAGTAGGTGCTAATTATTATAGATGGAGGTTAAGTGACTTGCCCAAGGATACCTGGCAAGCAAAGAGTTGAGGTAACATTTGAACTCAGGCCTTCCTGACTGAAGCTCCAATACTCTACTTCGATACCTAGATGCCTCCATTCATACATAAACATACATACATATATATATGTGTGTATATTTTATATATATATATAATGAATTTCCTACGTTTTGTATGATTGCTCATGTATAACCTACATCAAATTGCAGTTAGTGGGGCAGAAGGAGAAAAAAGGGAGAAAAAATTTGAAACTCAAGAAACTCTTTTTAATGAATGTTTAAAAATTATCTTTACTCGTAATTAGGAAAAATATTATTTAAAAATAATAAGGATTTCCTTTTAAAGGGTTAATACACAGATTAGAACAACAGATCTGTTAAATTTTTTCATTCAGAAAGTCCTTTTCAAGTAAAACTAATGTAGATGCAATGGATTAAGGAAAGTAAAATTTAACTATGAAATTAGAAAACAGTCCTCTTTATATTACAGAGCCAAAGAACCATGGAATTTTAGAGCTGCAAGGACTTTTGAGATCTTGTAGTTCCCCAACCTACAAACTGTGGAATCGTTCCAAAGGACTGTGAAATCAGCATGATAAATAAGCATTCTATAGACAGAATAAGTATCTCATTTTTTCACATGATATATATTACTATTTTCCATGTTTATAGATACTACTATGATGTCAAGATATTAGAAGACACCTTGTTTTCCAGAGCAAGGTGTGCCTTGAGCTTGGCACAATAATTCTTTGCACTCCCCCTCTGGATGATCTCAGCCACCACAAAATCCCAGAACTGTTTCATATAATTATTGTACTGCCTTGATCAGCACCAGGTGTTCCCTGAGCTCAGATAAGCACCTGCTATATCCATGTTCTGGTCATGAAGCCCCGCTTTGACTCAAACTTGTCACATCATCTTGGTTACCCCTCATCATCAGGGCTACAGCTCACTAAGTAGCCATTGGTACGAGTATTGAGATTTGGCCACACTCAAGTGGGACCCCCCCTCACTAGGGGTAAGGCCCTGGCACATGTGTCCTTGCTTGCAAGCTGTCTTCCTCACTTTGATATTAAATTTCTGTTAGATTCCTGACCCTTCTGTCTCTAGCCTGCTCTGTTCAGCTCCAGCCATCCACGGGTTAAAGGCTGATTTCGTCCAGTTGATGATGAGTAATAAAATAAAAATGTATTTGTGAGTATTACAGAATTCATAGTAGTTTTTCCCTCATAACGAATTCTCTCAATCATATGATACTAATAGTACAGCTACTATCATATGGTAGTCCAAGAAATATTTTGACACTAAAAAGGGATCCTCATTAGCAGTATGTTGGAGCCAGCTCAAACCAGCTCACAAGAGCTCACTGATTATATGCCTCTGAAATTAGCAACTGTTACAAACCAAGGGCTTTATTTTTTGTTTTGTTGACTATCTAGATTTAAGAAAGTGATAGAGAAAATGCTAATGACGCAGATTAAACATAAAAGTGTGTCATGCATAGATTTTTTTTTTGAAAGCAGGTTTTCAAATATTTTCCCTGATTCTCATATTCAGAAAGGTTGGACCATTTCACAAATGACCATTTCACATTGCTTAAGGGACTCACCCAAGATCCCATTTTTGGTGGAACTGGAGACCATGTCTTCCAGGTCACACTTGGCCTGCTGTATCATGCTACCTCTCATGTGAAGTCTGAAATTAACTAACAGGAAAATGACAACTAGGTGGTGGCATTGGGCTTAGAATCAGGAAGACTTATCTTCATGAGTTCGAATCCGGCCTCAGTTACTTACTAGCTATGTAACCCTGGACAAGTCACTTAACCCTGTTTGCTTCAGCTACTCTTCTGTAAAGTGAGCTAGAGAAGGAAGTAGCAAACCATTCCAGTATTTTTGCCAAGAAAATCCCAAAAGGAGTCACGAAGAGTTGGATATGACTGAAAACAACTGACCAAACACAACAGGAAAACAGTATATCCTTCCTTGTTTTCAGCTTTCAAATCCTCAGAATATAATTTTGACCCAATACCACTCACAAAAACAACATTTCGGGCTATAAGGTTTGACACATGAATCAACAAAAATACACCTCCCAGGTTTGTGCTTTCTCATGCTAGGTCCACCCACAGAAACACAGTTTTGGCTCAAAACTTAACCTTCATTTTCAGCTCAAGGGAGCCCCTAGAGAGCTCAGAAAAGTCCCACCACATCCCCTTTCCTGAGATCTTTGCCCATCTAGAAAAAAAAAAAAGCACCTGACATCTGAGATAAGCTAATGGCAACAAGAAAGGTAAACACTTCTTTGTCAAAGACTCTCTGTTGCCAGGTCCACAGAATCATAGGTTTAGCACTGGAAAGCCATGAGTCTGACTCATTTTATAAATGAAGAAACGGACACGGAAAGATTAAGTGACTAGCCCAGCATCGCACAGCTAGTAAATGCCAGAGATGGCACCTGAACCTGGGCCTTCCGGACTCCAAGTCCAGCAACCTAGCCGCTAGTTCACGCTGCCTCTAATAAGAAATGGGTCTCAGACCTATTGTCAACACCTACAGGACGAGAGAGAGGCTGAGCCCATCTGTTTCCCCAGAACTTCTCTTTATCCTTCTGCCACCCAAGGGATCACTCTGCCTGCCTGGCCCACTCAGTCCTGCACCGACAGCATGTCATGGCTTAGGGGAAAGCTGGGGCAAAAGAGGAGTATTCTTCCTTTCCGCGCCGCTACTCAGTCATTTTTCACTCATATCCAACTCCTCATGACCCCATTTGGGGTTTTCTTGGCAAAGATCCTGGAGTACTTTGCTGTTTCCTCCTCCAGCTCATTTTACAGATGAGGAAACTGAGGCAAAGAGGGTTAAATCACTTGCCCAGGGTCACACACCTAGTAAGTGTCTGAGGGCAGATTTGAAGTCAGGAAGATGAGTCTTCCTGACTCCAGGCACGGCACTCTGTGCACTATGGCGCCTAACTGCCCCACTTCCTTTCAATAGCCTTACCTTAAGAGAGCATCCTGGCTATGCCTATCTATTAGCAAGTCTCTCTTTTCAACCTTCTTCTAGAATGAAGATGTCCTCACATCTTCAAAGGAGAAATAAAATCCTTTCAAAACATTTTATTAGCAAGTCTCTCTTTTCAACCTTCTTCTAGAATGAAGATGTCCTCACATCTTCAAAGGAGAAATAAAATCCTTTCAAAACATTTTATAGGGTAGCTAGGTGGTGCAGTGAAGCACCGGCCCTGGAGTCAGGAGAACCTGAGTTCAAATCTGGCCTCAGATACTTGATACTTACTAGCTGTGTGACCTTGGGCAAGTTGCTTAACCCCAATTGCCCTGCCTTCCTCCCCTCTAAAAAAAAAACCCATTTTATAGCTTTCAGAATAACTCAGAGGAAGACAATGAGCAATGGGCAGCAGGGCACATTGGGGAGCGCCCTGGCAATTAAATCAAAAGACCTAGACTCCACTTTTGATGGACCCGTCCTCTCTGTGCAGCTGTGAGCTGTCTCTTATCCTCTCTAAGCCTCAATTTCCTCATCTTCAAAATGGGAATAGTAATACCTGCCCCCTCCCTGCCTTCCTCATAGTATTGTAGTGAAGAAATAATAATAACCAACATGTATACAGTTCTCACTGTGTGCCAGGCACTGTGCTGATGGGTATTTTAAAATTATCATCTCATTTGATCCTTACAACAACCCTGGGAGGTAGGATCTATTGTTACTCCTATTTTACAGATTATAAAATTGAGGCAAACAGACTTTTAAGTGACCTACCCAGGGTCACACAGCTGATAAATGTCTGAGGTCAGATTCAAACTTGGGCCTTACTGACTACGGTGGCTCTCTCCACTGTGACACCTAAGTTGCTCCTACTCCTTTAAAATATAGTAAGAAATGCAAATTATCCCTGTTACAGTCTAAAAGACCAACCTGGTCAAACTGCTGATACCACCAGGGTGGGTTTTTCCAGATTTCAGATCTTATCTGGCTGACTCTTATCTGGCTTGATCTCTTGGCTTGGACCTCTGTTAGACAAGGTTGAAATATTTCATGAGCCAATCTATACTGCATATAACATTTTCAAATCAAAAAAAAAGAGTTCTTGAAGTTGGTTGGTGAAAATTTGGTAGTAGGATGTACTAAACTTGAATGTATAAAGTAGCTTGAAGGCAAGAGTAAAACTCTAAATGAAAGTGGTGTTTCTAGAGTAAAAGGTTCATATCCCACCTTGCTGCTATCTGTGACTCTGGAAAAATCACTCAACCTCCCTAGGCTTCAGTTTCCCCATCTGTAAAAAGGGAGTGGGGGGGTCATACTGGGTGGCCTCTAGGGTCCCTTCCCCCTCTAGCTCTATAATCAATGGCATGCTGGTAAATATTTAACAGTCAGCTCTCTGAGGAAAAAAAAAAAGACATATTTAGGATGCATTCTTCAGTTTAACCTGAATTATTAGCACTTTCTCCATTCCTTTGTTACATCTTGATAATCAATAAAACAATATATCAACCTCTGATTTGCAGTTTGCCAATTTCCAAGGTGTAAACGTTCACACTGAAAATTTAACAATCAGCTCAGGCCGGTTGGAGCTGGCTCCAGCATACCCCTATCTATAATCCTATAATTATAACCCTTTTGCAGAAACTTAACAAGGTAAGCAATCCTTTAAAATTCTAGAACATTTTAGTCTTCAAGTCATTAGTCAAAGATATCTGTGTACTTGGAGAAAAAATGTTGATGGTGTTGTTTTAATCAGAAGTTATCTCATGGTAAAAAAAAAACTGCTGCCTTATAATTATATACATATATATATATGCGTGTATATATATATATATGTATATATATATATATATACATACAGGGAATCTCAAAAGTCTTAGGGTAATTTTAAACATTACCTGAGCAAAAGTGAAATTTTAAGGGGTTTTTTTTGAAATTTTAAGTTTTAATAACTGTTAAAGCTCAAAATCATCCTAAGACTTTTTTTCAAGGCAATTGGGGTTAAATGACTTGCCCAAGGTCACAAAACTAGCCATATCTAAAGCCACATTTGAAATCAGATCCTCCTGACTAAAGGGCCGGTGCTCTATCTACTAAGCCACCTAACTGCCCCTGACCTAAGACTTTTGGAACACACTGCAATATGCAAGCCTTGAGGGAAAATCACAAACTAGAAACTTCTGTTTCCTAAAGGCCACCATTACAGCGTAAAATGATACCAGCATGTCTTTTTTCAGTATCAGCTACAAAGGTATTGAAGTGGATAGAACATTACACTGGGAATCACAAAGTCCTTAGTTCAAATCTTCCCTTAAATATTAATTCACTGTCTTAATTTCCTGATACATAAAATGAGGGAGTTGGCTTCTAAGGCAAAGGCCCTTAACCTGAGGTCTGTAAACTTGTTTCTTGTTCATATTTTAATAATTGTATCTAAATACAATTGATGTGACATTTTAAAAGTTCAAGAGACATAGTTTCTGGGTAATTTAATCATTTTATTAATAAGGCTAGTATGTTTATTAATAAAAAGAGGTCAGTGACACTCTGGGGTGCTCATAGTGGCGGGCTCACAGTTTATATGCTCTAGGAAGGGTAGGTGTTCCTGAGAACGGCAGTCCACTCTGGTTAACAATTAATGGAAAAATGAATATTATAATGAGATGTGGGCTCATCTAATGAAGGTCTTGGGGGTATGTGACTTGGATCACCCAAGCCTTGGTTAAAGAGACATCAATTTCCATATTACCTGTCTGATAAAAGGAAGAATCTCCATTTTCCCAGACCTGTCTGAGTAAACACAATGGGCAGGAACCCTTCCATTAGCCCAAATTTAGAATTTCTTTTACTGTCTAGTTAGATCTTAGCCTGGGTAAGTCTTTGAGCAAAATTTTCCCACACTAGTTTATTTTTGGATGAGGAAGTAGAAAAGAGTAAAAACTTTGGTTCTTATTCAATAATTAGTTATTAATACAAGAGAGAAATAGTCATCTCTCATTGGTTTCCTCTGTAATCCTTTATATTTTATTTTATGCACTTAAAAACATTCCAAGAAAGGAGCTATAGGTTTCACCAGACCAAAGGGAGCTATGACCAAAAAAAAAAAAAAGAACTCCTGCTCTAAGGTCTCTTATAGCTCTGAATCTGTCACCTTACTTTCTTATAAACTGTATGTTCTGCTCTCTTCCCCAATTCCGACTTTCTTCTAGTCTGGCTCGTTCTCTTCCTTTCTCAAACACTCTCTGCCTAGCTCCACTGGCCCCTTTGCACACCTAGAGCTCTCTGCTATACACAGATCATGAAGTCCAACATTTATGACCCACATTTATGTAGTACAATGGAGAACAGGGACTGGAAGTAAGAGGAACTGGGTTCAAGGCCCAGCTTGACCACTGTAAGACCATGGACAAGTAATTTAACCTTTCTTAGCTTCAGTTTCCTCCTCTGTTAGATAACAGAATTGGACACAATGACCTCCAATGCTCCCCTCAGCTCTAAATCTATGAATAAATTGCCTATGAACAAAATCAAGGGAGCTTGTGACCTTTTGCTCCAGATGTCTTCTGTCACTGCTGAATTCACCACCAGATCTGAGGTTTGGAAGGTGTCCTCCCATGGGGGAACTCCCCACCTTTAATATTTCAGTGAGGGTATTCTCTCCACTAACATAGATCACCATCCATTTCTACTCACACCTTCTCATCCCTATGATTCTTGTCTGTGCCTCCCCTAAATACTCCCCAAAGGACTTATCCAATACACTAGAGCATATCCTCTACATCTTTAACATTCGGTGGGTACCAGTACAACATTTAGGCTGTCTTCTATCACACCTCATTCTCAATGTACAACCAGCCCACTTTTGTTTACAATAATACACTTCCTTAATGAGGCTTCCAAACCACTTAGAATCAGAAAGGTGGACTGAGAGTGGAAAGAGCCCTCAGAGGCCATCTAGTCCAGTTCCATTTTACAGATGAGTAAACTGAGGCCCAGAGAAGTTCAGCAACTTGCTCAGGATGACTAAGATATTAAATAGCACAGCTGGGACCTGACCTCAGGCCTCTTGCTCCAAATCCAACACCCATTCAACTCTATTATGTTCAAGTGATCCAGTCATCATTGCAAGTAAGCCGTAGTCACTTACATACAACAGGCATTCCTCTACTGCCCTTTGTGCCACTTACTCAAAGTCTTAGCCATGTCACTAACAAGGTCTACAAAGTCTACCCCTTCCTTCAATGGGAGTGGGAATTCTAAAAGATGTCTCTTAGTTTCCCTTGAAAAAGGAAAAGAAACCACTAATAATCACTTTCCTTGAGGATCTGAGTCAACTATGAAAAGTGATACATTGGAAAGGGTGCTGGCTCCGAAGTTACAAGACCTGGGTTCAGTCCCACATCTGGCATTTATTGCCTCCAGAACCTTGGGCAAGTCACTCAACCTTCCAAGACCTTGGTTTTTTCAACTTTAAAATAAGGAAATTGGACTAGGTGGTCTTTAAGGTCCCTTCTGTACTGGATCTGTGATCCTAAGTTTATCTTGTCACTTTTAGCTCCTTTTCTATCTCAGAAAGTCAGAAAGATCCAAGTTCAAATGAAGCCTTAGACACTCACTAGCTGTGTGACCCTAGGCAAGTCACTTAACCTCTGACTCACGTTCTTCAACTGTAAAATAGGAGTAATTATTATTATTACATAGCGCATTATCTCCCAGGATTATTGTGAGTATAAAATCAGACATTAGTAAAGCACTTTGCAAACCTGAAAACACTATTCAAATGCTAACTAACATTATTAGGAGACTAAAAGGAAAGATGAAGTGTTAGGTGTGGTTTAAGCCATCAACTAATTGAGTACTGACCAATATTGAGATTACACTACTTCTCCATAAGGCTTCACTCTGGTTCTCCTCAGGCCTAATTAAAATTGATCCTACAAAAAATGTCCATTGAAGAACTCATTACCTACATATTCATCTATTCATTACTGTCCCAATAGTTCCTTATTATTAGGAGCTTCCAACTACCTCTAGAGGATTCACAAGTTTCTAGATCACCTGATACTATATAGAAGGCCCCTTTAAGCAGATTATATTTATCCAAGGCCTACTCCAATGAACTTGCTGTTCCCTGCCCTTGTGTCTTACCTAAATAAGGTAGAATAACATTTTCTAATCCAAATATTGGCCTTTGGTTATTTGCTGAGACTATTATTAAGTGCTCTTCTATGGTGTGCACCAGACAATGGAGAAAAGAAAAGCCAGCCAAACGAAAGACTCATAAATTATAGAAAGCAGGGGGATTTATGCATACAATTCCTTTACTAAGAGCTGAAATAACACTCTGAGAGCTATGCCCTAGTTCAAGAGGAATTTCTATATCATGGACCCCTTTGGTAATCTGGCAAAGTCTGTGGAACTATTCTCAGAACATACAATCTTCTTATTTTAACTAATTATTCTGGCTAACTAGGCACTAAGTTCAGTTATTTCTACCTGCTGAAAAAGTACAAATGCTATTAACATCTCTATAAATGTCAGCACCTGAAGAAAAGCCCCACATCCCATCCCAGTTAATATTCTGGTTAAATAGTGATAACACAATGTAATTCATAAAGGAAAGAAATACCCCCCAAAAAACTGACACTGCATAAAATAAAAGGCATTGTACATTACCTAAAAGCCCCGCTAAAGATCGCATGTCCTTCTCCATCAGCATGTAGATTTCTTCCTCAGAGAAGCGACCAATGCCATGGCCATACATTTCTCGCTTCACAATGCCTTTCGTTAGGTGGCAGAGAATCCACTTGAGGAGGTCACTAAAGGGACCACTAAGAGAAAGCATCTTCTGTGTCTCATGGAGATTGTCCACCCACTGGCAATAAGCTAATGTCCTAGAAGGATGCAGAAATAAGTTAATGAGAGTGTCAAATATTAAACGCTTCTCCAGAGACATCTGCCAATGATTCTTTAAGAACTTACTGAATTCTAGAGAAAACAACTTTATGAATGCAATGGGACTGGTCTGGTTGTTGTCCTTCTTTCTCAAAGAGGATCAAAATGACTTCACTATGTTAGAGTCAAATTTCAGTGTGTCCAACTGTAGCTGGTGAGACCTATACAAGCTTGGAATGTTCTACCACAGGTTGGGCACAAATAGTTCATACGAATATCTGGGGTGGATTCTCTAAGTTTGCAAATCTTGCATTTCTCTTGAGCTTTTTCAATTCTGCTTTGCTCATAGGGCGCAGCACCTTCTCTAAGGTGGGCATGCCATGTTGAGCAGTCCTGGGCCAGTGTCCCCCATGGCATATAATCTATTCCAAAGTTCCAAAGACTTGGGAGACTACAGGACAAAATTAGAAATTCAAATGAGACTGACAATGACCAAATGCTGAACAATTTTGTATTCACAGACAATAACAATAACAAATCACATTTACATGTCGCTTTAAAAAGCTCTATAGATAGGCCACAGCACCATTCTACAAAACCTGTGCAATCAGGCCTCCTTGCCTCTCTATTCTATATGCTTTCTGCTTCCACTCCTGCTTTGGGGATTTTTTTTACTATAGAAACCTCTCCCCCCCCACCAAAAAATAGTAATAATTTTATAGGACTCGTGATAGTTCCATTCTTTTAATGAAACTCACCCATACATATCTGGTATATAGAGGGAATTTTTTCATTTAATAGATTCATTTATCCAGCTTTAGACATTTACTAGCTGTGTGAACCTGGGCAAGTGATTTAACCTTTGCCTCTATTTCCTCATCTGTAAGATGGAGATGATAATAGCACCTACCTCCCAGAGCTGTTGTGATAATCAAATGAGATAATAATTGTAAAGCACTTAACACAGTGCCTCGCACATAGTAACTGCTATATAAATGTTGGCTATCGATAGTAGCGGCAGCAATAATAGTTTTCTTTCTAGTGTGCTACAGCCAATATGAACCTAAGAGGCATGTAAGTTAATTATTTGGGTTGTTCCTTTAAGAGTTCATAGAAAACGGTCTTCTCCGGGGGACTCATGTTTTATTTGTGTTCAGTTTAAAGAAACTACAGGATAAAATTTAAAATTCAAGCATGACTGACAAGGACAATGTGAAAAAGATGTCATTTTTTAACAATAATTCAATAAACTATTGTCTATTATCTATCACCAAGACATATTAATTCATTCCACAAGAGCTTGATCTAACGACAGGCAAAAGAATTATGAGATTAAAGGTCATTCACGTGAGGTAAACTGATTCTTTCAGAGTAGAAGGACTACCACCTATAGCATTAGCAACAGCTGATGGGAGTTGGTTTCTTAGAAAAGGTAATTTAACTAATGGAACTCTGGTATCCTAGAAGAAATCAATTTACATTCACAAGATCCAAGAGAGGCGGCCTTGGAAGAGATCTAATTTAACTATCTCATTTTATAGGGGAGAGACTAAGGCCCCCAGAAAAGCTAAGTGACTTGCCCAAGGTCACACACATACTAAGTCACAGAACTAAGTTCATATCTGAGGCCTTTACCTCCAAATCTTACACTCTTTCTTTGTACCATATGGCTTCCCTAGCCTCTATTTACTCCCTAGGAATATCATACACAAAGAAGCTTCAGTTGAGTAAATTCCCAAACATGCCTACTTTGGGCTAACATATTTTTAAGGGATAAGACATGAAGAAGAGAAATAACCTGGGGGTTAGGGATAGGGAGAGAGTTTGCTTCCCCCATGTCTCCTCTGGAAACCAATGTTCTTGATGCTTCTTGCTGGGCAAATAGCCCATGGTTGGGGATGACAGTGAAGGCCAATTTGTAAACTGATGTTGGCTAAGCAATTAAGATCATGTATCATCTTGTGAGCCTGTTTCAGGAAGCTGAGACACTCATTTTCCTGAACTTCACTGATGTTTCTGATTAGTCCAGAGAAAAGAGGCCAGAGATAGAGGACTTAATTCCCTCCAGGATTCACAAGAGAAAGGTAAGAGACCACTACAGAATGAAGGAAGGTGCTTAAATTAATTAAAGGAAATAAAGATAAACATCAAACCTGATGCTTTTTCCATTGCCTCTTAACAAAATGGGTGGGGTTTTGATGGGTTGGTTTTTTTGTTTTTTTTTTTTTGGTCTGGCCTTGTGATTTCAGCAGTATAGGGAACTGACAGAATAGAAGCTGCTAGTCACCAATTGATCTGTAACTTAGAGAGTTGCCTAGGACCTGGAGAGGTTAAGTGACTCACCATGGGTCACAAAGCTATTCCTTATCAGAAGCAGGGCTTGAATCCACGTCTTCTGGACTCTAAGGACAATCTTCCATCTGCTATACCACGCTACTTCTCACAAAGGAATAGAATAAAAAGCAGACCAAGGAATGGTTTTGTTTAGTGGGTTCATTTGGATATTGTCATTTCTTAGCAAGTAAGATCTTACTTTGGGGCAGCTAGGCAACCCTGGGCAAGTCACTTAACCCTCTTTGCCTCAGTTTCCTCATCTATAAAATGAGCTGGAGAAGGATATGACAAACCACTCCAGTATCTTTGCCAAGAAAACCCCAAATGGGGCCATGAAAAGTTAGACGTGATGGAAAACAACTAAACAATAACGGTCTTAAAGGCTAGAGAGTAACTCTGCTGTCATTTCACATAGCTTATGGTACAGTGAATGATGTGAAAAAGGGAAAACTGAGAAAAAAAGAGACGTAGTCAATAGAGATACAATCAGGGCTTGTCTATTTGGTTTATAAAAGGGCCTTTTTCCACATCTGAAGGCCCTGAGGAATTTATTTCACTAATAGCACCATCATCACCAGTGCATAATCTACATAATTGGAATTCACAGTTCAAAAGTTGATTTTTTTCTTTAAGAGATGACAAATAGCGTGAATATAGTCTGACAGTAGAGTATTTCACACCTGATCATGCCTTTGATACTCTTAAAGTTCTCAGTGATTTATCTAAGAAGAAGAGTGTGTTACGTTGAAAAACCTGTCACTTTGTAGTCTGAGGCAGTTAGGTGGCAGAGTGGATAGATAACTGGAGCCGAGTCAGGAAGACATGAGTTCAAATTCCATCTCAGACACTTACTAGCTGCGTGACCGTGGGTAAGTCGCTTAACCTCTCCTTGTCTTAATTTCTTCATCTGTAAAATGGCACCAGCCTCCCAGGGTTGTTATAAGGATAAAAGGGGAGAATATTTGCAAAGCACTTTGCAAACCTTAAAATGCTATATAAATGCTAGCTATTATTATCAATTTGATTCAAGTAAGTTGAGCCTAAATTCTTCTAATTTCCCTTTACTCACATTTGTCTACGTTTACTCTAAGAGGCATCAAGTGAAAGCAAGGAACTAAAGAAATTCTGTCTTATTCAACTTCAATAATAGCTTTTATAATGAGAACAGGATATAACTGTATAATTTCAAATGTAAGAAAATTTATTTTGCTACACAGTGTGCATATCTGAAGAGACTTAAAATAGAGTTTAAGAATCAAAAAACATTAGAGTGACAAAGAGTCAGACACGACTGAAATGATCAAACAACAACGAACAACAACAAACAACAACAAACATTTCTGTATTTAGAATCAAATGAACTACACTTGAAACCAGACTCTGGGAATTAGTAGTTGTATAATCTTAGGCAGATCATTTAGCCTCACTAGAGCTGTTTCCTCCTTTGTGAAATGAAAGGGTTGGGTTAGATCAGGCATTCTTAACTCCTTCTGTGCCATGGGCACCCACAGAAGTCTGGCAAACCCACACATAGACCCCTTTTCAGAACAACGTTTTTAAATAATGGAAGAAAATTCTATGTTTAAGTCAGTGGTTAACAAAAATAAAGATGTAATTTGTCCCATCCAAATTCGTGGACCCCCCTGAAATCTAGCCACAGACTCTAAGTTAAGACTCCATATACTAAACATCCCCTGAAATAATTTTCCACTTTAAATCTATGCTCCTAGTCCTAAACCAGGACAGCTGGGTGGTGAAGTGGAGAGAGTGCCAGGCTTGGAATCAGGACTCATCTCCCTATGTTCAAATTTGATCTCAGACACTTATTAGCTGTGTAACTCTGGACAAGTCACTTAACCTTGTTTGCTTCAGTTTCCTCATCTGTAAAATGAGCTGGAGAAGGAAACGGCAAACCACTCCAGTATCTCTGCCAAGAAAATCCCAAAAGGGGTCATGAAGAGTCAGACACAACTGAAAACGACTAAATAATAACAAAGTCCCAAATTATATTATATACAGTGTAACAGAGATTGGCCAGTCTTTATGAGCACACACAGTAGGCTCTGTTGGATGCAATTCTCAACATGGACTTCGGATCATGCCCAAGTATTCTGTTTCCAGTACACTCAGCACATGGTGAAGAGATGGTCTTCCACCGCATACTTAACTAGAGCAGGGAGTGCATACAAAAGATGCACCTAGGCCCTTTTCCTTCCCTGGTGGTGAACAAGAAGGATGAATTGTTGTGGGTTTCCAGGTGGGAGATTTCTCCCACCATGAAACCAAGAGTAGGTAGCCTAGCTGTTTTTGAGAAAGGCAGGAATAATAACTTCTGCTCTCACCTGTACCTGTGGCCCATGAATATGGACCTCTGTCTTTTGTTTGCTTGCCTGTTTTATTGGGTTTTGCCTCTTTGCATTTGTTCTTTCCCATAGCTATGATCTCATGTGCTTCAAAAGGTAGGAATGGCTAGCCACTAGGGGCCCATGATCCAAAGGACATTCTAGATTTTGCTAGAAACTTAGAAGGGAGATGTGCCAGCACTGCCCTGAGGGAGTGACCTAAAGGATCCCTGAGACTTCAGGTTGCTGAGGACAGGACTGTACTAGCAGCTATGCCATATTTAGAAGTGAATTCAATAGAGCAAAAGTGTTTTTTCAACTGCTTTAATCTTAAAGCTAATCTTCCTGGGAATTAATGTGATAAAAGGGAGAGTTCAGAGAATGATTTGTACTTCTGTTCATTCTTTGTTCTCAAAGAGGACCATGATATCAGGAAGATGATGCCATGACTTGCAAGTGAATTGGATTTAAGTGAGGGAGGGCTATATAAAGTCACCAGCCTCACTCTCTCCTCAGCAGCCATCTGGGTCCAAGGGCAAGATATAAATCAGACTAGAGATAGCCCCTCTGTTATCCCTTTGTAAAAGCTACTTGATGTTAATTGGATAAATGATATAGGAAGACCAACCACTGGCAGTTAACAGTGAGGAGAACAGGAACGTGAGTTCAAGCCAATAATACCAGAAAGGCATCCTAACCCCTCAGGGGTGCCCCTAGAATCCTGAAGGGAGACACGTAGCTAGCCTTATTAGGGTCAAAATTTATTCGTGGTACTTGGGATAAGGATGATTATTCCTATCTAAGGTATATGAGCAATATGCTCTTCAGAAACTCAAGACCAGAATATGTAAATAGATACTAGGCCTGTGATTTCATTGATATAAGGAACTCCCAGATGAGGGAGCTTCTCTAGCAATGCAAGTCAGCACCTTCTCTATAACTTTAGTCTTCGAGAACTGCCTAGAGCCCTGAGAGGCTAAGTGACTTGAATAGGGTCATGGAACCAGTTTGTGATAGATGGACTTGAACCCAGCTCTTTCTGGATTTAAGACTAGCTTGACATCCACTACACCACATTGACTTCTTCTGCTGTATGACTTTAGGTGCCCAAAAAAGGAAACTTCAACTGGAAATAAGCAAATAATTAAAGCAAAACTGAGAGGAGGACTTAACATCATTTTCTGGATAGCTGCTTCAATTTTCTCTTTCATTTTGTGAGGGTACACATAGCCTCATATTTTAGCTTTACAGAATTCAGCAATATTTTATTATAAGGCTAATTTCACGGCCTCCAGCACATTCTGGTATGTCCTTAGAATCACTGGGCTGGATTTTTACCCCCCTGAGGAGAGTACACACAGTGATAATTCACTAATGGAAGAGAAATGCCCACTGTGGGATTACAGGAAGGGAGAATGACTATTATAGCCTCACAGGAAGAGAATGGCCCTAAACTCAGCTCCTATTTTTTATGACGCTGTCACTAAGTCTATTTGGGCATGTATCCAAGGATAGAAAAAGAATAGGGAAGGGTGAAGCCCTCCCCCCAGCTTAAATGATCCTGCCAGTGCTTACCTAGCTCCTGGGACCAGCTATGTTCATGATTTTTTAAAAACTTAAATACTGGAACTTAAAGACAAAGTAGGAAAGAAAAAAAAGCATGTCATGTACATAGTAGAACATAAGAGAAAAATTAAAATATGTAGCAATAAATTTTAATTTCAAGAAAGCCTGTAAGATAAATAATACATTTTTGTGTTGAGAAATGTCCATCTTTTCTTTATGATTTTTAACAAACAAAAAAGTCTTTGCTCAGTGTCCCCAGAGCCTGTTGGCAAGAGTGATTTTTCAGAATACTCAAAAAAGGATGTTCTGCCTCAAAATAATTCCCTCATAAGAAACAAATGCACAAAAAAGTTGAGTTGTATTATTCAATGGAAAAAAATCCAATTAAGCTTTCTGAATTATTTTTAAAGTAAAAAAAACAGGTGCAACTACTGCCATCCAAGCAAAAGAGTAAATTTTGGGGGGAGGGCCTGAAAAGAAGACTTTATTTTACTACTATCCCACTGCAAGGTGCTTCATGAGGTTACCTGTGTATATTTCTTCCATGGGTGGATCAGAAGCTAAACTTAAAACCAAACAAATAATATGGATGCTAAAATCAGTTTTGGCTTTCATCTAGGGGTTGCCCAACTTTCCACTATCTCTAAGGAAGAGGTGATCTGTACTCCAGTGTTATTCTCTGGTCAAGCACAGATCAAAGAAAACTTATTTCCATTGTAAAATGTTCCAAGTTATCACTGAGATACAGCAAAGTCAGAAAAGGATAAACTGGGACATAGCGGGCAGAATTGACCTGCAGCTCAGAGTCAAGATCTGGGTTCGAGTTTTATTTCTGATACATACTGGCTATAACTTCTCTGTCCCAGGCAACTTCTCAAAACTACAAGCTGAAGAGCAGGTATCAATCTGACTTCATAGCATGCATTTCCTTACTGGGAGTTTCCTATGTCAATGAAATCACAAGTCACACCTCAAAAATATACATATATTTAACCAGTGGTTGCTCAGTGACTGTCTGCTTGAACCCTGAAGAGTGGTGAACCAATAGCTGAATGCTCAGCTCCTCCTGAAGGGAGAAGGGAAGAGCAAGTGCATCCTTTCTGAGACACTTCAGGGAAAATATAAGCCTGCTAAGAGGTAATAGTGAGCAGCCCCAAGAAACAAAAGAATAGGAATCATAACTTCAATGATAGACAGTCAGAAGAATGGCTATCAGGCCCTGCCATAGCCTCACAGTGGCTTAAACCATAGAATGACTATTGGATAAAAAGACAAGAAAGGATGGGAGGATGGCATGCTGGCTATATGAACCCAGCATTGCTGCTGCCCTAAGCAGAGATGAAACCAAAAGAGAAAAGACTAAGGCTGAATTATAAGGGACTACCAGGAGCCAGAGCTATCCCTATTTGCAAAGAATGGTGATGATAAGACTTTGCTGTCTCCATTTCAAAGTTTATCTCTGTTTCTTTAAAGTCTGTTTTGAATTTCTGTCTACCTAAGTGGTGCAGGGGATAGAGTATGGGGCCTGGAATCAAAAAGACTCATCTCCCTGAGTTCATCTGGCCTCAGACACTTAATAGCTGTGCGAACCTGGGCAAGTCACTTAACCCTGTGTGCCTCAGTTTCCCCATCTGTAAAATGAACTGGAGAAGGAATGGCAAACCACTCCAGTATCTTTGCCAAGAAAACCCCAAACGAGATCATGAAGAGTCAGATGTCACTGAAAACAACAACAATCTCTAATAGCCAGCAGGAAGATGGAACTCCGATTAACCCAATGCATTAATACTGTATCATCACGTGTCTTATGTATTTGATTTGCTCAAAAGCATTTTAGAGAGAAAGAGACTATGACTGGCTACACAGAGAGAGAAGATTCCCTTTCCAATTGCTAGGATTTCTAGTGGGCGAAGGAATTGAGACAATGAAGGAGATTTGTACTGATAGCATATATTTAGAAATAGGGACCTAGTTGGGACTATTATCTAGTATTCTAGAAATAGGGACTATTATCTAGTATTCACTGGGGACCATTTTTTAGGCATCTGAGAAGACAAAGTTCTCCATCAATGGACTTGTCAGTCATGTTCCCAAGCTGCATTGAGGCTCCCCTTGGAAATGGGAGAGGAATGCTCTGAAAGAAGCCTAAACTTGTGTCTGGGAGGTCAGTAAGGCAGATATATTCCACAGGACTTTTCCCAGAAGTCACATAAATGTTAATGAGGAAGCCCAGTCACAAGGGAAACACTGCTTTTTTACTGAAGTCTGTCCCACTTGTTTCCATGCCCAGAACATTTGTTCAGTGAAAAAACCCTTTGTCTATCTGTATCTCCTCCTCCCCCAACTTGGTCTTGTCCTCCGGGCCTCTTCACCCCTTTTATTGGAAGAGTAACATTTGGGCCATTTAAATGACTTCTGAAAATCTTTCTAATCTTCCCATTGGCAATTCAATCAGCCTCCCCCTTCCATTCTCTAAACCAGCAACTCAGAAACCAGCCCCACGTCTGTGCCTCTCAGGAGAAATAGCCTCAAGTAAACCCAAGAGGAAAGGGCGGCAGACGTAAGAATAGAAAAATTCAAAAGAATGGGTATTTAAAAAAGTAAAAAGCCATTAATAGCAAGTTTTCAATCCCAAGAGGCAGATGAATAGATCATACCACAAAGACTATAGAAAAATAGAATGAAGAAGCAGTTCACCCTCCCAAGCCTAAAATAACAAGAAAAGGAACAGATTCCCACCCTAGGTAATTCTTTGGGACTATCACATATAATCTCTGCTTCATTGTGACGTAGGCCCAGAGTCAAGAGGACCTGAGTTTCAATCCAGCCTCAGAAACTGGTTGTGTGACCTTGGGCAAATCACTTAACCTTGGTCTCAGTTTCCTCATCTTTAAAACGGGGATAATAATAGTACCAACCTCCCCGGCTTGTTGTAGCAAATGAAGTAATAATTGTAAATGCTTAGCACAGTGACTGGCACATAGTAGGCACTATATAAATGTTAGTTATTATCATTGTTATTACACGAATTGCATTTAATGCCAAACAAGCCAAATGTCTTTTTATTGCTATGTCTCTAGAAAAAAAATGAGTTTGCTTTAAAAAAAAAAAAAAAAGCTTCCAACTCTATGCAGGGAGTCAAAAAAAAGGCCACCACATTCTCAAAAAAAAAAAAGATTTAAGGGAAAGAGGTGAAAAACAAGAAATAAATGTGTAAACCATATCAACTTAATTTACATTGTAGAGAATTTAGCACAGCCCTCAGGATAGTACAGAGGTAATTGATAAGCATTATCTTTTGATGGAAAAACAAGAAGTAGGAGACTCTAAGGTACTCAAGAAGGAAACATTAATTCTGCAACAGAGAGTAGTAATTAAAATCATCCTGGAAAGAATCATTATTAAGATGTAAAAATGCTATATGCCTTCAAATCATATAGTCATAGGATTAATAGGATAATAGATTTAGAGTTAGAAGGAACCTCAGAGGCCGTCATGTCCAAAGTCCTCATTTTACCAACAGAGAAACCAAAGCCAAGAGAGATTAAGTGACTATCCAAGGTTATACAGGTAATAAGTGTCAGAGGTATATTGACACATCGTCTAATGCACCAGTGTTCTTTCATTTGGAGCCTTCAAATTGCTTCATGAATCCTCTAATGGTCTAATGAAGCATAATTCCTCCAGCCTGGCGCATTATATTCCTGAGCTGTCATTAGGCTAATTTCATGAAGTCTTTCTATCACCTCAGCCCATTTCCGTTTTTTTGAGTAAGAAGTTCAGGTCCTAATCAAATTACAGATTTCCCCTCCCAAATTCATATGTAGGAAACTTTTCAAGGGGCTGGAGCATGTCTAGAAATGGAAACAGGCAAGCATTGAACATATTCCTTTGGAGGACACTAGGAATCCTCCTTTCTTGACTCACTCTAAATCTGCTACTCACCAGACACATCTCCTTTTCCTAAGGCAAACTTACCAATAGAAGTGCTCCTCCACCATCTTGGTCACAGCTCGGGACACTGCTCTTTCATGGGGGCCAAGGTTTTTATTTAAGTTCACTCCAAGTTTTTCTTCCAAAAAGTCAATGATGAATTCTGTGCCAGATACTTTTTCCTGATTGTATTCGATCCAAGGCATTTTCCCTTGAGGGGAAAGCTTTCCATCAAAATAGTTCTAAGCAAGCGAATGGAAAAAGAAAATGAAAATATTAATAAAAACACCTTCAACATCTGTCTGATTAAAAAACAAACATGGAAAGTGTGTGATAACAATGGAAAGAGTGCTGCATTTGGAGCCAGAGGGCCTGGCTTCAAATCCTGACTTTACCATTTGCTATCTGTGATTTTAGAAAGTCACTTAATTTCTCTGGGCCTCATCTCTAAAATGGTTGGACTGCATAACCTCAAGGTACCTTCCTGCTCTAAACTAATGCATCTTAAAGTCTATGATCTTGGCTAAGGGAGCCATTGTGCTAATAAGATAAATGAATTAAATTCGCAAGTCCTTCAAGAAAATGAAGGTATTCCTCATATCTAAATTATGGGGCAGATTATCTCACAGATAGAAAGAGTGGACTTAATAACCTAATTGTAAATAGTTGGTTGTTCAATAATGTTTAATATTCTATTTCTAATAAAAAGGTTTAATTTAAAATAACAACACAATAATAATGAATGATAAGTATTGATATAAAGTTCACAAAGTACTTTAGACCTATTATCTCATCTGAGCCTCACAACAACCCTATGCTACTGAACCACACACAGGTTTTTGTGACAGCCCTCACCCAGGGAAGGAGGTCACTCCAATGGACCATATGACTTGCTCTGGAAGATCAAATCCAAGGGGAACACTTTTCCCTAAAAAATGAAATAAGATCCAATTTTTTTACAGAACCATCTTTTTACTTCAGAAAAAGAAAAAAGAATGAATTTGTTCAAATCCTATCCAATCCAACAAATGTTTAGTAAGTACCTACTTTGTGTAGAACACAATGTTAGGCACTGAAGAAGACAGGTTTCAATAAGAAACTGTCCTTCCCTCTTGGAGCTTCTATCTTAAAAGTGAAACATGCAAAAATAACAACACAAAGTAATATATAAATTTATGAGAGATACAGCCAAAAATAAAGAGGGAGCACTGAACAAAGACCTACACTTATGATATACAGGGTAGGGTAAAAGTCTTATGAACAGACTTTCAAAGAAATCATAACACTGAGGACCTTCGGAGAAAAAACAAAATCGTAGACATACCAGGTATGTTTGGTGTTCTGAGCAGCCCCCACAGAGCAGTGGGTTCATACTGATCATGGTGGACAAGAGGGATACTAATACACTGATCCCTATGTGACTTTGGGCAAGTCATTTTACCTCCCTGTGCCTCCGTTTCCTCATCTATAAATGTAATATCTGTAAAAGGAAGAATTTGGACTAAATGATCTCAAAGGTCCTTTCCAGCTCTAAATCTATGATCTGATGAACCTGGTAGTATATAGTGACTTTTACCTTACTTTGATGTCAATTAAGTGACTTGCCCAGGGTCACACAGCTAGCTAGTAAGTGTCTGAGGCCGGAATTTGAACTCAGGTCTTCCCAACTCTAGCCTTGGCATTCTATCCGGTGCACCACCTAACTGTTCCAGCTTGACTACATACATAGTCTAAATTAAACTTCATTTTGCATTGGGTCTATCCTTAGATTGAAGGAACTCAATAAATATCCAAAACCTCTAACAATGTGTCTAAAATCACCCTATCTTTCCATGAAACAAGCAAAAAAAAAAATGCTTGTCTCACAGCAAGGAAACTCAGTGATAGTTTTTTTTTCTTTGTTCAGTGGGTAGATGGAGGGATAAGGGCTGGTGTTAGAAAGAAGACAGAAAGTTATTTGGAAAAAAAATTATTCAGGGTTTTAAAAAAAGCTGGTAATACATTTTCACTGTCAGCTTATAAAAGTGGCTGGCTCTCTTCAAATTGAAGTTTCAGGTACCATACTCATGTGTCAGACAGAGCTCTCAGAACTTCTGTTTCAGATTTCTTTTGAAAACAAATGGTTATGCTCAAAGAGCTATTAAACTGTGCATACGTACCCTTTGACCCAGCAATACAGATACTAGATTTATACCCCAAAGATATCAAGAGAAAAGGAAAAGGACCTCTATGTACAACTATATTTATAGCAGCTCTTTTGTGGTAGCAAAGAATTGGAAACTGAAAGAATACCCAGCAACAGGGAATGGCTAGACAAGCACAAGAATGTAATAGAATACTATTGTGCTGCGAGAAATGATAAAAGGATGGTTCCAAAGAAATCTGGGGACATTTGTATGAACTGATGCAGAGTGAACAGAGCCAGGAGAACAATTTATATGATGACAAAAATATTGTAAAGGACAAATAATTTGGAATGACTTAGGAACTCAGATTAACACAATCACCAATCACAATTCCATGGAACACCCTAAGAGAGGAAGTAGATTATTGGTACAGAAGTTTGTTGTTGTTGTTTCATTGTTGTTCATTCTCAAAGAGGACCATGACACTGGGAAGATGATATTATGACCTGCACATGAATTGGATTTAAGTGAGGCAGGGCTGTACAAAATCACCAGCCTCACTCTCTCCTCCAAAGCCATCTGGGTCCAGTGACAAGATATAGATTAGGATGACTGGAGATGGCCCTAGACGCAGTGGGAGACCTTGTTCTTTTTCAGCTAAGATCTTTCCTAGGTTTCAGTTTGACTGTGACAACACCCATTCAGTGAGTAAAGGCTAGGTAAGAAATGAGGCAGAGAATGTCCTCTTTTACCTAGCCAAAAAAAACAATCTAGTACGGGAAGACTCTCTCAGTTTCTGGCCGAAACAGAAACAATAGCTATTTATGTTCACTCTGGACCATCGGAATCCAAATAATGACCAAGTGGGGCTTGGGCTGGGATCTATTGTTTGCCAGTCAGAGAGCCAGGGTGATTTGGATTTAAGGCATGGTCCTTAAGAACCCCAAGATATCTTGAAGTTTCAGCTACCAAAATTTATATTCTTTTGGGCAGAGCATTGGCAGGTAAAGAGGGAAAGGAAAAAGAAGAAGAGAGGAGAAAAAGAAGGAAGGAAAAAAGGAAGGAAGGAAGGGAGGAAGGGAGGAAGGAAGGAAGGAAAGAAGGAAGGAAAGAAAGAAGGAAGGAAGGGAGAGGAGGGGAGAAGAAAAAGAAAGAAGGAAAGAAGGAAAGAAAGAAAGAAAAAGGGAAGAAAGAGAAAGAGAGAGAGAGAGAAAGAAAGAAAAAGAGGGAAGGAGCTACATTGCCCAACTAAATTTGGCCAGTTGGGTCCCCAGTGGGGCAACTCGTACTGCTCGCAGGTAGTTGTCTGTCCTTCATTCTGGAAGAGGACCATGACATCAGGACAGTGATGCTATGGCTTGAAAGTTAATTGGATTTAAGTGAGGAAGGGCTGTGCAAAGTCACTAGTCTCACGTTCTCCTCCAGAGCCAGTTTGATTACGCTGTCAGATGGGGTGCCTGTATCAGCTGATTTTAACTGTTTTATTTGTTACAAGGAAGTATACTGGGAGCGGGTGACATTTTTAAAATCTTTTTAAGTCAAAGACCGTAACACTTTGCCAAGAAAGTGCCAGTGACGGCAGCCATGGAAAGCAGATGGCCAATTTGGAGGCAGAGATGAAGTACAATAGTAGCAGAGCAGCATAGCCCCCTAAGCCCGACTACATACCTCCCAAAGATAGCAATTAACGCAACACAGACCCGAAAGACCGGTAGACAGTGGGGCAGTGAAGCAATAAGAGAAATGGAACAATGGAACATGAAAAGAAGAAGAGGAATTGGTGGGATATGGAAGTAGAGTCACGAAAGTCAAAGGAGGGCCTAGAATGGGAGGGTTTACAAGGCCCAGATCCACGAGGAAGAGCAAATCTGAACCTTGTCCTTCACTGATTCAGTGAGTCACATGGACTGTGCAGGCCCAAAGGAGGGAATCAATTTTCTAGTGACTCCAAGTTATTTACATACTTCGGGGAACCTCAACCCTAGGGTTATGCTGTAAGTCTGGAACGACTACATAGGTCATAGAGCCTATCAAAGGGGTGGATTACCTAACATCTAGCAACCCCAAGTTGGGTTCCCTGCTTAGAAGGGAGCCACAACCCCAGCATGGTACTCTAAATTTAAGACAAATGTGTAAGTTCTTGGAAGAGGTAAAATCCACTGGGGAAAGTATTTAACTATCTGTATTCTTTCTTATGTATAATGAACTTTTTTCCATGTTTTATGTTTTGTCAGTTTGGTCCTCAGAAGGGAACTGAGAACATCTAAGTAAGAGCCAGAAACAAATCCAATTAAAATGTTGAGAAAGCATTTGGGATAGGATGGAATAGTGGGACCATGAGCTATTATTGAGAAGCCTTCAAGATTACCATCAGTCAATGTAAGCCCAGGACTTCTGAGTGATGGATTATAATACTAGGACAATGTGGAAAGAATGGAGATCTACTTTAGGTTACTTAGTTTTATACAAGACATTAACTCTAGTGCTAGAAGTGATCTGGCCCTTTTTAAATCTCTGTGGCTATTTTGTTTGATTTCTCCTTTCATTTTCTAATATGGATTATAGTTAGGTATGTAACTGTCCCACACCCATACTAGGTTACAAGCAGGGGCTGGGTTCTTTTAAGATTGGTATCCCTAGTGCCTAGCATGATGCCTTACACATAGTAAGTTCTTAAGAAATAATTGTTGAGTTGCATAAGGGCTCTCAAAAAGAGACTAACTCAGCCATTCTAGAGAGCAATTTGGAACTATGCCCAAAGGGCTATAAAAATGTGCATACCCTTTGACCCAGCAATACCACTTCTAGGGCTGTATCTCAAAGAGATCATACAAGTGGGAAAAGGGCCCATATGTACAAAAATATTTATAGCAGCTCTTTTTATGGTAGCAAAGAATTGGAAATCAAGGGGATGCCCATCAATTGGGGAATGGCTAAACAAGTTGTGGCATATGAATGTAATGGAATACTATTATGCTATAAGAAATGAGGAGGGGGCAGCTAGGTAGCGCAGTCAGTAGAGCACCGGCCCTGGAGTCAGGAGGACCTGAGTTCAAATACAGTCTCAGACACTTGACACATGTACTAGCTGTGTGACCTTGGGCAAGTCACTTAACCCCAAGTGCCCTGCCAAAAAGCAAAAAAAAAAAAAAAAATGAGGAGCAGATGGAGTTCATAATAACCTAGAAAGACTTACATAATCTGATGCTAAGTGAGCAGAGCAGAACCAAGAGAACATCATACACAACTACAGACACTCAGTATCTGTGATGACTAACTTTGATAGACTTGGCTCTTCTCAGCAATGCAAGGTTCTAAGACAACTCCAAAAGACTCATGATGGAAAGAGCTGTTCATATCCAGAGAAAGAACTATGGAGTCTAAATGCAAATTGAGACAAACTATTTGCTCTCTCTTTTTTTCTCTTTCTTGGTTTTTTTTCTTCTTTCTTGTGGTTTATTTCATCGGTTATAGTTTTTCTTTACAACTTGACTATTGTGAAAATAAGTTTAATGTGAACGTATATGTAGAACCCGTATCAGATTGCATGCCATCTTGGGAGGGAGGCGGGGGGGAGGCAGAGGGGGAGAAAGTTTGGAGCTCAAAAACTTGTAGAACTGAGTGCTGTAAACTAAAAATAAAAAATAAGTTTTAAAAAAAGAGACTACTATTTCTCAGAATTTCAAGAGCTGGAAGGGAATTAAAAGATGATCTAACCCAACCCAAACAAGCATGTAAGTCTTCTATATCATCCCTGACAAGCGGGCTTTCAGGCTTAGTCTGAAGACTTTCATTGATGGGAGACTCACTACTTCCTGATATATAGCTGATAATATTCCATTTTCAGTAAGTGCTAAGTGTAAGGAAGTTTTTCATTGCATTAAGCCAAAATTTATCTCTGTTCACTTCTATTTTCTATCCCCTGCTCCTAGTTCTAAGCTCTGAGGCCGAGAAAAACAAGTCTAACATTACCCTCATCCACATGACAGCCTTTTAAATACTCGAAGGGAACCCTCATGTACCCCCTAAATCCTCTCTTATCCAGCCTAATGAGTATTTCCAACAATTCTTTCAGTTAATCCTCATGTGGCATAGTCTTCAATCCTCTCACCACCTTGGTCATCATCCTCCTCTGAAAATGTTCCAATTTATCAATGTCTATCCTAAAACATGAACTAAGCATAGTTATAATATAATCTGACCACAGAAGAGCATATCACACACACACACACACACACACCCCTCATTCTGGACACTATGCTTCTATTAGTTCTATTAAAGCTTCTATTATTGTAGCCTAGCATCACTTTAGCTTTTTGGTGGCCGTATCACCCTGTTGACTTACTTGTAAACCACTAAGACCTACAGATCTTCTTCATACAAAATACAGTTGACCATATCTACTCAAGCATGTATTTTTGCAGTTGATTTTTTTGAACCAAAGTATCTAATTGTATCTAATTCCTCCTGAGCAACTTCACCATTAAATATTTACAGTGTATCTATATAAAGGGTACACTTTTCCTTTTACCTCTCCGTAAAAGCTCTGTACAGGAAGAGGTTTCTATTATAATTTCAGGCAAGTCAGAACATTACTGGGTATTTTAAAGCATTAATCAGAAGTGGTTCTTTTCCAGGGTGGGGGAGGTGGTAAGGAAAGGAACCCTTCTACTTTGCCAACAGTCTCTATGAAAATAAACCAGTGCCAAAACCATATACTTCCAAGTACTGCGGCCTGGTGTCAACTTTCACAGTAGGGCCGGTGTTATCCCACAAACCAGCGGCAGGGCAGCAGCTAGAGTTACATTCCTTCAGAGAAGCTGCTGTGAAAAAGGAAACCAAGTATCCCAAATAACGGCTCTGTCTTCTCTGCTCACTCCTCCAACACAGTTAGGAGGAAAGAATAGTCAAGCTAAATGACAGCTGCAGCCACTAAAGTCTTCCCTTCTACAGAGAGGTAAATAGCAGAATCACTTGAGTGTGGAGGGGAAATCTACAGAAAAAAAGCTCTGGAAGGAAAGGGGCTACAAATCGCAAAAACTCTAGAGCTTCATCCAACTGTCAACAACACTGAAATTAAATGTGGCAGTGTTTGGTAAAGCAGTTATAGTATTAAGACAGATGGATGAGTAAGTGGCCCACTCCTCCCTTAATTTAACATTACTGCATCCGAGTGATGCATCTCCTGCAGAGGTCTGAATGCTGACACTTCAACCGAGCAACGACCCACAGAATCTGAGAGGCAAACAGTCAATGTGGACCACTTGGGCACAAACAAACAGTGATATCTGACACTTATAGGTAACACTTCAGAGTTTACAGAGTGCCTCACTCATTTCATCTCATCCTCACAGACACACACTGAGGAAGGTAGTGTAAGTATATTATAAGCCCCACTGGAACCCAGAGAAAAGCGACTTGCCCCAAGTCACAGAGCAGGCCAAGTATTCCTTGGCTCCAAGACCTGTGTTCTTCTCACTATACCAGGCTGATGAACAAAAGGAAAAACTCTATTTTTTTTTCTTTCAGAAGAGAGGGAATACACACCCTGGCTATCTTACCCATCCATTACATTTTCTTGTCTGTGCAGAAACAGATGGCTAGCATAAAGAACAACACAGCAAGACTTAACTGCCTGCTGTGTGCCAGCTTCTGAAGGCCCATAAAGAACCTGAAAGGCCTTGGGGGGGTAAGAGATTATGCTAATGTAAACTATGGTTATTATTATGGTTGCTCGAAACGAAAATTTAAGTTGTTTCAGGTAATAAAAATAATGCTTAGCATTTCAAATAGCTCTCTTGGAATTCACCAAACACTTTAAAGTACAGGTATTCAATAACCGGGTGACATTCAAAGCTCACCAAATACAGCTGATCAGTGGGACAAATTCAAGGGATGATACGTCTCAGGAGGCCAGACAAACCTGGAGTAGGAAGGGACGGGCAGCTATGTGGCTTATCTCTCTTCTCCTGTGCCTAACCTCCAGGGAAAAGTGAGCATCCTTCCCAGCCACCTCTCTCCTTCTCCTGCTCTGGAGAAGTACCTTACCTTAATGACAGAAAAATAACTGCAGCTCCTTCCTGCTTCTTATTGTTCCAATCATCCCCATCAAATAGAAAAATCAAGATCTTTAGAGACTCAAGAGGGTGCAATTTAGAGGCACTGTCATTTTGTAAAAAGAACTCATAAGAAGTGTGTTAACTTTTCCTCGAGGAAACTAGGTGGTGCAGTAGATAGCACTGAGAGTTGCAATTAGACCCATATCCAAACCCTGCCTCTCACACATAATGGCTGACACTTATGTAGTATTTCACTAGCTGTGTGACCCTGGGCAGCCACTCAGCCTCTCTGAGCCTCAGCCGCCCCATCTGTAAAATGCCAATAATAACAGTGCCCACCTCACAGGACTGTCTTAAGAAATACGAGAGTCACATAACATAGGTAATGATTTGGTCATTTTTCAGTCATGACCCCACTTGGGATTTTCTTGACAAAGATACTAGAATAATGTAGCCTTTCCTTCTCTGGGTCATTTTGCAGATGAGCAGACTGAGGCAAACAGAGTCAAGTGACTTGCCCAGGGTCACACAGTTAAAAAGTAGATGAGGCCAGATTTGAACTCAGAAAGATGAGTCTTCCTGACTCTAGGCCCATAGTTCTAACAGCTGTGCTACTTAGCTGCTCTAACATAGATAAAGGGTTTTGCAAAAAACTTAAAACTATATATAATGTATATATATATATGCATATATATGTATGTATGTATGTATGTGTATATATATGTATGTACATATGTATGCTACCTATGATTGTTGTTATTTGGACTTGGGGTTTTAACACCAGATATTTCTTTCACTGTCCAAATCCAAGTGTTAAATGACACACCCCACTTCCCCCACAGCAAACCCAGTTTGCCGCTAATGGTGCCTCAACTAAAGTTTTCCAGAACAGAACCTGAAGACTTCAGAAACTCAATTCTCGTCTTTCTTGGAATGACTGGGGCATTCTGCTCGGACCTGAAATTTCAGCTATATAAGACATAGCATGATAACTTCTGGGAAGCATATCTGTAAATGGATTGTGGCCGACAATCAGGGGTATGCAGGTAAATGTTTAACAACGAGCCCTCTGTGGAAATAAATCTACCCATAACACACTTTTAAATTTAATCTATATTAATATTTTCTCTATCACTTTCTTAAATTTGGACAATCAACAGAACAATAAATCAATCTCTGTTCTAACAATCAAGTGGCGAGAGTCTGTTTGAGCTGGGTCCAGCATATCACTGCCAACTATTCCTTACAGAACAAAAGTCCTAAATGTATTTAGGCTTGATATAAATGGAAACTTTCTAACAGAGCTATCCACAAGTGCGATAGGCTTCCTTTGGAGCAGATAACTTCCCTCCCCACTACCTAAAGCTTGGAGCAAAGACTGGTTGGCTACATGTCCCATGACTTAGACTAGAGTCTCCTTTCCAGATAGGGGCTGGACAGGATAACCACTGAGGTGCCTTCCAACTCTGTGATTCTGTGACTGAAGGTGGAGGCAAAGATTATTTTCAAGACATTGCATTGCTCTTCAAGGTCAAGTACATATGAAAACACATATGCTGAAGCCCAGAACCCAAAGACCTCTCTATAATGCCTTTGAGAGTAACCTCTGGGCCCATGGTAAGTCAATACTAATGGAAAATAGGCTCCGAAAGGTTCTACCGAGCTAGAAAGACTCTAAGGATGGACTAGTGAGACTGTCTGTCATCAGAGAGGATCAACCTAGCTAATTCAAACTGGTTCATCACCAGAAGGTGGACCAACAGGTGATAATTTTTCTTGCCCACTCACAAAGAGTATCTAGTAAATAGTTGATCAGTACTGGCAAAGGGAGTACCCACATCAGTGAAATCACATAACTATAAAATATTAAAAATCACGCCAAAGCAAAGGGCTAGCAAAGCCAAATGGGATGGTTTAGTAGGTGATGTGGCCAGGGTGATTTTCTCATGGCGCAGTGCTTTATGATGACAATTATTACGCTATCTGACATTTATAAAAAATGCTTTTTAAGGTTTGCTAAGTGCTTTGCCTATGCTATCTCAAGTGATCTTATTATACTCTGTGACAGAAGCACTATTATTGTCCCCACTTTACATATGAAGAAACGGAGGCTCAGAGAGGTTAAATTACTTGCCCAAGATCACGAAGCTCATACATTTCAGAGACAGGATCTGAACCCAGTTCTCATTTACTCCAGGTGTCTACAATCCAAGTCATTCAACTGCTACTTGGTCATTATGCTTGTATCGCCAGCCCAGGAAGGACAACCAAAGAACCCTAGTTCTGATGGTCCCATTTTGAACAAGCCAGGTGGTGGCTGCCAATGAACAGGCTGCTAGGCCTGAAGTCAGGAAGACTTGAGTTCAAATATGGCCTCAGGCGCTTACTAGCTGTGTGATCTTAGGCAAGTCTATCTGCCTGAGTTTCAACTGTAAAATGGGGATAAAAATAGCACTTAAATCACAGGGCTGTGGGGAGAATCAAAGGAGACATTTGTAAAGCACTAAGTGCAGGGCCTATCCAGTAATAAGCACTTAATAAATGTATGTTCTCCTTTCCTTTCCTCCCATAACCTCTCTACTCACAGGGATCAAAGGAACCAGAGAAACTACTCCCTTGCCTTCGATCCCAGCAAAACAAACCTAAAATCCATTAAATGCACATGCACAATCATTATGTAACACTATTATTCGTTTTGATTATATGGGAACTGACATAATAAACTTTTCTTCTGTTCCCCGCCCCCCCATCTTTTGGTGAGGAAATGAATGAAATATTGTGTGGTACAATAGAAAGAGCACTGGATTTTGAATCAAAAGACCTGGGTTTCAATTCCAGCCCTGCCACTCACTCTCTGTGTGACCTTGAGTAAGTTGTTTAACTTGCCTAAATGTTAGAGTTCCTCAGCTATAAAATTAGGGGGAGATTGGACTAGAGGGCCAGTAAAGTCCCTTGCATCTCTAAATGTATGAGTCTGTGATCTACATGGAAAGAAAAAAGGAAACAAGCATGTGTTAAGCATCCACTATGTGCCAGGCATTGTGGTAAGCACTGTAATGGTAATCAGGGTGGGACTTTTTTTTTTTTTTAATGTTTTCTCTTTTGGAATGCTGAGGTAATCAAGTACCTTTGATAAGTCTTCCCTTTGTTTCAATCGGGAGTCTTTGATGGAATCAAGAGTCTTTGATGACCTGCTTAAGTCACAAGAAAGCCTGGTTGAGGGGTTTGAGTCCCATGGTCGTGATGTCCTCTGACCCTGAAGAAGTGTATATGTACTCGGAGGTTAGCATTTTGTTTTGGGGGCACACTCATTGGAAGAGTGTTGGTATGGAGACTCTGGGTAGTGTTAAAGAGCTCCCCTCGTTTGAAAAACCCAGATATTGATATTTCTCTTTCTGGTAACTATATATGTGATATCTTGATCAGACAAAAGCCTGTCTGTTGATCTGTTTATATTTTCTGTTTTTATTTGCTCTGAAGGTCAGGGTGCTAACTTTTTCCCCTGAACTAAGTAAATGATATATATATGCTTAATTAAAGTAAGATTGTTAACCCCTTAAAGTTGCTTTCCTTAAAAAAGCAGATCAATGAACCTATGCTAGCAGCCCTCCTGTGTGCTGGTGTTATTAGCCTTACACAGCCACAGTAAGGGCAAGTAGCATTGTTCTTACAAGCACTTATAGACATTATCTCACTTAATCCTTACAACAATCCTGGGAGGTAGGTGCTATTATGATCCCCATTTTACAGTTAAGGAAACTGAGGCAGACAAGTTAAATGACTTGCCCAGGATCTCATAGAGAGTGTCTGCGGGCAGATTTCAACTCCTGACTCCAGGACCAACTCTCTGCCCACTGCACCACCTAGCTGCCTCAATCTGCAAAATGAGGAATTAAATAACCAGGAGATGACAACTGAGGATGCCTACAATGCCAGTCTCTGCAGCACTTTAATGCATACAAAATGATTCCCTCATGACAACACTGTGAGGTAGGTAGTATACATATAAATTTCCTGGTTTTATAGTTGAAGGAACTTCGTTTATAAAGGTGAAGTGACAGAGTTTTCATTCATCCCTTGGCCCAGTCACACATCTAGCTCAGTGTTTAAGGTGAGATCCCTAGAGGATCCCTAGAGGGTTAGGAGGGCATCTTTCTTGGCCTGGAGATGAACCATTAGAACCTTTAATTACCTGTCTTTCTATTTGTCAAACAAGTAGCTAAGAACTGTTCTCCTTAAAATCCACAATGGAAAAGGGAACGAGAAGAGCAGGAACCACCAAAGACTAATAAGGAGAGACTCACAGGTTTAGATCTATAGGGCTGGAAGGGACACCCCAGAAGACAAGCACAAGCCCTTCACTTTACAAATGGGGAAAATGAGGGCCTGAGAGGTTAAATGACTTGCCCTAGATCACACAGATTGTAAATAGTAGAAATGGGATTCAAACCCAGGTCCTCTCACTCTAAATCTATCACTCAAGCCACTGTTACTCTAAAACATTTAATTTTTATCAATCTACCAGCATTCTAAAGGACAATCTCTGTTCTTTCCCCAAACCTGCAGTAATGGATAGAGTCATAGTCTTGGGGTAAAGAAAACCCAGGTTCAAATCTGGCCTCTGACACTAAAAGAGTAACCACAGATAAGTCACAACCTTTTTGTCCTTGTTTCCTCATCTACAAGATGATTACAATAATATCTGTGGTAATCTACCTCTCGGGGTTGTTTTAAGCCTTAAGGGAAATTATGCATATCAGGTATGTGGCAATTTTGAAAGTAATATAAAGATGTTAGTTATTTTTAGAAGGAAACCAAATAAAGTAGAGAGGTTCTTTGTCTTCCAAACACTGGAATCAAGCGGCTTCCAAGGGGAAAGGACCTTTCCAGTACCTTCCCCCCAAGATACCCACTAACTAAACTCATCTACCTGCCCCAGATGCCAACAGGAATTCCAATGCAAGGTCAGTTACAGCCTTCTGAGATGGAGCCACAGCACAGGGAACCATCATGGGCTACCGGACATTTGGCCCATTCCAAACACTCTGGAAAGCTTTCAAATGCAATGGTATTCCCAGCAGAGCTGCCACAATCAAGGACTTTCATATATCATTCATATAACAACCTCTACTCCACCCCCATGAATCAGCTAGATGAAGCAGTGATAGATTCATCAATCAATTAATGAATCAACAATTTCTTGAGCATCTGCTACATGCCAGGGCACTGTGTGGGGCCCTGGGGCTACAAAGATGAAAATGAAACATTTCCTGCCTTCAAAAAGCTTAAAGTCAATTGGAAATGTCTAAAACAGGTGTCTAACCAAAGGCTACAGAAAACAACAGGTACTAACCACTTCCTAACCCCTTTTGCTCAGCTTCCCATAGCAACTAAGTAAAGGAAGATTTCTTGTCTGTTATCATCCCTGAGTTATATAATGGACATTTGTGATATATAAAAACAATGCTCCTATTTGCCATTATATTTTTTACAACACAGAGGAGGCTGTAAAATGGAATTTCCTTCTCTTAAGGTTCTCAAGAAAGGGTTGACAGTTATCATTTCAAGGTGGTTTAGGTACAAGATGGCCTGTAGGCAGGCAAATAGAACAGATAACCTCTTTGGGTTCCTGCCACCATGATCCAATCAAGCCTTTAGTTTCTCCCACCCAATCTCCCCAAAAAACAAACAAAAAATACTGAGAGGAGCAAAGTGTGAATTTTTGTAAATAGCTTAGAGTTAACCATCACCCAGAAACTTCATCAGAAACAATGTCTTTTTATTGTAATATCATCGTGACAAGGAACAGCCCCTTGCCGTCACAGAAAATTAAAAGTATTGCCAGGAGTTGCTGCTCATATGACAAGAAACAAGTCATTTTCAGAGATCTCCACAAGAGCATAAGAATGGAAAAGAAAGAGAAGAAATGTTGGTGAAGAAAAAACAATCTACAGAAATGGCATTTCTTGAATAATGACAAGCCAAGAAAAAACACTGTGTTCACTTAGCACCCAAATGTGGAACCAATATTCAGTGCCTTAGTCCAGCTGCAGTAATGTCGGAAAGGGCAAAACATTTCACTACATCTACTTCAAAGAGAGCAAGAAGCATTATACATGGCCTCAGAATATACCTAGAAATATCCTTCTGTCCTTCAGCTCCTGGGATCCAGGAGAGAAAAAACCCTCATCTCCAAAGAATAAGAATAAAGAAAAAGCAATAGAAGTACAGGAGAGTATAATATATGTGGTTAGCACAGTGAGCCTGGACACATCAAAAGAGTACTATTTTATCTCAAAATCACTTCATGGTACAACAGGCTACTTTTTGTCAAAGAATCACAAAATCCCACAATTGGAAAGGACTTCCAGTCATCTAGTCCTACCCCAACATGAAGCACAAATCCCCTCCATGATACACCTGACAAATGTTCATCTAGCCTCAGCTTGAAGTGACGGATAACTTCCAGTGATTGATGACTCACTGTCTTCCCGGAGAATCCATTCCACGTTGGGGTAGCTTTAATTGTTAGGAAGTTCCTCCTTATATATAATGGGCTGAGTGAGATATGCCTTCCTATAACTTTCACCCGTAGTTCCTAGTTTTGCCCTGTAAACCAAGCAGAATAAATCTAATCTCCCTTCTTCACAAAGAAGGATTAGTTAACATACCCCCTAGTGCCATACTTAAGCTAGGCATCTGAAAACATCGACAGACTCTGAGATCTGTGGTGTCTGTATGGCTAAGCTCACACCATAGTCTGATGAAGTCTAACGAGGGTGCCAAGCATACACTCAACCTTTCTGCTGAATCAAATTAAATTCTCTGCCACGAGTAGGCCCTATTAGGGTGGGAGTGGAGGTGTAATGGGAAAACCTCATATGCACAGAACATGCACAGATGTACCTGGTAAGGTAAGTCGGCCATCCTTAAATAAGTTTCCATTTTCAAACAGAAAGGAGACAAACTGGGGACACCATTGTTTGGCCTTGAGAACTGATGCAAAATAATAGCATCTTTGGAGTCAACCTCTTGCTCTTTCCTGTCAAAACCAGAACAGAAATAAAAAAAGAACAACAACAGAACACGTGTTATACATTCAGCAAACTGAGTTCAAAAACTACTGAGGCACGGCTCTTTAATGAGACAGTAGGCTTCTTTTAGTCATCAAGTCCTGACAGACTCTAAAGCGCTTAGCTTACAGAAAGGAAGCTTAGCCGATACGTCAGGAAACTTTAGAGGTTCTCACTGATAGACAGAGGCTTAAGGGCTTAGGAAAAACTGTTTTCAACCTTCTTTGCTTAAGTGTATAATGATAATAGTGATGATGATAATGATGACAAGGAAGACTATGATTTGGATCTTTACATAGCACTTTTGCATTTGCAAAATGCTTTATATATATCATCTCATGTGAGCCTCATAACAACCCTGTGAGGTAGGAACTACAGAAAGTGTGTAAAACTCCCCTTTTTACAGATGAGGAAACCCAAGTTCAGAGAAGTGGTTAATTGACTTGTCCACGATCATCAAACTGTTACTGTCAAAGTCAGAATTTGAACCCAGGTCTTTCCACTACTTTCTATTCTATCTACTACACCAGACTGTCTCTCCTCAGATATAAGCAGGCCCTGGGAGCAAGAAAAGCATTTTCCAGAATAAATCCACTTCATCCACTATGGATTATATATACTTCTTCTATCGGGGTCAAATTGGATGGGACTGAAATATTCAATCTCTTTCAGATCACCTATAAAACCGCATCATATAGAGAGAGACCCAGAAATAACAGTCTGGCCATGCACACATGCCACCAGACTCATCTACAGAGAACCAGCTCAGCTTGGTGGTTTAGTCCCAAAGATCCAAGTAGCGGGAAGATCTGGCTTTTCATCACTTTCCCTTTGCTCCCAACATCAGCTGCCTTAGCAATGCCCTTTTCCCTCACTTCCAGGGTCCATCTCTCATCTCTTCATTTTAGGAAGCCTATCCCCACTCTCCCCTTTTGTTATGCCTCACTCCCACACTTCTGTCTCATTTTATTTTTAAGCTTTGGCTACTCTCTTCTGGTAAGTAGTAAACTGCTCATTGGTATCCTTGAAGCACAGGCTATTAGTAACAAGAGATAAGGTGTTCTTAACGCTTATTTTCCATCCTTTCTCATAAAGGCCCCCTTTACATCCTTCCCACTCCATTCATTTCAGGAACTGATTTGAATTGCCATCTATTTTTTTACTCTATATTTTTTCCAATCCAAATGATAGAATTTACTGACTTTAGCTTTCTCTTTGAAGTTCCTAACTCTCTGGTTTATTTATTTGTTACCCTTATTTGGGGAAGTATTAGTCAATATACTCCCTCACATTCTCCTTAACCTGAGTATCTGAAAACATCAACAAATCCTGAGACCAACTATGGTGATCTGATTAAGAGCAGGCCATAGTCCTATGGGGCCCCACTATGCCACTAAGCATTTGCTGAACATTTTTGATAAATGAGATTAATTCCCTGCCACTACTCTCATGAAGGGTAGTACAACGGAAAAACCCTGAACGTGGAGTCAGAAGAAGTGGACTTGAGTCTTAACTATGCCAATTATCAGCTATATGATACCAGGAAAATAACAACCTTTTCAGACCTCAGTTTCCTCATCCATAATCAGACCAACACTTATAAATACATACTTACTAGGGTTGCTATAAGACTCACAGAATGTTAAAGTTGGGAGGGACCTTAGAGATCATCCTACCCCAACAGATGGGGAGCCAGAGAGGAAAAATGATTTGCTCGATGTCACACTTTTAGTTAGTGGCACAGCCAAAAATGAGTCAGCTAGGTGGCACAGTGGATAGCCTAGAGTCAGGAAGACTCAACTTCCTGAGTTTAAATCTGGCCTCAGATGCTTACTAGCTGTGTGACCCTGGGCAAGTGATTTAACCCTCTTTGCCTTAGTTTCCTCATCTGTAAAATGAGCTAGAGAAGGAAATGGCAAAAACTGCTCCAGTATCTTCGCCCAGAAAACTCCAAAATGGGGTCACCAAGAGTGGGACAGGACTGAAAAAGGACTGAACAACAACAAAAGAGCCAAAAATAGCACTTGGGCCTCCTGACTCCCAGGACTAGGCTCTTTCCACTACACTCTGTTCTTCAAGATAATTTAAGCAAAGACTTGCTTTGTAACCTTAAAGTGCTATATAAAATCAACAAATTCGATAAACATTTACTTAGTATCCTGCATAAAGTAGGTACTTTATAAATAATTGAGCAATTATTTGTTACTGTGTCTACTGAAAGGCATTTTCTTCTTTATTGCTCTTAGGCTTACTTCACCTACATCTGAAATCATTCCACTTAAAGTAATGCAAGGTTTTTGTTTGTGTGTTTTTTTAAACTTTGCACAGAAATTCACCAAGGGTGCCAATACTAAGGGAAAGGAAGCATAGTTTCAAAATGCTTGCATTTCCAAAATTTTTGCCACATTAATGGCTATAAAACTGAAGTTAGTAAGCAAAATATTTTGAATAGTCCTCTTTACTAGTCAAAAGAATGGAAATAAGTTTTTCATTCCAGAGATCCAAATGTCTTCTTTTAAATGAGAATGCTTTTCATGCTAAGATACTAGCAAATAAAGCATTTATTTAGGCTATTCTTAAAAAGCACAAAGTAAAATGTGGGCCAATTATCTAGGTATCTAGTCCAAAGAAGGCTGGACATTAAATGGGATATTTTTAATTAAGGACAGACTATAAGCAAAAGCCCTATCAATACTGGAACATTTATCTTCTGTATAAAGATAGAATCTAGTGTCGTATACTTAATAAGTGCTTATAGTTAATTGATTGAATTCACATAAAATTTTTCCACAACTTACTGATATGAGACATGATGGATCAAGTCGTAGATCTGGAGTCAGAAAGATCTGAATTCAAAATCCCACCCCAGACACTTACCAGCAACGTGACCCTGGGTAAGTAATTTGACCTCCGTTTCCTCAACAGTCAAATAGGGATAACAATAATAGCACCTACCTACCTCACAAGGCTGTTGTGAGGATCAAATGAGATAATATTTGTGAAGTGTTTTACAAACCTTAAAGCACTATATAAATTCTAGCTATTATTATTTTTGTTATTACTGAGCAATTCAGATTTTTTTGTCTATTTTCCTGATAACTGAAAATGTATATACCTGTTTTCCCAGAATTTAGCCTAAACTCAGCCTAAATAAACTCACAAAGTTTGACTTTGGTATAATTCTATAAGGTACATTTGTCTTCCTTTTCAGGTACCTTTCACCAGGCAGCCACTGAAAATGGCATAAAACAAGACAAAAAGTACTGATTCTAGAGGGTTCATATCTCACCCTTACTATCTGTGTGACATACAGCAAATCAATTTTCTGATTTGTCAAATGGAGGGGGAGGGGGGTAGATAGCCTCTGAGATCACTTCCAGCTCCAGATCTAGGCTACCTAGAGGACATTAGGTACCCCACTTGGGTCTGCCTTCCTGGGCAGTACTCCAGTAACTGGACCTTTCCTTTCCTCTTTCCCCCAACAAAACTTTCTTCAGAACCTACAACTACTTAGGGATCACATCTGCATCACAGAAGGAATTTCCAGAGATATAATACCTTATCCCTCAGGATCCCCCAGTGAGGAGATATAAGAAACACAAGGGAATTTCTCTATGGCCAGTTCTAACCACCAAGATATATTTCAAGGTTACTTCTGGAATATAATAAGCTGAATAAATATTCTGAAACTATGTCTACACATATAAATGACATGGAGAACAGAGCTAAACAAGTTATAGGAGTTTAAAAAAGAGAGAGAAAAAGAAAACAAAGAAAAAACCTTATAGCCTGAAATCTAATTAAGATAAAATTGGGTTCCTGTTTCAATTCCTCATTCCTCCCTCCATTAAAGTCTTACTCTAATGACTAATGGTGGCCTGGGTTTTCACAGGCTTTGCCAGAGGGGTGCAAGCTCTATTAGACTCCCTGATAAGCTGAATGGTTCCAGTGATGGTCTGCATGTGCTACATTCATGGGCCAGCCACATAACATGTAAAGAAGGGTGGTCAACAGGCGATGAAATCCTTTCCCCAAAACAAATAATGAAAACCATCTCTAAAAGCATGGGGGAGTTGTAATCTGCATCAGTGGAGAGAGTCTTCAAATGGATAGAATCACAGGTTATTGAAGTATTTAAGTATGAATTGCCTAAATCATTTGAATAAATTGCTTCAAATCTGTTTTATTTTGCATAGGTCAACACATTCTGAGACAATTTCTTGTGTGAGCAAAAAAGTAGGCCTAAGTATAACCTATAGTGCCAAGAAAGTCAAATAGCTATACAGCTCAAAGCAGAGAATTCTGCAGATGTGGACATGATGGCTTAAAATCCAAATCCTTTTCCCACAGCTATGCTGTATAAGATTCCCGTTCTGCAAATTGAAGAATCCAAATATACAAGACGATGTCATAACACATTCTGTTCCTCATATGTGAGTGTTTCAGGTTTTTGTTTTCTGTAAACATTATTTAATAGGCTTTCTGGAAGGGGCATGGGGAATCGTTTTAATTGGTATAAAAACAAAAGATAACAGAAAAAATTAAAGGTCGTTATAGAGCCTCTGTTTACACTACATTGTGGAAAATTTTCCCCCCCAGTGGAGAAAAAACATTATGCATATGATTATAGGAGTTTGTCAAAAAGATATTTTTAGTCCTTTGAAGGTGCTTTATATAAAACTAGCCAACGTATATCTTGGTTCCAGCGACCCTTCAGCAATTAAAGAAGGCTTAAATACAGTATAATTTTCATCATGACTTCGAGCAGCTATAAACTGCCTCCCCCAGGACACCCTCCCCCACATCCTTCCTCAAGATAAACACCTTCCTTTCCAGTTGGCTCCATCAGCAGTTAGCTGAAGCCACCATTTTCGCAGATTTTCCACATCTATCCCTGAAAACAAACTGCAGCAACCTCTACTACCAGTTCTAGCACTTCCAGCTTTCCTGGTAAAGGCAACACACGCATATATGGTGCCCTGACTCTCAAATACTCTGTGCTCACAAGGTTATTCAATTGGAAGTTGAAGCTGGCAGTCCCAGCAGGCTGATCCACGTGGTGGTAAGTGTGAAACAAGGACGCTGCCCTGTTCTTTCTGCAGGCAGCTCTAAACAGGTTAATACTGCATCATTTTCCAAGGCTGCCCAAACACATCGACTTAAGCTTAAAAACAGCCCTTCAAAGACACTACTACAATAGGAGCTGGCGAATTTGCAACTGCAACCTATGTGGAATTGAAGGAGCCAGGTGGGTTAAATTAAGGGTGCTCAGAACTCATATTCCAACCCAGCCTTCCAATCAAGTGCTGCAGCCTGTTTTCATTCGGTTCACCGAATAAAAAAATCCTCGGCCTAATTCAGTTTCCAAAACCCAGGCCAATCAATATTATAAGTAAAATTTACCCCAGGCTATTTCTGCTTAACATCAATAACGGTTTGGGTAGGTATGCTGGCCACTTTCTCTTTAGTTCATTCAGCAGTTCAACCTCCTGGAAACTCAAAAATTGCACTCACCGCCAGGTGACTACTGAGACACCCTCGGGGAGAACGACTACCTAAAGTGCGGGCATTTCTGTGACCTGGCCCGGCCTACGGAAGAGGGAGGAAGGGCTGAGGCGGACTGAGTTCTCACCTGGTCTAGGGCTGCGCGCCTGGCCCGCCCCCCGCCCCCACCCATGTAAACAACGCCCCTGACTGCAGCAACAGCAGAAGCAACAACAACAACAGTAGCAGCCGCAGGAACAGTCACCGAAGCCTGCTCGGGGGCCCTCTGCCAGTCTCCCAGGGCTCGCCGTGTCTCGGTCTCACCTAATGGCCAGGAGCTCGTGGAGCAGGTACGCCGCTGCAGCCAGCAGGGCTCCCCCAGTCAAGTACAGGGTTTTCTTCCACCAGGAATCCGAACCCAACCCTGCCATGATCCCTCCGTAATCCTGCAAAGGGAAAGCGATGATGTCCCCATAAAAGGTATAGGGCTCCTCAGATCCGGCCCACAAGCCGAAGGAGATGCTCTGGTTCCGGCTTAGATCCACCACACACGACCTGGACGAGGCAAAGCCAATCCCCCAGTGCATGCTGCGCGGCTGGCGCCCGGCGGCCCTCGGCTGGCCAGGGCGGTGCGCATGGGACAAGGAGGAGGAGGAAGAGGCGATGGAGGAGGGCTCCGAACCGAGGCGTCAGGAGCGCGAGCGAGCTCAGCGAGCAGCTGGCGCGGAGAGAAGTGGAGGAGATGGAGGAGGAGGAGGTGGAGGAGGAGGAGGAGGAAAAGCAGGAGGAGGAGAAACAAGAGCTGGGGCAGCAGCAGCGAGAGAAGCAGCAGCAGCACCTGGCCGGGGTTGCTCTGGCTCTCTCCGTAGCTGCCGAAGCCGCAGCCACCACGGGCGCATCCTCCAGCTGCTTCTCTTCGCCTTTCTTTGTGCCCAGAAGAGCCTGGATGATGTCATTGCTCCTCAGGGCAGGAAAACAGATGGGGGAGAAAATCACCTCCGTACCTGCCCCACCCCCACCCTTCACTTCTCAAGTTCCTCCTTCTCTTCCTCCTTCAGCACCGAGCTCCTCGGACCCAGCCTGGAGAACCACCTGAGAGGCCATGTTTACATTTGGGGTTGAGCCCTCACGGCCCCCACAGTCCAGCCCATGGTTTTGAGCCTCTAAGCGGCGCTCGCTGAGAGGCACGCCCCAGAAACGATCTCTTTGGACCAGAGGGGCTGTGGCAGGCTGGGAAGTCGGCCTGACTATAAGAGCTTCCACTCCGCATCCTCCAAGGGGGGGGAGCGGAGAGTGAGCAAGGATCTGGCGAGGTCCCTCCATCCTCTCCGCCCTCCGTGCCTCATCCTCCTCCCGGGTACAGTCTTCTGTTCTAAGCGTCTGGGAAAGGTCACGGGCAGAGGGCATAACTCACCTCAAGCTAAGAGGGGTATTCGGACTAGTAGACCAGCGCTGCTGGAGCTGGGGAAGGGGAAAGGAGATAGAGAAAGGGGCAGGGCCGGGAGGGGAGGACCCGGATTGATGTCTGGAATTAGACTGATTGCCCACGAAGGAAACAGTTTTCTATTTGAATTGAAGAGAAAGTCTGTCAGTCGGTCAGCTAACATTTATTAAGGGCCTACTATGTGCAGAGGGTTGTGCTAAATGTCTGGGGAAAGAAGGAAGGAAGAAAAGAAAGAGAATTTAGGCTTCCTTATGTGTTCTTTGAGATATGAGGGGCATGAGCCTGTTTTGACCTTTCAAAAAAAAATACTAAGAGTAAGAATGTTAGTCCCTGGAAAACCCCCTCAAATAGTGCCTCCTTTGAGATCTTGGGAAGGGACTTCCCAGATCCATATCCAATATCTTTTGGTTTAGAAAAACCTCTTCGAATTTAATGCTGTGAAGAACACAAACTTTTTTTTAAGTGTACAAAACATTGTGTGGGGATTTATGAAGAGCAAAGATACAAAGTTTTCAGTGAGGCGGGGGTCACTGGGTTTCAAAATCAAGAAAAACTGGTAACCTTAGAATAGTTTCCTTTCAGTGGTGAAAACAGAAATCCCATTAGAGGACTCGAAAGAGTAGGCAGTCAGTCCTTCTGCTGTGTTTTGTATTTCAGTGGTGTCCAATTCTTCATCACACCTTTTGGAGTTTTCTTGGCAAAAATACCAGAGTGGTTTGCCATTTCCTTCTCCAGCTCATTTTATAGATGAGGAAACTGAGGCAGATAGAAGTTAAGTGACCAGCCCAAGGTCACACAGCCAGTAAGTGTCTGAGGCCAGATTTGAACTGAGGTCTTTCTGACTCCAGGCCTAGTGCTCTTATCAACTGTACCACCCAGCTGCCACTAGGTAGTAGGTAGTGTCTAACAACAGCAACAAAAAATGTGCTGTACTACTCTTTTGGGAATAAGCTTGTCAAAAAATGTATAATAAAAATTCTCCTAATGCAAGCATTTTTCTGCTCATGGAGAGAGATGTCCAAATTGTCAAGAGTTTACTGAGACCCTCCAACATTTCTCACAAGTAAAGCATTTTGAAATCACAATTTAGGATTCTTTAAGAAAAACTATTTCACAGTCAAAACAGAGCAAGGGTCCAGAGTTTAGGTAACAATTAAGTTAACATTTCGTTTTGTCTACTGGGATTTATGAGGAGTGGAGAAAGAGAACTGACTAGGTTTATATCACATAACCTCAGTCTTCTTAATGAACTAGAACTGTAGGTTGGATGCTCTTAAGTGTGGAGGTCAGAGTGAAGATGAAGCTGAAAGAAAAGTCCCCTCCTCCTTAAGATGAAGGCTATGAGATAAGGAATTTCTTTGAGAATAGTGCATGGGTCGTCTAACAGCATCAAGGGCGTAGCTGAGATGGTGCAATTTTAATTTGTAGTGAGTGAAACTGATTCAATTACATGACTTTCTCCAGTAATTCTCCACATCCCTGGGGCAAGAGAAGTGGAGAGATAAAAGTAGGTTTCTGTAGTCAAGTTTCAGATCTTGGAGGTAGGTCTTCCTACCTCCAGGAAATGGAGAGACCACCTAGATAAAGTAGGCTAGGGAAGACCACTAGAGGTGAGAAATCGCATGGTCAGTTGGCTAGAGCAATTGTCAAAATGAATATTGAAATTCTGAAGGTGACAGCAAAGGATAGGGTGAAGAAGGAAGAGTATGAGCAAGTACTGACAGTCTCAAAGAAAGGAGAAAATCAGAAAAATAACCTGATAAATAATCATGAGGATAAATTGGTCAATAAACATTTTTAATTGACTATTATCTATCAGGCACAGTTAGGCTAAGCTTTAGGAATACAAAGAAAGAAAAAAGATAGTCCCTGCTCTTCAAGGAGCTCACAATCTAAAGGGAGAAGACAACCCAAGAAAAGAAGCTAAAAGGGGAGGGGGAGAGGATAGGAACCTAGCTCAGGGCATGGTAAAGACCTGCAGCTGGGTGGGAAATGATAAGGTGGCTGTAGTGCACCCCCTTCTTAAACAGAGGAATTCTCCGAAGTCCATCCTCTCCAATCAGAGGGGGCAGGAGTGGGAGAGTACAAGGAGGTGTGAGTTTCAGAGTTAATGCAATGTGGTAGCAAGATGAGTTAAGGGAGACAATGTTAAAGTCCAGGAGATCAGCCAGGTGGGAATTTATTCTCAGCTCCATTTTCTCTTCAGCTCAAATCCTTCCAACATGGTTCTCCACCCCCATATCCTTCATACAGTCTTTGATGAAGTGGAGGCTCTTCTCTGTATCAAGGTCAACACCTCTGTAGGTACTCTTGACACCATCCCCTCCCATATTCTCCTGAAGATTGCCCCCACAATCATCCCCATTCTCTTTCTAATCTTAAAGTTCTGCCTGTGTTTAGGTTCCTTCTCTGCTAGCTACAAACACTCCCAAGCCTCCTCCATCATTTAAGAAGCCTTACTAGAGCCTACCATCTATCATCTGATATCTCTCCTCCCTTTCTGAACTCCTTGGGGGGAAAAAACTGTATAAAGTAGATGCCTCCATTTTCTCATCACTCTTTTTAAATCGTCTACAGTCTGGTTTCTGACCTCATAGACTAAAATTGCTCTCCCCAAAGTTACCAGAGATGTCCTAAATCCTGAATCCTGGACTTTTCCGTAGCACTTGATACTATTTACCACTTTCTCCTCCTAGATGTTCTCTTCTTTTCCTTACAATCTCTTTTTCTCCTATCTAACTGACTGCCTGTCTGACTTCTCTTTCTCAGTCTTCTTTGCTGGATCTTCATCCATGTCACATACCCCACCCAAGGCTCTGTCCTGGTCCCTTTTCCCTTGCGTGCTATGCTTTCTCATTTGATGATCTCTTGAGAGAATTTAGATCTCTCCCACAAAAGGTAAAGATGCTTGAAGAATGCAAAGACCAGTTGGGGAAGAAAACCAGACAAAGAGAGTGTATATATATATGTGTGTATATATATATATATATATATATATATATATCTTTTGAACAAAGGAAGGTAAAGAATAAGGTTGTCATTAAAACCCATAAAGTCCTTGAAGATAGAGATGTTTCTTAAGGGTCCATAAACCACCAAATGGCTCAGGGTCTACTTCAAAGCTGGTGTGAGCTTAATTGGCTTCAGAGTTGCCAATTTTCTGCAAGTCCAGCTAGGTTTACTCTCAGTCACTGAAAAGGATGGTTGGTATGTCAGGCCAATAAAGCCAGCTCTCATACAGTTTTTCTGGTTACTGGATCATTGGAGGTGGGGGTGAGGGGCTCAAGCAAATCAAGGCATCCATTTTCACATTCTGGGCTTCTCATTCTACCTGCCCCCATGTATCCAATCACTTGCCCAGTTTTGTCATTTCTACCATCACAATCTCTCATACATCTATCCTCATCTCTCCACTCAACCAATCACCACTTTAGTTCAGGCTCTTATAACTTCTCACCTGGATTATTGCAACAGCCTTCTAATTGGATTCCTAGCATGAAATCTCTCCACACTCCAATCCCTTCTCCACACAACTGCCAAAGTGATTTATCTAAAGAGAAGGTTTGAACATGCTACCACCCTATTCACTAAATTCCAATGGCTTCCAAAATAAGCTTCTCTATTTGGCATTTAAAGCTCTTTACAAATTGGCCCCTTCATTTATTTTCAGTCTTTTCATAAGGTAAGTCAACAAGCTTTTATTAAATGCTTACTATGTGCCCACCACTGTGCTAAGCCCCAGGAATAAAAATACAAGCCAAAAGAAAGAGCCCTCTGCCTTCAAGTTTACTTTCTAATGGGATAAGATAGCACATAAAAGGATACCCACTATGGGGAACGGTAGAGAACATCCAGAGAGTGAAGCTTGGAGAATAATGAAGACATGGCTGGCCTGGGCATTTTTTCCTTAAAATGGAGGCTCTAGGAGGAACTAGCCAATTGGGGAAGGGGCCCCTAAGTATATGGAGGTTATGCATTAATCCCCTCCATACACAATGAAGCAGCCATAATGGCCTTCTTGCTATTCCTCACCAACACTCCATCTCCTCCATACCTTTGCATTGGCTGTCTCTTACACCTGGAATGTTTTCCCTTCTCACTTTCACCTTTTAAATCCTTAACTTCCTTCAAAATTCAGCTCAAATATCATCTTCTACAAGTCTTTTCTGGTGCTGTGTCCCATTTCTACCCCTCCCCCAAATTGCTAGTGCCTTCACCCTACAGCTACCTTTTACCTTCTCGATAGATAGATATGGATATAGATCTCTTGTGCATTCTGACTTATATACATTATTGAAAGTTATGCTTGATTCAGTGATCCATTGTTCCTAGATCTGCTTGTCAGTCAGTGTTGGGGAAGGTGTCATCCAGTCTTCAGTTTTATATTACCTGATATTCATCATATAGAAAGTCATCTCCTGTTTGTAACTGGCAAATTGTCACCTACTTGCTACCTTGGGGAGGAACTGAGATGCAATGTCGCATCCCCTTTTACTGATGTGGACCTATCAGAATTGCTTTTTGTCTTATTACAAAAGTTATCAACAAAAGCTTAACCCATCTTGAAACCATTGCTGATCTCCAGTAATAAGCCCAGTGTTGCTACATTGACATACTTTTAAGAAACTCCTTTTAACTCACTTTATCCTGAGTTTTGCCTATCAGGATGAAAGCCCTAACAAAGAATTTTCCTTTTAACAACATGTCCGTTGTCTCTCCCATTACAATATAATCTTCTCAAGGGCAAGAATTATCCTTTCTTTTTCTTTTTATCCCCATGCTTACCACAGTACCTTAGTGAGGTCTTAATAAATGTTTGTTGATTGATTGATTGAAGAGATGTCTTAACCCTAAATGCCCAGTCATGACTTCAGACAACTGATAAAGTTTGATTTTAGTCTCTTGCAAAAGAGGTGATGGAATAGTGGTGCAGAATGAGACATATACTTATTAAAAGGAAGGGCTTGTATTTGGGGAATGGAAGTGTTAGTGGGTAATGATAAAGGAAAAAAGGGAAACAATCAATAAAATATTAAAAATACAGAGAAGACAAAAGAAGGAGAGAGGAGCCTCAAAGGCGTTCAAACCTGGCCTCAGACATTTACTAGCTATGGGACCTGGAGCAAGTCTCTTAACCCTCTTTGCTTCAGTTTTCTCATTTGTAAAATGAGGTGGAGAAGGAAATGGCAAATCACTCCAGTATCTTTGTCAAGAAAACTCCAAATGGGGTAACAAAGAGTAAAACTTGATTGAAATGACTAAACCGAATTGTAAACTCTTTCAGTTTTTTCTTTGTATCCCCTGCTCCTGGCATAGTGCAGGTGTATAATAATTGCTTATTGGTTAATTGATTGGTTTGCCCCCTTGAGTTATTGTGCTTTATGTCAATAGTTCAAGGATCTATCAATTACTCAGTGAGGGTGTTCTCTCCACTAACATGAATTGCAACACTCCTATAACCTAGCTCCCCTTTGAGAGTAGCTATGGGCAAAAAATTTGCCATCCTTCTCTGAACCTGGTGATGACCCTGTTCAAATTTGGCTACATTAGTCCTCAGAATCATTACTCAGCCTTTACACATTAGTAGGACCCATCTGAGCTTTCACTCGATTAATTCATCTCTTTATTCATTTAACAAGCATTTGTGAAATACCTACTACATGTCAGGCATTGTGCTAGGCATTAGTCATACAAACACCAAAAAGGAACAGGAGTTAATATTCCTTTGAAGAGAAACAAGAACACACAGACACACAATAGATATAGATACAAAGTAAATTGGAGGTGGGAGGCCGGTGGGGGGAGGGCACAAGCAACTGAAGAGATCAATATTGTCCTTATAAAATGGCTCTTGAGCCAACTTTTGAAGGAAAGCAGGGATTCAAAAGGAGGCAAGAAGCGAGTGCATTCCAGGCACTGAGAACAGCCCATTTGAAGGCACAGAATGCCATGTATAGACAACAGTAAGTCTGACAGTTTGGCTGGAACATAAGAGTACATGAAGGTGAGTAATAGTTAATAAGCCTGGAAATGTAGACTGAAGACGGGTTGTGAAAGGCTTTAAGTCAAAGGAGTTTGTATTTTATCCTGGAGGTAAGAGGTAACTTCTTGAGCAGGGGAATAAATGACATGGTCAGACTTGTGCTTTAGGAATATCAGTTTGTTCTTAAGCTGTAAGTAACAGCATTCCAATGAAAGAATGCCATTCCATTAAAGGACAGGAGAGTCGGATTGGCTAACACGTCAAAACGAGAAAATGATAAATGCTAGAAAAGATGTGGGAAAATTGGAACACTACTGCATAGTTGGTGGAGTTGTAAACTGATCCAACCATTCTGGAGAGTAATTTGGAACTATGCCCAAAGGGCTATAAAAATGTGAATATCCTTTGACCCAGCAATACCACTTCTAGGGCTATACCCCAAAGAGATCATACAAGTGGGAAAAGGACCTCTATGTACAAAAATATTTATAGCAGCTCTTTTTGTGGTGGCAAAGAATTGGAAATCAAGAATATGCCCATCAAGTGGGGAATGGCTAAACAAATTGTGGTATATGAATGTAATGGAATACTATTGTGCTATAAGAAATGAGTAGCAGATGGACCTCATAATAACCTAGAAAGATTTACATGATCTGATGATGAGTGAAAGGAGCAGAACCAGGAGAACATTGTACACAACCACAGACACATTGCTTCTGTGGTGACTAACTTTGATAGACTTGGCTCTTCTCAACGATGCAAGGTTCTAAGACAGCTCCAAAAGACTCATGGTGAAGGCTACCCACATCCAGAGAAAGAGTTGAGGAGTCTGAATGCAGACTGAAGCAAACTATTTGCTCTCTCTTTTATTTTATTCTTGGTTTTGTTTCATCTTTCTCATGGTTCATTTCATTGGTTATGATTCTTCTTTACAACTTGATTATTTGGAAAATAAATTTAATGTGAAGTTATATGTAGAACGCATATCAGGTTACATGCTGTCTTGGGTAGAGAGAAGAGGGGGAGAGAAAATTTGGAACT
>CM053627.1:144472059-144503295 GCA_028646595.1 Phalanger gymnotis | reverse complement strand
ATGCAAGGTTCTAAGACAGCTCCAAAAGACTCATGGTGAAGGCTACCCACATCCAGAGAAAGAGTTGAGGAGTCTGAATGCAGACTGAAGCAAACTATTTGCTCTCTCTTTTATTTTATTCTTGGTTTTGTTTCATCTTTCTCATGGTTCATTTCATTGGTTATGATTCTTCTTTACAACTTTATAATTTGGAAAATAAATTTAATGTGAAGTTATATGTAGAACGCATATCAGGTTACATGCTGTCTTGGGTAGAGAGAAGAGGGGGAGAGAAAATTTGGAACTCGAAAACTTCTGGAACTGAGTGTTGTAAACTACAAAAAAATTAACTTTTAAAAAATAAAGGACAGGAGAATAAAATCATGAGCGGGCAATGTTCAACTATAAAATTGTCACTAGGTTGCAATTACTTTGTAACACGTTAGCTAGCAAGATGAATTTATTTTCTTCCTCTGTCGTGACTTTGGGCTTACCTATTTCATTTTCAGAGGAATAGGCCCCTTCTTTATCTAAGTCTTTCATATTCTATTTCAATAAATTCTCCATTTTTTAAGAAAAGGAATACCAATTTGGTATTCCTATGGTGTATGAACTGGAGAGGCAGAAGACTAGGCAAGGAGACCAAGTGGGAGGCTATTGTGACAATCTAGTTCAAGTAAAGTCAACAAATATTTATTTAGTGCCTACTCTGTCCAGGAACTGTGCAATACACTAAGGTTACAATAACTAAGAAGTGATAAGGGTCTGATCTAGGGGAAGGCCTGTGTGAATGGGGAAAAGGGACAGAAACAAGATAAATTATGGAAGTAGAATTCAAAGACTTGTTATTGCATGTGAGATTTGAAGGAAAGGGAAGTGTCAAGTATGAGTCCAAATTGAAAGCCTGGGCTCCTGGAAGGATCATCGTCCTACCCTCAAAAGAAATAAGAAACTTAGAAATAGCAGCGGATTTCACAGGGTAAGGCAAAATAATGAATTCTGTTTTGGATATTGCTTGAGTACCTCTAAGGGGAAAGATGGAACTCATCATTTCTCAAGGTAGCCCTTCCCAGTTTTGGCAGCCATTTCCACTTTCTAATTATTGGAAAGTTCTTCCTGATATCCAGCCTACATTTTTCCTCTTTTGCTTCTTCCACCTATTGAACTTTGTTCTCCCCTCAGGGACCAGAACAACAGAACAAGTTTAATCCCTGCTCTACCTGACAACCACCTGACAACCTTTAAAATACCTGAAGACACTATCATATTTCCCCTAAGTCTTCTTGTAGCCAGGCTAAAAATGCTCAATTCTTTCGATAGACCCTCATAGGACATGGTGTCAAAGTCCTTTGCCACCCTGTTTTCCCTCCTATGGACACTCTCCAGCTTATCAATGTACTTCTTAAACCAAAGCATCCAGAACTGAATATACCAGATGAGGGCTGATGAGGGCCAAGTAAAACTGTTATCTCCTTATTCCTGAAAGTTATGCCTTCATTCAATGTAGCCCAAGATCAGATTCCTTTTGTTTTGTTTTGACTGCTACATCACACTGCTAACACTGAGCTGGTGATCAACTAAAACACTCAGATCTTTTTCAGACAAATTGCAATCTAAGTGGCCTTCTCCATCATGTAGTTGGGAAGTTGATTTTTTTAAAACCATGTAAGACATTACATTGAAGGTAGTGTAGTAAACAGAGCACCAGGAATCAGGAAGACCTGAGTTCAAATCTGGACTCAGACACTTACTAGCTGTGTGACCCTGGGCAAGTCACTTAACTCCTTTTACCTCAATTTCCTCATCTGTAAAATGAACTGGAGAAGGAAATGGCAAACCACTCCAGTATCTCTGTCAAGAAAACCACAAATGGAGACACAAAAAGTAGGACACAACCGAACAAAAAAAGTATTACATTTATCCCAACTGAGCTTCATCTTTTTTAGATTCAGCCCAATTCCCTAACCTGTCGGGATCTTTTTGGATTATATGGAATGCAGCATATTAAGTATCCCTCCCAGTTTTGTGTCATGTTGAATTTGAGATGCCTATGGGACCTTCAATTAGAAATTGCTCAATAGACTGCTGGTAACGCAGGAATTGAGTTCAGAACAGAGTCGGAGTTTATCTATATAGATCTGAGTCGTTTGCATAAAGATGATAATTGAACCCCTGAGAGCTAATGAAATCACCAAGAGAAAAGGGACTTAGATGGTTGTCTATATAGGTGGTGGGACTTGGGAGATGATGCAGCAAAGAATTCTAAGAATGGGGCAAATAGGGAGAGAACCAGCAAAGAGAAATATAACCAAAGTCCAGAGAGGAAAGGCTATCTAAGAGAACAAGGGATCAACAGTGTCAAATGCTGCATAAGTTAAGAAAGATGAAGGCTGAGAAAAGCCCATTGCATTGGAGTTAGAAGCTAAGGGATCATTGGTAACCTTGCAGAAAGTTTCAGTTGAGTGATGGAGATTGGGATTGGGACATGGGATTGAGAAATAAATGGGAGGTTAGAAAGTGGAGGCAAGGAATATAGACAGCTTTTTCCAGGGGTTTGGCTGAAAAAGGAAAAGAAAAAATAGGACAATAGCTTGAGGGGCTGGGAGAATCAAAGTTTGTTGTTTTTTTTGTTTTCATGGATGAGAGAGATATGGGCATATTCGTAACATTAGGAGTCATTGGATAAGGAGTGATTAAAATTAAGGAGAAAATGAGGATGATCAAAGGGGCAAGCTGTCAGAGGAGATAAAGAGGGGATGGACTCAAGACATGAGCAAGGATGTGGCCTTTGGGAAGAAGGCCTTTAAAGAAGCAGAAACACTTCCATGCCTTAATGATGCATCTGAATAGGCCCTCAATCTAAAACTCATTTAAGAGCTATCATGGCATCTTATTTGAAATAAACAATTCTTTAAACATTTTCTAATTCATACTTTTCAATAATTCACATTGGCTTTCCTTTTCCCTGTCCCATTATTCTACCAGCTCTGCATTCTATCTTCCAGGGAGACATTACCCCTAAAAAATAAAATACCTCATTCTGACACTAACTCTTAATGGTTTAAGGAACTATCCTTGATCACGTATACCAAACTTATGACAAAACAGAAGTAGCACCAATTCATCACTTTGTCATAACCTTTATGATTTTTTATTTCATATTCATGAAGATATATATTCACCAAGGCTGTTTCTTTACCTGATACATAGTTTTGTTAGCAATCCTATGTATTTTTTAAAATAATTTTTACATCTCAATAGTTTAAAGTCAAAGCAATGGTGTGGGTATTGGTTCTATTTTCATCAGATCCTGACCAGGCAAGCATAAGAAACTTGAATCCAAGTCTAACTAAATGTCTTTAATTTCCCATTGGATTCCCTCTTCTACCCCAATTTCCAGCTGTCATTATAGTCTTAAATACAGACTTCTCTCCTGCTCCCACACTACTTCCTTTCTCCCCTCTGTCCCAGTATAGACACTTTACTTCCTTAATGGTATCTCTTTGGCATGTGCTTTAACATACATCTCTAAGATCTCAAAGGCTGGTTGATTTCACAAGGAATGCCTTCTGTAGAATATTTATGCAGATCTTCACTGCCAGCATGCTTTTTAAACACAAAATCTCATTTACCTCCATGAATTCAACAATTATTTTAATTTAATTCAATAAATAATTAATAAAAGTATATTATGTACAAGGCACTGTGCTAGATACTAGGTCTATACCCCAAGCAGATGAAAGAAAGAAGAAAAGGACATGTATAAAAATACTTATAGTTTGAGGTGGCAAAATAAATGATGTCCATCAATTGGGGAACGGCTGAACAAGTTATGATATAAAAAATGATGAAATAGTATCGTGCTATAAAATATTAAGATGGGGATGGTTTCAGAGAGAACTGGAAAGACTTTTGAACTAATGCAATGTGAAATGAACTGAACCAGGAGAACAATTTATGCAATGACAACAATATGGTAAAGACAAACAACTTTAAAGAAATAGGAACTCTGATTAGCTTTATGACCAACCGCTATTCTAAAGTACTTACTTACAATGAAACATGCTACCCATTTCCTAATTGAAAGGTGGACTCAGAGTGCAAAATCAGGCATTTTTTTGTGTGTGGACATGGCCAATGCAGAAATTTGTTTTGCTTGACTATATATGTTTTAACAGTTTTTTCTTTCATTCTCAATTATTTTGGAGGGAGGCAATGGAATAAAAGGGAGAGAAGCACATTTTTACTGTTTGAAAAAGTAACATCTATTTTAAAAAATAGGAAGTTTGAAAAAGGAGTGGGTTTGGGGGGAAAAATAAAATAAAAAGTAATAAAATAATACATATTGCAACCCATCCAGGCCTGCTCATTCTAGTATTTTGCCTCATGATCATGAAACCCTTTTCCTTTTTCAGCCAAACCCCTGGAAAAAGCTGCCTATATTCCTTGCCTCCACTTTCTAACCTCCCGTTTATTTCTCAGTCCCATGTCCCAATCCCAATCTCCATCAATGCCATGGTCTCACTTCGGAGACAACTGAAAAAGAGGAGATGGGGGAGAAGAGAAGAGATAGTCTCAAAGTAAAGTCAAAAATGAAAGAACAAGTAAAGTTCAGCATTAACAATGGATCCATGAAATATTCTAATACTAATACAAATATGCTTATGTACATATATATAACAAGTTATAAAAATATTATTAGTAGCAGTCATATACAGATTTAGAAGATAATTCTATTGGTCCTACTAACTTTTCCCAATTATCCCTCAATGAAACTGAATGAGCAAGATAATGGCCTAATTGTGTAACTCTTCTTTAGGAGACAGAGATATTCTGGATTCTCATGGGCTACCAGAATTTTGAGTTTTTATTCATCTACTGAGGCAAGGAAATGTCATATGTTTTGAGACTCGGGCAAAAAAGAGACAATACACACAGAGAAAGGAGATGGCAGCATTTCTCACCTTTTCAGTGATAGTGGCATTGACAAACAGGCACAGAGAATGACCGTTTGCAACTTCCCCTCCTCAAATCTATGCCAGTAGGCAAGCTGGTGAGGTGTAAGCTAAAGGTCCAAGCATCAAGACTGCTTTTGTCAATGTCTCTCACTGGTGCCTAGAGCACCGAGAAAAAAATAATAGATGTGATACTAGGTTTCTTAAACCTTTTCCACTCATGAACCAGTTTTAAGCCTTGAAGGAAAGACTGTTATGATGGTCCTTATTCCCTTCTCCTGCCTGAATCTTACATCTTCCGTTTTTTTCAATCTTTGATTTTGTTTTAATATTTCTTGCTGTCTCTTGGAGTCATTTATTTCTGTTTAGTCTATTATAGTTTTTAGGGATCCTGTTAGTTGGGTAAGATCTACTATTTTCATTTCTAAAACATATTCCCTCCTCCAGAGCTTTTAATTTTTTTTTTAACTTGCTTCATTTCTTCTAGGTATTCAGACAGACCTTAAGGAAAATCCATGTTTTCCTTTGAGTCATTGCTTACAGTTGTTAGAGAATTACTCCCTCCTTCTTTTGGGAAATCCTTACATCTGTGATAATTTTTTATACAGTTTGGTATCTTTGATTTACTAATTTTTCCAGCTCTGGTTCTATAATGTGGCTTTGTGCCAAGGCCAGGCTCTATCCCTTTGGGGTGGAGATGGTTTGTCTTGTTTTGTCCATGCCCTAGGTCAACTGAGTTTCTGAGCTTATCTCCACCTCTTGGGTCTAGCCTCACATTGATCTTTGAGGTTCAAACCTAAGTCTTCAAGAATTTCTGTGGCATATCAGAACAGGGTGCTAGGCTATTGGAGTTGTGAGCTGATCCAACCATTCTGGAAAATGATTTGGAACTATGCTCAAATGGCTATAAAACTGCATACTCTTTGACCCAGCAACACTACTGCTAAGTCTGCATCCCAAAGATATTTAAAAAAAAAAAAAGGAAAAAAACCTATCTATACAAAAATAGCAGCTCTTTTTGTGGTGGCTAAGAATTGGAAATCAAGGAGATGCCCATTAATTGGGGAATGGCTGAATAAGTTGCAGTATATGATTGTAATGGAATGTTATTGTGCTATAAGAAATGACAAGCTGGATAATTTCAGAAAAACCTGGACTTACATGAACTGATACAAAGTGAAATGATCAGAAGTAGAATATTGTACACAATACCACAATATTGTATGATGAGCTGTGAAAGATTAGCTATTCTCAATGACTCAATGGCTTTGCTGGTGCCCTTTCCTGTTGTCCATAAGCATCTGGATGGCTTTTTGCACAGTTCTGGGGTGGCTTTTGAAGGAATAAGTACATAGGATCAAGGTGGTCTACCTTTGTTCAGGAAGCTATCTTGGCTAGAAATTCCTGAGAAGTGTTTTATCTGCATCCCGCAAATTATGGTAATATTCTCTTTTATAGTCATTGTTTCTGATTTGTTCTTTGACCCATTCATTACTCAAGATATTATTAAGTCTCCACTTAGGTCTTTACCTTTTGCTTGCAGTTGAGATCTATAAAGAATGTTTGGTATTTCTGCTTTTTTAATAATTATGTATAATTTATCCATGCCCTAGAACATGTCTATTTTTGAAATTTCATAGTGTTGAGAAATATGCTTATTTTTTATTGCTCCCCTTGTCGTGCCTTTCAGCTTTAAATACTCCATTTACTTAGTTCTGTAGTCTCCTTTTTGTTTATCTTTCTCCTAGATTTGCCTAGTTCTCAGAAACAAACATTAAAATCTCCTACAATTTATCATTACTACTATCTATACAGTGGGAGTGCTGGAGCCTGGGAACGTGACCTGGAGTCTCAGTTAATGTAAACTACCTTGAGCAAATGTAAACAGCAAAATAAGTTCCAACTATCTCAAGGGAACACTTGCATGTGACCATGCACACATCTCCAGCACTATGCCTTCTTTGTTTTTTCTCTATATCTGACCTGGCCAAGGGTTAGTGGGAGGAACCATTATACCATTCTGTCCTCCTGCCACCAAGGACTGGGTCTCATGAGTAAACTTCCCTAAACAACCCCATTAACTTAATTAACCCTAATAAAAAATCAATTTATTACCAAGCTGGCATGGACCCTTTCTTTGGTATCTCATTCAGTATCCTCCTGGCGGGTCTGCATCCCTACAATTGACATATAAGGGCAGAACCGATCAGCCCCCCACTTCTGTGTGTCCTCACAACTGGCATAGCTGGCAGGACAGTCTGCCCCCCTATAAATCTTGTGTCCTTCCATTATGTCTTTTTCAACTTAGTCAACTATCACTGCCTTTAAAAGATATCACTTATGTTTTTATTATATATAAGCTATCTCTTTTTCTGCTAGGATTTCCCAGGTTTGGCCAACTCTCTAGAAATATTCATTTTAAGAGGGAAAAATTTATGACACCTATTGTGTCCATTACCCTTTCATTCAAATTTGGCTAAAATTTTCTCTAGGGTTGATCCTAATTATGTGGAAAAGATTAACTTTTTAATAAACTACGTCTTTTAAAGTAAATCACAAGTAACACTAAAACAGAACCAAACTCTTATTGCTGTAATTAATACTGGTCTCAGAGAAGAGGTGATGAAATACATTTCTCTTAGGTAGAAAGATTGGAAGATTCTACATGCAGAATGTTGTAGGTGTTTTGCTTACCATTTTTCCTCTGCTACAAGGGAAGATTTAATGTAATGAGTAAGGGTGTATATTGGGAAATAATTGTGACATAAAACAAAAAGCATCTATGAAACTGAAATAAAAAAATTGATAATTGATGATTATTGTTATTGGCATCATTTTGCAGTTACTCCATTTAGAAGCCACACTTTCAACTAAGGGTTGATAAGGAAGTAAGTACTTTTAATTTTTTTTTAATCTTCTCATTTAGCAGTGCATAGCTAAAGACAAAAAAAGTATGTTGACGTGATTTAATCTCATATGAAATTATACTGAAAGGCTGCAGATGGCAGCAGCTACAATAAAGCTAAAAATGACTCACAAAGAAAATACTTAAAAGATTGCCAACGGTTTTTGTTGTTCAATTGTTTCAGTCGTGTCCAATTCTTCGTGACCCCATTTGGAGTTTTCTTGGCAAAGATACTGGAGTGCTTTGCCATTTCCTTCTCCAGCTCATTTAACAGATGAGAAATTGAGGCAAAAAGGGTTAAGTGACTTGCCCAGGGTCACAAAGCTAGCAAATGTTTGAGGCCAGATCTGAACTCCAGAAGGTGAGTCTTCCTGACTCTAGGCCTGGCACTGTATCCACTTCAACACCTATGTGCCCTATTCCTGACTGTAGACAGTTCAAATTCTACTGGCATCCCTAAATGACTGAAGTGTATGAATATTATACTGTTGGTATAAAAAAATCAGAGTACTGAAAAGTTACAAATGGACCAGCTAGATGTAACATTATTCTTCACTGTGAACTTAATGGAATTAAGCAGACATTCTACTATTTCTTGGTGTCCATCTGCCAATTGTAATATTTAGTATACAGTATTTGAGAACTAGAATAATGCAGTAGAGAGTGAGCTGGCCTCAAAGTGAGGAAAATCTGTATTCAAGTCCTCCCTCATACTCATACTGCCTGTGGACCCTTGCCAAAGCACTTACCCTCTCAAAGGCTCTAAGTTACAGAGGAGTCAGACTGCACTGTTAGGAGATTTTTCCATTCCTCATACCAATGAAATCACATATCCAGCCATAACCTTATATAGTATTTCACTCAGAAGGTACTTCAAAAGGAATTTTTTCACTCACTAGTTGTATCTGACAAAGAACAATTAAGAATGTTTGAAGTAAAATTCATTTGCTTTTAAAAGAAAAAAGCAATCTGTACAATTGATTTTAAAACCCATTTCAAGGTATAGATCACTCATCACAATGAACATGTGAGATTTCTATAAAAAAGCTGCTTTTAGTCGTATCTAAACTTAATGATTTTGAAGTTTAAACCTAATTGTAATACAGAAGCAATAGTTGTTATCCAAAAAAGGAAAAAAAAAACCTGTGGTAGTCCAAAAAAGGTTTCATTTGGGGGAGGGGTCCTAGGTTCTCTTTCTACAGGCTGCTTCTGCATCAGACATGAGCCCCTTCTTTTTCTTGCTGGCAACTTCCAGCCTCTTAGCTAATTAGCGCCTATCTACTTGTAACAGATAGTTGGGAGACTAATTGCATTAAAGCAAGGCCTTGTCCCTTGTCATAAAATTCCTGGCCCTTTCCCATATTCCTGAGCAGTGTCCTTGGGGTAAACACACCAAACTGAGAGGACGGGCAGAAGCCTGGAATAATTTGGGTTTGGAGTCAGGAGAGAGCCTTTCACTCAATCATCTATCCTCTTTCTCTCTCCTCTCCTCATCACCTTATATAAGACACAGATGGCTAAGTCACGGATGTATCCTGCCCCTCTGGAGATCAAGTTTTATCTTCGTGTCATGTAATGAAGCAAGGTATATTTGCTCTCCACTTCCCAACCCATGCCCTTACATATTTAAAGCTATCACAAGGCCCTACCTCATGTGAGTAAAAATATGCCAAATAATAGGCAATTGTTTTTATCATACTTAACTGGTTTTTTGCTTCTACGAAAATCTCTAGGTCTCTCTGATCTCTTTGGGGTATAGGCCTAGTAGTGATATAGCTGGGTCAAAAATGTGCACAGCTTAGTTACTCTGGAGGCATATTTCTAAAGTGTTTTTCAAAATGGCTAGATAAATTCACAGTTCCACCAACAGACATTTATGTGCCTAGTTTCCAACAGGACTCATATGTACAAAAATATAGCAGCTCTTTCTAGTGGCAGAGAACTGGAAATTAGGAAGGGGGAATTCTAAATAACTGGGGAATAGCTGGTCAAATTATGGTTTATGAATGTAATGGAATAGTATGGCATAAGAAATGATGAAAAGGATAATTTCAAAGAAACCCAGGAAAATGCGTATGAACCAACATACAGAGTAAAATGAACAGAACCAGAACAATTTATATAAAAACAACAACACTGTAAAGACAAGCAAATTTGAAAGACTCAAGAACGTTGATCAATGCCATTAAACATACTACCTACCTCCTGATAGACAGCTCATGGACTAAGAGTGAAAACTTAGGCATCCATTTTTGGACATGGCCGATGGGGGAATTTGTTTTGTTTCACTGCACGTTTGTTACAAAGGCTTTGTTTTTCTTTTTCTTTTTTTCCAATGAGATGAGAATGTGGAAAGAGCAAATAGATTTTTTTGTTCAATGAAAAAAATAAACTAAAATTTTAAAAAATCTCTAGGTCCCAAGAAGTAGTTGCAATGGACTGGGAAAACATCCATCTATCTTCCAAATATATCTGATATAGAGGATGTACTTTGGAGAAATCTGCCAAATCTTGGCTGTCAGTTGCATGACAGTTTAAAACTAAGATAAAAAAAGAGAAACATGAGGCATTTTTAAAAATTAAAGACAAAGATAAAATTTGATACTAAACATTTCTACAAGGTGAAACAGTTAAAGTAAATACAGATTATATTTTTTTAAGAATGGGAATAGAAGACATGCCAACCTCAAGCAAAACTAAGATTTTTGTGTTAAAACAGGCATGTGAAGGTGGCTTTAATTTTGAATAAAAGCTTTTTTCCTGTGTTTTTGTTCTTTTCCTACATGATTCCTTCTAGAAAGTTAATTTTTTTAAAAAAATGTTCATATTCAGAAATATTAGACTAACAAGTAACATTATTAAAATGTATAGAAGTGATTCATTTCTGAGATGCTTCTTGCCCATTTATGCCAGGAACTTTAGTGTGGTGCTCTTCAGTTTCTACTTGTGTACTAGATTTTATGGCATGAGCTGCATAGTTAAGGCTGGTATTTTCAGTCCATCTCCAGTAGCCTGAAAAAGGATTGTACAGCATTCCTTTTATTGTCTGGACCAAAAGACCATCTAAAAAAAAAATCACAAAACTGATTTAATAAATTATAACAAGCAAAGTTCTTAGAATGTTGGTGTAACTACCAGTAATGAAAAAGCAAGATTGAAACAATATAGATATACTCTTCTTGAATGGCACAGGTATCCACACTTTCTAATCAATTAGACAAAAGAGCTTACCTAAGAGGAGACCTCTACAAAGATAGCTTCTTAGGTGTGATTTTAAAAATTAGTAGAAGAAAGAACCTAAAAAACAAACCATTTCTAATTGGGACTATAAAATTCATTTCAATTCAATAAACATTTATTAAGCACTATGTGCTAATAATTAATTAATACTAAGCATTTATTAAGCACTACGTGCCAGGCACTGTGCTAAGTGCTGGGGTTACAAAAAAAGGGGAAAGACAGTTCCTGCCCTCAAGAAGCTTACTCTAGTGGGGGGAACAATATTTGAACAAATATAGACAAAGGAAGCTATATACAGAATAAATAGGAAATAATTAAAAGAATGAAGGCACTGGAATTAAAGAGGGGTTAGGGAAAGCTCCCTGTAGAAGGTAGGATTTTAATTGAGACTTAAAGGAAGCCTGGGAGGACCAGCATTTTAGGAAAATCACTTTGGTGGCTAAATGGACGATGGATTGGAATGAGGAGAGATTTGAGCCAGGTAGACTCATCAACCAGCTACTGCATTAATTAAGTCATGAAGTAAGGAGGGCCTACACTAGAGTGGTGCACCAAATACCATGAAATTTAAACATTTAACATCACAACCTGACCAGTATGTATAACAAATTTGTAAACAAGTATATTGATCACAAAATAACTGGATCAGGACTTAATAATGGCCAAGTAGCTATGAAGCAAAGTGGGTTCATCATAGTATCATCATAGTATTTTTGGTGTAACCTTGTCCAACATTGTTGAAGGTTCTTCCCATTCTTGGTTTACTACCCTTTGTTTAAAGGAACATACAAATGTTTTGTATGATTGCACATGTATAACCTATATCAGACTGCTTGTCATCTCAGGCAGAGGGGTGAGATGGGACGAAAGGAGAGAACATGGAACTAAAAACTTAAAAAAAGAACATTAAAAATTGTTTTCACACATAATTGGGGGAAAATTAAAATATTAAAAAAAAAAGAAGTCTATATGATCCAATAGTGCCTCTAGGTATAGGCAGCTTAGGGAACTAGTAGGAGGGTTCTTCAGGCTTTGCCCACACTAGAAGTACTTCAACACCTGAGGGGATATGAACGAGTTGGGAAATTAACAAAGAGGGGTACAACTAGACACAAGGGCTTTCATCTGCTGAAGGTGCCTACAAGATACCCTGGCCCAATGTGACTAGGATCACAGAACATCAGAGTAGTTGGAAGGGCTCTTGTAGGTCATCTAACCCGTTGCCCTAATTTTCATAGACAGAGAATTATAAGACACCTTAGAGATAATCTAATCCAACCTTCACATTTTACAAGTGAAGAAACTGGTCAAGTTTGGAAACTCAGAGATAAAAGAAACAAATGAAGACACTTGCCCAAGGTCATATAAGTATCAACTGGAAGCATTTTTTTACTCTAAGCTAATGTTCTTTCTACTAGACCAGGGGTTCATAATGTTGTGTCCATGACCTTATTTTTTTAATATTCTGATAACTATATTTCAATATAATTGGTTTTTTTGCCATCCTGTGTATTTTATTTTATGTCTTTAAAAACATTATTCTGAGAAGAGGGCTATATACTATAAGAACTCCCACACTAGGCCAACCCTGCCCCTTGCAGATGATGAAAACGAGGCCTAAGAACTTAAGTGAGTTGCTTAAGATTAAGCTTATTAAGACATAGAATCAGTACCAGAATCTCAGTCTCCTACATCCCAGATCCAGCTCTCTTCTCAACACTGCACAGTTATCTCGATTTGATGTTCTCCTGAAGATGTTCTGAGGCTTCTCTGTTGGCCTTATGTAACTCTAACTTGGGTCTCAATTTACGATTGAGATCAATGCCCTAGACAGTCATGTTGCCGTTTTCTGTCTAAGTCTCTTTTTGTCTTTCTCTCCTTGAAAGCTAAAGAAAAAAAAATTTGCCTCCTCAATTTAAGAATTGGTTCCTCCTGAATTTGTTGAGCCCTATTTTACTGCTTTATGTGTCATCTTATTTATAGCAATGAGTAAATTACAAGACTTCATTAAGATCACATTTTAAAGAAGGTTTTATTTTGGAAAGAATTATTTGTGCTTAAGCTGGTGAAGTTGTTTTAATACTTACTTGATTCTAAAAGACTCTCTAATTCTTCTGGTGAAACAAACTTCTCCCAGGTATGAGTTCCTTTAGGTACGATGCCTGCAATTTGTTCTGCAAAGATAATTCCTAAGACGTAGGAAAGCTGTGTTTTGTTGACTGTAGTAATAAACAAAGAGCCTCCAGGCTAACAAGATAAAAAAAAAACAAAAAAAAGTAGTAAAAAACAATTCGGAAGGGAAGATACCATTCAGATGACAGGTTTGACATTGTTTTGTGATAGGTTCACGACCAACACAATTGTAGCTAAGATGTATATAAGAAAAATACATCAAAATATTATTCGTGGATGGAGGAAAAATCTATCTCTTTCTAACCATCATGAAAAGCTACTTTCATATACAAAGAGAGGTTTTTATTAGCACTTCATTCACAACTCTCACAAAGCTAATCACAGTTACTTTTTCTAATTTTTAGACACACGAATTCTGAAAAATGGCACCTGAAAATAGGTAGCAAATTAAATCAATATTTGGGTTCCACCTAATACCTATCAGATTGGTAAAGGTACTAAAAGAAGAAAATAGCAATGATTGGAAAGCTTATAAGAGAACAGGCAAACTCATGTACTATGAGTGTAGAGCTGTAAACTGGTTCAAATATAACCCAAAATGTTAATAAACCAAACATACTCTTTAACTCAGCAAACCTACTATTAGGCATCTATACCAAAGACATCAAAGATAGAGGGAAAGAACCCATATGTACAAAAATATCTACAACATCTCTGTAGTAGCAAAGGAAATAAAATAGGTCCCCTTTAATTGGGGAATGGCTGAAAAAATATAGTAATATAAATCTAAGGGAATATTTTTGTACTATAAGAAATTATGTACATGACAGATTCTGAGAAACATGGGAAGACTCTTGCAAACCGATAAAGAGTGAAATGAACAGAACCAGAAGAAAAATTTATGAAATGACAAAAATAATATGAAGAAATTCAACTTTAAAAGACCTCAGAACTCTAATCAAGGCAGTGAACAATACTGATTTTAAAAGACTGATAATGATATCTTCTACATCTTGACAGAGAGTTTAGGAACTCAAGATTTTGAATGGGATATGCATTCTCAGACACACGTTGACTTGTTTTGCTAGACTAGGCATATGTGAGGGTAGTGAGTGAATAATGTAAGTGAATAATGATTGGTATGCAAAAAACAAGAACCACCACATTAATAAAACATCCATTTTTAAATGACCAGAAGAAAAAAGAGTACATAAGGTAATAAAACAAATAGAGCAGTTTGGTCAAATTTTATAATTATATATGTATGTGTATATGTATATATCTTTTAAAAACATGTAGATATATGTGTATGTATGTATATATATACATATATATATATATATACATATGTCTTCTAAAAACATAGACATAACAGAAATTTAATTTCTTATATAATCCTGCTTCTTCTTCTTTGCATACACAATAAAAAAGAAACTTTAAAAAAAATAAAGTGACAGGTACCTCTAAAATGCTGGAATCAGACATTTAAAAAAATAACCTAGAAAACAAAACTGAAAGAATAATAATGTTACTGAGTACAAGCACTTTACATATTATTATCAGGCTTTTAATAGTAACTCAGGCTCTTAATAATGTTTTTCTCTATGACGCAGCATTCCATAATATCTTGTGCAAAAATTATTGATTGACATGCACAATCTATTTACAACATAATCCTATTATAAAGAGATGAGCTGCAACAAATATCATACTTATGAAAGGATTTCCTATGACATATGAATAATTTTCTATAAGAAAAAAGAGGTGGAATAAAACGCCCAGTTTCTACTATGAAATGAATTCTAAATACCCAAGAAAGACTTGGAGAAAGAAAAAGGAATAAGGAAGCCCCTATAATAGAATGATAGTACCCTCGGAGAGAGATTGAATTAGGTTTACTTTCCTTCATGGGAAGAACATATAACTTCAATTTATGAGTTTCATAAATAAGAAATTCAACAAGTGTGCCATGGAAGCTTAGGTTTTAAACTTAGCTGAGGCACTGAGAGATTTTGCCACTGCCATGTTTTTAGACAGATCTGAAACAAGATTATCTCAGTTACTAATTTTATGTTTCCAGCATTCTTATTAAAATGGCATTTTAGAAAAACGGAATTTTGTTACTCTACTAGATTATGTGAGCTGAGAGAGAAAAGGGCAAAAATGACTCCTAAATAACAGGTTAGTCAAAGTAATTTATATATTGCTTTGCAACATATTCCTACACATCAAACGATATGGGAAATCAAAGAACTTAAATGCAAATTAATTACAGGAAGATGATGTTTCTGAATATCGTTTTATCCAGTTTCTCCCTAATCCTTTTACTTTTGGGGGAAGGAATAGCATTACCTTTCAGACTGACGGAAAAAAAAGGAACCTGAACAGATATCCCTAAATTCACTAACAGTCACTCTTTCACTAGCTAAGTGAAAATAGAGGAAAAGTAATTATTTTTGTTTAAAAGGTCCTTCTGGTGAAAAAAAAATGTACATAGCAAGAGAAAGCATTTACTTCCAATTCTTTCTGAATTATAGAGTTTGTGCAACAAAGGAAATGAGAAAGTAAACAGAAGGTGGAAGCCAAAGCAGTTCTTTGGCTCCTGAAATAAAGATGAACATATCAGTTATTTTTTTCTGGAATACTTCAGCTACACATCTATGTGCATGTACCTCTTTATTTTAATTTTATTTGCACAGTCATACAGATTCTCGGCAGGCCCAATGTGTGGGCTCAACAATAAAGAGCGAGATTTAGGATTTAGGAAATAAGTTCAAATAGCTATACTAGTTAAAGGAGTATTTTCTAGAAGTCAATGAAGTTTGGGGCAATGAAGGAAATTTGGATACAGCATTCCATTCTTTTGGCACCTGAATCCAGGGGATTCTCTTGAACAAAATACTATTTAAAATTCAAAGGTGATGGCTCATATAGCCTTAGTTTGTGTTAGATAAAAAGGATGGATAAAAAAAAAATACAAAAATCCCATGAGGCCCTCATCAATATCAGTCTCATCCTCTCACATTTAACTTCAGACCTAACATTTTACATTGAAGGTACTTTGAGAGGTAGCATGGTATAGTGCAATGCAATGTGGCCACACGTTAAAAGAAATTTTAGATCACGCACTTAGACTTAAAAGCCGAGAATGAGCCGTTCTGCACAGGATCTTAAACAGCCATATATATGTACAGGGTTGGTTGGCATATACAATTTGATAACTGAAATTACTGTAACAGAGGTGATTTTTTTTATTGATTACAAATCAATGATTCTAGGAATTTTTGAAAAAAGCATCCCTTAACTACTTAAACTTAGTCAACATCAGAGGAAAGAATACTGTTACAAATGTGTATAGCTTTCCAAAGTTGTACTTGTCAAGGGTCATTTACTTTCAATAAAAAACTAAGCTCCAAAAGTGTTTTAGAGTGTCTGCCTTTGCAATGGCTAATAGAGATAGCAACCTGGGTTTCAAGCTATCAGTTCTCTACTGAGTATCAATATTCAGAGCCAACCCAAGAGCACATAAAGATTTTGAGAGAAGGGGCACTGCCAGGCTACCCAAGATGTGCTCAACTTTCAAGCCAGAAGCTGAAGATTGAGTGGTTTCAGTTGCAAAAGGAAATCTATTACCACATACACAAAAAACCCTTTGCCCTGCCAAGACCTGCTTGAGTACCTGTTTCTTAAAAGAAATAAACAGAAGAGAACCTTTGGCCAATCTAAGACAATGCTTACTTTTAATACTTGGCAGCAGCACTGAATAAAGGTTTCCAAATCATTCACATGCTCCACAACCTCTGAAGCTACAACAGCATCGAAAGTTTCTGTAGTCTCTTCTACAATGTCCTCCAGGGAACATGCTTTGTACTGGATTCTCTTGTCCAGGACTGGATCAAATGATTTGTGCTGTTGTGCTGTTATAATATTCTCATTCAAAGGATCAATTCCAGTCACCAAAGCTCCCAGTCGCCCTAGAGGCTAAGGACAAAAAGGACTGTCACCCTCTGAAAGAAAATGAGGTGCTTGTACCACAAGCTTAAAATTTTTAACAATTTTCTAAAAGGCTAGCAGTCAGACATTATAAAAAAAATTTCTCTAGCCTCTGGGCACATGGCACTATATTTATTTTCTATAGTTATAGTGGCAAACAACCAAAAATATACTAAGTTTATGTATTATGTATTTATAAAATAAAGACATAATCAGTCTTTGAGTTCTCTTAATCACTCTAGAGGACTGCCCTTTTTGTCTGAAGACGAAATCATTTGATGTGAACTGTTCTCTTTTTCACCTTTGGGAATCAATGAGTATTGTTATAGAAAATATGGACTTAGTTTATGTTGCCATAATTACTTAGCCTTTACAAGGCTGGATTAAAAAAATACAAATTCATGAGCCCCTCATGAATATCATCAGTCTCATCTTCTCACATTTAGCTTCAGACCTAACATTTTATATTGAAGATACTTTGAGAGACAGCATGGTATAAACTAATGGTTTCTTCTTGCCATTTTGATGTTTACATGCTATTACATTAATGCCCTTGAAACTTGGCAGAATAATTACAATGTCATTTCACAAGATTTTTCAACAGGAGACCAGAAGGACAATCTTTCAACAAGAGTCTTCTACCTTATGGGATCTATAAGTACCCAGAATACAGACTGAAAGGCTCGTTGCTAGTCCCCAAGGCCTGAAATAATATAAAAACAAACTTCAATTTCACCTATTACAATTCCATGGCCAAGTTAGGTGACTGTATTAGAAGAAGGGCTTTTTCGATCCTGGCCTTACCCTCTCATCATAGGATGTATATTATCATTCATTCATTCAAATGTTTCTTAAAAATATTTAATGAATACTGTATAAATTTGTTCCTCTCCCTCTTAGGCTTCTAACTTGGGTTTAAAGAGTAAAAATAAGTGAGATAATTATAAAATGATCTGATTCTTACTTCACATAACAATCCACCTCCACAGCCAACATCCAGAATCTTCATTCCAGACAACGGGCTTTCTAACTGATGATTAGTAACCATTTTCAAAAGGTTATCTCTAAAAAATAATAACAAAAAAATCTGTAACTGTCTTACCTTTAAAAAACACAAAAACATAAAAGTTCAGTGATTATCTTATTAATAAAAAGTTTTAAAGTGTGCCATTATTAAAGAACTGCTGCATCTGCAACTTAAATCATTTTGTTTGTAAATATTTTAAAATTTTTATTCAAGAACATACAGAAGTGTTTCCAGTGATCAAAACTAGAAAAGCTAAAGAGTAACTTTGAAATTGGAGGAATGAAAGGAGGAAAGAATAATGCAGACCAGAGGCAACTAAGTTTTTTTAATAGTGGGGCACATGATCAGAAATCCCTATTTTACCTCATATTCAGCAAATTGACAAAGACGATAAAAGACAGTAATTGACAATGTTGGATAAGTTGCAGAAAGACAAATACACTAATAGGAGGTTGGTAGGGTGTGAGTTAGTCTAAAAATTCTGAACAGCAATTGAGAACTATGCCAAAAAAATGACAGCAATATCGCAGAAATCTGATTACTAGCTATAATACCTGAAGGAGGTCCAATATAGAAAGAAAGATACCATGTATAATGAAATATTTATGCAACATTTTTGTGTACAGCAAAAAGCTGGAAGGAAGTAGTTTCTTATTAATTGGGGAACAGCCAAACAAAGTGTAGTACCTGACGACAAAAGAATATTAGACTTCTTAAAAATTCTATATATGATGAGTTCAAAGGTGAGAAATAATTCCAGTGAGAAGTAAAAAGGAGAGTTGTCTTAAGAGAACAAAGAACTCACCAAAATACTTAGATCTTAAAACGTGTGGAGAAGATAAAAAGAAAGACAGGTAACAAAGAATAAATAGAAAAATGTAGCAAGTCCTACAAAATTAGTTTCAGGAGTGTGAAAGCTCAAAATGAAGTGAGGTTGGGCAGAAAAGCTAATGCTAACACAAAATACTGGGTTTCTTAACTATACTGATGACTATCAAAGAGGTCCATTTTTTTTAACACCAATACTCTATTATTAAACAGATAAGGAATGGACTGTTGATTTCAGTGTCACAGGACACTCCTCAACCAATGCAAGTCAACACCTTCACTGCAATGTATAGTCTTAGACAGATGCTTAGCGCATTGAGAGGTTAAGGTACTTGTCTAGATCACACAGCCAATATGTGGCAAAGGCAGTACCATAACTCAGGTCTTCTTGACTCCAAAGCCAGTTTTCTAATCACATACCACCATGCCTCTCTGAATACTGTTGCTATAATACAGCCGCAAATCACTGTATACCTCAATCTTAGAAGAATTAAAATTACAAAACAAAAAAAAAACAATCCAAAACTGGAAAAAACTATTAAAAGATTAATAATAGATCCAAAGAAGCTACCACATTTTACCAAAATGTAATTATTTTAAAGAATTATAAGAGAACCATGAAATTTGCCTTCCCCACAGTCATAATTGTAGAATAGCTATGGAGAAAAAATAGTGATAAAATCGGGAGACCATGGTTTCTGGTCCCTAATCTGCCACTTACTTATTGTGCATTGTTTCCTATTTATTTGTGACTTTTTCTTTAAATTTGAGTTTCATATTTTCTCCCTCTCTCCCCTCTCCCCTCTCCCACTGATTGAGAAGTCAATTAATATGATATCAATTAAATACATGAAATCATGTAAAACATGTTTCCATATTATCCATGTTAACCAAATGACCCCAAGAAAAACAAAGTGAAAAAATTATACTTCAATTTGCACTCAGAATTCATCAGCTCTCTCTGGAAGTAGACGGCATCTTTAAGCACGAGTCCCTTGGAACTGTCATGGATCACTGTAATGATCAAAGTCTTGCTGCTATTCTTGAACAAATCACTTGGAAGGGGACCTTAGAGATTATGTAATCCAACTTCCTTATTTTACAGAAAAGTAAACTGAAGCCGAGTGAAGTTTAAGTGATAAAAATCATGCATCAAGTCACTTATGCTTCCATGGTCTGTTTCTTCATCAGTAAAATGAGCAGGTGGATGTACTGTTAATGCAATGGGAAGATCTTTTCCAGCCATTAATGGGCCCATGTGACCTGCTTAAGTCACATGGAAGCCTAAGTCACAAGAGTTGGAGACACATGAAGCCTATAGTGGGAGGAGCTCGCTGAACGTGGAACAGGAAGGGTAGAGCAGGAAGGGTGAAGCAGAGCTGAGAGGAATTTAGTCAGCGCTGGGAGAGAGGGAATGGGAGTTGCAGCTTGGAGAGGTGGCAGGCAGAGAGCAGTTAGCTGAGTGACAGCCAGGGAGTGACTTTGCTTAAGGGTGTTTGTTTGTGGGAAGCCCCTAACGGGGAAGGCAGTGCTCCCTGCATTGCTAATATGGATAAATTTCTTTGTTGCTGTGATGGATTTGGCTTCCCGGTGTCTGAATAAATGTCCTGGTCCTGTCTTCCATGTGAAGAGTCTATTACGAGGCCGGCATATTCATAGCCATGATAGGCGCTGTGAATATCGCATTGGCACTACAGTGGACTACAAAAATTCAATAAACACAAAGTATCAGCTTTCACAAAACACTCTACCACTCTGTCAAGTTTTTATCGTTTTCAAATAGTTTATGTAAGGAAGTCTGTTTTACATAAGCAAATTTTAAAAAGCAACAACAGTATGCCTGTTGGGCATTTCTGGGATTAATCTAAAGTATGGCCACAGTAGTCCTAATAGGAAGAATGGAAGAAGAAATACTCACTGAAAAGATGTTTGGGGAACAGGTGAAGGGGTGGAATGACATAGCCTAGATGGTACAAAACTGAAAAAGGTTCAGAAGCCTCTAAAGCAAAATGAGAAAACGAGTACAAAGGGAACAACAGTATCTTCAAGCCTCAAATAATTCCCATACAATGAAAGGAAGTTAAAAATCATAGTCATCGATCCTTAGAGCTGGTAGGGAACTCAGAGATCATCCAGCAAGATTCCTTCATTTTACAGGCAAGAAAAGAGTTGGTCAGAGAGGTTAAATAATTTGCCCAGGGTCACACACAGTATGAGTGGTAGAGGTACAGTTTGAACTTTTGTGTGCAAGTTTCTAATCCACTGTTCTTTACAGTAAAAACAGATAATTTAGACAGTCATGGTGCTGTGCAGAAGTGGAAATCAATATATTCCTGCCAATCAAAATGAATTATAGGGCAGTCCTTGCTTTTTATTTTTTTAGAAATCATATCACCATTTATCAATTAGCTTATCTGTAGACAGGAAAGGTATCTATACTTCACTATTTATGGATCTGATCCACTCATTCATTACGTTCCGTAGTTTGTGGGTTTTTAAGTTCATCAATTTTGTGTGAAGTTGGTGAGCAAGATTTCACCTTACAAATAGATAAGTGTCATCTAACGGTAAAAGAAAATTTATACAAGCCAAATGTGTGTGTGTGTGTGTGTGTGTGTGTGTGTGTGTGTGTGTGTGTGTGTGTGTGTTGTGTGTATGTAAGCTAAATAGAGCAATGGCAGAGTGGGGAAGGGGGAAATGATTTATTTATTTTTCTGTTCTGTCTTCTTAGTAGATTTTCACTGGACAAAAGATCACAAATTTAGAGTGGGAATGTATCTCAGAGGTCATCTAGTTCAACCCTTTCACTTTATAGTTGAGGAAACTGAGGCCTGTATGAGGCTGAATAAGTCATTTTAGGGTTCAGTCTCCTTGTGTATAAACCTTCACCTTATTTGCAAACTTGCTTTCATCTTCAATATTTTACTTTCCTACTGCTTTCATCTTCTGACTTTCACTGAGACCTAGCTCCCTCCTGATGACACAGCCTCCCTAACCTTCCTTGTTAGCACTGGCTGCACTTTCATTTATTCCCCTCAACTCACTGGTCATGGCTGTTGGCATACTGCTTGTTCCTCAATGCCACTTTCAAGCTTCAGCTCTACCACCATCACTCAGCAACCTCTTCTTTAAGGTTCACTTAGTCTATACCCACCACCCAATCAAAATCCTGGTAGTTGTTGTCTACTGACCTCCAGGGCACGCCCTTTCCTTCTTCAAAGAGTTCAGTGCCTGGCTCAAAATCTTTCTCTCCTGCCTAATTCTTGTCCTCATACTGTAAGACTTGAACATTTATAATTATAGTCCCTCCAACACCCCAACCTCCCAATTCAACGTACTCATTTCCCATGATGTACTCTTCTACCTGACCTCAGCTACACAGAGATGATCATACCCCTGACCTTGCCATCACCCACAAATGCACCACTTACATGTACATGAATTTGGAAATTCCCTTATCTGATCGCAAACTTGTTATTCTACTTCTCCCTCTGCCTTTACAAGTTCTTCATCCTCACTGTGGCCTCTAATCCTCCCACCTCTCATTCTTTTCCAAGCCATCCCTACTGCACTGGGTGCTCTCTCCTCCCTTCCCCATTTTGAATCAGTTCAATTCTACCTTGCTCTCTTCTCTCAAGTCCTTTTGTCCCTTATGCTATCACCAACTTTGTTCCTATTTATATGGTGCTAAACAAAGCTGGACAAAATCATAAAACTATGGTGAATAAGAATACTACAAATTTATGTTACATCATCTCAAGTGGGCTCTCACCATAGCAAGGGAATCCTTTTATATCTCCCTAAATGACTCACCACAGTAGCTTTTCCAAACTTTTTCGTCCCTCCTCAAATCTCCCAAAGTGCCTTCTACCCCTACTCTCATAGCTAAGAAGCTTGCTTCATATTTCACCAAAAAAAAAAAAATGAGGTCATTCACCAAGAGTTCCTTTTTCTCCCCCTCCTCTTCATCTCATATCACCCAGATGTCATGCTGTTCCTTGAACAAAGCACTCCATCTTCTGACTCTGTGTTTTCACTGACTGTTCCCTATACCTAGAAAGCCTTCTTGTAAAAGGTGGGATTTTAGATGCCACTTGAAGGAATCCAGGAAAGTCAGGAGGTGGAGATGAAGACTGAATTAAAAAAACCCATTTTTTAAAGTATGGTTAGGGGAAAAAAGTTAGCTGAATTGAAATGAAAATAGAGTCAGGAATCAGAAAATCTGGATTGTAAGGTACTTTGTAAGGTACTGGAAAAAAGATTATCATGTTAGGTATCATTATTGATAATATAAAATACAAAAACATTCAAATCTTTGTAGAGATTCTAACTTCAAAAGCATAGTAACAATGTATACTGTGTGCATTTTTGCACACAATTTATACTTATGTAGTTGAGTATATGTAAAAGAGAAATAAACTTAACATAAGATCAAGCACTAAACAGAGTATCATTTAAGAAGACTAAGAGTTTACCAAATAGTACCTAATAAATGGCACCCTTAAGTCATTCATAGAATGAAGAGGTGCATATACTCCTTGCTCATCCCACCATTTGTACGCCAGGGCCTTAAATGCTTTCATCTCTTTTGGATCCACTGTTGTTGAAGTGCTATACAATTTCATTCCAACATACCTGAAGAATGAAAATAATGAACATATGAAATTCCAAAGGTCTTCAAAACGTAACATGGGTAATACTGCATTCTTACTTATAGTATATGAAATACAAAACCCCCATATCCCTCCTCCATATCCTTTTGTTTTATAAGGGAGTTCTGTTAATATCATCATAGCTGATTTCCTTTGAAATAAAATCTTTTAAAATAACATATTTTCACTGTGCCATTAACTATAAAAAAGTTTGCTTTCCACCTAAGTTACTTTTACTAATTTGAGGCTTTCCAGGCTCACACCATCAGACAGCACCATGATGATTCTGAAAAGCCCAGTGCATAATATAATTTCTAGCAAATTTGGACGAAAGAGAATGCAGCATGTACTACTAAGCAAAAATGCCTGGGGAATGGGTTCTTTAATGAAAGAAAATAACCAGACACTATGCAGTATAAACCTACAAAATTAAATTCTCTAGTCCCTCTTCCAAAAGAGCGAAGCTACAGAGAATTGCTATGTTTATTTAAGACAAGACCCTAGGACTATTGGCGTTGGTTTGGGCCCACAACTTTTTAAGCCTTTCAAAAAGCTCCTACCTGATCCTCTGAATAAGACCATTAAATGTTTATAATTTTCCCAAAGTTTTAAAAATTTGAGATCCAAAAGGTACCTGTATCATTTTGAGTTCCATGCTCTAGCGAGTAAAATTTACAACAGTGAAATTCTAATTTATGAAATGTTGGGTGATGCCAATTAGGTTTTAGCACATTACATTATGTTCAGCAATACCTGTAAATCCTGAAGGCTAGGTATATAACACACATGTCCTTTTAAGATACAGGTGGAACTCTTCCTGAATATTATGTTCATTCACCTTTTTTCATTCTTATTCAGTTACTTCAAAAAGACGCTTATGCAGGAAGCAGGACTAGACACTTGGAAAATAGAGCCCAATCTAATAGTATTTTCCATAAAATTGTAAATTTCATTTTGTGAAACTAATACAATTATGCGAAAGTTCTTAGTTTAATGTTAACTGCATGTACACATATCCATTTTCTTTTTGACCAAAATAATTTATGGTTTCATGTGTGACACTGTTATATAATTCTAACAAAATACTGAAAGAAAGAGTGACATATAAATTCTGCATTCTAATTTTAAAAAATAAAAAGCCCCTCAATTAAAGTATTTGACTATCACATAAGGACAAATTAGCAAACATCATCTCACTGCTAAGTGAGATGATAAATTATTATGATTATGATAAATCATTACATTTTTCCTCCAAATAAGTAATGATTATACTGACTAGTCAATAAACATACCTGTAACTTTTCATTTTATTTGAATAGGCAAAGGTTACATTGTTAGATTTTAAGCACATGATTGCTTTGTCACTCAATAGCCAAGGTGTCATCAGTAAAGTCCTATTGGTTTGCTTTCCTGGATAAATAGGAAGATAAAAAGCAATGAAAGGCAAGACAAAAAACAAACAAAAAAACAAACCTTCCAAAGAACAACCCTTACTGATGGACAATATAATTTTTATCTTGAAACTAACCAATATAATTCATTCCTTTATTATATCACAACTGATAAAAATTTAAGTAGATTTTTAAGATAAAAGAAAAAAAATTTTTTTGGACTGTACTTTAAAAAAGCAAAATTCTAGTTACAGACATTTAACCAACAGTTTGGTGGTTCAGTAGATAGAGCGCAGGGCCTAAAGTCAGGAAGACCTGAGTTTAAATCTAGCCTCAGACATTTACTAGCTATGTGACCCTGGGCAGCTCACTCTATTAGCCTTAATCCACTGGAGAAGGAAATGGCAAACCAGTATCTTTACGAAGAAAATCCCATGGTGAATATAGTCTACAGGATCAGACGTGACTGAACAACAACACTACTACTTAATAATGAAACTAATTAGAGTTTACGTTTGTTTGTTTGTTTTTTAACACTGCTATTCAACACAGTAAAAACACCACCAATAGCATCATATTCAAATATGAAAGCAGGGAAATCTTCTATTCTGAAGTCAGACTAACTTTCTCCACCCAATTATAAGAAAACGTATATATGTCCAAACTAGCCCTGATTTTCCCATTTTTACATTATTCTCTTAGAATTGAAGACTAGACTTGAAGTCAGGAGACCTTGGTTAGAGTTTCTTTATGTGATACTGGGAAAGTCATTTAACTTCTCTGAGTCTCATCTGTCAAATGGGGATGATAACCCTTATACTGCCTGCTTCTCAGGACTGACACTTTACAGAGTGTCCCAAAAGTCTTAGTGTGGTTTTAAGCTTTAATAGCACTATGGTACACAGTTAAGCTATGAAAGCTTAAAACTGTAGTAAGGCTTTTGAGACAGCTTGTATAAATATAGAGTAGTGATTGTAATAGTAGTAGTAGTCACTATCCTTTATTGACAAAACAATTATTCAAAATCTTGAGATATATCCACTCATCAACATTCATTAAAGAAAGTGGTCTATAGTTTTCTTTCTCTGTTTTTGCTCTCCTAGTTTAGGTATCAAAACCACATTTGTGTCATAAAAGAATTAAGTAGGACTTCTTTACCTGTTTTTTTTTTCTTCAAAGAGTTTGTATAGTATTGGGATTAATTGTTCCTTAAATGTTTGCCAGAATTTACTTGTTAATCCATCTGGGATTTTTTTAGGGAGTTCACTGACAGCTTGTTCAATTTCTTTTCCTAAAATAGCATTATTTAAGTATTCCATTTCCTCTTTTGTTAATCTGGGCAGTTTATATTTTTATAAATATTCATCCATTTCACTTAGCTTATTAGTTTTACTGGCATATAACTGTGCAAAATAATTCCTAATAATTGCTTTGGTTTCATCTTTGTTGGTGGCACAGTCACCATTTTCATTTTTGATACTAGTAATTTGGTTTTCTCTTTTTTTTAATCAAATTAACCAATGTTTTATCTTTTTTATTGTTGGGTTTGTTTTTTGGTTTCATTTTTTTTTATAAAACCACCTCCTAGTTTTATTAGTTTAACAGTTTTCTTCCTTTCAACTTTATTAATTTCTCCTTTGATTTTTCAGGATTCCCATTTTGGTGTTTAATTGAAGATTTTTAATATGTTCTTTTCCTAGTGTTTTAGCAGCACGACCAATTTATTTTACTACTCTTTCTCTCTTTTACTGATGTATGCAATTAGTGATATGACTTTTCCCCAAAATACTGCTTTGGCTGCATGCCACAAATTTTGTAATGTTGTCTTTAATGAAATTAATGGTGGTTACTATGATTTGTTCTTTCACCTAGTAATTCTTTAGGATTAAATTATTTAGTTTCCAATTAGCTTTTAATCTATGCTTCCATAGCTTTTTGCTAAATGTCATTTTTATTGCATTATGGTCTGAAAATGATACATTTCATGTTTATGCTTTTCTGCATTTGGTTGAGGTTTTTATGCCCTGATACATGACAAATTTTTCTGAAGGTGCCATATACAGCTAAGAAAAAGGTACATTCCTTTCTATTCCCATTCAGTTTTCCCCAGAGGTGTATCATATCTAACTTTTCTAAGATTTTATTCATCTCCTTGACTTCTTATTTTATGGTTAGATTTATCTAACTGATAATAGATTTATCTATCTAAGAAGGGGAAGGGTGAGGTCACTCACCAGTATAGCTTTACTGTCTGTTACCTTCTGCAATTCATTTAACGTTTCCTTTAAGAATTTAGATGCTATGCCATTTGGTGCATATATGTTTAGTATTAATATTACTTCATTGTAGTTTCTCTTTTAATTAGGTCTATTTTTGCTTTTATTTTGTCTGAGATCATGATTTCTACACATCTTTTTTACTTCAACTGAACCATAATAGATTCTACTCCAGCCCTTTATTTTTCTGTGTGTCTCTTTGTTTTAAGTGTTTCTTGTAAACAACGTATTCTTGGGTTGTTTTGTAATTCATTCTGCCTATCTGCTTCCATTTTATGAGTGAATTAATTTCATTCTCATTTATCTTGGGCTACATTAAAAGAGGTGTAGCTTCCAAGAATAAAGAAACGATAGTCCCTCTGTACTTTGGCTCTGAAGTACTTTGTCACATCTGGAGTGTTGTAATCAGTTCTGGGAGCAACATTTTAATTAAGGCAGAGAGCATCCAGGGACGGGTCATGAGGATGTTGAAGGGTCTTGAGTCTTAAGTTAAGTGGAATTGGTAGAAGGAACTAGGAATGTTCAGCCTGGGAGCAAAAGACTCAAGGGTGACATGATAACTCTCTTCAAATATCTGAAAGAACAACATGTGGAAGAGGAATCAGATTTGTTCTTTGGTCCCAGAGGGCAGAACCAGGGGCAATAAATGGAATTTGCAAAGAGGTGAATTTAGGCTTAATGTCAGGAAAAACTTCCTAAAAATTAGAGATGTTCAAAAGTAGAATGTGCTGCCTTTGGAGGTGGTGGGCTCCCCACCACCATTAGAGCTCTTCAAGCTAAGGCTAGATGGCAACTTGTTGCATGTGTTAGAGTGGGAATTCCCTTCATGCATGGGTTGGACTAGATGGCCACTGAGATCCTATCAAATTCTATGATTCTAGATTAATGGAGCAAAGCACTTACAAAATTATGTCTGCTTTAATTGTGTCTGTACAATTGGACCATAACTTTTCCAGACTCCAAGTCCAGCAGACTCCTTCTACTATATCACATAGCCTCTAAGTTGTTCTCTTCTCTTTCTTCTAGCTTTAAATTCTATGATTTGAAGTGAGTACAGTAGGTAAATACAATATCTTCTTGAGTTCCCTAAGTCTCTAATAACACTAAACTAAGAGAGGCTTCCATTTATAAGGAGGATCCTATGGCACCTCCATATTTGGTCTCCTAGGGCTCCTTCATTTTTTGGGTCCTGAAGGCTTCCAGACAACTTGGATGGGAACTACACCTTGCTATGTCTGTAACTTTCAGTATAAATAGTATGTTTAATGTTGTTTTTACCATAGAGAAAATTCTCCCAAAGTTGGCATTAAAACTACAGTAACGAAATAAAGCTAGTAAAGCCACAGTTACATTTCAGACAACTTATAGCTCAAAAATCCAACATTCCTATAAAGGGCACTGCATCAAGGTTATCTCAGCAGATGGCCCTCTGAAACTGCCAAGCTTAATGTGCTCTTTGTGCTTATATGACTTGTCAATGTGTCATTTTCTATTGCGTTCATCTCCCCACAAATAAAAAACTATTACTAATAATGTGAAGGAAGCACAAAACCTTCAGCTGGGATTAAATTTAATTCTATCTTTATGTATGGCATGGCAGGGGGGAGGAATAAGACAGTGATTTCTTTTTTTCATGTGAAATTTCCTCTCAAACTCTTTGGTACTCTTTATTTTTTTAATATATATATTTTATTTTTTTCCCCAATTACATGTTAAAACAATTTTTTAACATTTTTTTAAAGTTGTGAGTTGCAAATTCTATCCCTTCCTCCCTGAGCCACTAAGCAATCAGATATAGGTTGTACATGTGCAATCACGTGAAATATTCCCATATTAGTCATTTTGTACAAAGAGATTAGAATAAAAGGAAAAGAATGAAAAAAGTAAAAAACAGTATGTTTCAGTCCACATTCAAACAATATCAGTTCTTTCTCTGAAGGCAGATAGTATGCTTCATCATTAGTCCTTTGGGATGTCTTAGATCATTGTATTGCTGAGAACAGCTAAGTCATTCACAATTCTTCATCATACAATATTGCTGTTACTGTGCATAACATTCTCCTGGTTCTGTTTACTTACTTTACATCGGTTCATGTAAGTCTTTCCAGGTTTTTCTGAAATCGTCCCGCCTGTCATTTCTTATAACACAATAATATTCCATTACAACGTATACCACAGCTTGTTTAGCATTCCCTAGTTGATGAGCATTCTCTTAATTTCCAATTATTAGCCACCACAAAAAGCTGCTATGAATATTTTTGTACAAATAGCTACTTTCTTCCTTTTTTTGATGTCTTTGTCCAGTAGTGGTATTGCTGGATCAAAAAATATGCAGTTTTATAACTCTTTGGCCATAGTACCAGATTGCTCTCCAGAATCATTGGATCAGTTCACAATTCTACCAAGAGTCCTGATCCCATATTGAGGTCTCCATCCACAGTTTAAGAAGTGCTGAAGGTGTCAGGAGTGGAAAAAGTTTAAGAAGCCCTGCTGAAAATAGAAGACAATGGTTTCTTGACCCCCAACAGCTTCTCAAGAATACTCTGCCTCCAAATCTTCAAGCACATTGTGAAAATGAACACATCACAGCAGCATATATCCCATGTGAGATTTCCTTAGCATTTCACTTATAGTTCTCTTGCCTTCCCAGATTGCCTTGTATTAGTTTTTTTTGTGGTCAGACTCAGAAGTGCCATCAGATGACGCCAGTTCTAGCTTTAAGGCAAAAAGCAAGGGATTGAGTGACTATGGCTTGGCTCCCAAGAGTGAACTGAAAGGTCTCTTGAGGGGTAAGGGAAAGTTAGTGTAATGAAAAAATGATTGGGCCAGACGCAAGTACAGCAAAGGTTCTAGTCCATATTCTGCCATTAAATAGCTGTATGACTTCAGGCAAATCACTTCTCCTAGGCTCATATAATTAGAGCCAGAAAAGATTTTAAAAGCCATGAAGAGTCCATCCCTTTTACATATATGGAACCTGAGGCACAGGGTTAAGTGGTCTAATTGAAGGGACTTGGCCTAGATTACCTAACTAGTAAATAGTTAAGGCAGAATTTGAACACAAGTCTTCCTGCCTCCAACACCATCACTCTATCCACTCACTGTGCCACCTCTGAGGCTGTTTCCTCATCTGTAAAAAGAGGGGGATGGACTAGTAATCTCAAAAATCCCTTCTAGCTCTAAATTGATGACATTGTGATACATATCTCTTGGAAATTACCAGAATAACCATGTCCCCTTTGGACAAGTCATATCATACCATCTCAGTTTAACTGTCTCCACGAAGAAAGTGTACATTCATTCATTCAATCATTCTACAAGCATTTATTTATGTGCCTTCTATGTATCAAAAACAGGGTACACTAATGGGTATCGCTTGCTTTCTCAAAGAATGGGAAGGAGAGAAAGAATTTGGAATTCAAAAAAATTTTAATTAAAATTTTAAAAATATATCATGTGAAGAAACTCTTGAGGGGCCTCTGCTTTACTGAAGGAAACAAATACATAAAAAGCAAATGCAAAATAAAAACAAATTGATTTTAGAAGTGTACTAGCAATTGGGAGGAGTGAGAAAAGGAGAGGAAGAGGTAATAAAGCCCTGCAGTGTGATGTAGCACTTGAGAGAGGTCTGGAAGTCAGAGGATTCTAAGCAAAGGAAAGGAGAGAGTGAATTCCAGGTATGGCAGCAGTCTGTACAAAGAAATGGGAGATGGAATGTCAGCAAGCAAGTCTGCTGCTGAGAGAATGAAAGAGGGTAATGTGGAATAATTTTAGAAAGGTACCCCTTCAGTTCTTTATCACTACAAAAAGAGTTGCTAACTCTGAGACGCCATCTCATATCTAAGCTGTAATGAACC
>CM053627.1:144436114-144471559 GCA_028646595.1 Phalanger gymnotis | reverse complement strand
TGGGTGGGGGGTGGAAATGGGGAGAAAATTTGTAATTCAAACTCCTGTGAAAATCAATGCTGAAAAATAAACATTAAAAAAAAAACTGAGCGTAAACCACTCTGCAATGAAAATATCCTGAATACAAATAGGCTGTAATGTACCATCAATGATGAAATTTGGATAATAACTGAAGAAAAGTAATTGTGAGGACCTGCTCCAATATTGCTGAACAAAAACACTAATTATACCTAACAATAGCTGATTTGACATGTTAATGTGTTCCATACCATAAGACCCTAATCTCAAGATATGGATTTTCTTATTTTTTTTTTTTTTTGCAGGGGAGAAGGCAGGGCAATTGAGGTTAAGTGACTTGCCCAAGGTCACACAGCTAGTAAACATGTCAAGCGTCTGAGGCCGAATTTGAATTCAGGTCCTCCTGACTCCAGGGCCGGAGCTCTACTCACTGCGCCACCTAGAGGCCCCAAATGATGTTCTTAAATGACTAAATACTGAAAGCCATTAGGCTTTCCCAATAGTACTTTAAATTCGAATTGTCTTACGAAGATTCTGAAGATCACCTGGCAGGATAAGGTACCAGATACCAAGGTCATTCCTTGAACTAAACTGCCAAGCACTCGAACTCTGCTTCAGAGAGTGCAAGTCTGATGGACTGGCCACATTATTCAAATGCAAAATGTACGCTTGCCAAAAAGACTATTTCATGGAGAACTCACAAAGGGCAAGCAATCATATGGTAGTCAGAAGTGATACAAGGACACTATCAAGATCTCTCTCAAGAACTTTGGAATTGTGTGACATGGGAGACATTGGCACAGGACCACTCAGCATGGCGTTCCCACATCAGAGAAGCTGCAGTACTTTATGAGCAAAGCAGAATTGAAACAGCTCAAAGGAAATGCAGGATGCACAAGTGTGGAGTATCCACCCCAAATGCTCACACAGACTACCTGTGCTCAACCTTTGGTAGAGCATTCCAAATTCATATTGGCCTGACCGGCCACAGTTGGACACACTGAATCTTGACTCAAGCACGGTGATATCATTTTGGTCCTCTTTGAGAACAAAGGACAATAACCAAATTTGAACATAAAGTAATATAGGTTGATAGACATCACAGTCTGAGACTTTCACAAGTAGGCAACTGCTTATGGTTACATACAATTTTCTTCTCATAAGATTGCGCAAAAGTCAATTAGATTTATATTTTATGTGGTTTAACCTTATGAATTCTTCTTTTATCTAATTAAATTAGAAATGTAGTTTCATCAGAAGTTGCTCTCGAGAAGCACGAAAAGTTTTATGCTTTCAAAATATATGCTAATGTATCAACTGAAACATATTACCTGTTGTATTTCATTTAAATTTGTAAAACTATGTATTAACTAAATTACCCTGATACAGCATTTCTCCACACTTAAACATCATTATAGCAATTATGATCTAGCAGAATAAACTTTTTACATTTTTATTATAAATCAATATGACAAGAATGACATCTGTAGTCTTAAATGATTGCCTGTACAATAAAAATAGGTCATAAATTATAATTCAGGGCCTGATATAGACAGATGTTTTTACTTATTAATGTGGCAATATGGATTTTGGACAACAAAATCAGTTTTCATTCATAGAATAAAAAATTTTAAGCTAGGACTTTACCCATTTTTAAATTCAACTCTGCCATTACAGAGCTTAAAATCGAGATCAGAAACCATGTTTCCCGAGTCCAAATATAATGCTCTTTTGCCTACTTTATTTCTTACATTTGTAGAGGTTAGCAATAAGTGCATTTTAAAAATTCTAAAAATCAAAGAGAACATTCCCTACATTCCTAGTTGGTAGTTTAAAGATTCGAGCTTACGAAAAGGAATGTCAACTGTTTTAGTCTTCCCAATAATTAAACAGCATTGTTAACTTGGTCACAGTTTTGACTCATGAGGGCCCTTCCTCAAACTTCTAATGTTAATACAATTTCTTATCCAAATACAATTTAGTACTATATTCATGAATTGACCACCTAAAAGACAATTTAAGTGGCAGAAAAATGTTTACACTGGTGAGATTCCACACCATCTTTTATTTATGGTTTAGAACCTAAAACAAACCGCATGACCACCAAACTCAAATTACATGTATTTTAATTTGTGAAAGGGTGCAAATAGTATTAAGATATTGAAAGATTTGGGGGAAAAAAGTACTCCTTCGATGGCATTCATTAGCCATTTCGTTACTAGTCCAATGACCATTCCAAACATTTGTCTAATTTTATAGATGACCTCCATTTTGCCAAAAGTTTCTTTTTCAAATGATATAGTAATGAATTCCGATTAATATTTTTTAGGAATACTTTTTAGCATTCTCACAGCCATGGACACCCTATTTTATGACAGCTTGTTGCTTACATGTTAAGATGAAGAAACTGTTACATGCCAATGCAATGATGAAACTTAGCAAATTATCCACAGAAATTTAGAAAACATCAAACTCAAGTATATCATTATAATATTGCTGTATTTACTGACAGTCACACACATTATGATTGTGCTAAAGAAACAATTTCCACAGTTATAGGTGGTGAGAAGCTTTCAAAATGTGTTAAGTATATAAAATTTTAAATATTAGTTTTGGCTATAGCTCTAGCCAAAAATGTGCCAGCTGAGTTTCCTTGTAGAATTTTATTCTGAAAATAAATTTTCACTGGAAGTTTGTTTTGGAAAAGCATTTTTAGATACAAAAACCTTATACAACTGAGCTATTACAAATTAATCAGATCATTCTAAAGTATGTACAATGTGTTAACTAATCTAAATAGAAACATCATATTGCACATTTACCTTTATTTTGATGCTTGATGTGACTAACCATATATAGTTTCAAACTGCTTTGAAGTTATTCCATGAATTTTCAACTTTATAAATATCAGAACTAAATGCACTGTAAAAGTAATTTTGATAAACATGCATTTATTCAGTCATTTGTAAACTTTTAGATAAATGCATAATTGCCAAAAATTTATGAACCTATGTAGATGTACAAGAGCACACTATACATATCTATTTCTATCTTTAATTCTGAGAAAACACTGACCTTGGCAAAAATGTGGCATTATTCTTAAAATGTACTACTGTTGGAGAAACATTTTAAAATTTATTCTCTGTGTCCTGTACCTGGTAATGCTTTTCTTTTAAAAGAAAACGAAAATGTTTAAAGCATTTTTCTTCACAGAATAACTTAGTTTCTGCCATATAAGCATACTGTCCATAATATCCTGGAAGCAATTAGGCACTAAATTAGAATGCCTCTATATTTTTGTTCTATCCACCAGCCTACAATTAGTTTAATTGTTAGATCCATACCACTAATCACAATTCTTAGGAAACTGACAGTTTTGATGCTATGCAACTGATGTGTGTCTGTATTACAGAGTATCTCTCAATGTATCTGAGGTCATACAACTTCAAAAATATAAATAAAAGCACCACAAATTGAATTGAATCTCATTTCTATAATTACCCATATTCAGAATATACTTCTAAAATAGAAGTGGGTGGCTTCATAGTATAATTCCAGAGCTGAATATTAATGTCAAACACGATCAGTTCATTGCAAATAATCCTACTGTGCACTGGCTTGATTGATTTAAGCAAACTTCATTTTTACAGAGTGATCCATACTTTATACACAGAGAATATTTTACTTGAAAATCCAAAATAGGAGGAAAAGCTTAGAAAGCTATTAAATACTTCCATAGAGAAAAATATAAGTCTATTTCTGGCCCTCTCTCACACCCTCAATGGTGGATTAAGACAAGTCCATGAATACAATTTACAAACTTTGACAAACTATTAGGTTAAAACCATTTTGGAGATTACCTTTAAAATCTATTATACAAAAATCCAGCTGCCTTTTTATAAAAGTACTTTCCTTAGTTAAAAAATCATAAAATTAAGGTGCAAGAAGTTAACAAAAATGAACTAAAGAGCTTTATTGACATCACAGTACATTCAATAGTAATTTTAAGAACATTACAGCTGAAAGAGAGAATGCTATGTTTTATATTCTTATTAAGCACTATTTTGAAAAAAAAAAAGTAATACAAAGAAATCCTACTAAGTAACTTGGAGCAGCATTTGGAAAAAATACACCTATTTACAGATTAAAAAAAAAAGATTCTGTTTTCACCTACACAGCCACAATGTGCCTCTATAATGAGACAAGCCCTTAAAACTCATGGAATTTTTTAACAACATCATGGCATCATGCCACATCATTCCTCAGCGCTTACGACGGGGAGGGGATGGTGATCTGAAAAATAAAGGGAAAAGACAAAATTTAAAGATAAAATTCATTTTACACTAAAGAATCTGCAATTTAAAATAAATAAATAAAAGTTATATAGGTTTTCTAAAGTTACTTTAAGTCTATGATCATTACATCAAGTACCAAACTGAGTTCATTTAAAAGAGAGAGAGAAAGGACACTTTCAACTTTGAACAAATTCAGTCAAATTAAAAATAAATTCAGACAAAAAACTTTAAAAAGTATACTACCTTGATCGGGACTTAGACTTGTGTTTGCGGCTTGCCTTCTTACCAGACCTTTGAGATTTCTCCACGGATCGCGACCGACTATGTTTAGGCTTCTTAGCCTTCTTTTCTTTACTACTTCCCGGAGATTCAGAACTGCTCCTTGCACTAGAATCAGAGCCTGAATGTTTTTTACTATCTTTGGTAGAACTTTTCTTACTCTCTTGTCTAGAATCCTGCCTTAAGATTTTAATAGATATTGAATCACTTCGAGAGAACGTTCTTTCACTTTCTCTTTTTCTTTTTAACCTGTCATCTTGGCTACTAGGCTTACTATCTTTTTCTTCCCTTTTTTGCTTCTCTTTTCTTCTATCTTGTTCTCTCTCCCTTTCTTTTTCTTTCTTTTTCCTGTCTTTATCTAAGCTTCTACTCCTCTCCTTTTTTCGCTCTTGATCTTTACCATCACCTTTATGCTTATGACTGCTCCCACTAAGATTACCACGCTGGTCATCAGCTTTACGTCTCTCTCGACTTCTACTACGAGTAGCACGATTGGCTCGCCTATCTCTTGAGCGGCTTCTAGTTCTTCGTCTCTCTCGGGAAGGAGTCCTATTTCTTCTTCTGTCTCTCTCTATACTATTTCTACTAGATCTCCTCCGATCTCTCACCTTTTCTCTAGATCTATTACTCTCTCCTTTAACTCTACGAGAGTAACTTCTACTCCTGCTGCGCCTAGGTTTATGCAGTGGAGATCTACTATGACTATGTCTCTTCTTCCTTTTAGGAGAAGATGAACGTGAAGAACTGCGGCTACTACCTGAGCTAGAACTATATGACGAACTAGATACACTGCTGCTGCTACTGCTGCTTCTACTATTGCTGCTAGTACTACCACTACTAGAACTTCCTGATTGACTCCTTCCTAATCTCTCTTTTTCTTTATGATCTTTTTTTGGTTCTAAATTTGGTGTAGTTTCATTTGACGTCCTTTTCTTTTCATTAACCATATCACCATCTGCTTCTCTTGCTTCTAGTAGTGATAAACTGTTATTTTGCTCTTTATGGATGAATTCATTCATTTCTTTCATAACCCTTTCGTTTTGTTGCTTTTCTTCTGGAAAAGAAACCCAAAAATCTTGCTAAGAATGGACTGGACAGAAAATAAGAAAATAATTTCATACAAGCCTATCTTTCATTTATTTAAAATACCATTTTATATAGTTATAACAGGATGGAACACATGTGTCGGTGGCCATTTCAGGAAAAAACATTCTCCCTTGGTATAACTGGACAATTAAAGTAATGTATTCACTAATAAATAAGTAATAAAATGTCATGTAGCTGCTAAACCTTAACAGTTCTATTAAATGCAGAAAAAAAGCAGTTCAAACTGGATACTTCCTATAAAAAGGTTTTTTCAAATTTTTCTAAAATTTTCTATTTTCCCACAACAGAAGATCGCTGAAAAATCTCTTTAACAGATGAAATTCTTGAAAAAAATCAATCTTTAAGTCTGATACCTGTAGCAAAAATTGTACTCTCTATTTCTCCAACAAGGCATAGCAACAACTGATAAATAATCTTATTTGTCAAAGTATGAACCATATCCTTATTTTTAAAAAATATATATTTTTAACTAATGGATTTGAACAAAAATGAAAAAAAATAGCATAGACATTGAAATTAAAATTCCCAAGAGATGTACTGAAATTCTTAAGACTCAACAGAGTTCTATCAACCTCAACTGACACCCATCCCACATAGGTTCAACCTATACACTTTGGCGGCTATGGTCTAAGACTAAAGTGAAATCAATGAAATGACTTTACAGTAAACAGAATCATTTTATTAAGAAATTAATTACCATATAATTGAAATTGTTTAATAGCAATTTAACTTTAAATTTCCAAATAAAAAGCTACAAATTATCAAATACGATGTCAGTTGAACGTGAAAGAAGATATTTAGTAATACAAGCCAAAGGGTACCTTACTCCCAAAAAGTCAATTATCTAAGAGAATGAAAATGTTTTAAAAAAAAATTTTAAGAGGAGAAGTAAGGAAGAAACGGAACAGAAAACATGTCCAAACTTAACATTACTTTACATCACCTCAACTTTGTGGAATTTAAACTTAAAAACTTGCAATACAACATCACACAGAGATTAAATTGCATATACTAACACCATAAAAAAAGTAACCTGATATCCATCCTTTTGATTTTTAAATGACTGATTTATCAAAACTGTTTGATATCTAAATAGACTGAAGTAAAAAACACATACCTTCCACCTGTTTATCATGCAACAGTTGTTGTTCTCTCTCTTTTCTCCAAAATGCCTCCTGTTTTTGCCTGATTCGGTGTCGTAATTCCTCATCATCAGTATCAGATGACTCAGAGCCTCTGTCACTCCTCTCATCTTCACTGTCTCCTGATCCATAACCACCCAGTCCACCTGCGTGCATAAAGCCCAGTCTATCACAAGGAAAGATTATATCTTACTTTAAAAAATCTGAAGGGCCAAAAGGAAAGTTTATTCCTCTTTTTCACTACTTCTTCTTGGAAGAAGATGCTTATTCGGGGTGGGGAGGAGCAGACATGTCACTGTCATCCACAAAGCCCTGAGTCAAATGGCTACTCAGTATTTTATCTTACCTATTTTTCTGGAACATTTCATCTAGTTCTCAACAACCAGGCAAGGTCATAATGGTATCAATAGTTCTTTGAAATTATGGTAAGTCTTTGATAGGGCAATAATTTTGCCTCACTAATGCTTAAGTCAACTCATAAACCATGAGAGGACTAGGATGCTAAGCCTGAAAATATTTATGGGATAATTCTTTTGCTGTACAAAGCTGTGAAATCCCAGCTATCAAGCTAAGCTTTTTAAAAATTTGGGAACTACTAGACTTTCTCAAAAGTCCTGTGCTAAAACTACTCCCCACCCTGAAGTGATCCAAGTAATCATCCTCATGACAAGGGTATTTGTTTTTACCCATTTCTTTCAATCTTTACAATGATCAATTTAAAGTGAGGATATTTAAAAAAGCAAGTTAAAGGTTTTATGGCCACAGTCACATATCATGCACATTATTAACACATCACTAGTTAGATTATGATGGGAAGATGGGTGCTTTTTTTTCTACCATATCAGAAACTGATTTTGTGCACTCTAAATATGATGGTACTCAAAAGAAGATAATCAGTAGGGCTTCTGTATGCATTAGTTTTGAACGTGACTATATATGCATACATATATATGCGTATCGCATGTGCACACATATGTATGTATATTACAGTGCCTTAACTAAAAAGGAATTAGGTCAACCCAGGAGCAATTAATACAAGAAGGAATTCTTCTCTACTACAACTTGCTCCTATTGTTATGACTTATCCAATCAAGCTAATATTCTTTTATAAGTGTGAATTTATGCTCTACAAATTAAAAACAGCAGCCAAAAGGAAAATAAACAAACCTTTTAAGCTATTATAAATCCTAAAACCTACTTTTATAACAATTTCAAAATAGAATATGTAGAAAGGCAAGATAAGTGTGATTTTCCCCATTAAGCCCCCTCTCAAAAATATGGAAAATACTTACCAAGTCCAGTGAGGGAAGCCAGTGCACTGGACTGTGCCAGCTGTTTTGCAGGAGCTTTGTATCACATCAACAACAGGAACAACATGTTAACACAAATAGCCACGATTTCATAGTCATGAGATTCTATGGTATTGTTAAATCTACTACTATTGCTGCTTTTTGGGGAGAGAAGAAACATTAAAAACATAACATTCATTTAAAACTAGTTTGAGCAGGTCTGGCTTTGAAACTTTAGAATTTAAATGTGAACTATATTGGTTTACAAAGAGGAAGGGTCTCATAGGTCTTTTTCTGTGTTTTGTCCTTTAAATTTTTTACACTTTTAATTGTACTCAAAAAATAAAGAGAAAATTAACTTTCATATGGCTATACTAACTTATAAACAGTGAAAACAAGGCACTGATGCACAATTCATTTCATTGGTTCAATGCAAACTAATATTAGTAACACATCTACATCAGTACCATCATAGCTAAACAAAAAAGGGTTACGTGAAAGAAACTGAACCACTGAAATTTTTCACAATACACTGCACAGGACAACATTATATGACTGCTAACTTGTGCTCTAATATTTTAGATGAGACCAAAATATTTAAAGGGTTTGTTTTATGTATACAGAGTGGCTAAAAATTTAAACTCTTCCAAAGAAAAAAAAACCATGCAAGAATAGAATATCCAAACATAGGATAATAAAAACAACAACAAAAAATCCACCCCACATATACCTTTTGTTGCTTTTCGATGTGCATCTTTGGCCACATAATAAATTTCTTCATCTGTGACATCTAAGAGAATTTCTGTCAACAGCATTTTAGTCAACAACATCTGCAGGAAAAATATTTAGACGGTATGTAATTTATTGATTGCTTTTACTAATAAAGTCGCTGAACTTAAAACCAAAATACATAATACATTCTATTAACTTCCAGAAGAGCCAAATCAGTCAAAATGAAAAAAATAATAATTTCTAAAAATGTTTTTCCTTAAAAAAGATTAGTAACTACCACACCCAGAAAATTAAAGTGTATATAAATTTATGTTTTAATATATTTAAATATGGTACTCAACCTTTACTTCTGAATGTTAAAATTATGTTAAAATGTTATTATGTTAAAATGTAAAAATGTTAAAACCCAAATCTTATCACAGCAAATGGCACAACTTGGCTTTTGAATAAAGTGTCATGATGAAAGCAGCATCTCTTTTTAAAAACTCAGCAATTTACATGCACTTAACCCTAGGCATAGTGCCCAATGTACTCAAAAAGAGGCCCAGGAATTCTCCAACGTATACAGCTACAATTCCTTTCTATTTGTACTACAAGATTTCTCTGCAAGTGCTTAATAATATACATTAGCCATCACTTTAAAGTCAGGGTCAGTTCACATACAGTCCGAGCAGAGAATCCAAGGAACATACTAACAGAGAATTTCTTTTCTCTCTTGGTCCCCAGGTTATACCACCCCTTTCCTTTTTAAGAACAGAGGCTCTAACTAGACATATTTTCCTCTGAGTGTAGTATAACTAAAGTGGAAGCCTTTTACGAGGTAGTATAGAGTAGTGGACAGAACACTGAACTAGAATTCCAAAGTTCTAGCCCTGTCATTAAATAGTTATGAGCAAATTGTTATACAGCACTGCTACAAGGTGATAAAACTAACATTTGTGTTTCATGCTAGAGGTAGTTGGGTGGTACAGTGGAGAGTGCTGGGTCTTGAGTCTGGAAGAACAAAATTCAAATTCCACTTCAGATACTTCCTAGCTGTGTGACCCTGGGCAAGTCACTTTTCCTGTTTGCCTCAGTTTCACCAACTACAAAATGAGAATTAGCAGCCCCTGCCTCACAGGATTATTGTGAAGACCAAATAAGATATTTAATAAATGTTTACTTCCTTCATATTTTGTTTTACTATTTTTATTTTATATAGTATTTAAAATATTGGGGTTTATGGTATGAGATTTGGCCAGCAAAAATCTATATAATTTTGTACCATTTAATAGTGGTATTTAGTAGACACCTAACTTAGAAAGAATAAATGGACAACCAACAACAGCAGATATATTCTTATAAATAAAATTCCAAGCAAATGGAAAGAAAAACATTTTATCTATACCATTTGATATTCCTTCTCTTCTTCTGTCATCTCTGGTTCACTCTGCTCTTCCTGTGGAACTGGAGATGGGCTTCTAGTAATTTTTCCACTGCTTGCTGCCTCAATATTTTCAACATCATCATCATCCTCATCACTATCCTAGAAAATGAATAGTACATGTATGCAAAATTAATTATCTACTTCTAGATCATCAAACTCACCCCAAATCTCATCCCAAACAGCAGAACAAGCAACCAGTGACATGAGGAGGGTGATATCTTGACTTGAAAATGAATTGGATTTAAGTGAGGCAGAGCTGTGCAGTCATTAGGCCTCACTCTCTCCTCCAGAGTCATCTTGCCTTGGACAAGATACAAGGAGATAGCCACGTTCAAAGCCTAAAACCTTTTTTAGCTTGTTAGAACCTTTTTCTTTTTTTAGCATATCATTAAGCAAATGTGTAAGAAGTGTATTACTTCTCAGATGGACTGACTGCTACCAATAATAAAAATCCATCACCAGAGTAGCCTCAAATTTTTATCATAGGATACAGACACTATAATAATTGAGAAATCTCTCTGGCTCTAGGTTACTACTTCAACTCTTACCTACAACATTTTTTAAGTGGAATGAAGAGTGATTGATTACATGGCAGAGACTTTAATAGTATAATATATTAGTAATAATACCTCATCACATATGACAGACTCACTAAGTAACATGAGATGACTTATTTTCATTGCTCACAGTTATACTACTGTATCAGGACATGTTTAATAGACATTTCTAACATCCTAATAAAGTGATTTCTGAAATGTTCTTTTCCTTTTACCCTTTTTTTAATTCCAATATTAAATTAATCAACAAGTATTGAACCAGCTATTTTACTAGGCACTATGTTGGATACAAAACAAAGAAAAGAGCTTATGAAGAGTGATGATATCGTCCTGCCGCTCCATCTCACTCCAGTCTCCACTCCCTTCCCACTAGAAAACTCTCCAGACTCAAAGACCAAGCCTCAACCCCCTGGGTAACAAGTTAATCACTCAGCTTTGGTACTCTGCTCTGGGGATGTTATCCTTATTACTGAGTCAATAAGTGAAAACTCATCTTTATTATATTTAGCTAGTCCCAGACCATGCCTCACATTCCACCTAGCTTTTCATCATGTAGGAAGGCAGCCATTCACCAGAACCTACCCATCTTGCCATCTACCCTGGATACCTCACATGTACTCTACTGCCCTTTCCTCACTTTCTCCCTCTAGCAGTGGGAAGAGAAATGAAATCAATGCTACTAGAAAAAATGTGACAAACTTAGCTGCTCCCAGATATACTTAGGCTCCCTATGATATCCCCTGACCAAAACTCCCTCCCTGGCCCCAACTCTGCTTCAAGTACTCTTTCCCCACCCCCATGCCTTTCACTTCAGTTTCTCCACCCACAATAGAACATAAGATTTCTTGAGGGCAAAGGACTTTAGAATGTTCATCTTCAATGCCTAGTACACAACAATTAAGAAATGCTTGATCGTTTATTCATGATTCTGTGATATGTCCTAAATACATTTCCCAAATTGACCAGTTTGTTTTTTAATGTATTAAAATATATAAATGAGGTGGTGGTGCTGGAGTTGTGAAACTATTCTTTAACTAAAAGTCAGATTTTTCCTTACAAATTTGCTTCTCTGAGGCAAACGAGGACCATCCCCTCCTTCAGCTTCTTCAGTTGACTTCTTTTCTTTTTTGGATAATTGTGAACGCTGCTGTTCCATTCTCTCTTTTTCCAATTTCTTTTGTTTTTCACGTTCCATCTTTTCAAGACCTTCACGAATCCAGGCTGGAAGAGTTCTACGTTTTACTGCATCTGCATCACATGGGAAATTTTTTTTTACAATTCTATCAAGTGAAATAAAACTCAAATTTTCTGAACTCACTTTTGTGGTTGATTCCCTCCCTTCTTTACATGCCTCCCTCAACCAGTCCCCAGGAAAAAAAAAAGGAAAAAAATAACTAAATGAAACAGATTTTCGATGTAATGGAATTCTTGTGATAAACTATAACAATAAAAAAGCTTCATAGGACATTTTATATTTTTTCCCCTAAAATGACACATTTTATTTTAATTAGGTAAGAATTTTAAGTTAAGGTAAGAAAAGGTTCAGTAGCTATTCATGGAGAAATTTACTGGACTATAAGCTCCATCAGGGCAAGGATAATGTTTTACCTAAATTCCTTAGGTGTCCCAGGACCTACCACCAATATTCTATATACACTAAGTACTTGAAAAGTGCTTATGGAATTGATGTCCCAAAGTCAATAAAGGCAGAATACATGCCTCGACCATAATATAAAGGAAAACACCACTGAAATACTTCAGCAATCAGATTAATACAGTGTGCAACTATGACTTTAAAGTACTAATGGTCAAGTGTGCTTCCTGTCTCCTGGTAGAAATATGGTGAGCTCTAAGTACAAAAGGAGACATTTTCAGACAAAACTAATGGGTTGATTTCTTTTGTTTGATTATACTTATTTGTTCCAATTATTGGGAAGGGGGGGAGGAAGATACTTAATCACTGGAAAATGACAGTGATGTAAAAGGGGGGGGGCATCAAGAAACATTTAAAAACAAAATAAATGTATGGGTCATATAACAAAGTTAACATTTTAAAGATGAATAGTCCTCAAATGTCTACTATATTAAGAGCAGACTAATTTTTGGTAGCATTAAATATCACTGTTTTTTTTTATTTGCTTCTTAAATGCAAATTTTTATTTGAAATATTAGGTTACTATATTAATTCAATATAAAGATGCATTACCTGTCAACAGTAGGCAATATCGGTAATAAGCTTTAAATTAATATTTTTTCAGTTATTTGTATGACAAGCACCCAACCACCAGCAACATATTAGGATATTTCATAACTATTTTACATTAGTACTTGACCAGGAAGAATTTTTAGGGATTTGTTTCATTTAAATTGTTTTAGCTTTAAAATAGAATAATACTGTCAACTTTATTACTCTTTGCTGCTTCATTTCCTAGTATATGATGCACGCTAAAATTAATCAACCAATAAGCCAGGCATTCATTGCACTAACTATTGAGGATACTAAGAAAAAAAGAATGAAAACAGGCCTTGCCCTCAAGGAGCTTAAAGTCTATTGAGGGAAACACATAAAAATGTTAAATAAAGTACAAAATACATATGAATTAAATAAAAAGATGGAGAGAAAGGCTTTTGCAGCTGGAGATGACAACTGAAAGGAAGCTTTGAGTAAAAAATGGTATCTGAATTTTCTTTGAAGGACTCTAGGGATTATAAAATGTGAAGTTCAACAGAGTCACATTCTAATCTTACATTTTCGCTATGGGGCCAGCCTATACAAAGATATATAGAAGATGGAATGTCATACTAATGTACTATAAGCCTAGTAGGCTGGAGTCAGACAAAGAAGGGCTTTTAAATGAAAACAAGAAAGTATATATTCTATTCTAGAGGCCACTGGATAGTGGCAGCTATTAGGGCTTTTTGATTAAGGAAGTGACATGAATGAACCTGTGCTCTTTAGGAATATCATGCTAACAGATGTGTAGAATATGGGCTAGAGAGGAGAGAGACTTGAGGCAAAGAGATTAAGAGGCCATTTCAATAGTCAAGAAGAGGAAAGATAAGGACCTAAACTAGAGTAGTGGCTATACGAATAGACAGAAGGGGACAGATGTGGTTGTGGAGACAAAATGACTATGACTTGGCAACTGAATGGATATGTGTAGTGAGAAAGTGAAGATTTGAAGATGACTCTGAGGTTCCAAACTCAGGTTCTGAGGAGAGTTAATTCTTTCTAAAGAGAAGTTAGGAATAAGGATAGGTTGGGAGAAGCAGGGAAAAAAAAACAAGTTCTGTTTTAGACATGTTGAGTTTGAGATGTTTAAGGCTATATGACCTTAATTGTTCCTATGTAAATGTGAATATGTATATACATGGGAGTTGATACAGTATGTATATAGGACAAAGCACTAATGTGCACTCAGAACTAAGAAGCAAGACACAATGAACCTAGCAAATAAGTTTGAAAAGGAGTGGTCAGGCAGGTAGGAAAAGAAGCAAGCGAGATTAGGATCCAGAAAACCCAAATAGAAGAGGGTGGTCAGTGGTGTTCAAAGGCTGTATAAAGGTCCTGAAGGATAAGGACTGAGAAAAGATGATTTGGCAAATTAAGAGATCACTGGTAAATCTAGAGAGCAGTTCCAGTTGAGTGATAAAGCTTCAAGATATTGAAAAGTGAAAGGAGAGAAAGCAGAGACAAGGAACATAGAGAACTTTCTAGGAGTTTGGAAGGGAGAGGGAGATTGGAGATGGAAGAGGGAAAGAGTGGTGGGGGGGAAGAGAGAGTAAGGAGGAGGAGAGAGAGGAGGAGGAGGGGAGGGGAGGGGAGGGGGGGCGAGAGAGAGAGAGAGAGAGAGAGAAGATAAAAGGGAAAGAATCAGTAAATTGAGATTAAAGATTAGAAAGGGAAAGCAAAAGAGGGAGGGTGACTTACACGGGCAAGAGAGACAAGATAGCATGAGTTCAAAAGTATTAAGTAGAAGGGCTAGTGTTGGTGAGAAGCATCACCCTCTGGAGGACAAATTGAAGGATGATAAATGGTTTTGAGATATTAAGATAGTAGGATAAGGACAGAAAAAGATCTTGATTTCATTGGGATAAAAAATTCCCTGAATGAGGAAACTTCCTCCACTAATACAGAACAGCTCTTCACAACTTATAAGAGCAGTGAGAGGTTGAGTGACTTGCCTAGGGTCACACAGACAGTAAAACTGTCAGAGGCAAGACTTGAGCCTAGGTGATTCCTAGTTCTGAGGCCAGTTTTCTATCCACTGTGCCATGCTGCCAGTAAAGTACTAGAGAAAAGGGGGGAAAAACAGAAAAAGCAAAGCTTAAAAATAAAAATTAGCCAAAACTTTCATATGATATCCATAGCAAAACTCAACAGAACTCATACTTTGCACGAGGAGGAAATCAGGCTGATTATAGTGCACTAAATAAAGTTAATATCTACCAATTTGTGGAGGTTCCTGCTTCACAGGTAATGCTATGGGTGAACGCTGGCGATCCCTGAATGATGGCCTCTCTCTTCGACTCTGGGGAGGTGCTGGAGGTCCTGGTGGTCCTGGTTGCCAATAAGGAGGATGAAATCCACCTTGTGGTGGACCAAAAGCAGCCCCATGCTGAAAGAGTATTGCAGTTTATTTTTCTTCACATTAATACTATACATTCTCTGGGACACACACGTGTTATGAACTGGGACAGTAGAAATCCATGCGTGCAGCAAATCCATGAATTCCAAGGTACTAGTGTCCACCGATTTTTCTGTAGCTTCTAGAGCCTACGCTTGCTTTTCTTAAGAAAGGTAAGAAGTGTTCTGCCCATCTAACTGTAAAGAGCCTTTACAACATAAATTGATAGACTGTTTTTCTTATAAAATGCCAGGAAAGGAATATATGACTCTTTCCTATGTTGTGAGAGATGATTTCAAAACCATTTGGATGCTAAACATTTTCTATCATCAAATAATTAAAGAACTATTCACTTTAAAGAGTAAACACACAAAAATCTCATCATAATAGTTTTCTATTGCTGGTGAAGTTAAACAGTTGACAGTCAGTCAAAGGATTTATGTTTAGAATCATCACCACCACTAAAGATTTAGAGCTGGCTAGGACCTTTGAAATCACTTAATCTAACTCCTTCAATTTATGGATGAGGGAACTAAGGTCCTGAGAGGTTAAGTGACTTGCCAAAGACCACACAAGCAAAGCAAGTATTTGAACCCCCAGGTTCCCTGATGCTAAATCTGGTACTCTATAGTTTGTGCTGCCTATGCTCCCCATGTCTCATTTATACATGTCCCTTGTTACAGGATGCTTGCTCAGTGATTTAATGAGAAAAGGCAAGATCAACAGAGGAAAAAACTTCTTAAAAATGTCAAGGAGATATTGAACTGGCAATTTCATATGCAAATTGACTGTGGTCATTAGGCCCCTAAGCTGGGTGATCATGCAGCTCTGTTTTACAAAGCGTGGGAGTATATGTTCAAGTTTTACTGCTAATACTCCTATGAAACAATGTTAGAACTGGATACCAATTTGGAACATATAACTGATAAATGCTTACTGTTTTAATTAAACTTTTATTTACAGTTTTGTCCATTATTAAGTCTCTAATTCAGCTTGTGAATTTTTATTTCTAAAATATTAATTGCCCCATTTATAAATTTAACTTTTTCTGAATTAGTTATCTTGAAATGATACCTAGCACTAAAATTTAAGAGTGGATCCAAACAAAGTGGAGGGAAAAGCAAACAGAATCCCAACAAACTAGTATTACTACCCTCCATAGAGTTCTATGTCCCTGGTTATGAATTGGATGCTACAAAGGATATTTACAATTCACTATCATGTCATAACAAGATGGGAAAAAAAAATGATGATTCTAGAAAAGCTGTTGCAATCCTATGTAACACTATGAATGCATTTAGAAAGATGATCTATGTTCTTCATGTATGCTATGCATGTCTTAAGTATATAATCTATTTTAAATAAATAAGGTATTCAACTACTGTGCATTTTCTAAACTTTATTTAATACTTAATATGCCACTCTGAAAATATAAATTTAAGACAAAACATCATATAGTTATAGCACTTTTGACATTTTTTTTTCCAATTTCTCAAAGTTTTATTCTATGAAGGGCCTTTGCATCATTAAAATGTTAACTCAGGAAATCAAATATCCTCTGAAAAGAAATTTCTAATGCTTTAATAATCAAAGATAACACTATTCATTAAAAAAAAAAAACCAAACAGTTCTTATCTGTACAGGACTGAAAAGTGAAACATACATCCTAGGTATTCTTGATGGGATACTTCCAAAGAATGGAATTATGTTCACATCTACTATATTAAAGTAACAAAATATCTTTCACCTGATAGTCAAACTGGTTCACTGGCCCCACTGCAAAATTATCGGGTGGTCCACCAAAGTTGTGATTGTTCTGGTTAAATATATGCCTGTTGTCAGGGGCAAATTCCCCACTGTCCTGACTGTTGCTGTCTTCAGAAGGAGGAACAATGTCCATTGGGCCTGGTGTTGGTGGCATCCATGGCTGATCTGGAGGGGGGTGTGGGGGTTGGTGATGCATTCCCCATTCTATTTAGGATTTAGGCATAAAAACATTCAAGAGGGCGTTATAAAAATATCAACAAATGTTATTTTTTCTTAAGATCTCAAGAAAGTAAAATTTTTATCAGAGCTCTTTATGAAGACACTTTATGACTTCTTGGTCAATTTTTTTCATATATTACAAACACACACACACACACACACAAACACATACATGCACGCACGTGTATATGTATGTATATATTTATCTATATAGGTATATAGAGATACATGTGTGTGTCTATGAAAAAAAGAAACTAGCCTTGTTAATGTACATCCAATATAAAATACCTTAAGATTCAAGATAAATTTATTCTCTAGGCCTTAATACATAATCTGAATGGGTTAATAACTTCATCCACCCAATTGCTTCACTTACACAAATAAAAATCAAATGCCTGCCTAAACATTCTCTTGAATGTAATGATCAAATCTGAAACAATTTCTTTTGTGATGAATTTTCTAATCAATATTTTTTCAGCAATAGCACCATGAAAGATATCATAAATTTGTATAAATTCTTTCATGAAAAACATTTATCCTCACAACATCCCTGTGAGGTAGGGGGAGGGGACAAATATCTCCAATTTACTTATGGAAATTGGGGCACACAGTTTACCTGTCAAGGGTCACAAAAGTAAATCACTGTTAGAATTGGGTGTTTGAGGGTAGGGGAGTCATAGGCTGCATCATTTTTAAAAGTTTAGACTTGAAGCCAAAACGTTTTTAAACCTGGGAGGAAACTGGTATGGATTCAAACCTATAATTGAATCAAGACAAACTGAAACCACCATATGGCATCAGAGAGTGGGGTGTTTATATATAATGCTATTTTTTTGGGGTGGGAAGGAGGAAGGGGGGAATAGAATATCCCATAAGACATACAGTCTTCCAAGTAAAAAGCTTGTTCGCCAAACATAAAAAGGGCAAACGATTTGATCCATAGCAGAACTGAATCTGGAGGATTTACTCTGTATTAATGAAAATCACTAACGGAAATAACTATACAAACCATTAAAATAAAAACGGTGAACTGTTATCAAGCAATCCAAATCACATAAATAAATTGACAACTACTGAGAAGTTAAAAAAAAAACCCAGATAAACAAAACATGGATGGATATCACTATCTGAAAAGAGGGAAGAAAATGGTGTGTGGACAATAGGGGCAATAGTATATTTGACAAAGCAAATTTCTCTTTTATGTTCATTACAGTGACACCATTTTTCTTTAACTAGAGGCTGGACATGTTTTGCTCTGCCAGTGCTGCTTCTGAAAAGGCCAGAGGTTGAAACAGAGAGGCACTAAGTGCTCTCTTCCCTAGATGCCAAGTGAGGTTTCCACAGTGTTCCCAGCCCCTGCCAGCCTAGGAATGAAGAATCAAGAAAAGAATCAAATTCTGAATGCCACATACTAAGCAGGCTGAGCACAGAACAATTTCAACCACAAAATGTATATGCCAAATCAAGTTGAAATGAATTCTTTCAAAAGTAACATTCATTTTCAATAAGTCATAAAAGAAGCTAATTAAATCATTTCAATCCTACTTTTATATTTTAAAAATAAAAATCTAACACTAAATTATATGGAAAATCCCCATTTTTATAAAAAGAACAAACCTGGTTGCCACATTCGGTTAAAATTTGTATCCCCTTGAAAATTCCCATGGTTGTTTGGACCAGATTCTATTGCTGACATGTCTTGTCCATTTGGCATTATTCCAGGAGGCTGCTCCACCACACTTTGCTGTCCTGAAGCTTCTCGCTGGGCAATCCATGCTTGAGCTAATGCAGCCCAATCAATCTGACCTAAAAATTAAAACAACCTTTAAGATTCTGAGCATAATGTCATATTTCCACTACAACTTATATCCATTCTGTTAAATTGCTCCCAAGTTACTTCTTGCCTAGAAAGCTTATCTAAGATAACGTTAGGGTCTCCAAATATTTTGCAATGTAATCAAATCAACACTTAGTGCTACTTTTGGCAAGACAGTGATCTATTTTTCCATATTTAATAAAAAGCACTTGTACTATTATGAAATCTTATCATTTTCTCTTTTTCCTAACTTCATTTCACACCAATTTCCCTGTTATCATTGGTGGTACCATTCCTTCCCAATACAGAAGGTTTAACAAACCTTAAAAATACTTTTGTTCCTTTCTTTTCTTTATCCTCATATTAAGACATGTCTAGTGAATTCTTTCTCTAAAAGGACTTACTGACCTCTTTTTGGCCCTCAGACTTAAACTTCTCTTTGCTCCATTCACCATCCGCACCATTGCCAAAATAATCTTACTCACATATCAATTTTCCTGGTTCTCCACATCTCCTGCCTCTCTAGTCCAGAGAGGCTGGTCTCAATAAATAAACTACTTGCTCATGTCTGTGTATGTCAGACCCTTTCTCCATCCCTCATCTAAAGGTATTCTAGTCTCTTCTCTAGTAATCAAGGTTTAGTCATTTTCCATTACAGGCCTGATTAAGAAACTATCTCAGTCTAAAGGCTATGTGGAAAAGCAGACTTTCTTTTGTATTTAGTCAGAAAATTTCCAGAAATCTACTTCTCCTATTTTTTCAAACTAACATCTCTCTTTTCTCTTTGGAGTTGTACTATTAAGTTAGCAATTATATAGTGCTTTAAGATTTGCAAAGTGCTACACATGTCATCTCATTTGAACCTCAACAACCCTAATAAGGTAGGTGCTATTATCCCCATTTCACAGATGAAGAAATTGAGGCTGAGAGAGGTTAAGTGACTTGGCCAGAATCACACATCTAGCAAAGGTATGAAATGAAATTTGAACTCAGGTCTTCCTGATTGCAAGTCAGGTACTCTCATTCATTATGTCACCTAACTTAGAACTTAACAATTTTATATAAATTATTTCACCGGAGGGCAGCTAAGTGGCACAGTGAGTAGAGCACTGGCCCTAGAGTCAGAAGGACCTGAGTTCAAATTTGGTCTCAGACACTTGACACACTAGCTGTGTGACCTTGGGCAAGTCACTTAGTCCCAATTGCCTTGCCTTCCCCCCTCCAAAAGGAAATACCAAAAAACAAAAAAGATTATGGGAAACCCATTTTCTGCTTCCTGCCCATAAACCCTTAACTGCACAACTCTTAAGAATTTACGACATATTTATTATACGTTGTAGTTATCTGGTTTTTGTCTTATTTCTTACCAAGAATAGCATAGTGTTCTAAACAAAGCTGACTGCTGAACCAGGAAAATCTGAATTCTAGTCGCCCCTCTAACACATACTCGCTGTGGGACCTCTGAGGATGTCTAAACTTAACCAACTCAGTGCTTGAGGCAGCTACAGCCAAAAGTTGCAAGACATCAGCCAAGATGGTAAGAGTATGAGGAAATACTATAGTTCAACACTCTGGAGTCACTGCCGCCAAAACATGATTGTTCTAAAAGACCTAAAAAAGCACCAGACCAAGTTCTTTTTTTTTTTCAGTTAATTTGGAGTTTATTTTTTCTAAAAAAAGAACGTTTTCATGCAACATATATGTAGTTTTTAAATAATCATGACAAATGGCAGGAAGAGTTAAGGAATGCTGTACTCACAGAATTCCATGAAATATGCAAAATGCCCCAATATTTTGGGTTGTACATAATAAAGGAATACCTTAAATACAAATTCAAAGTACTACAGAAACCAAGATGACATGACTTATGACAGCATAGGAATGTAATTTAGAGAAAAAAAAAATCACACGGGGACTACTCATTTCCTTAAAAATCACTGAGCCAAGACAAAAGCAATATTCATTTTAGTATACTGATTTTATATACAATTCTGTACAATAAACTTTTCTTAAATCAATAGAACAGCAAAAATTAACTCTCTTCCTCTTTTTTGGTAAATATGGTAAACCTAGATAACTTTTTCCCTCTTGGATTTTACCTGGGAGTAGCTTTTCTATTTAAAAGAGGGCAGGTTTGGTACTTTTATACTGATGTCACCCAATATTAATATTTCTTGGGATCTCAGGAAGATTCATATTCTTTACACCAGATACTGCACGGGCTGGTGGAGCTCCTGCTAAGCCAGCCTCAGATTTCCCCAGTTTATTTTGAACATCAATTTATGTAATAATTTCATTCGTATTGGTCTCCAAAACCATTCCCCTCCATCACCATTTCTGCCAGAATACTGTGGACCTCATCTACACGGAAAATTAAATTCAGTTCACAGACATCCAAAACACTTGTCTAGTATTTCCACGAATACTTGTATTAGGTCTAAAACGCCAAGTTCACTGTCTGAAGAATCCACACAGAAGACAAAGTACAATGTGGCATAATGTCTGTAAATCAGTTTGTTGTCAGAACCACCTATTAGCAATCCTCCTTTTGGAAATTACAGATATTTTTGTCTCCTTCAGACACCAAATGGAAAGTTTTCCTGATGATTTATTGCTGTGTATCTTCGCTGTAGGGCTGGTAAAACTTGGGAGAGCCAGGGTTTCCTGTGGTTGTTGAAGACGAGGATCGCCTTGATCATGATGGAGCCCATGGAAGGGGAAGAGTCTGGGAGGAGGGAGAAGGTGGCCTGGTGGGCGCTAGGTCCTGAGTGGCCCACAGAGCCAGCAGAATCCTCCTCTTCTGCTTCAAGTCACTTCCCTGCCCGCCCCCTCGGGGCGCCCAGAGAGAAAGAGGAGGGGAGGGCCAGACCAAGTTCTGATAAGGAAATCCAAAGGGGAAAAAAACCCTAAAATGAGTCATTTTTGTCAGTCCTGATCTAGCCATGATAAAGGACCACAAAGAGCTTTCTAACATGATGACAGTGAACAGCATGCCCTATGGCTGTGCAGTAGGGCAAGAAGTCTCTTAGATCTAGTACCAAGGTACAGGTCAGGGAGCAGGAACAGGTGGCAACTGACATGTCTATCACTACACCTGGGTCACAAATCCAGTGAAGACTGAGGCAAGTACCTAGGCATGAGTTTGAAGCTGAGTTCTGGGAAATGAATAGGAACTCAAGTTGGCAGGCACTACATGCTTCTGTGTGGCCCTAACCCTGGAGGGGGGTCTTGAATCCAGCTCCCTAGCTCAGTGTGAAACATACAGAATAATCAAGGCAAAGAGAGAAGAACATGGGGAAGCCTGCAGTTCTGCTGTTCTGAGCCTTCAGAGCCTTCCAGTTAAGATGACCCAGTCCTGCAGAGCTTCAACCAGGAGCAAGTCCAATACATATTACACAGACTGAAATCAAGGCCAACAGCCTATAAAGCTCAGACCAGAACTACAGTGGTTGGACAGTTCTAAACACAATGAAAGCAGCTAAGTCCATCCCCAGTCTGATGTGTTCATAAGATCCTTGAAGAACACAATGCTTAACACCTAGAAAAAACATTAGTAAGACCCAAGAGAATATAAAACAGCCAAGCAATGAGATTTTCTCTCTTGAAGTGTGCAAAGCCTGGCTCTAACATAAAGTCCCAATTTGGAAAGTAAGGTTGAATGAGTAAATAACAACAAAAAAGGACCCCCAGCATAAAGAGCTATTATGTGCCAAGGACACAAAAAATGCAAATCCAGAAGAGAATTTCTTGGACGTGATTTCAAGTAGAATTCTTGGAAGAAATGAAACAAAAAGTATTTTGTTTTGTTTTTTATAATAAAGCTAAAAACAATTTTATAAATGAGAGTATTACAGGAAAAAAATCTGAAAAGAAATGTGAGCTAAGCTTTTTGTGGTGGCAAAGAATTGGAAATTGAGGGAACGCCCATCAGCTGGGGAATGGCTGAACAAGTTGTGGTATATGAATGTAATGGAATACTACCGCGTTATAAAAAATGATGAACAGTCAGACTTCAGAAAAACCTGGAAAGACTTGAATGAACTGATTTGAGTGAAGAGGGCAGAATTGGACAACATCGTACACAGTAACAGCCACAAGGTGTCATGACCAACTTTGATAGACTTATCCCTCCCTAATTAGAAATGCAAGGATCCAAGACAACTCCAAAGGACTCATGATGGAAAGTGCTGTCCACATTCAGAAAGAGAGAGAGAACTATGGAGTCTGAATGCAGATTGAAGCATATTATTTGCTCTCTCTTTTTTTTGTTTGTTTCTTTCTTTCTCATGGTTTCTCTCATTGGTTCTGATTCTTCTTGACAACATGACTAATGTGAAAATAGGTTCAATATGAACGTATATGTAAAGCCTATATCAAATTGCATGTCATCTTGGAATGGGGGGAGTGGAGAGATGGGAGGAAAATTTAGAACGCAAAATCTTATGTAAGTGAAATGTTGAAAACTAAAATAAATAAAAAGATTTTTGAAAAGTGAGCTAAGGAAGAAAGTCTGGGAAAAAGAAGTAACAGTTTAGCACAAGATTATTACTATCACTATTATCAACAACAGTAAAATAGCTATCATTTATATAGTGCTTTGAAGTTTGTAAAGTTCTTTACAAATATGACATTACCTCGTTTTAACCTCACAACAAATCTGATATTTAGTTTTTATAACTCCATTTTACAGATTAGGTAACTGTGTCAGAAAGAAGTTGAACTTTACAGAGAAACACACTTCTTGAAAATTAGAATGAACCAAAAAAAAAATTAATGACACCAAGAAACAAGAAATATTAAAGTTAAGTTAAAAGATTGGAAAAAAAGAAAATGTTAAGATAGCCCATATCAGAAACAACTGACATGGAAAACTGATCAAGGAGAAAGTATTTAAGAATCATTAGACTACCTCAAAGTCATGACTCTAAATTACAAAAAATGTACCTGTACTAGCAGAGGAGGTTCCTCATTGAGATCTCTTTCCACCAATGAAATTGTAGGTTTAGTCCCTACTCTTATTCCCCTAACAGACTAGAAATTCAATGGGGTTTATTTAAATGTTGTACCCACCCCCACACCTAGCTCAGGATTCTTCCCAGGACAGACACTTAAAAATGTGTCTATTATGTTTATTAACAAGTACAATAATTTTTGTTTAACAAACAGCTGTCATACTTTTTCATATTATTATTAATTTATTCAATAAGTTTATATTTCTTCTATTGATGGTGGGGAACTTTTTTCTGTTTGTTTAGTATTTTATTTTTCCACAATTACATGTAAAAACAATTTAACATTTATTTTTGAAACTTTTGAGTTCCAAATTCTTTTCCTTCCTCCTTCTCCACCCCCCTCATTGAGAAGGCAAGCAATTCAATATAGGTTATACATGTGTATTCATGCGAAACATTATTAGTCATGACACAGAAAAAAAAAATCTCAAGAAAAATAAAATAAAAAAAGTAATCTGTATTCAATACGTCATACTTTCAACACTTCCTTACTTTAAAAGCAGCTTAGCAAATGTTGAGATGATGTTAGAGTGGTATATTCATAACTTTTTCCTCAACTAATGTCATATTATGAACGATCTTTGAACAAAAATAGCTAAAAACAGAGTGAGGAGGGAGCAAGAGAATACAATGTTGCTCTTGATAAGTTCAAATCACCTGACATATATACCACCTACATTCTTGGGTACAGAAAGTGCAAGCAAATATTGACAGCTGAGGCACTGTCGTTTATCTCTGGAAGACTACAAAGAACATAAGAAGCACTACAATAGAAGAAAAGGGTAAATATCCTGAGTTCCAAAAAAAAGAATCAACTACTGGCTTTAAACTTTAAGATAATAAGCTTAACTTTGATTCCAGGAAAAATGCTAAATTATACCATTAAAGGCTGACTAGTGAACATCTACAAAAGGAAAGAGTGGTCACAAAGAGCCAGAATAGGGTCATCAAAAATAGGTCATTGCTAGACTAATCTATATTTTCCTTTTTTGGCCAGATTACTAGCCTGTTAGACTAGATATTCTGCAAATATAGTTCATCTAGATTTTAGTAAAATATCTGACAATAGCTCACAGTATGAAGGGAAAAAACAGAGATAAGGGCTAGATGATAGTACATGTAGATTCAGAAACAGATGAATGGCCAGGCCTAGTCATTCCTACTTTGATGGAAACTTGGAAGAAGGTCTCCAGAAGATTGCTTCAAGGATCCATGTTTGGCCATATTGCTATTTAACATGTATCAAGACATAGAATGCATGCTTGTCAAAGCTGCAGCTGACACAAAGCTAGAAGAAATAGGTAGCACACTGGATCAGTTAGGATTCAAAAAGTTCTTGACAGACAACATTAAATTTAACATGAAATTTAATAGGAATAACTATAGTTTTATCCTTGGGTTAAAATACAAACCTCAAAAGTACGAAATGAAAAAGGAATGGCTTGGCAACAGTACAGTGAAAAAGATGCAGGGGTTTTAGTGGACTAGATAAGCTCAATACAAGTCAATCATGTGACATGTCAACAAAAAAATGCTAATGTAAGCTTTAGGCTGTATTATGAGGTCAAAGGATCCAGGACTATTAGTCAGATCACAGCTCTGGGTAATAATACATTTTAGGAAGGAAATGGTTAAGCAGGTGAGCAGCCAGAGAAAAGCAATAAAGATGAAAAAAAAACTCAACATCATGTCATAAGAATATTTGCTAAAGGTGTTTAGTCTGAAAAATAAGGATTTAAAGGGGGTGTTAGTTTTCTTTAAGTATTTGAAGGATTGTTACATGAAAGTGGGAACAAATCTTAAGCGCACAAAAATCATCAGAATGTGTGTGTGTGTGTGTGTGTGTGTGTGTGTGTGTGTGTGTGTGTGTATTGGGCTATGCTTTATTGAAAAGTATTAATGATAAATAATACCAAAATTCAGATGAGCATTTCCCTTCCTCCCACCATCTTTTAAAAATAAAGTTCAATTTTTTCCTTACTTGGATCCTGCTGGTGCTGAAATGACTGCATCCACTGTTGTTGATTCAAAGGCCACTGTTGCCAAGGCTGTCCTCCTTGGTCCCACATTTTTGCTTTATAAATTATATTTTCTATCTTCAATGAATCAAATACAAAAGCAAAAGCAATAGTTATGTAATTTTAAATAGAACTGTATTAAGTTCAACACATCTAAAATTATTACATGATACATTTATGTGATCAAAGTTCTAAAATTCTGATCAACAGGTTGCCAGAGGCAACTGCAATTTTCAAGCTAAAACGCAAAAAGGAAATGTTCATGGTAATGCTATGTTATAGTTTTAATGATTAATGACCTTAAAGAGAGAGGTTAAATTTGATTCAATATGCTCTCATGGATATCTAATAATAAATCAGTTTTAACATTCACAACAAACATTATTTTCAAATTTTTTTCATCCCAAGTCTCCCCTAAGTCTCATAAATCCAACCTTCCATATCATTCCTCTAACACTTCTACTCATTACTGTAATTCACTTATCCCATCACATCATAACAGACTTCTAAAGTAAGGACAAGTAATTAGCCCAGGGAAGTGAAAGTTTCTTGATCATCCAGGATGGAATTTATACAACCAGCATAAAACACTTTTTCTCCTTTTCTCTGCAACAGTATTAGAACACTTGTTTCCAATAACAGATTCCTGATCCCCAAAGCTGAGAAATATTGTGCCAAAGAATGTAGTTCAAATTACTATCTTTTATCTCCTATCATTAGTGACTAAAGTCTGTTTTGTAGTGCCAACAGAGCATTCTACTAAGATACTAGCAGACCCTAGCAAGAGTAGGCACTAAGCAGTGACTAATTTTTTTTTTTTAACCAGGCCAGTAATTCCATTGGTATAGCAAACATGAGATGAAGAAATTCTCTCTATCAATGCAGATCAACATTTACTTTGCAGTTTATGGCCATAAGGTTGCCTATGGCACTCAGAGGCTCAGTAATTGAGAATAACTCTCTTTCCATGATGCCGTATTTCCTCTTTTGCAGAAACCAATTTATTATGGTGCCCCCAATTTCTAGAGATCTTTTAATTTTTCTTTATCTTCCTTTTACTTTCTCACTTTTCTATTCTTTTCTTCTCACCTGCTTATGCCTCAGGCCCACCAGTAACACCCACGGCTATTCTTTAACTGGTTGGTTACATACCAAGCTAAGGATCAGGCTGCTAAAAGTAGCTTTGGCTCATCCATGATCCCACCCCTGGGGGTTAGCATAGTTATATGACTATGGTCAAATCATAAACTCAGCTAGTTTCAGTTTCATCTCTAAAATGGATACGATACCTGTTGTACACCTCTCTCTCTCTTTCACATGCACACTCATACACACACACACACACACACACACACACACACACACACACACACTCACAGAGTTGTTGCTGTTGTTCAGTCATGTCCCACTCCTCATGACCCCATTTGCGGTTTTCTTAGCAAAGATACCAGAGTGGTTTGCCATTTCCTTCTCCAGCTCATTTTACAGATAAGGAAACTAAGGCAAACAGAATTAAGTGACTTGCCCAGGCTTACATAGTAAGTGTATGAGGCCAGATATGAACTCAGGAAGATGAGCCTTTCTGACTCCAGTCCCAGCACTCTATGCACTGTACCATTTAGTTGCCTATATATACATACACACACACAGTAGTAAAATAAGTAATATATGTAATAAATATGAAGTAAATGCTTAATATAAGTAAAGTGCTTTGCAAACCTAAAAGTGCTATAGAAATCAGGTAGAAATTTTGCTTATACCTTTTAATTAAAAAGGCTATTTTGGTAACAATTACAGAAGTGAAAAATAACATTTGGTACGAATACAAAATCAGCTATTAATATTGACCTTAAATGTTTGCCTTCCCGTGAAAACCTCGGCCGCTTCACAGATGCATAAGGATCATAGCAGCAAGTTTATCTTCATCCTGAAATTAAAAAAAAAATAACTAGCAAACAATTGTTTTCCCATTACTCAAACAAATCTGACGAATGTACCCTCCAAAGAATCTGACAAAATAACCTTAAAAATTTTTTGAATTTTTACTTCAATTTTTTTTGGGGGGGGCAGGGGAGGAGAAAACATTTTTTAAAAAGATATGTAAAGTAAGCATTAAGCAAGTGAAAAGAATAGACCAAAAATGAAAAGGTAGAATTTTTCCATATTCTCATGATTCAAAATACACTTCTTTTAATTATTATAATCAAAAAACAAACTTACATAATTTAAAGAGTACATCACCATTAGACGAAAAAAACATGTTTTTAAAAAAGACTTAATATTTCATTATTTCAGCACAAGCAACTAGGTAAAAAGCAAAGAAAGCGGCATCAATTCAGGTGTTTCTCTATGTAAGGGTGTATATAAAATATGATAAACCTTGAGTAAAAAGACTCAGGCCCTATAAATGGATTAACTTTTTTCATGTATAACTAAAAGGTTTCTTTTCAAGTAGGGGTTGTTTTATTCACAGTATCTGTATAAAGCCAGTCACATAGGACATAACTAATAAAATATCTATTAATTGACTGATTTGCTTGTTCAATTTGGTTCCACCTATCTCACTTGTTTTGACAGGGTGTTTCTAGGAACTGGATAAACCACCTCCAGAGAAAGAACTGATGGGAGTCTGAGTGCAAACTGAAGCATTTTTTAAACTTTATTTTTCTTGATTTTTTTTTTCTTTGCAACATGACAAATATGGAAACGTTTTGCATGATTTCATACATATGATTGATATATCGTATTGCTTGCCTTCTCAATGGGGGAGGGAGAAATGGAAGGGAGAGGATTTGAAGCTCAAAACTTTTCTGAAAAGAATGCTAAAAATAAACAATAAATTTGAAAAATAAAATACCATCCTCTCTCCCCTCCCCCACTAATCTGCATAGAAAGGAGAAATACACTCTATTAGCTATCTTTTCCATAGTCCTAAATAGAAGTATAAGCAAATCACCTAATAAGGGTAATGCTTCTTAAATAAACTCCTAAAAAGCTGGTACTATGTTTAATTTCCTTTACAAAGAATCTACTAACAATGACCATAGGAAAAAATATCCAAATTACTAACAAGAGAAATCCAATAATTAAAGCAACTACTTTTAATTAAAGTTTCTACTTCAAACCCATCATAGTGTCAAAATTTTAAAAAATGAAAAACGTTGGAGGGGTTATGGGAAAAAAGTCACACAATGATTGGTTGAGCTGTGAAAGTGGTATAGTCATTCCGGTAAGCAATTTGGAAGGAGGTCCCAAAGTTATTAACTCGAGGCAATATCCTTTGATTCAGTGATACAGTTAAAGTGTACCATTAGAGACATGAAAGTCTTGGGGTATAGATTAAGATATCTATTTTTTGGACATGGCCAATGGAAACATTTGTTTTGTCTGATTATGCATATTACAAGAGTTTCAATTTTTCTATTTTCAAGTAGTAGAAGGGTGAAAGAGACTAGTTTTTTCTATTAATTACAAAAAATTAATAATCTAGCAATCTTACTTGTAAGCGCATACCTTATATATCTTTTGCTACTGACCATTTTCTCTAAGTGCTACTTCAAATATTTTAAGATCATCTCCTTTAACTCACTATAATCCAATTTGTATTCCTTTCATTCTAGTTCCAAAGGAAGTAGCAAAACGCCCTGAGGGAGAGAGAGAAGGCAGCATGTGCCAGGGAAGTCAAAACACCATTATTCTTATACTGACCATCTTTCCCCTCAAACCCAAATATGGAAAGCCCTGAATTTTGAACTCAAGAGCCTTGGGAATACCAGTGACCACCCCACCCAAAACCACCGTCCCGGCTTCCAGCATCCCACAACCACGGATGACTCTAACCACCAACGCTTGCTGACCAACTGCACAGGATAGACAGAAAGGCACAGGAACTCTGGGAGGGCCAGCACCCCACCCCAAAATCCCACCTCCACTTCTACTTCAAGCCTAGCACTCATAACCATCACCTGTGGAAACAACTCCTATGGACAAGGGGCTTGCCATCCCCACCAACTGTTAGTCATCTGCCACACACACAGCAGGCAAAGCAGCCTACCTGAAGCAGCAAGGTACCCTGGGGGAAGAGAAAGGAAGCAATATGTGCCAGGCAGATCAAATAGACACTCCTACTTTAATATCTCCCCTCAGACTCTGATGGGGACAGCCCAGTACCATAAGAACCTAGGGCTCTTACAGCCTTGGGAATAACAATGCTTCCAGTGCAGAGGCTTCAGTAATCATCCTAAGCAAGCAACCTCTGTGGAGACCCAGGCTGGCAACTGCTCCTACAGAAAAGAAAGTTCTTGTATCCAAAATCCTTAATGTTGAAAAATGTTTCAACATTAGAAACCTGCAAGATACTATCAATGGAAATTACATTTAAAAAGAGGCATTGACATCTGGAGCTAGCTCCCACTAACTTGTTAAATCTTCAGGTGAGCATTTATGCATTTGAAATCAGCAAATGCTACAAACCACTGTTTTACTGATTGGCTAGACTTAATTAAGTGAGAAAAGGTTATTAATTCAGATTAAATTTAAAAGTGTGTCCTGCTCAGTATACCAATTACCCATGGGACTTTTCCATCTAACTAGTAAATGAAACTTTCCATATGTGTTTTCTCCTGGATTAGAATGGAAGCTCCTTGAGAAAAAAAACTGTCTTGATTTTCTATTTGTATCACCAGCATCTAGCACAGTGCTTTGCACATAAGTGCTTAATGCCTCATTCATATATTCCACTATCAACCAGTTGCCAATGACGTATTTATGGTCCATGTAGAAAAAAACTTTTCAGTAATCATTCTAGTCAATCCCTTGGTAGTATTTAACACTGTTTATTATGTTCTCCCCTGATGCCTCTTAGACTTAAGTTTCTAAGGCACAACTTTTATGACTAGTCAATATTCTTTTCTTCCAATTCTCCTTAAGCCTAAAATAGTCAAAAGACTATAAGCTAAAGGAGGTCAGCGTATTCTAAGTGGAATCCAGACTGTGGCCTTAATTTTGTAACTAGCTCCTTATTCTCTCAACTTTGGACTTTTACTCATTATTATAAAAATAACCTTATGGGTTTACAAAGTACTTTCCACCTGTGACATAGGTAGTACAAGTATAAGGTGTCCCAAAAGCCTTCAAACTTAAAACCAAATGAAACTTTTTGGGAAATCCTACATGGTCTTCAAGCTTTATGGGTGGTTTTTTTTCCCCTAATTTTATTTTTTTCAATTAATAAAAATTCATCTTCTCTCTCTCTCACCTCTCCCTGACATTGAAAAGGAAAAAATGAAACCCTTGTAACAAATATTTAGTCAAGCAAAACAAAATTGCACTGTAGTGCCGGTCCAAAAAAAAAAAAAGTGAATCTGCCTTAGTCGACCACTTCCCTATCAGGGATGCATCATCAGGGGTCTGATGGAATCATGGTTGCTCACTGAATTAGATCAGAGTTTTTAAGTGGTACAAAGTTGCCTGTCTTTATAATACTGTTATTACTGTATAAAATGCTCTCCTGGTTCTGCTCCTACTTCACTTTACATCACTCCAAACATGTATTTCCAGGTTTCTCTGATACTGTCTCCATCAGTTCTTACAGCACAACAGTATGTCATTACATTCATATATCATAATTTGTCCAGTCATTCCCCAAATCATGAACATCCCATTTCTAGTTTTGTGCTACCACAAGAAGCTTATTTTTTAAAAAAACATATCATATTCTTTCTGCCTTTGTTGATCTCTTTCTAGTGTAAAGTTAGTGGTAACCATTAACTTCATCAATGGGTCATTGGGTATATAGAGTTTGGTAACTCTTGGGCACAGTTCCAAATTCATTTCCAAAATGGCTCTACCCCTACCCTGCATTAAAGTGTGCATATTTTCCCAAAGTCCCTTCAGCATTTGTCATTTTCCTTTTCTTTTGTCAACTTTACCAAACTAATTTGAGGTGGAAATTCAGAGTTGCTTTCTTTAGCATTTCTCTATTAGTAATTTGGAGCATTTTTTTCATATGGCTATTAATATCTTAGATATTTTACTCTGAAAACTCCCTGGTCATATTCTTCGATCATGTATCACCTGGGCCATAGCCTCTTATTCTAACAAATTTGAATCAGTTCCCTATATATCTTAGAAATGTGATACTTATCAGAAAAATGATGACGCAAAGATTGTTTCCCTTTAACCTGTTTCTCTTCTCATTTTAGCTGCATTGGTTTTGTTATGAAAAAGCATTTTAATTTCATATAATCAAAATTATCCATTTTACCTTTTGTGAGTCTCTCTATGCCTTGTTTGGTTATGAACTCTTCCCCTATCCATAGATCTGACAAATAATTTTTTTCTAGCTCTTATAATTTGTTTATGATGTCACCCTTTATGTCTTAGTCATGTACCCATTTGGAACTTATCCTGGTATACAATGGTGAGAAATTAGTCTGTAGCTAATTTCTGGTAGACTGTTTTTGTTTTTGTTTTCCCAGTTTTCCCAGCAGTGTTTCTCAGAAAGGGATATCTTAACCTCAAATATTTGAGATTTTTGGATTTATCAAACACTGGGTTATTCTACTCATTTGCTTCAGTATTTAGTATACTGAATCTGTTCCACTGATCAACTTAGTTGCTTAACTAATACCAAATTGTTTTAATGATTATTGTTTCATATTATAGTTTGAGAGTTGGTACTACTAGGATTCCTTCCTTCTGACCTCTTGTTCCTCTAGTTGAGATGAACACTGTTGTCGATTTTTTTAAGCCCTGGAAGACAATTCTTTAGTAGTTTTATTAGCATGGCAATGAATAAGTAAATCACTTTTTTATTTTATTTTTTGGCCTGCCAATGATCAACAAAAGTATATTTCTCCATTTATTTAGGGGTGTCTTTTATTTGCGTGGCAAAGAGTGACTTGTAGTTGTACTCATACGGTTGCTGGGTATATCTTGGCAGGCAGATTTCCAAGAATTTAATATATTCCATAGTTATTTAAAATGGGATTTCTCTTTCTAGGTTTAATTGGTAATATAAAATAAGTAGATGGCTTAACATGAGTTTATTTTATCTTGTAACTTTGATGAAGTCAATGGTTTCAATTAATTTAGTTGACTCTAGGATTGTCTATTTAAATTTTCATCTTCAACAATGGATAATTTTGTTTACTTTTTACCTGTTTCTCTTACTGCTAGCTAGCATAATAACAAATAATAATGGTGATAACTGGACATCCTTGCTTTAAACCAACTCATTGAAAAAGCCTCAATTTTATCTTCATTATAAATGCTGACTCACAGTTTTATATAAATACAACTTATATTAATTAAGGAAAGATGTTTATTCTTATATTTTCTCATATTCTTAACAGGAATGGGTGTTGTTATCTTATCAAAAGGCTTTTCTGTATATACTGATATGATCGTGTCTTTTATTGTTTATATTATTAATATGGTAAATTATGCTTATAGTTTTCCTAATGTTGACTAACCCTACATTCCTGGCATAAATCCCACCTGGTCACTGTGTATAATCTCTGTGATATATGTTGCTGAAATCTCCTCAATAATACACTATATAAATTTTCACATCAATATTCGTTAGGAATATTGCTCTACGATATTCTTTCTCTGTTTTGACTCTCCCTGGTTTAGGTATCAAGACCATATTTGTATCACAGAAAAAAAATGGTAGGAACCCCTCCCCTTTTAATTTTTCAAACAGTTTTTATAATACTGGGATTGATCATTCTTTAACTATTTGATAGAAGTCACTCACAGATCCATCTGGTCCTAGGTCTTTTTTTTTTTCTTTTAAGAGCTCATTTATGGCTTGTTCAATTTCTTTTTCTGAGATTGGGCAATTTGACCTCAGAAACTTACTAGCTGTGTAATCCTGGGCCAGTCACTTAACCCTGTTTGCCTCAGTTTCCTTATCCATAAAAAGGGGATAATAATAGCAGTTCCTATTTCCCAAAAGTTGTTGTGAAGATAAAATGAGATAACAATGGTAAAGTGTTTAGCACATAAATGTTAGCTATTACTTTCCTCGCCCAGCCCCAAACAACCCAGCCTCAAGTTTTACGTATTAAATGATTTGTATGCTTCCAATTTTATCTCTTCTTTGACCTTAAGAATTCCTCTTTTAATGTTTAATTACAATTTTTTAATTTGTTGGTTTTCTAGAGTTTTTTGGTTGCATGCCCCATTAGCTGATCTGTTCCCTTTTGTTGACAGAAGTGTTCAGAGATATACATTTTTCCCCTTAAGAATGCTTTAGTGGCATCCCTTAAACTATTTCTATGATTTGTTCTTTGGCCCACCGTGTCTACAGGATTAGTCTCCAATTAATATGTTTCTTCAGTGGTCTTTTATTGAATAGCATTTTTATCACATTGTAGTATGTAAAAGATGTGGTTGATACTGTTTGTAGGGTTTTTAATGCCCTGAGACATGATCAGTCTTTGTAATGATTCCAAGCACAGCTGAGAGATAGGTATACCTTTTTCTAGTCTATTCAATAACCTCTGAGTTTATCATATCTATCTTTTCTAAAATACTATTGAGATCCTTAAACTGTTCATTTCTTTGTTAGATTTATCAAATCTTTGGTTAGACTTAATTTCTTTTTTTTTTTTTGAGGCAAACAGAATTAAGTGATTTGCCCAGGGTCCAACAACTAGTAGTATCAGAGACTAGATTTGAATTCAGGAAGATGAGTCCCTATCCACCGTGGCACTTGGCTGCCAAAATGTCTATGATACTTTTCAGCAAAATGTAGTTTTCCTGTTTACCTCTTTTAATTAAGCATACTGTTGCTGTTGCTTTGTCTGAAATCATGATTGCTATTCTTCCTTGCCTTTCATCTTTAAGCTGAAGGATACTACATTTTGCTCCAGGCCCTTATTTTAACTTAGTGTATCTTGGTTTTAAGTGTGTTTTTTGTAAACAATATACCCTTGGATTCCCCTTTCTAATCTGCTGAGCTAATTCCATTTCATGGGTGAATTCATCCCTTTCCTATTTATGATCATTAGCTGTCTATCTGCTTTCATTCCATTCTCTTATACTCTTCCTTTTCTTTGTCACTCTTTTTGGTTCCTGAGGAGTGTGCTCAACACCAGCATTGTAGGTTGATGCTGATTCTGCTCTCCTGT
>CM053627.1:144410684-144429319 GCA_028646595.1 Phalanger gymnotis | reverse complement strand
CAGGAAGACCTGAGCTTAAATCCAGTTTCATACACTTATAATGAATGGGAAAGTCACTTAACTTCTCTTTGCTTTGGTTTCCTCAACTGTAAAATGAGAATATTCAATAGCATCTACCTACCAGGGCTGCTGTGAGGATCAAATGAGATAATATTTGTAAAAGTCTTGAGCCTGAGCACAGTACCTGGCACAGAGTAGGTGCTATATATTAATCCCCCCCCCTTATAGTTAGAAATACATGAGACTAGTAAAAAAGCAACTGCTGTTACTATGAAGAAATGACACTGGTAGTGGGCAAAGCAATAAAAAGATCATTTTTTAAATTTGAAAACAAAACCAAAAAAAGATAATTTCTACTGAAGAAATTCACTTTTTCATTCAAGGCTATACAAAAATCAAAGTATGCCTGTAAGACCTGAGCATAATACACAGACAATATAACTTCCTCTAAAGAAAAGTTTGGAGGCTTTTTTTTTTAACTTCCAGTGATTCTGGAAATCTTGCCCTCTGTGAAGTAATAATGAATTCGGATAAATATACTGATATACTGAAAAGTTCTAGAATTTACAAAAATTCCCAATTGGGGCTAGAATATTGAAACAAATCCTAAGTCATGAAAGGCTAAGAAATTTATCCTAAAGATGCATCAGTAGTGGCCTGGGAATTCATCTGCCTTGAACTCCAATGAAAACCTATTAGGTAACAAAGAATGTGTCTTATCTTGTGAAGTCACTTGATTTCGTGATCTCAGTGTCAAATTGTGCAAAACAAGTGATTTCAACAGATGGACAAGTTGTGTTTATATCAAGACAGGTAGTGCAGTGAATAGAGTGCTAGGCCTAGAGTCAAGAAGACCTGAGTTCAAATTTGGTCTCAGAGATTTACTAGCTGTGTGAGCCTAGGCTTAACCTGTTTGCCTCAGTTGCCTCCACTATAAAATGGGGACAATAACAGCACCTACCTCCCAGGAGTGTTGCGATGATCAGATGAGATAATATTTGTGAAGTACTTGGCACAGTGACTGACACTAAATTGTTTCTTTAGTCTTACCCTTCCTCAATAAATTTAATCTACTTTGTCCCAGTTAATTTGAACACCACAGCAGCCCTGAACCTAGAGATTTAAATAAGAAATAAAATATGGAGGGACAGTCAAAAGGTTCTGAAATAGCTTCCCAGCTGAATTCCTGCAACTCTTTTTCCCACTTGCCTGCTCTTTAAATGTAGTAGACAGAGGACTTGGACTTAGGAAGAATGAGCCTTCCGGAACTTGCTGTGTGACCCTGGGAGAGTCAACTAAGCTCCTATCCTCAGGTTCCTCATCTTCAAAATGAGGGTAATAATAGCACCAACCTCCTAGGGTTATTGTGAGGACCAAATGAAATACTATAAATACAGTATTTTGCAAACCTTAAAACACCACATAATTTCTAGTTACTATTATTGCTGAAGGTAGAGAGGTGGCACAATTGATAACAGCCCAGAACTAGATGCAGGAAGACTCATCTTCCTGAGCTCAAATCCAGCCTCAGACGCTAGCTATGTGACTCTGGGCAAGTCACCTAACCCTGTCTGACTCCATTTTCTTATCTGTTAAACGATCTGGAGAAAGAAACGGCAAACTACTACAGTATCTTTGCCAAGAAAACCACAAATGGGCTCATCAAGAGTTGGACACAACTGAAATAATCGAATAAATTATTATTGAAAAATGTATCACCCCTCCCCCCGTTCCTTGCCCTCAAGTTTTGTCTTTTCATCCTTTTCTCTAGCTTCGACTTCCTCTACCTCTTTAAACTTTTTTCCATGTTCTCTTTTATCTATGTCCACATAGGTACAGCAATCATCTCATCTCAGATTTTCCGTAATAGTACAGATTTAAAATACAAAGTTCCATTCAATGGGGGGAAAAAAGTCTATCAAATCCTGTGTCTCTGAGGTTGTTGATTCACAGAACATGATTAAAATAATTAAAAGGCACTCCCCATAATTAGGGAGGCTATATGAAAGGAAGAAATCCTTATTCTTTCATATTCATTCTATTTCAACTGCTATCAGTGCCTTACAGCAGTATATCTGGAAAAAAAGTTCTTAGTCTGGGTCTACAGGTGACTCTTGGATAAATTTCAGAGGATGCCAGGAAGTGGAATAGATAAGAAAAAAATTACTTCTTTATTTTCACTAACCTCTAAATGACATTTAATGTTTCCTTCAATTGTTCAAGACATTATTCTAAGGAGTCCACAGGCTTCAAAATATTGTCAGAGGTCCATGATACAATAAAAATTTAAAAGCCCTGCCCTAAAAAGGACAAGACTGATCTCTTCCAATTCAGTTCCACACTGATACAGAGTAAACTACATACAGCTATCCATTCCTATCTAACGAGGCCAGGTTAAAAGTCTGGTTGGGAAAGAAACCAAACATGATTCTTAGGCCCCTTTTTGTGTTCCACTAAATGAATAGGAAATGTAAAGTCAGAGTTTAGAAGAGATGAAAGGATCTTCATATTTCTAAATCGGGGTAGGTAGGTGGCACAGTAGACAGAGTGCCAGGACAGGAGTCAGGAAGATCTGTGTTCAAATCCTGTCTCAACTAGCTCAATCTGTATGCCTCAGTTTCTTCATCCATAAAATGGAGATAATAAAAGTACCTGCCTCACAGGGTTGTTGTGAGGATCAAATGAGCTATTTGTAAAGCATTTAGCACAGTACCAGGCACGTAGTAAGCATTATATAAATGTTAGTTGTTATTGTTTCCAAACAAGTCAAAAGAGTCAACATCACCTATTCTGTTAAGTGGCACCATTAGTAGTAATGTAAAAAAATTTTTCAATTAATTAATTTTATTGTAAGAATTCTACAATACTTTTTGTTTTTAAGTGAGGGGTTCAATCACTAGTTTGTGATTCATTCATATGGCATATCATGCACTATTTTGTGTCATTTCTCATAATGTTGGTTTGAACTACTAACTCACTCTTTTATATAATTTTTCAAATTTCTTGCCTCCAACATTTTAAGTTTTTTTGAGAGTAAGGATCATGTCTTACATGTCTCTGGCATCACCCATGATAACTAAGACAATATCCTGACTATATTAGGCAAACCAAAAATTTGTTGATCCACTGTTACCAAGTAATTACTTTAATTTCCATGGGAATTACTGCCTTTTAAATATTTTTACATTGACTAAATTTTGCCCTGAATCCCTTGTTATGTTCCCAGAGAGCTATCCTTTATAATGAAGAAGAGAAAATGAGAAAAAGAATTCAGTAAAACCAATCACATCTCTGCGAAGGAATAGGTGATGTGTGTTCTCAAATTTGTACTTTGGGGCCACGTAACAATTACATTCTAATGGTACTTTGTTTGCTCTATAAAATCATATTAAAAATAAACAGCTACTTTAATTTTAGACAGTTGAAAATGAATTCTCAATAATTTTCCATTATTTTAGCCTCACTCCCATAGGTATAAAGGCCAGGCTAGTTCCAAAAACTTTAAACAGCTCAGGTGACCAGAATTTTTCTGACAGAAGTCACCTCATTTTGATTAGATGAGCTAACAGTAAGCTACCACTTTCCCTGAGAAACTTGTAGAATTTGGGAAAACACTATCTCCAGTGGAATATGAAAATTAATTACCAAGAGCTGCAACAGATTGTATACAATGAGACACACAATCTATCACAACATTACACAGCTTCAGAAGTGAAGAGAACCTTTCCCACAATCACTAAGATGATCTCATTTCATTTTCTCTTTAGGCTAAAGTTCCAGTAGATCAATATTTAGTTTGGGAACCCTAAATTTACTGATTTGGCTGTCTATCATTATCATTAGCAAAATACAAAGGCAATCATTTAATCTGACTTTTAGGAGGAAAAGAAAATCCGAATTAGATGTCCCGATATGGAGCCCATCTATCCTTGACTGATAAAACAGGACCAGTGTTTGCCTTCTACTATGAAGAGGAAGTGAAACCAAGAAAAAGTTCCAAATAAAAACTAAATTTTAACTGCAGTGAGATTCTTTACTCACAAAAGAAGCATGAAGTTCACATCACAGTAACGTAGAGGTAGAAGATGGCTAATTTTAGTCCTGACTCTATCACTTACAAGCTATGGGACTTTGTGAAAGTCTTAAACTTTCTGAAAGTCTTAAACTTTCTGAGCCTCAGTTTCATTACCTCTATTCCTATGGGGCTGTTGTTACAATCAATTCAATGAAATATAAACTGCAAAAACTAACGCTGGATAAGTGGAAATTAAGTGCAGACACTCAGAGAATCCAGGATGAGCTGAGGCAGAGCAAACCTCATCTAATCATTGAAAACTCAAGTCTACGTTGACTGTCTCCTTTGGGACTTGGTGTAGATTTAAAGTAATGATATTGGGGAAGAGAAGCTCCAGAGAAACCAATGTGAAGACTCTTTGAAGAGAAAAAGGGTTGCAGTCACTGCATTTTGTACGGTGTATGCTATATGTATACCTGACCCCTATTGTATTCTAAGTTTGAGCATACTCTTCAAATGAATTCTGTGTGTCTGTGGGTCCCTTCCAGCTCTCAATCAATTATACTATTGGACAACCTCCAAAAAAAAAAATTAAGTAAGTATAGCACCCTGTAATCATAATGGGTTAATATGACTTATCAACTAAAATTAAAATCTTATTATCTACCACTAGATGTCACAAAATTAAAAGGAACCTCTGGGCTCATCTAGTTCACCTTACAGAAAAGAAAACTGAGGCCCAAGAAGGTTAAATGTCTCCTGCAAGATCCTACAGGTAGCCTGTATTTCGGACAGGATTTAAACTCAAGTCTTCTGACTCCCAGAGCTGGTGGTCTTTCCACTGTACCAGTTGTCTCATAACACTCTGAAACAAAGTGTAATGCTTTTCACATCAAACTTCACAAAAGAGTACTAAATTTCACAGGGCCAATACACTTCTTTAACCTACGCCATTTTGTAAAAAAAAGTAACTGAAGAAAATAACAAAAAATTCTAATTCTGTGCTGGTTAGTCCTTAACACAGGAGTAATTAATTTGCCCACTTTATTTGCCTAGTAAACAAAATTGGGTAATAGTAGCTTGAAATGTGGTGGGTGACAAGTTTACTCGACTAAGTTTCAGAACATTTTAACTAAACTTGAACTGAATTGTAACAGTGACAAAAATATAGCAAATAAAAGTAACTAATAAGAAAGTGAGGACAGTTGCAAGAGCTTTTGATTGCAGCTTATTTCTTAAAGCATGATTATATTATATCCTCCCTCAACAAATATTATTCAAAAGATCGGATACCAGCAGTTTTTTGGATTTTTTTTTTTTGCTTCAAAGTGGTACAGTAGATAGCATATTGGATTTGAATCAGTTCTTTCAAGTCGGGCTTCAGATACTTACTAGCTGTGTGATCCTAGTTTCTAAGATGAAACAACTGTAAAGTGCCATGCAAACCTTAAAACGCTATATAAATGCTAGCTATATAAATACTAATGTACTGCTATCAATAAACGGTCTGTGCTGGGCTAAAATGGTTTCGTATGGATTGGGGGCTTTTTAGGGGGAGGGGAACTTAATGTAATAATCATTTTTATTTGAATGACCAAAAGCAAGTGTCAGCTTACACAGTAAGTTGGCCACCACATACGGAAAGCCTCCAGAGAGCTGAGTTACTGGAAAAAAAAAACCATGGGGACAAAAGAAACAACATTACATGAAACTTTCTGACAGCTAAAAGCTTACAGTGTAACAGAGAAGACAGGGTAAAAACCCATGAAACACAAATAGTACCTTGGGACCTGATCAAAATCCAGCGTTTCCTCGGAGTGTGGGACAGGCACCTCTTAAGGGTACCAGACAAGAACTGCAAAAGGCGCTCCAGGGTCTTCTACTATGCACATGCGTGTACGCTGCCGCCGTGTATCCTCCAGCACCCGCCCCCCCATCCGCCTCACCAGGGTGTTCCCAGCGCGCACGCGCAGTACTCAACGGCCAGCCCGGAACCTGACAATTATCCTCCTCTTATCTAAGGGACTTGCCCCGAGAGCTGAGGTAGCATTCCTGCTGGCGGGGATGCATCCCCGTCGCAGAGGGCGCTGCTGCTACAACTAGGCCTAACTGCTACCACAGTCACCTCCTCCTGGGGGATGAGGTGGATGGGCATGGAAGCATTTGGCGGCCGCCGCAGGCGACGCACACAACCCGTTTATAACGCCATGCTGCTTACTCCACGAGGCCCGTATTGGAAGGCAGCGGCCTAGGGAGTCTCAGGGTGTAACAGTTCTCTATCACTCACCCACTCTGTCTCCGGAACACCGCAGCCGATGCGGTCGCTACAGCGTCTTCTCCACCCCCTTCACTCCTTCCACTTCTTCTCGAACAAGACAAGATGGCGCCAGAGCGCTGTCACCCGGAAGCAAATGTTGACAACATCCGGTCCGTCACACAAGCCATGTTCAACCCGCTGGGCCGGAGGGCACGTGACTCGTTCTACGTTTGCCCTAGCGTAGGCCTCCGTGCTGGGTGCTAGCGTTCTGTCGCCCAGTTTTTCGTCATTTATATCACCAAGTTGGAACGCCTAATGACGTACCCGCTCTGGATGGCTTCGCCACGGCCCTTAACAGACGCTCCATTTCATAGTTTCATTTCCCTCTTCCATCTTTAGTGTGGGCAACCAGTGAAATGCGTGTGTCCTTACGAATGAGGGCGGGAAGCGGGGAGGAGTCGCTATGGGGAGTCTCCTTCGGCAGGGGGAGGAAGTTAGGAAGCTGCTCCACAGTTGTTTCTTGACTCCGGGCTTGCCCTTGCGGCAGTAGTCTTTATGCTTCTTGAACTACAGACAGCTGCTTGGGTCAAACACACCTCACCAGCGGGCTCCCCAGGAAGATCCGAGCCGGGAGGCTGAGGAGCAGAGGGGAGACTCGTCCCCACGTGGACTTACCACGAACAGCTTTCCTGTAGACGCGCTCTGTGACAGCGTCCTCCGCTGGCTCTTGGCCCCGGAGAAAGGCCAACCCCAGAAGGGAGAAGCGCCTAGGATTTTGGCCGCAGCACGCTGGCCCTACTTAACCCTAACTGGGTGTTGTCAACGTCACCCTGAAGCATGCTCAGCTCTGCTGCCACCTAGCGAGAGGTCCCCTTAAGAAAAGGGGGAGCACACAACTTGACTAGTGTGTAAATTAATTCAATGCCAAGTTATACATGGAAGTTATATGAGATTCCGTGCCGTCTTGGGGAGGGAGGGAAGAAAATCTGGAACTCAAAATTATGTAAAACCGTGTGTTGCAAACTAAAAATAAAAAATATATAAAAATTTAAAAATTTTTAAAAAAATAAAAAAAGAAAGGGGGGAGCATCTAGCTGGGTGAATTCTGCTGCTGCTGCAGCGCCTACCATTAGCTCCCGGCTGGGCTCGGACACCTTACACGAAATGGGCTTTGTAATTAATAAATAAAAATGGTTTCAGTACCCAGTATTTTAATTTGAGCTACCTGGCTTGCTGTGCAGCCCTCAGTTTGGGAAGCTTCTTGTTCTGACCCTCTTAGCAGAGGCAGTCAACAACAGTGGAAAAAACTGGATTTGGAATTAGAGAACTTGGGTGTGAATTCCAACTCTGACTGTGAGCAAGTCGCTTAACCTCTCTGAACCTCAGCTGCTTTTTTTGTAAAATGAAAGGGGCGCTAGATGGCCTTTAAGAACCTATCTTTAAATCTACAATCCCAAGTCTAGTTCGGTTCACTGCAAAGAGAAAAGCTGCCTGTAGTGTATTTTGGGTTTGTTCGCTGAATATCTGGAATCCAAAAGAAAAAAACTTTGGAGAACCACAAGTATCTGAAGGGAAATTCATTATTCTATTTGGATATTGCTTATATTCATTGGCAAGAATATCTATTTTAACCTTTATGTTATAATATACTGCACTCTGAAAAGTGAAATCCATCGAAATAGTTAAAAGAAATATGAAATGAACTATGTCCAAAACATCCAAACCTGCTCCTAAAAATGTCTTTTTAATTCCTTCTTCTTGTACCTAAGATATTCTAATCTATAATGTAAGTTTTTAATTATGTGACACAAAGAAGAAAATAATAATCTTAACGTGAAATGAGGCATGAATTATATATTCGGAGATTCTCCCAGAGCATTAGGTAAAAACAAAGTTATAAGCCAATGGGGATAAGGGGGAGAGGTGGTGGCACCTGGCGGTAAAAACCTGTAAATCCTGTTAACAGAGAATCTGAAGCTAGTGGATTGCTTAAGCTTGGGAGTTCTAAACTGTATTAGGACTAAAATAATCCCAATCTGCACTAAATCCAGAATGATTATGGTAAGCTCCCAGGAGCAAGGGGCTACCAAGATGCTTAAGAAGGGGCAAACTGGCCCAGGTCAGAAACAGGGCAATCAGAACATCTGTACTGATCATTAGTGGGATTGGACTTGTGAGTTCCCACTTCACTTCCAGCAAGATATGGAGACAATCTCAAAAAAGAATTATGATATAAATGGTTTTGTACATTTTAAATTGAGCTGAGAAGAACCTGGGCCAAAGAGTAGGGACAAGCGTTTGCTCCTATTATGACAATTTCCTAAACTATCTATAGCAATAGCAGCCATTACCTATAGTGATTAGGCTGACCCTTATAGCATCCCTCCTACTTTACTTTATTCTACTACAGAGTACAAATGTGAAATTCAAAACCAGGCAAGTTAAGTGATTTTCCCCAAGCCACAAAAAATAGTAAGTGTTAAATATAGTTTTTGAACACAGGTCCTTTGCTTTCTCAACCAGTACTCTTACTACTATACTCCTTATTTTCCAGATGAGAAAATTGAAGCCCAGAAAGGTTGTGACTTGCCCAAGTCACTATATAAGTAGCAAGTAATAGAAATGGGATTTCTAATCCAGGTCCTCTGATTTTGAAATCAGTGTCCTTTTCCATTGAACCACATTGCCTCTGCTACCATATTTCCTCTTGCCAAGTCATATAGGCTTGGAGAGCTAGAATGTGTGCAGGCATACATTTGCCCACTTCCTTTAAAGAGACCTCTGCTTTTGACTTTGGCATGAAGAGAGAGAGAAGGGAAATCCTTCCTGGTGGCTTCATGCTTGTCACACCATGTGGTAAAGGAGCAGCAGCAGAAGGGGTATTTTGCTCTACTAGCTTCTCTCTAGGTTTTTGGGACACCAATTACTCCTATCTGACTGCTTCTCAGTTTCCTTCACTGGATCTTCATGCACACCATGCCCTTCAACCATAGGTGTCCCAGTGGGTGCTGTCCTGGACCCACTTTTCCCTCTATATTACTTCTCTTGGTGACCTCATCAGCTATCATCGATTTAATTGTGATTTCCATGCTAATGATTCTCAAATCTACCTGACCTACCCTAATCTTTCTGCTGAGTTCCAATCCCATACCTCCATCTGCCTTTCAGACATCTCAAACTGAATGTCCAGTAGACATCTTAAACTCAACATGTCCAAAACCGAATTCATGATCTTTTCCCCTAAACCTCTCCTACCTTCTGTATTACTGTGGAGGGCAATACCATCCTCCCAGTCCCTAAGGCTAGCAACCTAGATGTCATCCTTGACACCTCACTATCTGTCACCCCTGTATCCAAACTTTTGTCAAGCCCTGTCAATTTCACCTTCACATCTCTTGAATCCACCCCCTTCTCTCCTCTGACACTGCCACCACTCTGGAGAAGGCCCTCATTACTTCATGTTATACTCTTAGATAGCCTGCTGGCAGGTCTGCCTGCTTCAAGCCTCTCTCTACTCCAGTCCATCCTCCATTCAGCAAAAAAAAAAAAAAATGAACTTTTCTTAAATTGAAGGTCCAACCATGTCACCCCCTACTCAATAGACTCCAGTGGCTCCCTATCTCCTCCAAGAGCAAATACAAAACCCGGCATTTGGCTTTCAAAAACCTTTATAACTGGAGGCAGCTAGGTAGCGCAGTGAGTAGAGCACTGGCCTTGGAGTCAGGAGGACCTGAGTTCAAATCTGACCTCAGATACTTGACATACTTCCTGGCTGTGTGACCTTGACAAGTCACCGAACCCCAATTGCCCTGCCTTCCCTCCTTTATAAAACCTTCCCTCCTTCAAAAATCTTTATAACCTAGTCTCTAGTCTTCTTCCCACCAAATACTCTTCAATCCAGTTACACTGACATCCTTGCTGTTCCATGAACAAGATACTCCATCTCTCTGCTCCAGGCACTTTCTTTACTTGTCTTCCAGTTCCTGGAACCTCCCTATTTCCACCTCCTGGAGGGATCATGTAGCACTCCATTAAGCCTGAGGCAAAGAGCTCAAGATCCTGCTGGGGCAGTTCTGTCCCCTCAAAATTCACTTAGGGGTGCAACCTAGGCTGCTGAACTGTGAATTGCCCTGTGTGGGAGGACATTGAGACACTTTGAGATCCAGCTCCCCAGGAGGGGAGGGGAGGGAGTCAGACAATGAAAAATAGGAGGAAAGAAGGGGGAAAGAAACTGAAATTACCAAAGATTTCAAGAGGAAAACTCAAAGTCCTTGAATATAAGCAGAAAATCAACAGGGAAAACATTAACAGCAAAAGAAATATGGCATCCAGAACTAGTAAATAAGTCCAAGCACCTTTGAATAAATACTGCAAAACAAAAGAAGATGATCCAACACTTGATGAGACAGAGAACCTTGTGGAATTTGAAAACGTGGAACCACAACAGGCTATTTCTGAGGGTTTAAAAGAGAAATGAGAATTATAACAACAGTATTTGTATATAGTAATATATATATATATATTATATACAAAATATATAACAGTATCAGAGTATTAAGAGAGAGACCAGTTAAGAGACTTCTTTTATTATTTGTACAAAGAGGGTGGAAGGTAGAAGTCAAGTGGGGGTAACAGTATAGAGGCAGGTCTGGGGTGCCATGGACAGAACTTGGTGACACCCCAAGTACAGGTGAATACGTATTTATTTTGTGGGGAACTATATTACAAAGTGGGAGGGTGAATGAAAGTGGGGAAAAGTGAGGGAGTTATCTTGTCTAGTTTCCTTTCTGTTCAATTATGTGTCTAGTCCAATTTCTGTCTTGTGAGGAAATTTTATTCAATTACGAGAATTGTGAGAAAACCTTATTGCATTGTTTGAACCTAGTTCTTTGTGGCTGGGAAGCTGGACCATCTCTACCTGTTCCTTAGAGACCCTTAGAGCCTAGGTTATATTGACCAGAAACCCAGTCAGATCCAAAGATTGATGCAAGGAGTTTTCTCACAATTATACTCTCAAGCAACCCATATATCTTATCTGAAAACTGGCCCCATACTGATCAATCGATTACTGTTTTCTTCTTCCTTTGACTGAATACAGACACTTGCAGGAAAATGGAACACCTCTTCTTCTGATTTTAGGGACTTACCTGTTCACTCATCCCCCTCCCAACTTGGAAAGTCCTAATTTTTCCTCCAATTAGAAATCAGATTACCCTGCTCTCATTAGACTTGACTTAAGAAGGAAATAACATACACACTCAATTGTGTATCTTACCCTACAGGAAAATAGGGGGGAAGGGGATAAGAGAGAGGGGATGATAGAAGGGAGGGCAGAGTGGGGGAGGAGGTAATCTTTTGAAAAGGGCCAGGGTCAAGCGGATAAAATTTAATAAAGGGGGGACAGGATAGGATGGAGGGAAATATAGTTAGTCTTTCACAACATGACTGTTATGGAAGTGTTTTGCATAACGATACGCGTGTGGCCTATGTTGAATTGCTTACCTTCTTAAGGAGGGTGGGTGGGGAAAGAAGAAGGGAGAAAATTTGGAGCTCAAAAGTTCTAAAAACAAATGCTCAAAAAAAGAGTTTTTTACATGCAATTGGGAAATAAGATATGCAAGCAATGGGGTACAGAAATCTATCTTGCCCTACAAGAAAGTAAGGGGAAAGGGGATAAGAGCGGGGGAGTGGGGTGACAGAAGAGAGGGCAGACTGGGGAAAGGGGCAATCAGAATACATGCCATCTTGGGATGGAGGGAAGGTAGAAATGGGGAGAAAATTTGTAACTCAAAATCTTGTGGAAATCAAAGTTGAAAATTTTAAACATTAAATAATGAAATAAAGAGAAATCGGATTACCTAATTACACATCCTGTTTTGCATCCTGCTTGTTTTCTTTTAATACATAAAAATCTATCTCCTCCTATATTTAGGGTCCAGCTGAGGACCCCTGATCCCGATTTGTTATACAATTAGCATGCATGGTGTAATAAACTGATATGCTCAGAAGCTTAAACTTTTATTTCCTCAGTTATTTTGGATTTCACCCAACACAATGGGGGGCAGGAGAGTAAAGGGGAGTGTGAGGTATACACAGGTAAAATTGATGATTAACAATGAGAGGAAGGTGACCCCTGTGGTCTCTTACAGGGGTAAGGAGGAGAGAGGAAAGATTGAAAAGGGGTGAGGAGAGGAGGGAAGCCTTACTTTGGTAGTGGAAGAGGGTTCCACTGATGAATGTTCCTACAGGTGAATAGAGATGCTGTGTGAAGGGAAATGGAAACCCTGTGTTAAATGTGGTCAGGAGGATTTGGTGCTTGATAAGACAACTTGACCTATTTGGGAGGGAGCTAGAACTTCTAGAGTCTACTAGCACTTGGGAGGGGGATAGCATTTATCCAGAGAAGAGAGTTTGATGAAAATATAAAAAAGAAGGTAACCAGATATATACAAATATAAATCAGTAGTAGATATAAATCAGTATATATAAATCAGTAGTAGACTACATGGAGTAAGAGGGTGGGAAAGAGTTGTGTCCTACAATGGGGCAGTGTCCTCTCTGACATCTGCAATAATTGGAAGCTTAATAAAAGGGAAATCCTAAGGGAAAGCTCTACAAGGTAGCAGCAGAGACTGTCTAAAGGGGATATCTAGAATGGATTCCTTGGAAATTTTGATACCAATCCAAGCACTGTGCTAAGTGCTGGGGATACAAAAAGGCAAAAGAGTCCCTGACCTCAAAGAGTTTACAATCTAATAAGGGAGACAAAATGCAAATATTTACAAAGCAACTTATATACAGGATAAATAGGAAATAATCAGCAAAAGGAAGGCACTAGGATTAAGAGGAGTTGGAAAAGGCTTCTTGTAGAACGTAAGATTTTAGTTGGGAATTAAAGGAAGCCAGGGAGTTCAGTAATTAGAGCAGAGGAGGGAGAGCATTCCAGGCATGGGGAACAACTAGAAAAAATACCTGGAGCTGAGAGATGGAGTGTCTTGTTGGTGGGACAACCAGGAAGCTAGTGTCACTAGATTGTATAGTACATGCTAGGGAGTGAGGTGTAAGAAGACTAAAGAGGTAGGAGGAGGCTAGGTTATGAAGGGATTTGACTACCAAACAACATTTTGTATTTGCTCCTGGAGGCAGTAGGAAGCCACTGGAGTTTATTGAGTTGGGAAGCTGACATGATCAGATCTGAGCTTTAGATGGATTAGTGTAGGGAAAGACTTGAGACAGGCAGAACTGCTAGCAAGCTATTGCAATAATCCAGGGATGAGGTGGTAGAGGGCCTTCACCAGAGTGGTGGCAGTGTCAGAGAAGAGAGCACGGTTGAGAGATGTTGCAAAAGTGAAACTGAAATGCCTTGACCACAGACTGGATAGAAGGGTTAGAGATAATGAGATGAGGATGACTCTTGGGTTGTGAGTCTGGGGGAATGGAAGGAAAATGTTGCCCTCTACATTTATAGGGGGAAACATAATGAGTATTATTTTGGACATATTAAGTTTAAGATATCTACTGGACCTCCCATTCGAGGTGTTAAAAACAGTTAGAGATTGGAGATTGAAGGTCAGCAGAAAGATTTGAGAAGCATCAGCAATGGTAATTAAATCATGGGAGCTGATGAGATCACCATGTGAAGTGGAATAGAGGGAGAAGAGAAGAGGGTCCAGAACAGAACTCTGACAAACCCTTAGATAATCATAGAGGTCAGGAACCAGAGGATGAAAGTGTAGAGTAGGAGAAAGAAAAGATGAATAATGAAGAAATTGAGAGAAATTCTCTCCGAAAAGGGGTGCAAAATGAATTTTAAACAACTAGGACTAGTTGAAGGGGAAAATAGGAGAAAAAGGGGAAATCTACTTTAAAGAGAAGGGAAAAAAGGAGAAGAATCAAGTAACCTGATAAAAGATGGAAAGAAAAAAGGAATTAATAAACATAACCCTAAAGGGAAAGTGACAACTAATGTGAGGCTGGGATCTGGGTGATGGAAAGAGAGCCATTGAGAAAAGAGCTACCTTTAAGGAGGAAGGAAGGAAGGAAGGAAGGAAGGAAGGAAGGAAAGAAAGAAAGAAAGAAAGAAAGAAAGAAAGAAAGAAAGAAAGAAAGAAAGAAAGAAAGAAAGAAAGAAAGAAAGAAAGAAAGAAAGGAAGGAAGGAAGGAAGGAAGGAAGGAAGGAAGGAAGGAAGGAAGGAAGATAAAGTAATTGAAGGAACATGATTACAGGAAAAGAAGGGTAAAAATCATAACCTGAAAAAATATTAGAGATAAATTGAGGAGAATATGAACATAATTCTCATAACTTTAAATGTGAGTGAATTAAACAATACAATAAAACAAAAAATAGTGATGCAATAGATTCAAAAACTCCTACAATTTGTTGCTTACGAGAAACATATTTATAAAATAAAACTAGGAAGATGGAGAAAAAAAAATGTACTATGCATCAGGTGATTCCAAAAAGCAGGAGTTGCAATCATACTACTTGACAAAGCAAAAACAATTTTGAAAAATATAAAAATTTAAATGAAGAAACTACATTATTGTGAAAGGAACCACAGATAATAAACTAATATCAGTAATAAACATACACTGTAAGTGCCTTAGCATCCAAATTCATAAAAGATATATTAATTGAGCTACGGGAAGACATAAATAGTAACACAACAGTGATAGGAGACTCTAATATCCTTTTAGTTTTAGATAACTCTAAGAGAAAGATAAACAAAAGGGAAAATATGGAATTGAAGAAAGTGATATAGAAACTACAGTTAAAGGCTTATGACATCTTCAAAATGGGCTGGCAAAATAATTTAGGTATTTTCGTTGTTGCTCGGTTGTTTTCAGTCATATCTGACTCTTTGTGGCCCCATTTGAGGTTTTCTGGGAAAAGATATTAGAATGGGTTCCCTCTCCAGCTTATTTTACAGATGAGGAAACTAAGGCAAACAGGTTTAAGTGACTTGCCCAGTGTCACACAGCTCATAAATGTCTGAGGCCAGATTTGAACTCAGGAAGATAACTCCAGGCCTAGTGCTCTGTTGCACGTTGCTTTATTGAACTTCACAGATATTACATTTTTTACCAATTGGAAGTTTGTAGCAAACTCATATTGAGGCAAATCTATCAGTGCCATTTTTCCAATAGCATGTGCTCACATCGTTCTGTGTCACATTTTGGTAATTCTCACAATATTCAAATTTTTCATTGTTATTATATCTGTCATGGTGATCTGCGATCTTTGATATTACTATTGTAATTGTTTTGGCGTACCACAATCCTCAGCTATATAAGACAGTGAACTTAATTGATAAATATTATAAATATCATACAATGACTGATCCACCAACTGGCAGTTCCTCTCTCCCTCTCTGGCCTCTTTGTTCCTTGAGATACAACAATATTGAAATTAGGCCAATTAATAACCCTACAGTGGCTTTTAAGTATTCAAGTGAAAGGAAGAGTCAATTGATACAGCAAACTTCATTGTTCTCTTAAGAAATTGCCACCCCAACCTTCAGCAACCATCAATCGACAACCATCAACATCAAGGCAAGACCCTCCAGCGGCCAAAAGGTTACAACTAGCTGAACATTCAAAGGATGATTAGCATTTTTTAGCAATAAAGTATATTTCAGTTAAGGTATATACATTGATTTTATTAGACACAATACTATTGCACACTTAATAGACTATGGGATAGTGTAAACATAACTTTTATATGCACTGAGAAACCAAAATATTTGTGCGACTTGCTTTATTGCAATATTCGCTTTATTATAGTGGTCTGAAACAGAACCTGCCATATTTCCAAGGTATGCTTGTATACATTGTTTTCAGCACCATATGGAACTTTTACAAAAATTGACCATATATTAGGGCACAGAAATATTGCAAACAAATGCAAAAAGTCAAAAATAGTTAACATATTACTTATAAACAATAATGAAATAAAAATAACTGCTGAGTTAAAGACCATAAAGAAAAGACAGAGACCCAAACAGAAACTTAACAATGAAATCTTACATAGTGAATGGGTCAAAAACAAATCATAGGCACCATAATTATGTGAAAAAATGATGATGAAAAATACACCAAAATTTCTGGAGTACAGCTAAAGCAATGTTCAGGGAGAAAATCATATATCTACATTAATGAAATAGAAAAATAGAGAACTAGTGAACTGACTATGCACTTTAAAAATTTGAAAGCCATTAATAAACAAGGAAAAATTAAGCACGAAAAAGGGGAATTAAAAATTAGAGGTAAAATAGATAAATTGGAAACAAAAAACCCCCATTGAAATGAAAAATAAAACTAAAAAACTAGTTCTTTCAAAAAACTAATAAATTTGATAAACTTTAGTTAATTTGATTAAAAGAGGGTAGAAAATCAATAAAACAGAAAATGATCAAAATGAAATCACAAAGAAACCTAAAAGAAATAAAAAGAATAATCAGAATATTTATACGCAGTTATATGGTAACAAAACTGAGACTACCAAAGAAACAGAGAAATAACTTCAAAAATATAAAATACCCATCAGGCCAGATAGAGATCTTAAATAACCTGATTTCAGGAAAGAAAATAGGTCTAGCTATAACGGAACTACCAAAGAAAAACCTCCTGATCCTCAGGAATTCTATCAGACTTTAAAATTCTATCACAGGAGAATTCTATCAAACTTTTAAAGAACAATTAGTATCAATACTTCACAAATCATTCTGAAAACCTGAGAAAACACCTTACCAGAATCTTTTTATGAAATATAGTCCCAACACCTAAAATAGGGAGAGAGAATAGAATTTCTAGATCTCAAACTGTATTATAAAGCAGCAGTCATGTCCATGCCCTTTGAATCAGAGACCCTATGGCTGGGCTTATACCCCAAGGAATCTATGAATAAGAAAAAAAGTCTGCCTATACACTAAAATATTTGTAACAGTACTTTTTTGTGACAGCAAAGAATTGGAAACAAAGTAGATGTCCATCAACCGGGGAATGGATAAACAAATCACAGTACTTGAATGTAACAGAATATTACTGTGCTGCAGGGAATGATGTATATGATAAATACAGAGAAGCATGGAAAGACCTACATGAACTGAAGCAGAGTAAAGTAAGCAGAGCCGAGAAAACGATACACACAATAACTGTAACAGCGTAAGTGGAAAGAACAACCTCACACCAAAAATATCAGTGGGGAGCAAGGAGTAGGCCAATTCCTCAACCTTGAACAGTGAGAAAGCTTGGAGGAAGAGGAGAGTGAATAAAGTGCAACTAATGATGAAAAGGGTGGCTAGGGAGGCTGTGTCATTAGGAGGGAGCCAAGTCTCCGTGACAGTCAGAAGATGGAGGAAGTATGAAAAGAAAAGATTTAAGATGAAAGCAAGTTTATTCCCTATGGAGCAGGTATTTCAGAGAGCAAGGGGTGGGGGTAATATTAGTGTGGGACATTAGAGTGAGTTGGGTTGAGATGGGGTAGGAATAACATAGTAGGCTGTGGGGACAGAGAATAAGTTTTGAGTATGAATACCTGAGTTGCGGAGGGTATTACCAAATGGGAGTTTATTAATCATTGAGGAATGAATTCAGGTAAGTTATTAACATCCCAGGGTTTTGTTCTCAAAATGATGACCTCTCAGCATATTAGCTCAAGAAAGAAGACCAGTGCAGGAACAGATGGAATGGCATTTATCTCCTTTCCTCTGACAAGAGGCCAGGTCAGGCCAGGCCAGGCCAGAAGACTGGCAGAGGAAGCACGATATGATGGTGTCTCTCTCCCTACACCACAATCAGAAAGTGAGGCCAGAAAGATATGAAACCTTACTTCCTAGAAAGAGGCCAGGTGAGAAGTCTAGCACACAATGGAATGGTGTGTGTGTGTGTGTGCTTGGACATGTGGGCACAGGACTGCAAGCATGCCTAGGTGTGTGTTACCCTCCCCTACAAAAAGGAAGAAGCCTATTGTCTTATACTCTATCCTTCCTTTGCCCTACCCCCACCCACTCTTTACAAAGATGAAGGTGATGACAGGAGTATGCTCAGCCCTGCTGATCTATACTCTTCTAGTCTACACCTATACCCCTCACCTAGACTCTAAAATCCTTTTAAGCTCTTCCTACCACCACCTTCCTCCCAAAACCCTACCCCATTATCCATCATTCAAAACCGGAGTTTTTTTGTGTTTGTGTTTTTTTTGTTTTTGGTTTTGTCTTTGCTTTTTGCTAAATCTCCATTCCCTGCTGTTTCCCTATTGAGTTGAATGTATTTTCTTTTTTTTTTTTCACTTTTCATACTTATTTTGCCCCTTCTCCAAATTTCTTTTTTTTAATTTATTTTTAATATGTTTAGTTTTCAGCA
>CM053627.1:144359689-144410184 GCA_028646595.1 Phalanger gymnotis | reverse complement strand
GGAGGAAGGGCTTTTTGGATTTTGGTAGGTTTGGTATTTAAATGGAAGCTTCTGGGCTTGTGTCTTCTGCCACTTTTTGAAAGTTTATGAAGGAAACATTTAAATAAAGCAAGACATTTTTCCCTGCAACTATATTTTTACAACTATATTAGTCAGTAAATATTTGTTAAGAATCTACTATGTGCCAATACTATGATAAGTACTAGGACTATAAACAAAGATAAAAGACAGTCCTTGCTCTTAAGGACCTTACGGTCTGCTGGAAGAGACAATATGTGAACAACCATGTACGAACAAGATATACCAAAGATAAATTGAAGATAACAGAGGCACTACCATTAGGGAGGACTGTGAAAGGCTTCTTGTAGATTTTAGCAAAGATTTGAAGTCAGGGAAACCAGAAGCCTGAGATGAGAGTTCTAGGCATAGGGGACAGCCAGCAAAAATGTCCAGAGTCTGGAGATCTGAGTGTGAAGAATGTCACTGGATAGCAGAGTATGTGGTGGAAGAGGGGGTGTAAGGACTAAGAAGACTGGAAAGTTAGAAAGCGGTTCAGCTTATTGAGAACTTTAAAAACCAAACACTAGATTTTATATTTGATCCCGGATGCAATAAAAAGCCAATAAAGGTGGTGCAGTGGATAGACTGCTGGGCCTGGAGTCAGGAAGACATCTTCCTGAGTTCTAATCTGGCTTCAAACACTTACTAGATGTGTGACCCAGGGTAATTCACTTAACTCAGCTTCCTCATTTGTAAAAATGAGCTGGAGAAGAAAATGGCAAGCTACTCCAGTATCTTTGCCAAGAAAAGCCCAAATGGGGTCATAACATTGAGCAGGGGGCACGACAGTTTCCTGAACTTAACTATTTCTACTTCCTATTCATGTGGTCTGTAGGATACTCTAATGACAAAAATGTTACTGGCTCCACTGAACTTTACCTAAAGCTTCTCCTTTGCTCCTTTATTTCCTGCATTTTCTCTCACATGAATGTAGTAAGAATCTTTCTCACCAAGTTGCCGCGATACCTGCATAAGGTTAAATGTCCTGGTGTTAGGATTACTATTTCTTATTATTTGGTAGCCATGCTTTGTGAATTTGTAGACTTCTGAGACCATGGGTTGAGTGATTCCTTTCTTGGATATTGACTCTGTTAAACTCCTAGGATTTTAACTGCTATTTCTTCCCACATTGCAGCTACTCCACGTGGTATCTAGTTTAGTGGATGGATAAACATAAGAGTATTCTCCCTTCCCCTTTCTTTCAGTTTAAAGACTTTTTGATTATTTTGTAAGACTCCAAGACAAATTCTTAGTAGCCTTTGTTAGGAGTACTCAATTCCTGTCCAGGAGGCTGTCATTTTGAATACTTTAGTCTGTGGTCTAAAAATCAAAATCTTCAAAGTGTTTAACCAGAGGTTCACTTCTCAAATCTGCATTCCTCTTTTGCACTGTCTTTTGATAGGCAGCAGTGATACAATTATCACCTCTTAAAGTCTAAAATTTTTGCCCAAGACTTCCTCATCTTTGGCAATGATTTCTAGGTTCCTTCTTGAAGTTTCATCCGCATTCATGTGATTCAATACATGTGGGTAGCAGTCATCTACGTTTGACAAATCTTGGTTTTCTTTTGGGAGGCCAAAAGAATTTTTTTTTTTGGGTTCCACGTTTTCAGTGCTCCTTCTCTGTGACATTTTTTTTTCCATTTTCCAGCTTCCTGATATATAACTTGATTCACCTCTACTTCTCTGGCTCCTTCTTTTTCTTGGTTTTCACACCTAAGAACTTTTATACTTTATTATTCTGGATAACAGAGTCCATACTCAAGCCCATTTACAATCTTTTCTAGGACGGATACCATAAACATCAGTAATATTTGATTATGGCAGAAATATAAACAACTCTGCACAACTTCATATGTATAATGGTATCATATTGTTTGTTTTCTGAATGGGTGGCGGGGGCGGGGGCGGGGGACTAGAGTGAGGCGAGAAATTTGGAACTCAAAAACTCTTAAAATGAATGTTAAATTAAAAAAAAACCCCACAAACATTACACTCAAGATTAGTTATTGCAAAATTCTATGTATTCTTATTGCTTACTGGAAGTGAGATATCAAGTTCTTTTTTGGTATTTCCCTTGGAGATTAGCTAGGCTTTATGAATGATTTACAACTCTTAAGAGTTGTCAATTTTCTTTATCATCTCTACTACCCTAATACACGACTAGCCTCTTTAACACCTAAAGCTTGAATCCAAGCTCTTTTCCCATTACATTTTCAGTGTAGTCTTTAGGACAAGCTGTCTCTTGCTTTAGACATGACTTCTTATGTCTGCAACCCTCTACAACCACTCTTTCTGGAATTTGCTAGGAATGCTTTGCTAGAAACTCCCACTTCTTGTGAAACTTCACAAACTGTAGCCTCGCTGGCTACAATATGTGGTGAAAAACCAATTAGCTATGTCTTGTTGAAACTCTGCCCCTTGCTATAAAATGCCTACCATGGGACTGACAATCACATTTGGGGAAGAAAATTGAGCTTATTATAAATTAGGTGTCATGTAAGAAGGGTGCCTTTCAAAGGATCACTGATTGCTTTTTTCCTTTCTTCCATCGTCTCCAGATCACTGTAGTCAAGGCTCCAGACTATCTATCCCAGCTCCCTCAGAATTCTGTGTATGTCCTCATCTCACTGGTGACCAGGATCCTGCCCCCTTTTCAAATTTCAACCATGGAGAAGGGGTCAGCCATTTCCACCAACTCCCAACTAACTGCTACTCACAGGGCAATCAAAATAGTCAGCTAAGGAAGAAGTGAGGCATCTTGAGGGAGAGGAGGCAGCATAAGCCAGACAAGGTAAACCACCATCACCACCTTCATCACTATCTCCCCTCAAATCTTGATAGAGACAGCTCAGGATTCTGAACCCAAAAGCCTTGAGAAAAGCAAAGCTTCCAGTATTGAGGCCTCAGCCATCACTCTGGGAAGCACACCCTGTGCAGAACTGTAGGTACCACAGTCTCATCTATCGAAGACCCAGAAAAGAAAGTTCTTGCCATCAAAGTCCTTGGAACTGTTAAATGATTCAACATCAGAAACTGCTATCATTTTATCAGTTCAAATGGCATTAAAGAAGCATTATCATCTGCTTTATTGCTGCACCCTAAAGACCATGGGACCTTTCCATCTCACATGCAGGTGATATGTTTGCCCTCTCACTAGACTGTGAGCTCCTTGAGAATGGGGGCTGTCTTTTATATCTCCAGTACTGTGCACATATTAAGTGCTTAATAAAGCCTTCATTTACGTACTCAACCTTCAAAGCCTTTGTTGTCTCATTTTAAGCCACATGCCTTCTCTTGTATGTTAAAATGCACCCATATTAAAGGTCTGCTCCTTTGCATAAATGGATTATTTTTATTCTTCTGCTCAAATCCCTTTAAGTCTCAGTCATAGATTTGAGTTGTTCTTCAGTCCTCCATCTGCTGAAGACCTTCTGCTCTTCTCCTCAGGTTCTTCAGGCTGTCTCTTTATTTTTTCAGCTCTAGCCTTTTACCCTTTCTCAGGTTTCTCTCCTTGAATTCTTTCTGTATTAGACATTTTCTCTTTAATTTCTCAGGTCCTCCTGAACTTCTTTTCTCACATTCAGTCTCTGGCTTTCTTTACAATTTCAAAACCCTCCAAATCACTCTTTGGATTAGTGGCCTTTCTTCTACATAATCATTGCTAAAAGGAAGTAGAATGAATGGAATATATAGCAATGATGGGCTGAAAGTACGATGATGAAATCTAATATGGATAAAAATGAAATACTGAATTTAGGTTTAAAAAAATTCATTGCACCAATATAGGATGGGGAAGACCTGGATTAACAATTTATGTGTGAAAGACCTGCTAATTTTAACTGATGACAAATATGAAAAATTCATATATTTTTATACAGCAATATCAGAAGCATAATGTCAACCTGAAAGGAAGTAACAGTAACAGTTACCTTGAACTCATCAAACCATATCTAGGTGATGAGTGCCACATCTCAGCACCACATTTTTGGAAGGACATTGGCAAACCTGGAAAACACTGTATGGTTAAAGAAACTGAGAATGGTTAATCTTGAAAAGAGAAGATTTAGGGGTTTTTCTAACAATTACAGCTATTAAAAATGGAACTGGCTATCAGGGTTGAATGCTTTATCATTATGAAGACTTGAACATAAGATGATCATTAGTTAGGGATGTAGTAGGGGGGTGCTTGTACCAAAAGGGAAATTGAATTAAATACCCTCTAAGGTTTCTTCTAGCTCCAGGATTCTATGAAACAATCAAACGCTTTGTGAAAATGTAAAAATGCAGATTACTTCAAGTGTAGGCTAAGTATTCCCATAGGTTCCCATAGTATTTCCAGAATTACACATAATGAGTAAGATATGAGGGTTTGTGATCATAGTAGAGAAGAAAATATCCATAGTGATGAAATCAGAGACCCTCCAAAGTAGTGAAAGCATACTTAATAACAAATATTTAACACTGGTAGTAAAAAATGTTGCCAACAATCTTCTTTGCAAAGCCAATTATGTTTCATCAGTCTTAACACACACATCACATAAACTAATATTTATTAAGAATGTACATGTTTCCTCCAATAAAATCAACATGTTAAACCAGATGCATGATTATCTTTTATAAAACATTGTAGAATGTTTTAAATTACAGGTGTAATGAAAGATATGGATTTTTGACCAATCTAAAATATTTTTGAAAATTAAAAATATATTCTCATCTCATCTGTCTGTTGTATTATAAATACATTTCCTCTTGGCAACTTTACATTAACAATAAACATTTCGAATAACTAAAAATACAATCAACTTGATAATGCACTAAGTATTAAACTGAAGGCTCAGTTTTATTGCACATAAAATATAAATTTTGCTAAGGTTATTCTATAAGAGATCATGCAGAAAAAATAATTTTCATGAAAAAAGACTTAGAAATAGTCAGAACACTTTTAATGATACCAAAAAACAAAACAAAACAAAAAAAACCAAACCCAGACATTAGCTAAATTTTTACTTTTCACATTAAGCTACATTTACTTCTTCAGGAAGCTATATTCAGCATGTATGTATTTGAGTCCTGATGTCCATAATCACAGGTAGGATGCAAGCTATTAAATATACAACCAAACAGTTGTTTGCAAATCCAAATTCATTGAAAACTAACCCTTTGTACAGATGGTTTATCATTACTCATCTCCTAACTCACCACAACCCTTTCTAATCATCTAAAAAATAAAAAGTCTAAAGAAAGCATCTCTTAAGTGTTATTTTACATGGTAAAAATTTGAGTACAGTAAGCAAAACCATTTTCTCTAGCAAACACATGTAAATGACAGTCATAATTTTACCACTGAAATGTAAATAAAATTAAGGAGAAAAGTATAGTTGAACATATACTATAAACTAATTTCCAACCTCAATTACTGAGGCTTTCATTCAGCTAAGGGAAAAATTCTAGACTATGGCAAATGAGATGGGTATCTATAAAATTTCCAATTACTTGTTCTGCCTTTTTAAAAAAATATATACTGATCATAATGGCTGCTCACTTAAGTATCCCTGAAGGTATATATCTTTCCATTAATAAGAATGCATTGAATAAACTTTGGTAATTGTCAAAACGAAAGTTACATTTAAAAATGTACTATGTATAAGTAGAATAAATACATGCTTTCTCTATAGCAAAAACCATTACCAGCATATTATATTCTAAGTCAAATAGTATCTTTTCTATTCAGAAGATGAACATTCTAGACAGTGCATGATAAGAGAGCTCCTAAACTCAAGGTCATATGAGAAGAAATTTCAAGACTAAAGATTTCATAATTAGTATAAAAGCTAAGGAAATTAAAAGTGAACCACAATTCTTCCATGTTATTTCTCGAATAATAAATAAACCCAATCTGGCTTTTGCATACTAAAACATCTACTAAGTGAACTATAAAAAAAGCTAGTGCAGCTTTCAGAACACTGAGGTAAAATGTCAAACCCAGAATACACTGATAAACATGCAGCAGGGCTAAATGGAAAGATCACTGGGAATTCAAGTCATGAGAATTAGGTTCTGGTTCCAGTTCCGCCACTATGAGAACAGTAACACAAAACCAATCACTTAATATCAGTTAATCTCTTAATCTTAGCTTCCTTATCTGTAAAATAAGTAGACTAGACTATATCAGAAATCAATAACCTTTTAAGGGAAAAGAGCCATTTTTGTTATTTTTTTTAGAAAATAACTTCATGTGCAGTTTCAAAACATTTTAAAATGGAAGACGGGCACTGGAAACTCCTAAAACTTCTTCCTCTTAGTATATTTGTATAAATTTCTTAAAGTAGCTGTCAAAGGCAGAGAGAACCTGGCTCTGAGGAGATGAGGTATAAGACAGGAGGAATTACAGGCAGTAGGCAAAAAACAAGCTCTACTACCCCACTCCTATGCTGAATGAGAGCCTAAATGAGAATAGCTCCAAATGGGGTAACCTCTCTTTTTCGGACACTATGCTTCCATCCTTGGAATATGAAATCTCTGACAGTTTTGGATCAGCAATCCATTGTTCTAATAATTAAGGTTTTTGCCTGTTAATGAGAGGATTCAAGACACTAAAAGCTGCATAAAAGTAAAGATCTATGGTGGGCTCCTGGCAACCCCTGAATCAGACGACTAAATCTTCCTTTGGCTCTAAAATTCTATGACTACAAAACTTATGCAACAGTAATCAAATCAATGCTTGAGAAGCTGTTTGAAGAATTAATCACTACGGCTAAGTAGGAACTCGAAATTTTTTTATTCTCTATACTTACTTTGTTTCATCTGGCTGGGAAGAATTCGTTACTTCCCTTAATTTTTGACCTTCCTGAGATAATCTAGTACTATCTCAAGCTTCATTTGTATAAGAAGCAGATATAAAGTAAGGAAAGGCTGGCTCTGGTTTCCTTTAAAAATTCAACCTATCTAACAACCTACCTTTTTCAACAGAAATTCTTTAGTCCTTTGCCTCTGAGAAACATGCAATTGCTATGGCCTGGTAGGTTTAGAAACAGAGATAACCGATACTTAGCATCATCAAAAAGAAATAGCTAGATTAGTACACAAGTAGTTTACTAAAAATAATTAAGCTAAAAAAAACACTACACACTTCCTTAGCATCTCGTTGGATTAGGATATATCCTACTAGATCATAATTTTGATAATTATACATGTAGACTCCCCACCCCAAATCTAGCATGAGTATTGTATATCTCTCAAATGACTAAAAATTCAGAACATAAAGATGCAATTGAAATGTGAATGTCAATGCTTTACAAGAAAAAAAAAACCAAATTGCTAGAAGTGTGTACTATTCAAGCCCCATATTTTGTATTCTATCAAAAGCTTAAAAACTAATCACAAACTTTAGTAGTCAATAAGTTACTAAAAGGTCTACTTCATATTTTTATGTCAGAGGGTCATGGTTTAAGGAAGTAGCAACGTTCAACCAATGCATTGCCACTTTTTTACTGCTATTTCCTAACATTTCCTAGTTTTCTTCTCAAAAAGAGAATGTACTGGAAGACAAACATTTACCAGATTCCCTGGACAGCGACAGCTATTAATTCCTATGCATTTAATCAGGGTGCTCTGAACTTACATAACTGGGGTCAATGACATACCATTAAAGTGGTGGTACGCAATGGGAACTTAGAAAACATCACTTTAGCTTACTTCCATTAGCCAAGGTAAAGTTTTGAGTTGTCATGTGCTATGTATTTTTTTGTGATAAACTATTTTCTTGGATAGTAATGCCTTCTATTCATTGAATTTTTCAAAGTGATATTGTGAAATCAAACTTTTATAGTTAACTGTTGATTATAGGCTCATTTGTAATAAATGAAATTGTATGCAATATTCCTATGGCTAGAAAAAAAGTACCCTGAGTACCTTTGAAAAAACAAAATCTAACCCTGAGAAGTAATTTTAATACTTTTCAGGTCCAGAATACAATTAAATAGATTTAGTTTTACTTGTACTTTCATTTTTTGACAAAGCCATTATTTATATTTATAAAAAAAAGCAGTATTTTCATGGTAGTCACAAGGTCAAAGAAAAAACTATTCCCAAAATACTTGTATACAAGAAACAATCAGAAAAGTTAACACTGTATTTAATTTAATTAAAATTAACCCAACCTAAATGTATATGATATGCTGAGTACAGAAAGGAATTATGATCTCAGAACTCCTCTCCCAAAAGCTAAAGTCAACATTTACTAAAATATAAGACTACAAAACTATAATTTCTTGTAAGAGAATGTTATAAAGAATACAATCCTGATAACTTTAAAATGTAATCTAGCAATTTTCCCATGGTACTAAACAAACTGACAACTATCTACTGGGAACCCATTACAAGTTGCCTTTTATAAAATTTCACTTGGTGATCCAAGTGTAGGACATTCTTCAAACTCTATTACATGTTGGCTGAGAACATAAACTTGGACAATTTTTTTTCCATACTTTCAGTTTTCAAAATACATCAAAACAGTAAGCTAATTACTTTTTAATAAACCTACTAAAAATTTTGAAACTACATATAAGATTTGGCAAAAAAGAATGCATCTAACTTCATCTCACATTGTGTTATGTTAGGTTTTACTGTTAGTAGTTATGTTCTAGCGGATAGTAACTTGAAAAAAATCTAAGTCTATATAATAGTGAGACAAATTCTAATACCATTTAATTATACCACCCAGAACTTAAGGGCTGCAGTTCCCAAGATATGTTATTTTTTTTGACATAACCTTAGGAAAAGCAAGTATTATGAATTTGATTTAAGGAGATGGAACATTTACAAGTTTTGAGGAAATAAAACTTGTTTTAAAAGGGAATAACCAAAAAACTTTTTAAAAGTTCAGGACTATCTTGAGGGATGCAATAGATTATATGAAAGAAAAAACATAATAAAGGCACACTACATATTCAGTTTATCCCTGCAGCATTTAAATAAAGGTGGTCTAAATAATCATTAACTTTTAGAAACAATGATCACTATAATATCCTTTCATAAAAAAGAAGGTAAGCCTGTGCATTAAGTGCTCTGGATTCTGGAACCATTTGCACATGAGTATCACTAACATGCACCCATTGTCCTGCTGATGCTCCCGTTGTTTCTTTTAAACCTATAATACAAAAATAAGTAACATTAAAAATTTTTAAATTCTTTTTTTTTTCTAATTATGGCATTTAGCTCAAAGAATAGTTCTAATTTTGAAATAAGCCATCTATAAAGAAGGGGTTTAAAGTCTGTTTTTTATATATACATGAAAGTGGCAAAGAGGATATGTTGTCTTGGTAGTTTCAGTAAAAACACAAAAGCTTAAGAAAAACACATGATTTTAAAGTACACTAAACATTTTAAACTACCTCTACTCTAATATCTGAAACTTTCTTGTTTATAATACTTAATTTAAAAAAACTGTGAAGTTTATAATAGGAATCCACCATTGTAAGGAGTAACTTTTAGTATATAAGCTACTGTCCTATATTCTGAAAATTATGACTGGATATTATATTATTTTACACATTTACTAAAGCTTTTAAAATTCAAAGTTGGCCAAACTCGGCGTATGACACAATGTTTCAGGGATATAATAATTTACAACAGGCCATCATCTAAAACCATTAGTTGGGAAATATCCCTTTACTTTCAGTTGTGCTCATGCCTAGACTATTATTGAAATAGAAGTCTATCTTCTCTTTCTTAAAATTTCTTAAGGTGCTGCTACAATTTCCCTTATCAAGTCAAGAAACGTTTCCTAATATTTAACTTTGTCTCTTTTTCATTCTTGCCAAAAGTGTTTTACTTTGATTACTGTAATAGAACTAGATGACAGCCCACTGCACCTATCTCTACATCTCTATATACTGCTAGATGTTGCTACATACAAACAAGTTCCTTCCTGGTAGAGCACCTTCCAAGTTGCACTCTTTTAAGACATTATGGTAAAGATAATAAGATGGTTATTTATGTAAGAAGATAGACATATTACATACTCCTAAAAGATTTGTGTCATCAAGGCCAGTATTATTTTAGAACAAGAAATAATTCCTCTAATTACCAAGAAAATTCAAGTAGAAGGGCACTGTTCATTATTTCTAATGAACACCATTTAGGCTACAAATTTACCTCTTTAGAAAAGTAATTTTTACTTGGTAGTTAAATGAAGAAATTAAATTTCAATTTATTTGATACACATATGAAGCAGCAATTTTAATATCTGAAGGATGTAAGAAGAAATTAAGCATGACATACCATGGATATTTTTATTCGCAACAACGTGGTCCAATGGTTTTTTGGAAGTCGTTCTGACTTTCACATAAGCTGTATAATGGCCTCCTCTCATTGAGCCACTATGTTCCACTATTCCATAAAGGCCATAGAGAACTCTCTCTCCACTGGTTACATTCTTTTTTTCAAAGAAACAACAAAAAAATTACGAATTGGTATTTTGTAGGAGTAAAGGATCCTGAGGAAAATTCTAAAGGATAATTAGTTAAATTCATATTAAGTCATTAAATATAATTATAAAATTTGGCCACTGCAGAACTTTAACACATGGAAAACGGGGATCAAATCTACTTAACAGAACTGGCAAGAAATCTAAGATTAGCACATTAAATTTATTGTCTGGAAAATCCCAAGTCTTTAGGCTATTTTATTATCTAAAAGCTTTGCCCTTTCAGGAAGTACTAAGAACTATACTAAGACCAACATTCTTACGAGTATTTCACTCAATAGACAATCCTATCTTCCTTCAATAATTCCTAGTCCCTGTCTATGGAAACTTTATAGGTAATCATTAATGCACCCAAGTATCAAAGATTCATCAACCACCTTAGGGGACAAGATCATTAAATTCAAGTCCATTCTTTAATACACTCTTTTTTTGTGGACTTCTGACACTGAAAGTTTTAAGATCATCATATGATACAAAGGAAAGAAGGTCAAAAACTTATTTTGACAATAATCAGGTGGCTTGATTGCTCATAGACCTTCATCAATGTCCTGTGTTTTCAGAGATGCTGTAAATATTTACATATTACATATAATAATTACTCAAGAACAAAAGGAGGACAGCAAATACAATATTCCTGATATATTGATTTAGTTAAGTAGCTGTGTATGTTTCAGAGAATGAATACTTTTTAAAAAAAGTATACAAATACAGTATAGAGTGTACTTGATAGTTATTGTAAATGAAAACAGTTCATCATATACTATACCTTGCAGGTAACAGAACAAAAGGGTGCTAAATCTAGCACAAGTGGAAAATCCACGTGTCTGTTTACTTTTCGTAGACTCAAACCAGCCTTCAAGAAAAAAAAAAGTGTAAAAAATGTTGGAGTCCATAGAATTCATTTGATTTTGCAGACTTTGCCACCTCAACTCAGTTGCTTTCTTACCCTATAACTTCACTCAGCATCTAGGGTCTTCTCACCTTGGACCATTCCTCTGCCAGGCTGGCCCCCTTCTCCCACTGGTGAGTTCCTTCTAGATACCATTCTGGAGATAAGCCCAAGCCAGGCATGTTTCATTACCCTCTTAGGTGTTCTGATTCTTTCTCTTCTATTATCCTACATTGGTAACTAACTACCTCTACTGCCCCATTTTTCAGCCCCCTTTTATGTGTGGTCATCCCCATTAGAATGAAAGCTCCTTGAGGACACCTTCTGTCCTTTTGCTAGTATTTGTATTCCCCCAGCTAAATACAGTGCCTGGCCCATAGTAAGGGCTTAATAAATGCTTGCTGCAGATGTTAAGCATAGTACTTTATTACATAAAACCCAAAAGGTGAGAAAAAGTAAAATTATACAAAACTTATTTTCTAAAGATTTTGAAAAATATATAAAAGGTGACATGGAGAAGTGGATAAAGGCCTGGTCTCCATGTCAGTAAGATTGGTTCCAGTTACAACTCTGACAACTGGCTCAGTGACCATGAGCAAGTCGTTAATGTTTTAGTTTCCCAGGCAATTCGCAAGACTAAGAGTTGTGCAATTGTTATATATTAGCTTCTGGAGCTTCCTCACTGGGAGGCTCCCTTCAATGAAATCACAGAGCCAGACCAAAAACTAGAAAAATAAAAAATTAAAGGTGACTAATAAACATTCGGAAATGGCATTTGACTTACTTAATGCCTATATTCAAAGGTGCTATGGCAAAGATAATTATGCAGATTAGTGGTAGAGTTTTTTTTTAAATGAGTATTAATAAACATGTAATTTCATCACTTTTAAAAAAATTTAAATACATAGTATTATGGAGTAAAAGCAACATTGGAATTCTAATCAGGAGACCCAGTGTTCTAGTTTACATGTGTGACCTTGGGCAAGTTTATAAATGCTTAAGTTTCCTCTTCTGTAAAGTAGTTGGAATACTTCACAAGATGATTTATTAAGCCCTCCTTTTAGCTGCAAAATTCTCTAATTATTTAATGTTTGCTTACTATAAATCTGGAAAAAGACTCTAAAGTTATGTGCCCACTATAATCAGGACCTGAAAGAAATAAGAATGGGCCTATATAATGACCTCTACCTCTTGTTTTGATATTAGGCTTCCATATGAAGGCCCTAGGGGGAAAAACAACCATATTGAGACCCAGAATTTGCCTCCAGGTGGTGGTGGTGTTCTTTTCTTAAAGAGAAAAGCACTAATTATAACTAGAGCTTAAGAGAGATGTTTATTTTTGACTTATGTTTTCAAAGATAGCTTTTGTCCTGAGCTACTCCTGTTAACCATTTCTCATAATTACAGGGAACTTCAATTTTTTGGGTTTGTACTTGGGAGTTTGTGGGGGGAAGCAAAAGAGACTTTTACATGTAAATTTTAAAATGTACACTACTTTTAATGAAAAATTTTATTTAAAATATTTTAAAACAAATTTTTGTTATAAAAAAGATAAACATTCTCTGTCACTCAAGTATATGATTCCATTGGTTTTATTGTAGAATCTCTGATACTATCCCATGGGATTTGAGGTTCCACTAAAAAATACTGAAAATTCACTATTTCACTCATCCAACTGCAAATATTTATTTTTCAAAGCGTTGTGCTAGGTATTATGGGAGAGATAATAAGAATGAGCTGCCTTTATGGAATTTACAATCTGTAGGATGCACAAGGCAAATGACACTATTAAAGTTCAACAGAGAAGACATGAAATGGTTGGTGGATGTTACCAAGTCTAGATTATGACCATAAGCTACTTGTCAGTTTAATGTTTATATCCGTAGTAGAACTAATTGCATTGATGTGGACTTTTACCTGATGGAATCTTTTAAGATGGAGAATAAGAATTGCTGGAACAGCAGAAATGAGCAACTGTTTCCTGGCATTGGTATACACGCCTTCCGGTTTCTTTTCTGCACAAAATATAATTTTAAAAATATATCTGTAAAATTGTATTAAACCATATAATATATAATTACCCACTACTGCACTGGTTGTATAGTTTGATAAATTGTCAAAAACTTTAAATATGTACTGGAAAGATCTATAAAAATACAACTGTAAGAACCAAAATGTAAATTAAGAAAACACTGAAAGACAACCGAATTCAGGTCAAATACAATAGCCTGTCTTAGTCTCAGATTAACTGGGTTAAAACACACTTCCTTTCTTTTTAAGAAATGATGAACTCTAAGAAAAGAAAGTAAAGTGCTGTCAACAAAAATTGCTGTATTAGATAACTTCACTTAACTATCTTTACGGAAGGAAACTATGGGAGTATTGTTGCTTCTGAAATGAATGATATCAAAGTAAAAGGTATAAATAAGTTATAAATGTTTAAGTTATAAAAAATATCAATGCAAGAAAAGAATTAAGTAGCATGAGCAACAAACACTTAAAAATCAAGTTCTACAGACATCTACAAAGTTTCACTGTGACTCAAGTGAAAACTTTATTTACATAACATTTTATGAACATGACATGTTGACCTTTAAATTTCTCTTAAAACATCTAGAAATAACAAAAAATCACTCATTTAACACATTTTCAGAAATGTAGTATTTGTTATTGAACAAATACCCTTAACTCCATTGTCTCTTGAAAATTCCACCTTTTCTGTGCTATTCAGTATGAAGTTAAATACATCTGCATAAAACTTCAAATAAATCTATCAGTTCATTGTAGTGCCCAAAAAGGCCAGGGAAAATTTTACCATGCCTACAGTCTTAAGGTCCTAGAAGACCTCTTAAATAGACCAAGTACAAAGATCTAAAGGATCCTGTGCTAGGTTCAAACAACTAGTACCAAGATCATCAAACTATAACTTAAGGTCTTTATTTAAATTTAGTCCTTTATTTAAAATCCCTTTATTTGAAAAAAAAGTTTCATTGTATTTGGGGAGAAGGGAGGAGCAGCAATCAGGGTTAAGTGACTTGCCCAGGGTCACATAGCTTGTCAAGTGTCTGAGGCTGTATTTATACTCAGTCCTCCTGACTCTAGGGCCCTGGTCTTTCCACTCCGCCACCTAGCTGCCCCCATTGTATTTAAAATATATGATCCGTTCTTAGCTCATAGCCCTACAAAAATAAATGATGAAAGATCTGGTTCTTGGGCCATAGTTTGCCAACTACTGATCTAGTACGGCCTAGAACCACACCTGAGTTAAGGTATTTGTGTATCCTTACCAACATTTAAAAACTGTGCTATGCCCACTGGAGACCTTGAACATTCAACTGCGACCCATATAGCTTGATTTATCACAAACTATCTAAATGTTAATGGTATGCTACCCAGAATTCTCTGTCTTCAAAACACTTGTATATCCTAGCACTTAGCACAGTACTTGGCACATCTGTGGTACTTTAAAAATGCATGTTTATAAAAAATATTAAGAAGCACATTTTGCTTTCAGAAAAACCTGTAAAGACTTACATGCGCTGATGCAAAATGAAGTGAGCAGAACCAGGAGACTATTTTACACAACATTACAGGATGATCAACTGTGAATGATTTAGCTATTCTCAGCAATTCAATGATCCAAGACAATTTCAAAGGACTCATGAAAAAAATGCTACCACCCACTTCTAGAAAAAGAGGCAGATCAAAGCATACTTTTTCCTTGCTTTCTTTTTCTTTTGTTGTTTTCTTTTACAACACAACTAACATGGAAATGTTTTGCATGACCGCATGTGTATAACCTGTATCAAATTGCTTGCTTTCTCATTGAGGGAAAAGGAAGGGAGAGAGAGATGGAATTCAGAACTCAAAATTTAAAAAAAATTAATGTTAAAAAATTTTACATGTAAGTGGGAAAAAAATTGAAAATTAAAAAAATTTGAACTGAAAATGTTTCTTGTTGAGATTTCTGTATATTACACAGTAGGGATCATGGTCGAACAGAACCTGGTAAGGTTTGTCAACAGAGAAATTATAAGGAAGTTATAGTGGAAACTGATTTTTGTGTACAGGTTTTATAAGCACAATTTTTTTTATTGTTTTGTTTGTTTTTTTGGAAGGGGGAAGGCAGAGCAGCTAGTAAGTGTGTCAAGTGTCTGAGGCCAGATTTGAACTCAGGTCCTCCTGACTCCAGGGCCGGTGCTCTACTCACTGTGCCACCTAGCTGCCCCATAAACACAAATGTTTAAAGGAGGTTTTGATATATGAGTTAATGCGGTGTACATTTCAACCTAGATTTCACTAGAGCAGCTACATATTGGAGTCTGACACTGAATAATCCAAGTTCGTAAATTTATTTATTTTTATCAATTCAGACATATATGCTTAGACTCTACAAAGATTGATTCATGTTAACTAAACTCCTAAGAGATTTATTTAGAAGAATGACCAATTCCAGTTATCCTATTCTACTATATCCTCTTATCAATAATATACTGCCATGTGCATGGGGCATCTCCAAATTCTTGGTGAGCTGATCCAAAAGGAAATTAGTAGGGTCATCCAATCAGAAAATTTAGAGAGGTATTTCTGTCTAAAAATATAATTAGTGATGGTTATATAGAATCAGAATACTGTCTCTTTTGTTCTGGGATGAAAGCACACTATCTATTTTTAATTTTCAAAGCCTCTTATTCAATCTTTGCTCAATGATCACTAAAGTATCTGGTTATTACTTAATTTGACTCGTACTTTTAAGATTTGTTGTGATTTATGAATTTAAAACTTATCATACATTGGTTTATATCTTATAGGGTTGTAAGACCACAGGATTTAGAAGTGGAAGATCATCCAGTCCCACATCTTCATTTTGCAGATGAGAACAATGAAGCCCAAAGACAGAAAATTGCTTGTCAACAAGACAGTAAGTGGCAGAGCCAGGATTTAAATCGGGGTCTTCTAACTCCAAATACAGTGTTCTTTCCATTCATTACACTATATTAGTTGCCTTGATGAGATCTGGGAGGCACCTTAAGGTAAGCATTTATGTATTTCATATCTTAACTACACTACGGTTATCTTCCCAGAAGTAGACAACTGACTATCAGCTATATATGGATTCTTATCTTTTAATATATGTTGTATTTTCTGACTTGGTCTACAGGTCTTAGGGTTCATCTTATTTGGGGAAAGTAATTCAGTCAATTTACTTCAAACATTATTAACAATTGCGGCTTCTAAGGTGCTGGGATGACAAATATAAAAAATTATATAGCTCTTTCCTTCGAGGAGTTTATTATCTAGTACAGGGATGAGACAATAATGCCAGGAAGTAATCAGATCAAGAGTTTACCTGTAGAACTGATTTTCTTTGGGTACATCTGTTTCTTTTCGGTACAATTCTCACATAAGAGCTTGTTATTTCCCATTAGTAACTCCACAGATGTAAACTGGTAGAGACAGGACTGAATTGAACATTCTTTGGAAGAAGTTGTATAGCTCTGAGAAAGGGTCTGGAAAGCATTTTGGGGGCCACGGGACAATGTATACTTCTCCACTGAACATAGTGAACTGCTCGAAAAATTTAATGGCTGATGTTCATTGTTAAGCTCTGTACCTCTAGTTACAGTGTCACTTAGGCTGAGTTTGGCAATGGCTTCAGTGATCATTTTCTTACCACTCTCACTAGCAATTGCAAATGGAAGTTCAGGGACTACTGATGAACGGGGAGGAACACCTTCATGCAAAAAAGATAAACTATTGGGTCTAACAGAAATGGTTTGCTTTGAAGCACTTTCACATTCTGAAGCCTCACTGTCAGCATCAACACTGCTTTCAGAATGGCTGACTTCTTTCTCACTTCCATCAGTCTGACTTGCATTTGCTGTAGTCTCAGACACCCTACTTGTGTCTCTTATGGACAAAATTGAAGAATCCCCATTTATTTCAAGGTTTCCATTTTTCTGATGCATGATAACAGGAATTTTCTCTTCTTCCCCAGATGATGATTTTCTTACAAGTCTTCTTTCATAATTTAGCTGATTCTATAAATTGATATGATGTTTTCAGAGAAAGAAAGGAAAAACGGACTTAAAAATTAGGTTCCAGCACTTTCTAAAATTACCTGCTAACATCTTATTATTCTCCAACAAATACCATTTGCAGCAAATAAAATTTCTAAATTGCAATTCCTTAACTTTAGAAGCTCAATATTATTATTTTAAGATAGATAAAAACTTACCAAGCACTAGTCAACAAAATGTTGCTATATAAAGATTAATTCCAATCCAAAATTATAAACAAAAAAGTACATCACAAATCCTGCAATTATATAAAATGCTGACTACCTGACAGAATTCAGGAAGGAGTCTGTATCTGTTCCAAGTTTTGCTAGTGAATTACTAATGTGGCCCCGAATATGAAAAACAATTTTGTTTATTTTGGCAGTTAGTGACAAAGATAAAAGAAGCAAAATCTACCTCAAAATCCAAAATGAATTTAACCAAAGGCTTAAACTAGTCAAGCCGACTTTTTTCAGATCTACTCTATGAGTATGTATTGTGAGATACAAAAAACAAATAAAAAAACTCACACTGAAAGAAAAGATGAAAAAATCTACAAATTGAACAAATCATTTTAACTTGGCTGTTTCAGTGAAGTGCTTTTTCCATTATAATGTTGCACTCATAATTGTCTAACTCTTCTTTAAGTTTATGCCTTCTAATTAGCAGATGTATCTAGAAAGACTTTTCAATAGATTAAATATAGTAACAATAAACTGATGCTAAGGAATACTTTTTTTCATGGAAAAGGGGAAAATGAATGGGAAGAAACCCTACAGTTGTGGTAAATGTTCAGTCTAGGTCTCAATCTGTTTATTTCTCTTATCTGTTGCCCTGCGCTAATAATTTTTTGCTTTACACAATTTTCCAATAATAGTTTTGCATTTGTATAGTTTTCCCTTCCTATTTTTACATTTATTTTCCATCATGGCTGTATTTCTTCTTTTCTTTCCATTAGCTGCCTGCTTACTTTTTCTTCCCCGCCCTCTCCCTCCTCCAGCATTTACATTTTTAGTTTGGCCTCTTTTATTCTTGTGTATTTCTTTGTTGATGATTCATTATCATTCTTCATATTAGATTTTCTAAGGTTTTAAAAGGAAAGTTGTAGCACAATTTAGCAAGTAAAAAAAAAGTGAAAAAATCTATTAACCATGAAAAATATTTGTGCTGTTTAATAATTTTTTAAATTGCAAAACAAACAACAACAACAAAAAAAAACCCTTGGCAAGTAATTAAGATGTCTGAAACCAACAAGTATTTGAAATCTATGAACTAAAAAAAAAAAAAACCAACAAGAAATTTAATTCTTTGCCTATTTTCAGGTGGATTTTTTTTTAAGGCATTCCAGACAAGGCATCACCAACTATCAGTCCAGACATAATAAAAATAAAATATTCTTTCTTAACAGAATTTTTAAATACAGATTTGGAAGAAATATTTATAAGTCAACTCAAATATTGAGGTATATTTAAATGATTAATTTAAAATAAATTAAATATTACTTAAAATATTAATGCTAGTTTGTAATTATACCAGACATTCTTGCAGAAATATCTTGAGCAAGTTAGTGACAAGAAAAAAATGTAAGTGCTCTGAGTCTGCCTTCCTAAAACAGATTCCCCAGAGATTAATGGATATTTCTTCTCTATCTTATTTTAAATCTGTTAACATGTACTAGCTAATTTTACGTCAACTATTACCATATGTGATGACAGACTACTAACCATGAGAAGATAAAAATGTGACTTTATAAATTTTCTTTTTCTGGTCTAGACTTGGGATTTCATTACTACAGGAAATTCCTAGGGAGGAGAGTCCCTTTACCAAGGCAAAATGACAACTGATCTGAAACTTAAAGAGTATTAGAGAGTTACTGTGGCACAAAGAATTTAAGGGACTCTCCCTGAGACACAGAGAGAGGAAGTATGTGTCAGATGTGGGATGTGAATCCAAGCAGTCTATCCACCAGACCATTTTACCTACCTCCTTTGAAATTGACAGAGAGGCACAGAGGTTCAGAGCACAATCTCTCACATGAGAGGCAAGCACTAAAAACTTAACTAATTCCAAGTCAGTAAGCCACAGTCAAAAAAGGCAAAACTAAAAATCTTATGGGATGATAATTTAACCAGATTTCTGAGTTTTTGTAGGGAAGATTTTCCATTGGGTTATATATATGTTTGTTGAGTTCTTCTTTGTTTTACTTCTTTACTACTGGTTAAATTCTAGTCAATTTTCCTAAAAGCTTTGGGTTAAGAGGTAATCATTTAGAAATTAGTCTTTTCTCCTTCTTTTAACTTTGTGAGATTTTATTAGAATTGCATTTCATCTTTGTTGATTTAACTAAGAATGATCTCTTTGTGTTATTTTGTTTGCTTTTTGTTTTTCTATCACACAGTGATGGATCAGGTGCTAGAAGGGACCTCATAGGCCACTTAGTCCAACTCTACTCTTTCATTTTACATGCAAAGAAACTGAAGTCTAAGACAGTTAAATGACTTATCCGAGGTCACAAGTAGTAAATAAAAAAGGTTGTATTTAAATTTCAATCCTGACTCCAGAGCCAGTGCTCTTTCTACTGTATAACAGGAAACTTGCAAAAAAGAATCTGTTTCTTCTACTTACAGGAACTTCAATTAAATGTGTTAACTTTGTACTTTAATCTGCCTAGACATATTTTAAAACCTATGGATACATATACAGATTAAAGGTATGTATGCCTATGGAAATTTTACAGTATCAGGCATAGTAATAACAGTATGCCAAAAATATAATCACCTGATCAATATTACAAGATAACATTTATAAATGCAAAATGCTAATTAAAATGTTTTGTTCAATTTTTTGTTTCATAAAGATAATACTGTAAGAGCTTCATTTTTAGAATTATTAAAAATAATTAAGCACATGAGATAACTCAAGGAGGGAAAGGGATACTGAGGATAGCAATGATGTTATACAAAAGAAATCAATTAAAACTTATTCAAAGAAAATAAGTAAGCAACTTCAGCTCTTTTTGCTTTGGCGCCTCCAAAAGGCCAATTAATAATGGAATCATTATCTAGAAAAAACATTTTTTTGATCCTGAGGTAGTTCCCATGTATTACAGAATCAGACTATATTGTGCTAAAATTTATATGAACCACTTTAACAGGTTAGAACTATGCTTTACAAGCTCTTAGGTCACATAAGGCTCAGCAGAACATGGAAGCATGTTTCCTTATATTGGTTTAATTTCTACGAAATTTCATATTCACCAAATAGCACTGCCTATTCTAGCCAACACATCACCTGTAATTTAATCATGAATTAATCAACCCAGAGGACTAAAAAATAGCACTAGTTATCAGAATATTAATTTATATGTAGCAACTATGTAACATATCTAAAAGGCACAGAACTTTCCTAAATTAATATTATATTCATTATATTTCACCTACTATAAAATATCAACGATGATTTTGGTTAGAAGGTGACTTATTAAAAGTTTTTTTTTTTTAATTTAAGAAAAAAAGACAACTTTTAGGTCCATGCAAGTTAGATTCAACAGAAGTGGGGAAGGAGAGGGACGAGAAGGAACCCGAGATTTCATCAGTATAGGGAACTCTTAGGTCTACAAACTCCTTTCAATGATATGAGCTCATTGGTAACTGCTCATCTTAATGAGATGCTTGAGGAGACTGAGAGGCTAAGTGACTTGCCCAGGATCATACAGGCAACATGAGACAAAAGCAAGATCCAGGCCTTAACGAAGCCTTCACAGCCCGAAGTTCTTTATTACTACCATAGAACTGGCATGAGATACAATGCTGTGTATCTCATCTTTAGTCTTGATGAATATAGTACCATGAAATTATAAGTAAATAAATTCAAGTAGTATGCATGCACACTAAAATTAATAAAATAACTAAATATTAAATACCTTATTTGGGCAGATTTTAAATGAACAAAAAATAAATCTACATACTAAATGACATAATCTTAGCTTACCTTATCTTTAGTTAAGGAGTGTTTCCTAGTACTTTTTAGATGATTATTCATTGTAGTAGCAGAAATACAATTATACTGATTAAGGTCTGCCTCTTGTAAACTCTTACATTTATTCATTCTTCCCAATGGAACAGGTTTTGACACCTAGGTAGATCCACATATAAAGAAACTCTATAGCAAATAACTTTTAAAAATACCCATTTTGTTCTTATATTCATTTGAAACAAAATTATCCCTTCTCCTATATACTAACCCCAGCAACTTAAATAACAAGCATAATGGTTAATGTTATTGATAGATATTAAATTTTAAAATATTTCCACTTTATTATTACTTCCTTTTCAAACTAAAATGTTTCTTAAAAAAATCTTTAATAATTTTCTTTTTTCTTACCCTTTCTTCTATTATGGGAAGTGAAAGATCAATGAAAGGCTCTTTCATGGCTGAGATCTTTGAGAAAAGAAAAGCAAGAGAAGACTAAGCAAAGTATAAATATAGTAAAATTCTTTAACAATTATTGTGAAGTTTTTGTTTTTAAAGAAATATAACTTAGAAAATTATGCCATCAAAACTACAGAAACTAATGAAAATTTAAAAAAATTTTCCTTGTATATAACAGTTCAGAAGATTGAATCAGCAACAATATAGAAAAACTTTTTCAAATGATGTAAAGAGTTTAAATGTATGGTACCGTAACGTTTTAATAATATCTGAAGTTATCTCAAAGGAAATAATATTTATTAAAAATTGATTATCTGGGAAAATTCAAATCAAATCAAATCACAAGTGCTGCAAAGAGAGAAATGTTTAGATCAAAGAAAATGTAGCAAAAAAGTTAAGAAAAATTGTTTTTTTCTTCAAAAATATTCATAAAATATATTCTAAAATTTTAGAATGATGCCATGATGACAAATAATAGACTTAAATGTAACAGGATAGAATATGATATAACATGATATGACATAATACTTTTTAAAAAGCAGGTACAGAAAGAACACATTGGAAACATTTTTGGCCTATTCTGCCATTATAAATCTATACCAATTCAACCCTCTCATTTTTCAAAATTCCACAATGACAATAAAATACTTTATCAATAGGTTCAGACATTAAAATAAGAATTATCAGGCAACAGGAAGCCTGTGAAATGATTTAATCAGAATTTCCCAGGTTAAAAAACTAAGTATGGCATTTGAAATGAAAATGAATACCAAATGCAGTAACACAATTTAATGGGAAAAAAATCAGTAAGCTGGATCAAAACTTATTTTTGCTTTAATATTAATACTTTAAATTAATATTTTATTTTAGGTTATTACAATAGTACCAGATCTATTTTCATGCAATATTCTTCCCACTCCAATCTAACAAGTAAGCTAACATGAGTTTCTTACCCTTACAGGCTTGTTTTGAGGATCAAATAGAAATAACATATAAAAACACAGTGGGGAAAAAGCAAATGTTTATATGGGTCTAAAATGATTTTTATATTCATGCTCTAGAAAACAAGTATCTAGGAATGAAGAGTACATTTTATTTTTTTCCCACTTAATTTTATTTTTTCCAATTACATGTGAAGGTAGTTTTCAACATTCACTATTCATTCATTCATTCATTTATTTATTTATTTAGGAGGCAATTAAGGCTAAATTGACTTGCCCAGGGTCACACAACTATTAAGTGTCTGAGGCCGGATTTGAACTCAGGTCCTTCTGACTTCTGGGCCAGTGCTCTATGCACTATGCCACCTAGCTGCTCCTGAGTATCACATTTTAGATGGGACTAAGCTATTATGAAATAATTCTTCATTAATACATTCTGTCAAGTTACACTTAAAACAATCATAAAACCAATATGTAATTGTGATCTATCATTCCACATTGAATTGCATTCCAAAATACCTACATTTTCACATTCCTCACACATGACTGTGCTGGTCAATTCACCAACAAAGATCCTATCTATGAAGTTCATCTTCACTCCCTCTCTTCCATATGCTGCAAAAACAGTGCTTTTTTAATTTGTAAACATAGGTAACATCAATAATAAAAATAAAACATTTGATTTAATTCAAACATAATCAGAACAGTGTATATATTTACTTCATATACTAAATATATATGATATCCTTCCTCCTCCCGTATTTGCTCCCTCCCCTCAATTCTGAGAGAATCCTAAACCTCTGAAGGGTTAGTTACAACAGATGAAAAGTCATAAACTGCATTTAAACCTGTTTGCTGAAAATAAATAGTAGCATCAATAATAATTCAAATTTAACTGCTATTCCCAAACTTTCTGAATTTCTTCTCTATTTACCAGTTTAAGTATTAAGATGCCCAATACAATTATTATTTTATTAGGCACTAAAATATGTAATCATTACTATTTTGTATTTACTTAACAACATAAGAGTATGCACTTAAAAAATTATAATAGGTATACTTCTCTGTCTTTTCTACTCTTCCAGGACCCAAACCCATCATATTTCACATAAACCTTTAAATCAATGTCATATCATGCAAATAAATTTCTTTTAGTATAATTCTTTAAAAACAGGAAGAAGCTCTAAGGCAGATGAAGAGTTTATGTTTGCTACAAGAGAACCTATCTAAAAACAGATGTCCCATGCATGAATGTATTTATGCAGACAGACACACAGAGACATACAAAGAGACAGATGCCTAAAGAGATAAACTGACAGAGACAGAGAAAGAGACAAAGAGAAACAGACATACAGAGACATACAAAGACAAAGAGAAACAGACATACAAAGACATACAGGTTAACAGAGAAATAGACTTGGTCTAACTGTGCAATTTCATTAGTGTAAGTGACTTCTGGTGTGGAGATTCCTTCCAATAACAGATTAGCAACTTTCTTGAGCTTCTAGTCTTACAAAGTTGTTTGGGACACTGGGAGATCAACTGATATGCCAAAGAAGTACATAGCCAGGACTTGTCAGAGGCAGAAAGGGAACTCAGGTAGTCCTAAATACAAGGACAGACCTCTCTGTCTACTACACCAGAGGTGTTAAATTGGAAAGGCTACAAGGAAGTGACACACTTCTCCAGTGTATCCTGAACCAGATTAAAATGCAATTGGGAAATATTTAATAAAATGAATAAAAATACAATAGAGACAATGTTAATTTGTTGTTTTCTAAGTCAATATGCAATTTGCAGGGATCCCCTTCTATTTGAGTTTGACAGCACTACATTCATTACACTATACTGCCTCTCAAATATATACTAAAGTTAATAAAATTAGGCCTGCTATAATAAATCTTTAATACATGGGAAATGATAATGATCTAAATTGAACTTAAAAAACTTCAAGTCATTTTATTTGGTAAACAAACCAATGTTGAAGAAAGAAGTAACAAATGTTTGGAGAACATCTAAGTTATTAATAGTGGATGATTCATAAACTACCATCTGAATCAAATTGCTTGAGTAATTTCCTCAAAACTTGTGAAGTTCATTATCACTAAATTTCAAATGTGAGGAAGATGATATTATGAGTTTGTAAAGGTACAACACGAAAGATTACAGAGAGAAAGTTTTGCTTGAGAACACAAAAAACTTTCGGTTAAAACTGGGTTAAGAGAAAAATTAGTCTGAGTGATTCTATTCATACACTAGATGGCACTACTTTAACACAACTCAGCTAGTACAGTGATTTAGTCTTTACAATAATCATTTTAAAAGAAAATGTAAAAAAAAATTCTGAGGAATGCACTGTTTTAAGTTAAAGCTATAGATTATATAAATGTGACAGTAAAAGTCAACATACCTTTGATTTTTTTTCTAGTTTCCTCATCTGCAGTTTTAGTAGTTGGATTATTAAATGCTTTTAGAATGCCAGTTTGTATTCTCTGTAAAATAAATCCAGTATTTTAAGATGAAAAAATGTAAGCCTTGAATTTCTTGAAATAGACACAGTTTAGTTTGTTGTACTACAGAGTTTGTTCTTCTGAATAAAAATATATTTATCCACAGAGGCATCACTGTATGTCAAATCTGTGAAGAGATTTGTAAGCTCTCTAACCTTTCACCCATCTACAATAAACGGAGTCTCAAAAGATAAGTCATAACCTAGAAGGATTAAGTTATGATCTCTAAAGCGAATCTTTAGCTCTAAATTCCATGAAGCCTAATTTCTAATGGTGTATTCATTTCTTCAGGCCCCCAAAACACCATTTTATAAATTTGCTTGTGGTTTAAAAATGTCAATGTAGTTCCAAAAAGCAAGGAGCTCATTCTCTTCTTAATTTAAAAGTTTGGGGCTCATTATTTCAAAGTGATTTATCATTCTTCAACCATGGCTACAAAAAGTAGTATATGTAGATGATGAAAAAAATTTAAACAATTCAATTTGAGACAAGTTATTTTATAATTTTTTCACTTCAATTCCTAGCTATATAAATTCTTCTAAAACAATCTTCACAGTATTATGCTAATTGGCACTAGCAAAGACCAGGATATCAACTGTCTACATCAAGAAAGAACAATTAAAAATTTCACTCATCAGAGTTTAGTGTACACTTAACAACCATGAATAATCATTTGTTGGGGTTGTACTGTCTACTTAAAGCCACTACTGGCTATCAAATAAACAAATAATGTTTACATTTCTATACATCTCATATTTTCCACACTCATATTTCAATTTCAGGTACTAAAAACTGTTTAAGCTATATGTAGAGATGAATTTCTAAAAGGGTTTCTAGGAACTCAGGTGACAGAATAAAGTCCTTATCTCAAGCAGGTGAGTTAGAACACTTGAGCTTCCTAAGAAACTCTCAGGATGAGGCATTTGGCTGGCCTGGGGACAAAGGAGCTCTTAAACTGACCAAGAACTTCCCTAGCTGAATGAGGTCTACAAGACTCTTACATATCTTCCCATCATCTCCCTCCCAGCGATAGCCTGTCCCCTTAAGCCCTTTGTTAGTCTGTGATCCTTTTCCAAGCTGGCACTTGGGTCAAGGCCCAATAGCCCCACCAGTTACATAATTATAGCTCTGCTAATTCTTAGAACAAATATTAATGTGAAAGTACTGGCAGGGTTTGACTTCATGTGAAATATAAGATTTGTGAAATTCAAAATTACTTTTATACTTGAAAATCATTTTTACTTAATCCACCTCTATCCTGACGCTCCAAGTTACTGCTCCAGAATCCTGGTCTGACTGGTTCATTTCTATTACTTTATCTAGACTGGCTGGAACCAGACTCATCTTGATATTCCCCAGCCAGCCTCTAACCTTCACCTACGACAGGCACTCCAACCTCCTTTCCTGGCACCCAGGGCTTTTGATGGATGAGCATTCATCATTTGTAGCTTAGCCCTAAGCCACCATGCTTCTTTCCAATCATACTTATGCTTCTGTGCTCCTGACCACCACTTTTCTTTATGTATTGTTTCCCCTATTATAATGTAAGCTCTTTGAAGGAAAGGCTGTTTTGCTTACTTATATTTGTATCCCCTGCACTTAGCAGTAGGTGATCAATAAGTGCTTTTCTAACCCATTTTCCTCCACTAATGAATGCAGTAGCTAGCAGTTCACAACTAGTCCTGGGAAATTCAGGTTCCTCTTTTCTCATACAGTAGCTATTCAATATACTGAAGGATTTCTACTTATTGTGAAACTGAGTTTCATTTATGAATTGCAGTCAATGACCTACAACAGCATATCTCACATAAACCTCAGTTACTAGTTGCTAATTAGTATTTTGAAGATTATAACATTTTTAGCTTATTAAACATAATTCTGAATACATATTATTATACTACATGGGGAAGTCTTTATGTCAAAGAAATTTTCAACATGCTAAAAACCTAACCAATATGGGATGTTTAAATTTAAAATTCACAACAATTTAATTTGGAATAATGCATGTATTAAAAAATAAATTTTTTTTTACATTTTTTTTTTTTTTTGCAGGGGGGAAGGCAGGGCAATTGGGGTTAAGTGACTTGCCCAAGTTCACACAGCTAGTACATGTGTCAAGTGTCTGAGGCTGGATTTGAACTCAGGTCCTCCTGACTCCAGGGCTGGTGTTCTACCCACTGAGCCATCTAGCTGCCCCAATTAAAAATACTTTTACAATTCAAACTCCTCATTAGTTTTTCTACCTGTCCATTATCTAAATTATCATGAACTAGTTAAGATCTTATAATCTGACCAAGATATTTAGCAATAATAATGAAAAGTTTGAAATAATTTCAAATTAAATAATATGTTCACCTCTTCAGCTTCTGACTTAACTAGCGAACTAATGCTCCCTAGCCTTGATCCTAGGTAATTTGCTAAGTTGAATGTTATAAAAATGTTCATAGGCCTTGAAGCAACCCTCTTTGTTGGGATTTGCGCTTTTGAAAGTTAGGTTAAAAAAAGACACAAGAGTATTCCTAACAACTGTAACGCATTAATCAGTTAGCAGCGGGATCAAATGACTTTAAAGCCCTGCATTTAAACAGTTTCTCAAGCATCAGAATAACTGCTAAGTACAATTTCAATTGAGTAACTGACAGTTCCTGATTTAAAAATATTCCTCATTTGTAGCAATATATTTTCAGAAAATAAATATTGAGAAAATGTTGAAAGCAATGACAGTAAAGAAATTACATCTGTAATCAAAAAACAAAAGAAAATTAGAAATCTTTATTGAAAGAAAATTTTAACTCTAACAATTTCAAATATAAAACATTAAAAATAATTGTAGTATCTGATATTTTTCAATAAACTTTGATACATCTTAATCTAATTCTAATTTTAACAGAGCCACTTTTAAAGCCATAAATTATTTCTATCAATTATACAGCTTATATGTCACTGGGGTTTTTAGTATTATTGAGGCAAAGAGAAGGATCTACATGAACACATGAATTAAATTGTTCCATGCAATTGTTCTTTGAAAAACTGTTTCTACAATGCAGGCGCATTCACTTTAACTTTGTATTCAACAGGATTGCTCTCCTAAACTTTATATTCACTAGCAAACATTTTATGAAAATAGCCTGAAAGAAGGTCAGTAGCTATAATTATTTCTAAAAGATTCTGGTGGCAGACATATTGCTGTAGGCTTTCTTCAATCAAAAAACACATGGTAGTGACACTCTACAACAATAGCACGATTAACAGCTGTGGAGTTCCCAGGCTAGACAATGCTGCTACTGCTTGGGTACTCACTGTATTTGACTGGCACAACCGTCATTGCTCACAAGGCTGAATAGGTCTTCAGACTTGACACTCTAATTTTGTCACACTACCTAAATTAGGAAAAAAGAGCTTTTCCTAGTAATCTTGCTGAGCTGTTTGAGGTGATAAAGTCACACACGCACCATTCATATGTGCATCATTACAACAAAAGAGGAATTGTTTAATTGCAGGAGATAGCACCAAACTTCATTAGCCCAGTAGCACAAATAAGTATCTATATATTTATATTTGTATTACAGATAGGCATTAAAAATTCAAAGTAAATCAGCTATTATAATTTAAGTTGGGTTAAAGTGCCTGGCAACATAAAGTAAATGTGCACTTACAAAACCAAGGACAGCAGTTCCTTTTGTCAGTCTGTCTTAATTAGCTTTATTTTAGCTGACAATTTTATTATCTATGGGGAATTAGGCTTCGCATTACTTTGACTATCTAGTATGTGACTTTCACAATTTCTCGTTTAGCTATCCTTCTTCCAATGCTACAGTTACAACAAATACAAAATATAGTACAGTATTATAGTTAATTATTTTACCCTGTGACAGACTTCATGCTTTGTCAGATAATTTTTAAGAATTGCTGGTTGCTAACTTCTGTGTAATAAATGTTAAAAATAACTACACTAACCACAGTTCAGTTTAAAAATCTAATACATTCAAAAAAAAATCTAATACATTCATTAAGATTGTAAGCTGGCTGAGAAAAAAACTAGTTGCATATTTGGAAAACACAGTGAGAATCAACTTGAAGACCTACTTGCTGCAGCACATCTCACTTTGAAATATGTGAATAATGATAGTACTAGCTGATGCTTATCTAATGCTTTAAGATTTGCAAAAGCATTTTACACACATTTCCTCATTTGAGCCTCACAACAACAGACCAGGTAGTTCACTACAGGTGTTATCATCTCCATTTGGTAGAAGAGGTAACTAAGGTTTGGATAAGATGGGATCCTGAGCTTAGATTTGAACCCAGTTCTCCTGGCTTCAAATTTAATACTCTATCACACTATGATGCCTCTCAATAATGATTCATATTTATGCAATACCTTAAAGTTTTCAACTTCTCATCAACAGTATAAGATAAAAATTATACTTATTTTATAAATATTTTTATTTTTATCAAATTTTCCTAACAAAATATCAAATATTTTACCAAATATTCTTATTTTATAAATAAGAACATGGAGGCTCATAGAGGTTAAGTGACCTGTCCAAGGTCATTCTGTTAGTACTTTGCATGGGTCAGAGCCTTGACTCCAAATCTATTATTTTTCCACTTATGTGAATTACCATTTCTAACTATAGTTTAATGTGCCAAAGCATATTAAGTAATACAAAACTTAATAAGGACTTTTTTATGTTTGGAACAGAAAATTTATAGTAAAATCCTACTAAATATCTTGGTTTATCAGAACATTTAGATAAATGGTTAACATCCGACCAACTAAACGAATGTTATTAACCCATTTAAATAAGAGTAATGTATCTAACAATTATAGAATTGTTATAGAATCCCACCAATTCAAATGGGAATCCCACTCTATATCATTCAATTCAATCATAAGCACCTAAACTATGTGCAACTGAGTTAATTAATAGAAATAAAAATATCCAAGTCTACCCTCAAGTAGTTTATGATCTAATGGTGAAAGGTCAAAAAGAGATAAGAAAATACAGGGTGTTCGGGACACATAGGCAAAAATGCATATTTTCAAGAAATGAAATGAATGAAGTTTTCAACAACATTTTATTTAATTGGAATATTAACAAATAACATCTTCAATATGAGTTCCATCATTTGTGATGCAAAGGTTGATGTGCTTTGCAAGATTCATGTGAACTCGATGCAATAACTCCACATTGCTGTCAATCTTAGCACATTCACTCTATGCGTTCAATCAAGTGTGTTGCATCCATGATTTTCATTGAGTACACCTTATCCTTTAGCACACCCGAGAAAAAGAAGTCAAGGGGGCTAAGGTCTGTTAATATTCCAAATATTTCAAAATATGTATTTTTGCCTATGTGTCCAGACTTTAGGGACACCCTGTACCATACAATACAGGACAGAATGTGATAAATACCAAGGAGAAATACAAAACAATGGATATTAAGAATAAGTAGAGAGTACTTTTCATTAAGGTGAAATCAGGGCAGGTTTCATGGAGAAACTAGCATCTCTGCTAAGCATTGAAGAAAAGGATTTTAATAGGCAGAAATGTGAGGTGAGTTTGTTTCAGTGTAGGAAGTCCTATGTAAATGCAGGATGTATTTGGGGGTGGGGTGGGGAGTGAGGGAAGAATGAAACCATGAAAGAGCTAGTAGTTCAGTATGGCTGAAATGCTAGGGCACTCTAAGTTTTGAGTCTGGTTGATTCGGGAGGAAATGACACCATCAATATTGTGTTGTTGTTCAATTGTTTCAGTTTGACTCTTCATGACCCCATTTAGGGTTTTCTTGGAAAAGATACTGGAGTGGTTTGACATTTCCTTCTCCAGCTCATTTTACAAATGAGGAAGTTGAGGCAGAATTAAGCATAGGGTCACACAGGTAGTAAATGTCTGAAGTCAGATCTGAACTCTAGAAGATGAGTCTTCCTGACTCCAGGACTGGACTCTATCAAACTGTGCCAGCTAGCTGCCTTGACATCATCAACAGAAACAGGTAAACTAGAAGGACAGGTTGTATTTAGTTACACTGGCAGAATCTTATAACTGGCTAAATGATGTCACAGCAGGATTTTGTAACTTCATGACATGGTTTAGCTAAAATATATTAACAACATGATATGATATGATATAACATAATATAATATAAATTAACACTGGTTGGGACAATCTCATGAAATACATACGAAAACTGTTAGAAAATTCTAATCTTACTTGGTTTTCCTCTAATGGAAAAATTGGGAGCAATAAAGATGGAGAACTGTACTACTTCAGTTTGTAATGGTAGAAATGTAAGAGTGTAAGGCTTAAGGTATATTGATTTTTTTTCTTTGAAAGATGTGGCTATTTTGCAGCATGTTACTTTTTAGCTTAAAAAGAGTATTAATTCTTATGGTTATTTTGTAAAAAATTCATTCTATATGAACAAATAGGAAAAAAAATGAAATGTAGGTTCTTTTAATATGCAAGTTATGAGAAATCAATGGACTGCTTATGGCCAGTTATATAGTTGTGCTAGAGTGGAAGAAAAATGACCTTGAAGAAGGAAATTAAAAGAACCATTTATAAACTTGAGCTCTTTTGAAATTAAATTCTAGAATGATACTACATCTCTGCACATCACTGTCTACATTATGGAAAATAGGTATATTGATATTTTTAAAATATATATATGCATATATATAACATTTAAAATAATAACCACAAGAAATTTCACCTTTGTTTCTTCTATCCTCACTGCATCCAGTAAATAATGGAGAAGTTCCTGACTGTCCTGCTGTTGGAAACCTTTAAATCGTGGAGCCCTGTGATTTAAAAAAGAAAAAAAAGAGGGTAGGGAGAAGAGAAAGAACAATGATACACAGAATTTTGTGAGTATTAAACACTTGAAAATAACAATACCACAAAATAAAGGCTTCAAGAAATATAACAATTTTCACATATTGACTCAAACTTTTCCTTGGTGTCACATAAAGATAGATGTGGGACATACAAATATTACAATAAATAAGAAACCATAAAGACACATTAAGAAAAAATAGATAATGTTCAATTTTATAGTATCTAGAGAGAACTATGACTCCGTGCTTACTATACTACAGACTTCAAAATGGCAAAGCTAGTACCTTAAGCTATGTTTCTTATCCAGCACTTGCTATGGTGCTCTGAACAATAGGTCATAATAGATGTTTGCAGAATAGAAATAGTTTCCATATTATCTCTAGCATAATGAAAAATATTTTCTTTAAAACTACTAACAGTGGATGACCTCCCTATAACATTTGTCTAGAAAGGTGCTTTAGCTTACTGAAGTTGACTGAAAGGACCTAAAAAGCAGTCTGAAAGCACAGGCTTCCTCAGAAGACAGTATTTTCAAGAGGCTCCATTGTTAAAATGTGGAAGTTAATTGTTTCCCAAGACAATTCAGGAATTAAAGCCACAGATATTCTAAATACAGTTGCAATAATAAAGAATTTGCATAAAAGTTTAAAAATAAGATCTTGATAGAATAACTCAGGTCCTCCTGATTGAAGGGCCAGTGTTCTATCCACTGTGCCATCTAGATGCCCTTTAAAAAGCTAATTCTGAAGGTTTCTATTTTTTAAATTTAAAAAGTAAGTAGTCAACAAGCATTTACTATGTGCCAAGCACTATTATAAACACTGGGAATATAAATATAAGCAAAATGAAGACAGTCCCTGTCCTCAAGGACCTTACATTTTAATGGGGGAAGACAATCAGTTAATCAAACATTTCTTAAGTGTCTACTATATAATGCCTGTCACTATGCCAAGTGTTGGGGATACAAAAAGAGGCAAAAGATGGTCCCTTCTCTCAAGGAGCTTACACTCTAATGGGGGAGCCAACATGCACACAAATGTATACAATGTGAGCTATATACAGGATAAATAGAAAATAATGGAGGAAAGGCACTGGGGAAGACTTCCTAATGAAGGTGGGATTTTAGTTGGAACTTAAAAGTCAGGGAGGTCAGTAGTCAAGGGTGTAGGAAGAAGAACATTCCAGGTATGGGAGACAGCCAGAGAGAATGCCTGGAGCTTAGAGATGGAGAGAGTCTTGTTCATGGAACAGCCAGGAGGGCAGTCACTGGATTGAAGAGTATGGGGAGTAAGGTGTATGAAAATTAGAAAGATAGGAGGGGGCTAGGTTATGAAGGCCTTTGAATACTAAACACAGTGTTTTATATTTGTTCCTGGAGGCAACAGGAAGCCACTGGAGTTTACTGAGTGATGTATGGGGTGGGGTTGGGGGTTGGGCGTGTGTGTGACATGAATGGGCCTGCTTTTTCAGAAAATTACATCAGTGGTCAAATGGAGGATGGATTGGGGTGGGGAGAGTTGAGGCAAGCAGATCCCAACAGCAGGCAATTGAAATAATTTAGGTGTGAGTTGATATGGGCCCGTACCAGAGTGGTGGCAGTGCCAGAGGAGAGAAGATATCGTAAAAGTGAAATCAAAAGGCCTCGGCAACAGCTTGGATGTGGGGCTGGGGTATGATAGGTAGTGAGGAATCAAGGATGACTCCTAGGTCATAAGCCTGAGGAACTGGAAAGATGGTGATGCCCTCTAAGGTGATAGGGAATGTGGGAGAAGGGTCTGGGGGAAAGAAAATGAGTTCCGTTTTGGACATACAGAGAGTTTAAGATGTCTATGAGGCCTTATGAGATCACTAAGTGAAGTAGTACAGCAGGAGAAGAGAAGGGAACCTAAGACAGAAGTCTGTGTGACACCCACAGTTAGAGGGTGTGATCTACCAGGACGATCCAGCAAAGGACAAAGAGTAGTCAGGCAGTCACACTGGCAGGAGGAAAATCAGGGGGTGGGGGAAGAAGAGAGAGTGAGAGAGAGAATGAGAATGAATATGAATCTAGGAGGAAAGAGTGATCAAAGGTGTCAAAGGCGGCAGAGAGGTCAAGGAGAATGAGAAATGAGAAGAGGCCATTGGATTTGGCAAGTGAGTAACTTTGGCAACTGGTAACTGTGCAGAAAGAAGATTCAGTGGAATGATAAGCTTGGAAGCCAGATTATAAGGGGTTAAGAGAGCGAGAGGGGAGAAGGTAGGGGCAACTATTGTAGACAACCTTTTCGAGGAGTTTAGCTACAAAATGCAGAAGAGATACAAGATGATACTATGGTTAGAACGGTCAAGTGAGGGTTTTTTTCCAGGATAGGGAAGACATGAACATATGTGTAGGCAGTAGGAAATGAGCCAGCAGCGAGAAATATTGAAAGTAAATGAAAAAGTGGAGATGACAGAAGGAGCAATCTGCTGAAAGAGATGGGATGGAACAGGATCGCTTGAACAAGTAGAAAGGTTAGTCTTGGTGAGGAGTGAGGCCACTTCATTATGTGCAACAGGGGTTAAGTGGCAGAAGGCACCCACACTGCAGAAGATGAGGAAAAGAGAGAGTTCATGGTGAACAGTCTCAATTTTTCTGTAAACTATGAGGCAAGGTTCTTAACCTAGAGAATAGAGGGGAAGGGGAATCGCTGTAGGTTTGAGGAGGGATGAAAAAGTTTGGAAGAGTGGTTGTGGGGAGTAGGATAGTGAATTGATAAAGAAGATATAGTGAGATTGCCTAGCAGCAGTGAGGGCCCAACAGAGGTTATGTAACATAAATTTGTAATGGATCCAGTTCAAATGGTGAGGTGATTTTCTCCACCTTCGTTAAATCAAAACAACCCAGGTTTTACCTCAGACTGAGCATACTGGAAAAGATGACAAAACACTTGAAAGGTTAAAAACAGATATAAACTGGTTAACTAGCAATATTGGTTAAGTTGTGAAATGGTCCAGCCATTCTGGAAAGCAATTTGGAATTATTCTTAAAAAGTGACTATATACTTTGTATATACTTTGTATATACTTTGACTAAAGATCCCACTCCAATATACATACTCCAGGGAGGTAAACAAACAGGAAAGTTTCCATGTGTCAAAAATCTTCATTGTAACATTTTGTAGTGGTAAAGAACTGGAAACAAAATAGATACTCATCAAGTGGTAAATGACCAAATAAATTGTGGTACATGCATATAATGGGATATTACTGCCCTGTTAGAAAAATATGTACAGTGACTATATACAATGTCAAAGTACTGTCATCTTCCCAGTCATTCAGGCTCTCAACATAGATATTATGCTCAACTCCTCATTCTCTCCCCTTTCCCCCAACCAAATGCCATGTCTCACCATTTCTATCTTTCTAACACTATCTGTTGTATATGCTCCATTCTCTCTTCTGACAATGCCACCACCCTTGGTGTAGGATACCTGACATATTGCAGTAGGCTGCTCCCTGTTCCTCCTATCTCAAGTCCCTTCCCACTCAGCTATCAAAATGATCTTCTGAAAGTACAGGTCTAACTAAGCCATGCCATTTAATAAACTCCAGTGGCTCCCTTTTGCCTCCAGGGTTGAACATAAAATCCTTCCTCTGTTTGGTTTATAAAACCCTTCCTAACCTACCAGTCTTCTTAATAATCCCTCACTCCCACGTATTCTGTGATCTAGTGACACTGGCCTCCTGGTTGTTCTTCGCATACAACACCCCATCTCCTGACTCCAGGCATTTTCACTGGCTGTCTCTCACACTTAGAACTCTCTCCTTCATCTACATTGTGGCTGCCTTCAGGTCTTGGATATAGTTGCACCTCCTTCAAAATTCCAATTCTCCTTAATCCTAGTGTCTTCCCTTTGAAATTATCTTCGATTTATGTATCTTGTTTCTACATAGGCATTTGTATGTTGTCTCCCCCATTAGCGTGATCCTTGAGACCGCCGACTGTTTTCTGCCTTTCTTTGTATTCTTAGGGCTTAGCACACAGTAAGAACTTTAAAAATGCCTGTTGATTGACTAAACCATTGCAAAAAGAAAGAGAAGATAACAACAACAAAAAATTGAATACTGTAATTATAATGACCCAGAGTCGAGGACTAAGGGGATGGATGGCACATAGCAGACTTGGCTGATGTTTTGTATGGTTTTGCTGCACTGCTTTTTCTGCTTTCTTATTTTATTCTTTGTTTAGAAAATAAAGTGAAATAAAAATGAAAGGTAACACTAAAAAAAAGTCCAAGGGACTAGACTATCTTTTTACATCATGATTTGAACAAATTCTTTTAGCTTTATCTTCTTGTGGCCATTACAAAATTCAACCTGCTCTCATACTTCATTGCTGGCACCATACAACAGGTTTCTGTACATTGGGACTAGCTTCCATATGTCATCACATCTGTGAATGGTCACCATAGCTTACCATCTTAGAGCCCTCCACTTTTGCCAGAAGCATATTTTAGATAAGACAAGCAACATCTTTTGGCTGTCAGATTTGTATGATCAATGTGATCTATTTTTTCTTTATATAATTGTTGTTTTTTTTTTGATAATATTGCTTTGCTTTCCAAATAAAACTACAGGGTTTGGTTTTTTTTTGGGGGGGGGGAGATGCGGAAAGAGTGGGAAAATATAGTTAGGAATGAAAGCTCACTAGGATTACTTTTATAAATGAGAGCTGCCCTCAATTTTTGTGTAACAGTGCTTTGGTATTATATCATAATTTCTCAAAGTATGTAGAATGTCACATTTCAAAAAAAAAAAGCTATAATTCACATTTATATAGCATTTTATAGGTGACCAAACTTTATTTTAGAAAGTATTAAGATATTGTAGACAAACTAGTTTTGTATTTAGAAAGTGGAATTTCTACTTTCACAACATCTCTTGTGTACGTTCCCTTCTCCCCACTTTTGTAGCAACCACTGTAGATCAGGCCTTTATCATCCCCACTACTGTATCAGCTTTCTAACTGGTCTCCTGATCTCAAGTCTCTTCCTACTCCTAATCTATCCACCCAAACGGCTGCCAAAGTGATTTTCCTAAGACACAGTTCTGACCATGTCACACCACCTACTAATTAAATACCAATGATTCCCTTCAGGATATGTTGATTTTGTTTGGCAATAAACCCCACAACCCAGCCCTTTCCTACATTTTTAATATTCTTATACTTTTCTACTTTCCATTCACTCTGTGGTCTGATCACTCTGGCCTACTTGCTTTTTCTTTGCACATGAAACTATGTTCTGTCTCCAATGCCTTTGCACTTGCTGTCCTCTAAGTCTAGAATGTTCTCACTCTTCATCTCTGCCTTTTAAGAATCCCTTGCTTCCTTCAAGATTCAATTCTAATGCCACCTCCTTAGAGCACGCCTTTCCTGGTTCCTGATCAGTCTGAGGTAAAACCTGGGTTGTTTTGATTTAATGAAGGTGGAGAAAATCACCTCACCATTTGAACTGGATCCACTACAAATTTATGTTACATAACCGCTGTTGGGCCCTCACTGCTGCTAGTATCTTTTCTAGTACCCTTTCCTCTAGAATTATCTTCTCTCACCCACCTGAAAGTAAGGAAGTATTTTTTTGCCCTTTTTTGTATCCCCAGCTCTTTGTACAATGCCTGGAACACAGTGCTTAATAAATGTTTATTAATTAATTGGTTTTCTTTAAGTACAGATCTGACCAGGTCTTTCTTCAACTCAATCAATTCCAGTGCCTTTCTCTCAACTCCAGGATAAAATAGGAATTCTCCTTCTGTTTCACTTTTAAAGTCTTATATAACCTGGCCCCAATCTCTTTCTAGCTTTACTGGACAAACTCCTTCTGCATTCTGTGATCTGGCCAAACTGGCCTTCTCTCTGCTCCTCAGACAATTTATCTCCAGTTTTTCTCTCTGAGCTTTTCCCCCCAAGTCTGGAATGCAATCACTTCTCATTTCTGCTTCATGCACTCTCTTCTTTCCTCCAAAATGCAACTCAAACACCACCTTTTATATGAAACTTTTCTTGAAGCCAGTTATTAATGCCCAACTTCTCTAATTACCTTTAATTTATTCTGTAAACACTTCCATATGCACCTACTGTCTCCCTTGACAGAATGTAAGATCCTTGAGAGTAGAAATGGTTTCTTTTTTCTTTTTTCTTTTTTTTGCATCTCCATCATCTAGCTTAGTGCCTGGCAAAAAGGCAGACACTTAAATTCTTGTTGACTGATAACTGAATGTATGCAGATGATCTTCAAGTCTTTATGTCCAGTTCTAGTCTTCCTCCTGAAATTTAGCTGTACTTCTCTAAATGCTTATTAAATATTTCAGATTGAAAGTCTGGTAGACGTCTAAAATTCAACAAGTGCAAAACTGAATTCTGCCCTCAAACCCAGAATCCTTAAATTTCCTTATTTCTGTTGAGGGTACCACAACCCTTCTAGTTGCCCAGATTTGCAACCATCCTATTATGCTCCAGTTTTCACTCTCCTTCACCTAAATATTAATCAGCTGTCCTTTTCTACCTCCACAAAAACCTTCATATTCTCTGTACTCACACAGCCATCACCCTCATTCTTTATCATCTCTCAGATAGATTATAGCTACGGCCTCCTACTTGGTCTCTCTCTCTCAAATCTCCCTCTACTCCAATCCATCTTCTACACAGCTAGCTGTTAAGGTTAATGTTTCTGAAGTAAAGGTTTCACAATGTAAATTCCCTACTCAATATACTATTTCAATGGTTCCCTATTACCTCTAGGATAAAATACTAATTCTTCTGTTTACCTTTCAAAGACTTTACAACTTGGCTCCAATAGATCTTTCAAACACCTTCCTATTGCAATCTACAAACTGGTCTTCTTGTTATTCCTCACACACCACACTTCAGCCAACACTCCAACTATCATCTCCATGCCTTTGCAATGGCTCTAATGCATGTGTACCTACCTCAATGTTGCCCTTTAATATCCTGTTTCCTTCAAAGCTGTTTAAAGAAATACCCACTCAATCGATTCTTCCCTGTTTCTGTTAGCAACTTCAATCACTTGCTAATACCATGCCCCCGAAAATAACTTTGTAAACACCTGCATTTATTCCTCTGCATAAATGTTGTTTTCCCCTAACAGAACAAAGGTAGTGTTTCATTTTTGCCTTTTGCCCAGCACTTTGCACAGGGTCTAGCACGTACGTGCATGGCTCACTGAATAGTTCTTGAATGACTGGAGTTTGTTCAAGATTTGTTCAGGTCAACAGCTGTAAGCAATAATTTGAGATATAGTAAATAGTATATGAATTTCATTTATAATGGTATTTCTAAGACAGTAAAACAAAACAACTTTTGGCATTCTATAGAACTTATGCATCTCAATTCTCCTCAATCTCAACTTTTTGACATCTGAAGCTAAAAGTTTTTTTGTGTGTGCACTTCTCAGTTTCTAAGCCTTATACTATCCATTTTTATGCAGAATAAATCTTTGCCAAAGAGGAGTCCCTTGTCTTTTTGAAGGTCAACCTCCTTACATGTACACTTGAATTCATGCCTTCCCATCTTGTCCAGCAGATTTCACTTTCAATCACCTCCCCTACCTCTCTCAAATCTTCAACCTCTCCCTCTCTAATGCCCTCAAAAATGCCCAAGTGCGCTCCATCTAAAAAAAAAAAAAACCCTCAGTAGAACCAACTATCCTTTCAAGCTACTGTCCTATAGGTCTCTCATCCTTTTCTCAGTCGAGACCTTGAAGAAGCTGTTTACACTTTCTGCTTCCACTTCTTCTGCCCTCACTCACTCCTCAACGTTTTGGAATCTGGCTTCTAACCTCATCACTCAACTGAAACTGTTCTCCCCAGTTACATATGATCCTTTAATAGCCCAATCTGATCATCTTTCCTCAGTTCTCATCCTTCTTACCTATATGACACTGGGGGACCAAACCTCTCTTCTTGGATACTCTCCTGTGTTTTTGTAACACTATTGTCTCTAGTACTTCTCATACTTGTTTGACCACTTCTTTTCAGTTAACTATGTTAGCTTATTATGCACGCTCTATCTTCTGTGGGTTTTCCCCAAGGTTCTTAGTCCTTCTTCTTTTCTCCTTCTATACAATCTATTGGTAACTTCATCAGCTCCCATGGGTTTAACTATCATCGCTATAAAGATGATGCAAATATTTTATCATGAGCATCTGTCTCTCCTATGGGGCTCTGTCTTGTATCACCAACTGCCATTTCAATCTAGATGTGCTGGAGACATCTTAAATCCAATATATTCAAAACTCACCTTTTCCCCCAAATCCACTGTTTCCAGACTTTCCTATTTCTGTTGATGGGTACCCCCTTCCTTCCACTCTCCCAGTTTCGTAATATCTATGTCATCCTGGTCTCCTCAATCTATACTGAATCAGTTGTCAAATCCTTCACATTTCTACCTTCACATCTATTGACCTATTCTCTCTGCCCATACAGCTACCATCTTAGTTCAGACTCTTATTAACTCTTGCCTAGATTACTGCAATGCCTTCTAATAGTATTTAATTTTTTCCCAGCTACATATCAAGACAATTTTAGCATTCACTTTCACAAGATTTTGAGTTCCCAAATTTTTCTCCCTCCTTCCCCTCTTCCTAAAATGCTAGGCAATTTGATATAGGTTACACATGTGTTATCATGCAAAACACATTTCCATATTAGTCACAGTTGTGAAACCCACAGTTGTGAAGGAAGAAACAGATCAAAAGGCAAAAAAAAAAAAAACCCACAAAAAAGAATAAAAATGTATGTTTTGATCTGCATTCAGAGTCCATCAGTTCTTTATCTGGATGTAGATAGCATTTTCCATCATGGGTCCTACGTAATTGTCTTGGATTACTGTGTTGTTGACAAGAGCTAACTCATTCATAGTTGATTATCATAGGACATTGTTGAAGTTTTCCTGGTTCTGTCCATTTTACTTTGCATCAGTTTGTACAAGTCTTTCAAGGATTTTCTGAAATCTTCCTGTTCATCATTTCTTATTGCACAATAGTATATCATTACATTCACACACCACAGCTTGTTCAGCCATTCCCCAACTGATGAACACCCCTTCAATTTCCAGAATTTTGGACTATGACAAGGGCTGCTATAAATATTTTTGCACATGTAGGTTCTTTTCCCTTTTTTATGATCTCTTTGAGATACAGACCTAGTAGTGGTATTGTTGGATCAAAGGGGGTGCATTGTTTGGTTGCGCTTTGGGCACAGTTCCAAATTGCTCTCCAGAATGGTTGGATCAATTCACAACTCTACCAACAGTGCATTAATGTCCCAATTTTCCCACATCCTTTCCAACATTTATCATTTTCCTTTTTTTTGTCAAATTAGCCAATCTGATAGGTGAAGTGGTACCTGAAGATATGTTTGTATTTGCATTTCTCTAATCAAAAGTGAGTTTGAGCACTTCTCATATGACTATAGACAGCTTTGATTTCTTTATCTGAAAACTGCCTGTGCATATCCTTTGACCATTTGTCAACTGAGGAAAGGCTTATAGTCTTATAAATTTGACTCAGTTCTCTATATAATTGAGAAATAAGGCTTTATCAGAGACATTTGTTTCTCAGCTTTCTGCTTTCCTTCTAATTTTGTTTGCACTGCTTTTGAGGGTTTTTTGTGCATAAGCTTTTTAATTTAATAAAATCAAAATTATCTATTTTGCATTTCATAACAATGGAGGGGAAGGGTGAGGAGAGGGAGGGAGAGAAAATTTGGAACCCCAAACCCTGTGGAATTGAATGTTGTAAACTGAAAACAAAAAATAAATTTATTTAAAAAAGAAAAGAAAAAAATTACTTCAGTTCCCTTCTTTTATGTACCAGTTCTCCAAAGAACAAGACGTAAGTCCTACTTCTGTGGTTTTACTGCATGTTTATTTGTAAACCTCCATACTACCTCATCTAATGCTTTGCATGATTTAGGGCCTAAATAAATGTTTACACATATATTCTCTTCTAAGCCAACATCATTCTTTAGATTGTATTCATAATATTCTTCAAGTTAATACCTCCACTCCCTAACAGAGATATTTATCTACTTCAAACTTTAACCTATTCATATCCCTATAAACTGTGAATAACACAATTAAGAAGCTTCATTCAAGAACAGAAAGCTTGGAACCATTTAAGTCTTTAAAAAACTTCACTGCCAGAAATGTGTATATGATATGCATTATATTGTGAATTTATGTTGAATATTTTTTTAGGAAAATGAGTTACTATAACATTTGAAAAAAATTTTACTGGCCATTGATTGGCAGCATCATAAAGTAGAAAGCCTATTAAACTTGGAGCCACAGGACTTGGGTGTGAAACTCAGCTTTGATACTCATTAGCTGTGTGATTTCATCTAACAATTCATTTAACCTACATGGGCCTCAGTTTCTTCACCTGTAAACCTTAATAAAAGGATTTGTTCTGTAAAACTTGGACTCAATCAAAAGGCTGCCAAGGACCTAAAAGGGCTTAAAAGGCCTCAAAGTCACTGGTTTCCCACCCCTGGTAGCACTTAGCACAGTGCCTGGAATACAAAAGGCACTAAATAAATGCTTAATGACTTAATGACAACTCTATCCTTCATACAGAGTTAAAAGTCAATCAAGTGTAATAAAATACACATGTATTCCTTTAGTATGGAAAATCTGGTCAGTCATAAAGACTCCATGTAAGTCAAAAGTCTGCGGTCTTAATATCCAGAATAGTGGAAAACAAACAGAAGGGCCCTGTAGCAATGCTCACAATCTGGCCCAACAAACACTTGACAGCTGCAACACTAACAAAATTAACAGTGGATGAATTAGTACCAGACAACAAACAGTTGTTATGAGAAGAATCACCCTTTTCTTTTTCCCTTTCAAAAAAGTTCCTTTATATTTCTTATCCATTTATGTAATTCAGCATATGCTACAAAGAGGTACTTTAGAAACATGTCAAAAAAGAAGTGCTACATATAGGACAAAAAGAGGTCACTGGGATGACAGGAATTGCGCTACTGATGTTATACGCAGGGTACCACAAAAGTCTCGGTGAAGTTTTAAGCTTTAGTAACTTACATAGATAGCTCTAGTAGCTTAAAACAACACTGGGACTTCTGGGGCATCCTGTATAAAATCCAACATATAAATGTTTAAGCTTAAGGGGAAGAGATATGAACTTCTTTGTCTTGTCACCAATTAAGTATACTATTGCTTACTATTTCAAATTCTGCTATTTGACCTTTGTTCGTCCAAAGTATTTAACATGCTTAATTTTGGCTGATTCAGAAATCCAAGCAGAGAAATTCTATAGACAGCAAGATAAAAATCAAGTGGTCTTGTAGTGTTTGAAATGGTCTGTTAAACACGTTGACTCTTTTCCATTTTTATTATTATAAAAAATATTGAAATAATCAGTGTTCAAGATTGCTGAGGAAACTGACAGCTCTTTAACTACAAAATCAACTAGTTTCTACTCCATGAAGAATTCAAGGTAATAATGATTCCTATACTCAATGAGATACTCTATGATGTCCTTTGTTTTGCATCTATGACACCATTTGAGCTAGAGATGAAAACTTCTTTTCACTTAAGTAAATAAGTATACTATCGTGATCCAAGAAAATAAGGCAATTTTGATTTCCTATTGCTCGTGGATTCTCTGGTAGAAAATGTAGGTGAAAATACCCACCTCTCTACAACAAACAAAACAGCTACAGCATTTATCACCTAGCAAATATTACTACAGTTTGTTATAACCTTACAACTTTATATGTTATTACAATGCAAGCTGAGGTTACATTAGAAGCCCCAAGTTTCAACCTGTATAAACACTCTTTCACAAGGAAAAATAAAATACATATATACACATTTAAAAGGAATTTTTCTGCTCTTTCATCCAAACAACTTCTAATTTAGCAAGTAATAATAAAAATTTACATTTACGTAATGTTTTAAAATTGACAAAAATTCATTTTCCACACATTACTTCACTTGATGATCATATCAAACTTATGAATCAGAGAGTACAGGTATTATTACCTCCATTTTTCAAAGGAGGATACTGAAATAAATAAATGATCCAGCTCATACAGCTACTAAGTGGCAGGGCTGGAATTCAAATCTAAATCGTCCAGTCATTTCACAGCATGTTGCTTCCTACAGTGTACCAAATGTCTGTGGGATATGAAGGATAAGATATGGTCTACCTCTTTCAAAAATTATTGTTGTTTTTGATTTTTTATAACATAGATGTACTTTATACCCTAATAAAAGAATTATTTCATTGTTAAAAATAAAGATATAATTAAGCAAAAGTAATAGATGTAAATATCTAAAAGGCAGGGCATACAACATTCTGTTATTTGAAGTCACCAACCTTTCTCTCCAAACATATAGGAAGTATGTTTCATCATCTATTCTCCATGGTATCACTCTTTCAAGGAAATTTTTAAATATATATACATATACACACACACACACACACACACATATATATGTATATATGACTGGCACGTAGGAATGGCAGGACAATGTCATATCTTCCAAAATGAAGTGGATTAACCATTAACCACTGGGTTTAGAGAAAGATTTTAAAGAGTTATACAGAAGGTTCAAAGAAGAAAAGAGCACAGCTGTATTGGTTAAGTGATGGGTGGAAGCCCTTTTAAGCTAAGAGCTCTTCTTCCTATGTTTCTCATCCCATCTCCTTTCATAAAAGTGCACAAATAGTAGAAAGGCCAAGCACAAGGTGGAAGAAGTACAGTCAGTTGGGAAGCAATTATTAAGTGTCTATTATATGCCAGGTGCTGCATAAGTGATGAGGATACATCAAAAGGCAAACTTTCAAAGAAGTGCACAGTCTAAAACAGGAGACAAGTACACAACAATATACAAACAAGATCTATAGAGGATAAACTGGAGATAATCAGAGAAGAAAGATACTAGTATTAAGGGGGATCAGGAATGACACCTTGTAGAAAGTGGGATTTTAGCTAGGACCTGAAGGATGCCAGGAAGTCAGAAATGGAGATGAGTAAGCGTGGAGGCATGGGGTGATAGCTAGTGAAAATGTCTGGACATAGGAAATGGAGTGTCACACGTTACAAACATTAAGGAGAACAGTGTCATTGGATAGCAGGAAAGGAGTAAAGCATAAGAAGAGTGGAAAGGTCAGAAGTACTAAGGTATTTGAAGATCCCTTGCATGAGTTCTCACTTCTAAAATCAGGTACTGCCTGGTGTTTCAGACTTTGCTTTTAAAATTAATGAAATAGCAAAATTCAAATGTGAACAACTGAGAGGAATGAAGTGGGATGGGAGATTTATCTGGAAATCCACTGGAGCACTGCTTTACTTTTTTTAAAAAATAAGTTTTTGTAGCCACATAAATCATCGGCATTTCTACATATTACTAACAAAGCCCAACAGTAAGAGATAGAGAAATTCCATTTAAAGTTACTGTAGACATAAAATAGTTGGGAGTCTACCTCCCAAATGAACTATGTGAACACAATTACAAAACACTTTTCACAAAAATAATGTCAGATCTGAATAACTGGAAAAATATCAGTTGCTCATGGGTAGGGTGAGCTGATATAATAAAAATGATAATTCTACCTAAATTAAATTACTTATTTAGTGCCATATCAATCAACTACCAAAAATTATTTTATAGAGCTAGAAAAAACAATAACAAAATTCATCTGGAAGAACAAAAGGTCCAGAATATCTAGGGATTTAATGAAAAGAAGTGCAAGGGAAGGTGGCCTAGCTGTACCAGATCTTAAATTGTATTATAAAGGAGCAATCATCAAAACTACTTGGTACTGGCTAAGAAACAGAGTGGTGGATCAGTGGAATAGGTTAGGTACACAAGACACAACAGCCAATGACTATAGTAATGTATTATTTGATAAATCCAAAGACTCTAGCTTCTCAGGTAAGAACTCACTATTTAACAAAAACTGCTGGGAAAACTGGAAAACAATATGGCAGAAACTAGGCACAGACCAACATCTTACACCCTAAGCCTAGATAAAGTCAAAATGGATACATGATTTAGATATAAAGACTGATACTATAAGCAAAGTAGAAGAGCAGGGAATAGTTTACCTGTCAGTTCTATGGCGAAGGGAAAAATTTATGACCAAACAAGAGATAATAGTCAAAGAATATGAACAGGCAGTTTTCAAAGGAAGAAATTAAAGCTATCTATACTCATATGAAAAAATGCTCTAAGTCACTATTGATTAGAGAAATGCAAATCAAAACAACTCTGAGGTACCACATCACACACGTTAGATTGGCTAACATGACAAAGCAGAAAAATGATGAATGCTGAAGATGTGGAAAAACTGGAACACTAATGCACTGTTGGTGGAGTTGTGAACTGATCCAACTGCTCCGGAGAGCAATTTGGAACTATGCCCAAAGGGCTATAAAATTGTGCATACCCTTTGACCCAGCAATACCACTTCTATGTCTGTATCCCAAAAAAATCATAAAAACGGCAAAGGACTCGGGTGTACAAAAATAATTATAGCAGCTCTTTTGGTAGTGGCAAAGAATTGGAAATTGAGGGGATGCCCATCAACTGAGGAATGACTGAACAAGTGTGGTATAAGAATGTAATGGAATACTATTGCGCTATAAGAAATGATGAACAGGCAGACTTCAGAAAAACCTGGAAAGACTGATGCTGAGTGAAATGAACACAGCCAGGAGAACATTGTACACAGTAACAGCTATAGTGTGTGATGACTGATTTTGATAGACTCAGCTCTTCTCAGAAATACAAGGACCTAAAACAATTCCAAAGGACTCATGATGGAAAATGCCATCCACACTCAGAGAAAGAACTATGGAGTTGAAATGCAGAGTGAAGCAGACTATTTTCTTTTTTGTTTTGTTTTTGTTTTTCTTTCTCATGGTTTCTTGCATTTGTTGTAATTCTTCTATGCAACATGACTAATGGGAAAATGTGTTTAATAGGAATGTGCAGAGCCCATATCAGATTGCACGCCATCTTGGGGAGGGGAGAGGAAAAGGAGGGGGAGAAAATTTAAAACTCAAAATCTTACGGAAGTGAATGTTGAAAACTAAAAATAAATGATTAAAAAAATAAGTTTTTGTTGATGTCTTCTGTTTCTTTTATTATCACAGTTATCCCGAGTATCCTTCCTATCCCCCCCCCGAGAGAGCCATCCCATATAATAATAACATAATAATAATTAATAATATAATAATTTTTTGAAAGGAAAAAAAAGACCAGCAAAACCTGATCAATGTACTAAAAAAAGTCCCAAAACACATACAATGTGTAATACCTCTGGACCTCCCACCATCACAAAGGGGTGAGTTGGGAGTATCTTCAAACACCTCTCTATTCCAGTCCTGCTTGACTGTTATAATTTTGTTACATTCCTTTATCATCTTTGTCATTTAAATTATACTGTGTATGTTTTCTTGGCTCTGCTTAATTCATTCAGCATCAGTTCATATAGTTCTTTCCATGCTTCTCTGTATTCATCACACACATCTTTTTTTACAAGACAGTAATATTCCAGTACATGCACATATCACAATTTGTTTAGCTATTCTCGAACTGATGGGCATCTACTTTGCTTCCAACTCTTTGCTATCACAAAAAGTACTGTTATAAAAAGTTTGACGCATATGGGGCCTTTCCTTTTAGCGATGACTTCCTAGGGGTGTAAGTCCAGTAATTAAAACTCAGATTCAAGGAGCATGGACAGGGCAGCCAGGTGGTTCAGTGAATAGAGCACCAGCCCTGAGTCTGGAAGACCTGAGTTCAAATCCGACCTCAGACACCTGACACACTTACTAGCTCTGTGACCTTGGGCAAGTCACTTAACTCTGATTGCCTTGCCTACCCCCTGAAAAAAAAAAAGAGTATTAACATTTTAATTCCAAATTGTTTTGCAAAATGGTTGAAGTATCTCAGAGATCCACCAACACTGCATTATTGTGACTATTATTCCACATCCTTCCAACATTGACTACTGCCATTTTTTGGATCATTTTTGCTGATTTGCAGAGTATGAAGTAAAACCTCAGGGTTGTTTTGTTTTGCATTTCTGTTGTTATAAGTGATTTGGAGCATTCTTTCTCGTGATTGTGAATACCTTGCAATTCTTCTTTTGAGAAGTTTGCTCATAACCTTTGGGAATGGCTATTTTTAGTCACATATATATTAAGTGTTTATAAAGCATATACTAAATGCTTAAAGAAATTTAATACCAAATTTTTTTTCCCATTCAACTACTTCTTTTATTCTCCTAGATGCATTAATTTTGTCTATGCAGAAGCTTTTTAGTACCATGAAATCAAGTTCTTTATCTTTTTTTAGTTGCCTCTATATTTTGTTCAGTTAAGAATATATCTCTGACTCATAGTTATGAGATATGTGTCTTGTTTCTCTTCTAATTTTTTTTACAGTATGATCTCTAAAATTAAGGTCACGAATTCATTTAGAATTTACTGTGGAATGTGGTATAAAGAAGGAGTTTTTTCTCTTCAGCAATTTGTTTTCCACTTTATCAAGCCATGACTTATTCATGTTTTACCCTTGTCTAATCAGTTTCATTAATCTATTGTTTAACCAAAACCAGATGGTGTTGACAACTGCTGATTCATAATATAGTCTGCAGTGTGGAAGTGCTATTCCCCCCTCCATCCACACTTTTTTTTTCATAATTTCCCTTGATATTCTAGATCATTTTCCAAATGAATTTTGTTGTTTTATCCAATCCTATAAAGTATCCCCTTAGTAATTTGATTGGTATAGCATTAAAAGTGTGGATTAAGCTTGAAAGAATTGTCATTTTTATATCAGCATGGCCCACCTAGGAGCATGAATAGTCCTCCTGCTATTTTAAGGTGTTCTTTATTTCTTTTAGAAGCACTCTGTAACTGAATCTATATAAGTCTTTTATGTGCTTTGGTAGGTCAATCTCCAGATATTTTATGCATTTTTGTGATTATTCATAATGATATTTCTCTATTTTTTCTTATGTTTAATGGTCTACACCAGCATGGTTTCAACATGCATGGAAAGAAGGGGATGTATATGAGAGGTAGAAATGACTTTTGGGAATAAATAGTATATGTGAGTGAGTATAAGTGAGAAGTTGAGGATGACACTTAGATTGTAAGACTGATATGATGAGAAAAGTGATGTTTCTCTCAACAGGAAAATTTAGAAGAGGAAAAGGTTTGAGGATAAATATGAGATCAATTTTGATGTGTTGAGTTTGAAAGGTTTATTAGCTATCCAGTTTGATTTCCAAAGGACCAGTGGTGATATAAGACTGGAACTCAAGAAGGACATTAAAACTTGATGTAGGAGAAGAGGATGATCAACAATGTCAACAGGGGCCAGATATGTCAAAAAGGGTAAGACTGACAAAATCCAAAAAATCTAAATCCATTTAAGAGTGTCAAATTAACTTGATTTGGGATAAAATACAACCCCATAAACAAAATAAGTTGGGGTCTAAAATTTTAAACTTTTTGTGTATTTATGTAATTAATCCAATTTCATGTTTTAATCATTTTTATTCTAAAGAGTAAAATGATTACTAGAAAAGTTCAAATAACTTCCTGTAAATGATTTGTATTCTTAAAGTCACAGGAGTTATTTTAATGTATTCTTTTGTGCCTCAGTTTCCTTCTCTATAATATGAAGGAGTTGAATTAGACTATATTTATGGTTCCTTCTACCTCTAAAATGCTATGATTCCATAATTTTGAAGCATCAATATCACATCAACATTATGGTATGAGGGAGTCACTCAAATTAAATAACTTGAGTGCTCTCAAGACCATTTCTTTTTGAAACCAGAAAAATATTTACTTTAAAGGTAACTGTACCTACTTCTGACAAAGCTGGTTAAAGAGAACTTTAGGAGAAAGTGGTCCTTTTCCAGGCTCCTTCATGCTGTGAAGGAACAGGAACATAGCTGAAGTCAGAGTTCCAGGACTTGACAGGCTCACCACTAGTGGATCCTGTAATAAGAAATTTAATTTTCTATCAGCAATATGAATATCTCATAATGAACATACTAAAAAAACCCCAAATTTACACTGGTTTGTTTAAGCTGTTTGGTTTAATTTAAACTACTACACTAAAAATTGTGCTAAGACTTTAAGAACACTCTGTATTTGTTGATGAATAATTTTCTCAGCTAGGTAGCACAGTGAATAGAGTGCCAGGTCTAGAATCATTCAAATCTGGCCCTCAGACAC
>CM053627.1:144323928-144359189 GCA_028646595.1 Phalanger gymnotis | reverse complement strand
GGATTGGAGTAGGGAAAGATTTTATAGAGATAGTCTCACTTGAAGGTTATTGCAATAGTCTAGGCATGTGATGATGAGGGCCAGCACCATTGTGATGATAGGATCAAGGTAGGAGAGAGGGAGCAGTACCTGTTGCAAAGTTGAAATCAACAGGCCTTGGGAATGAGAGATAGTGAGATAATAACTAGGTTGTGAGCCTGTGGAACTAGAAGGATGGGGATGCCCTCTATAATAACAGAGAAGGCAGGAGAGGGGAAGGGTTTAGGGAGAAAGATAATAAATTCTGTTTTGGACATATTGAGTTTAAGATGTTTGAAAGGCAGTTGGAGATGTAAGCTGGAGGTCAGGCAAGATAGGTAGATTTGAGAATCATCAGCATAAAGATGATAATTAAATCCATGGGAGCTGCCGAATCACTGAAATATAGAAGATGACACAGAATAGAATCCTGTGGGATATCTACGGTTAGAGGGTGTGATGTGGATGAGGATCCAGAAAAGGAGACAGAGGAGTGGTCAGACAGGGGAGAGAGCAGTGTCCCAAAACCGAAAGAGAAGAAAGTATCTTGAAGAAATGAGTGATCGATAGTGTCAAAGTCTATAGAAAGATCTAGAAGAATGAGTAAGGGCCTGAGAAAGGGCCATTGGATTTAGCAATTAAGAAATCACTGGATGGGCAGCAGATACAGCTGATAGAGCACCACCCCTAGAATTAGGAGGATCTGAATTCAAAGTCTACAGAGAAATCGAGAATGAGAAAGGGCCACTGGATCTGGAAATTAAGAAATCACTGAAAGGGCAGCTAGATGAAGCAGTGGATAGAGCACTGGCTGTGGAGTCAGAAGGACCTAAGTTCAAATACAACCTCAGACACCTACTAGTTGTATGTGACCCTGGGCAAGTCACTTAACACTGGCTGCCTTCCAAAAAAGGGGGAAGGGATCACTGGTAATGCTGGAGAGAACAGCTTCAGTAAAATGATACAGCTGGAAAATGGATTGTAAGGGGTTAAAAGGAGAGGAAGAGGAGACAAATCAAGGCACCAACTGTAGATAACCTTTTCAAGGACTTTAGCTACAAAGGGTAGAAGAGATATAGGATGATAGTTATTGGGGATGGAAGAATCAAGTGAAGGTTTTTTTCAGAATAGGGAGATATTTGTATGTTTGTAGGCAGTAGGTTAGCAGCCAAGGGACAGGGAGAGGTTGAAAATAAGCGACAGAATGGGGATGATAGAGGCACAAATCTGTTAGAGGCATTCAGGTGGAATGAGATCTCTTGGGAAGGCAGAGGGGTTAGCCTCAGTAAGAGTAAGACTACCTCTTCATATGACACAAGAGTGAAGAAGAGAGTGGCAGAAAGCACATGAGTGATAGGAGATTAGGAATAAAGAGAAAGAAGCTCAGGGAGGACAGTCAAGGTTCTCACCTGAGAGAGTGGGGGAAGGAGGAGCCACACAAGGCTTAAGGAAGAATGAAAAGGATTAGAAGAGTAAACTAGAGAGTTAAAAGAGAGAAGCAAAGAGGGCCCACCTTGAGGTTTCATAACATAAATTTGTAATGGAGCCAGTCAGAACAATAGTGTGATTTTTTTCCACCTTCATCCAGCAGCATGTGTGTAGGAGAGAAGGCAGTGGATGATGGGAGCAATCTGAGGATAAAGTTTGGCAGAGAACAACTGGCAATATGATTAAGGGGCTGGAGACTCAAGAGGAGAGTGTAGTGTTGAATTGGTTCACTAAGGGTTCAAGATGGAGAAAAGAAGAGACTGGCTAGTGAAGGGGTAATGGCCTGGGAAAGAACTGAGGTGTCCAGAGACAGAAGGCCACAGCGTGAACAAAAAGCAGGGTCCTGTAAAGGAAGGCAGAAAGCTGAGAAACCAACGAATTATGGTCAGATAAGGGAATTTGGGAATTCTTGAACATGGAGGTGGTACATTTGTGGATGATGCCAAGTTCAAGACTGTTATGTGAATGGACATAAAAACATACCTATAAGGTACTAAATAAATGTTATGAAAGGACCAAGAAAAGAGGAATTATTATTGACCCAGGGAATGTTAGAGGTAAAGATAAGGTATAGAAGAGCTGGGCTCAAGAAAGGCACAAGAAAAGGTACACAGGCAGAACAGCATAGTGAAAGAACAAGGTTGTCTAGTTTGGTTAGAGTATAGCACATACAGACAAGAATCTGAAATCGGCATTCCAAAAAGACACTGAAATTAACTCTTTCTGCTCTCTTTCTCTGTGTGTGTATCATTTCCCTCTCTAGCTCTCCCTCTCTGATCCTGCTGCTTTGCATAGCACGCCAAGGTTCCCCCCCCCCAAAAAAAACCCTTAAAGCTTATTATTTTTTAATGTAGTAAGGATGCCGGTATCCATCTCATGGGGCATGATCCTCATTACATTATTATATGGAAATGTACATATTTGAAGGCAGAGAAGAGACCCAGTAGAGATTGAGAAATCCAGGGTGAAAGAGATAGGCCATGGTTCTCAAAGTGTGGTCTCAGAACTCTTGGGGTTTCCCAAGACCTTTTCAATAGGTCTGTGAGGCCAAAACTATTTTTATAATAATACTAAGATGTTATCTGCTTGTTAATATACTCCCCTCTTTTCCAAGTACATACGTGTGAGGCTAAATTTTTTTCATATACTTTAAGTAAAACATCACAACAGATCAAATACAGAGATGTTAGATATGAAAATCTAACTATATGCTATTAAGCCAGATACTACACAGATTGGCCAAAATATGCAAAATAATGCTACTATTCTCATTTTTGTTTTGGAAAATATAGCTATTTTTCCACAAAAATGTTATGTTAACATATAATAGGTTTATGACTGTTATTTTAAATGGATTAAAAAACCAAAAAAATCCTTCACGTCAAAGCAGAAGAACAAAGGCTGAGGAGACCACTACCACCCCCAATGATGAGAGAGATCTCTACCCTACTCCACTCATGTTTGTCTTTTGCAATATGTGCTAGGGGGCAATGCCCTTCTTGTCTTCCTCTATTTCCTGTTTCTGGGCAAACTAGCATAAAAATCTCTTCAAAGAGGTCTTCAGAAAGGTCCACTTACCAAAAGTGAGAACTGTCTGTACAATGTTAAACAAGCATAAGTCCAAGACACCATGCTAAAAAACATTCCCACCTTGGAGGAGTTCATATTCTTCTAGAAGGATTCAGTATTTACAGTTTTTTTTTTTTCCAGAGGAGGGAAGGCAGGGCAACTGGAGTTAAGTGATTTGCCCAAGGTCACACAGCTATTGTATGTCAAGTGTCTGAGGCTAAATTTGAACTCAGGTCCTCCTGACTCTAAGGCTGGTGCTCTACTGACTGCGCCACCTAGTTGTCCTCCAGCATTTACAGTTAATACAATGTAATTTGTGAGAAAATTCACTAACTAGGAAGATCAAGATTAATTTCTCAGATGAGTTTAAGATTCTAAGAGGCAAGAGCATTTTAGTCATGAGGGATAGTCCTTGGAAGTGAGTATTCTAAGGTAAGACTAAAAAGGCAGGACATTCAGTAAAGTACCAGAATGTAGATGAGCCAGAATCCCAAGCTTAAGCATTAGGATTTCAATAAGCAGTGTGGTACACAGGGAAGATTGCTGGATTTAGAGACAGATGACCCTCTGAGCATTTACTACCTGGGTAAGTGACTTTACCAGTCTAGGTCTCAGTAAAATTGAAGGGATTGGTCTGGATAGCACCTAAAATCCCTTCTAGCTTCAAATTATGACCCCACAAAAAAGGTGAGTAGAAAGGGAGTCCTAAAGAGAGTCCCATGACGAGTTCTATGCGTAAGAAAGATTAATCTGGTAGTGATGTGAAAGAGGATTTTTTTGGTGGGGCAGGGAGGGGACTGGGTAGAAAGACTTGTTAGAATGAAATGGCAAAAGACAATTGTTAATAATATATTATATGAGAATGCGGATACCAGTGGGAATAGGCTTTAGATTCCAAGACAGGTCAGTGGCAGAACTAAAATGAATGGGGAGAAAGGAGAAAAACAGGAAATTAAGGAGTTTCCAAAACTGAATTATCAGGTACTAGTGGTGCAAACAAAAGTTTAGTCAGAGGTTTTGTGGAAAAGTTAATAATTCTCTTTCAAATATATTGTGTTTGGAGAACCCATAGGGCATTCAGGTGATAATGTCTTGCAGGTTAACAGAAGATACAGTTCTGAAGCTCAGCGGCCCAATCTGGGCGGATAGAGATTTTCAGAGTCCTTTCTGTAGAGGTAATAGTTGAAAAAGATGGAATAATACAACAGAGAAGGAGAGGAGAGCGGATGACTGCACCATGAAGAACACCAAAATTAAGAGGCTGATAAGAATTAGACACTCCGGCATTTTATTTGCAAGAGGATCCAAGCATCTAAGAGTAAGTGTCCTGCTGAAATTTAAATAGACCATGTAGAATTATTTCTCCCCCATAATCTTCCTGTTAAGCAATGTGAACAAACATAAAAATTTCAACCAGTCGCCTAATTTATTTATTCAGAAAAAGCTTATGATTCCCACATAGCTTTTTTTCCCCCCCAGTTTGCCCTTTAGGTTAAACACTTAGGAAATTCCCATCAAGTTTTTAGTAAAGTTCCAAATACTGAACACATGCATTCTGTTAGTTTTTACCTATAATTTCTCTCCCTGAATTTTTTACTTAGTTTTTACCTATAACTTCCTTACCTAGATTTTCTCCAAAAGACAAGATTCTCAGGTTCCACACCAACAAGTAAAAAAAGTGAGCCTGTGATGAATGATTGCTTACACGTGTTTTTTAAAAGAGGTCATAAACAGCAAAACTAAGACACTTGTAACATGAGTCTTTCACTATGACAAGGGGGTTCTTAACATTTTTATGTCACGCATCTCTCTGACATTCTGATGTAGTCTTAATGCGACGGTAGTTTGTAGTTTACGTTCGTAGTAGAAGGAAAAGCTACACTTCAATTAGAGACTGGTGAAAATATATATTTTTTTCTAATACGAGTTCAAAGAGTCCCTTAAATCTTTCCATGGACGCCTCTTAGGAGCCCAGGATAAGGAATCTTTGCTGTGTATATTATGTAGGAAGCCACCAAACGGACTCTGGCAGCTCCAAGCCCGCCCGCCCCGGACCCCGGGCAGGGCGCCCCCCGCGGAGATTTGGGTTCAATGAATGGCCCGCGGCCTCTTCCTAGGCAAGCCGCGAGCCAGGGCTAGCTCGCCTCCTATCCCCATGCGCGGCGCTGTCCTGCCTAGTCCGGTGGCCGCGCCAACGTCTTTGGACCGCGACCCCGGAGCTGACCGAGCCGGGTAGGTAGCAGCTGGGCCTGGGGCCCTGTCTCCCCAGCTCGGGGTCAGGCCCCAGGGCCCGCCGTGCCCTATTTTTTTCGCCTGGCCTGCCGCACCACCCCCAGATGAGGCCAACTAGAGACCGGGAAAGGGTCGGGCGTCCGAAGCGTGGACACTCTACGACCGGGTAACGAACTCACCAGAGCCGGCCAAGCCTGCTGCAGCTGAGCCCTTCAAGCCGCCCCTGCCTCCTCGAAACACGAGACCGGGACGACGTCGACGTCGCCACGCCGGGGCTGGATTGGGCAGGAGCGGGGGCGGGGCGGAGGAAGGGGAGGAGATACTGCTTGCCCCGCCCCTGCACCCTCCAATCCCGTGGGATTTTGTTTTCTTGGGAAGGTGAATCTCTGGGCTCTTGGGGATCCTATGGAAGCCGAGGAGGGAAGCGTTCCTTCAGCACAGGAGAACGGAACCTTTACAGAATCGCATTAATCTTTCTGGTGGATGGAGCAGTTCATTTAACAGTCTGCCTGTGGCCTACTTCTCCAGGGTCCCTTTTTCACCTCTCCACTTCTTGCTCTCTATAGTCCGGCCAAACTAGAGTAGACTATTCCGGGAACTTGGCATTCCATCTCCAGCATTTGTGCCTTTACCCAGGCTGTTGTTGATCCCCATACTTGGAACACACTTGAAGAGGAAGAGAGAGGGAAGGAGAGAGGGGGAAACTTGTATATATACATACTGTCAATCCTTTCAGATTGTTTGAACCCCAATAATATCTAAAGCCTCCAAACTGCTTTTGCTCTATTCTAAAAATCCCCTTTTACTGCCTCTGCAACTTCAAAGACTAGGAGTATCTTTATTTTCTGTGGTGACAGAAAGTCTGCAGCCAGAGCTGTGGGCTAGAGACATTTGCATCTCTAAGTGACCCTACCTTGTCAATTGCCTTAACTTAAGAACTTCCTTTCTTTGATATGGAGGTCATAAACTGCAGCTGAGGTTCCTTACTTAAACGTTTGTCTGTCTTCCTCCAGTCAATCAGAAGTTCCATGATCATGTTCCACTAGCTTCAAGGGAGTAAAACTATACTAATTTTTATATCACCTAGCCTGTTGTCGACTTTAACCAAATTTCTCTATGTCGACAGTTATGGGGCCATGGATTTCGGATGGAATTGATGGAATGGGGACAAAGAACTGCAGCCCAACCTTGTCAATGCTTCAGGTGCCTTAGGATTTTTTTTTTCCTGGAATTTTGGCCTTGACAAGGTCAAGGTAAGTTCTCCCTATTCCCAGCTTCCAAAAAAGGACTCCCACTAGTTTGAAGTCCAAAAATTCCCTTTAAGCTAGCTTTGAGGGCGGGGACCAATAAATCACTTTGGATTAATTTGGTTCCCTTTGTAAATCCATCTTTGAAAATGAGTTGGGAATGTTTTTCGCCTTGGGTTTGCTGAGATGACTGAGGGAGAACAAAAGGCAGAAACCTCTTAAGGCTTGCAAAGCTGTTTGGTCATCTCCCCAGTATTGGCTAATTCTCTCCGCCTCACTCTCCCCTCTTTTCCAACAACTCCGACCTAGGTGTCCTTTACTCTTTCTACCCTATTCCTCGCCTCCTTCCTGCCTCTGTTCCCTCAAAGGCTTTGATTTGGAGAAGGATAAATGCACTCTATCCTTACTCCTCACCTTTCCCTTACTTGCCCTAGCCCTAAGGAGGGTGGATAACTTTGTTGTGCTGCCATTGCCTCCTCCATTTCCCCCTACTCCCCCCTTCCCAAGGGCTCTATTTTTGAGAAGGACAGCTACACTCTGGATATGGAGAGTCAGAAAAACCAGGAATGCCAGGGCTTCCCCAAAGACCATAGGGTTGCTAATAGCCAATTCATGAAAGCCTCTAATTCCTTCTCTTTGTCATTAAACTGTGAGCTCAGTTTGTTTTGTCCTGTTAATTGTCAATTTGTCTGTTAGTATGTGTCATGTATGTGTGTGAGTGTGTGTGTGCTGTGAAATGAGTTTATTACTTTGTAAAATTTGAAATGTAGGCAGCCAGAGATTTCAAAGGCTGAAGCTAGGGAAACAAAGACTTTTGCTTGCAATTTCTGGTCTGGCCAACCTGGAACTACAGTGGACATAGAGCTGAAACATTTTAGCAGATTCTGGGATTTAATCATTAAAAAGTTTGGAAACTGATTAGTTGGAATTTTGGGAGAGGTAACTTCTGAGACTATAGATCACTCCAGGAACTCTCACTCATGTTAAAACATCTCCTCCCAATCCTGATCGCTCCTTTCCCACTTCCTCCCCAGAGTTAAGAGGGTGTCTCAGTGTGGGAATTTTAAACAGCCATAAGGGTTCTTGTTAATCTCTCATCCCCAAATCAAATTATGAGACAAGAATGTTGGAGAATTGTAGAGAAAACTTAAATCAGTCTTCCCCACCTGGCCAAAGGAGGAGAGGCTCAGAAATTCGCAGACTGGCAGTAGCTTTGTGCCCCTGGGCACCTTGTAGCCCATCCTTTTTGGCAAAGTTTGAAAACGTCACCCAGGTCTTATACATGTCACCCACTCTGTCCCCAGCAGCTGCAAACCGCCCTAGGCTCAGTAATTTCTGTAGCTGTGAGGGAAGGGTGAGGTAGATGAATTGGGACTGTGGTTAGCATTTCCTAAGCTCTGCCTCCAAAAATTGTCTTCACTGAGAAACCAGCCTCTGCTCTCTACTCTAGGTAAACTTCATATTTCTCTGTCCCAGTTACAAAACTGTATTCTATTTCTATTTGACCCATTTCCTGACTTGTAAAGGGAAAATAATAACAGTGGTTGTTATGGGATCAAAATGATATAATGATTCTAAAATGCTTAACATAACATCTGGTATATGTTAGACACAACATTATTATCTCTCTCTAATTTAATGTAATTGTTAACTTTTGAAGTGGTTTTCGAACACCGAAAGTAATAAGTTGAATAATTTCTATTTTTGAACACTGAAAGTAATAAGTTGAATAATTTCTATATGTGATAATCTGGAAATGCAATTGATGTCATCTGAAGTTTATTGTTTCTGTATTTCTAAAATTATATTGTATTTATAAAATTCTCTTAGATTGTGAAATTTGAGAAGACCATTATGTGATAGAAATGACATTACAGCAATTTTAATCTGATTTTGATATATGTGAATTGGGTTCTTTTAAAGGATGTGATGAAAATTTGCCTTATTTAAAAGGAAGTTCAGTTAAAATTGTTTTTTCCTATAAATCAAGTATTTATACAAAGGCCTTGTTGGGTCCTCTTGTAATTTCTGCCAATTCAGGAGACATTGTAAACTGTTAAAAAAAAAATGTGATTTTATAGATAATAATCTTTTCTTTTACGGTACTAGGAATATTGGATCTTAGAAATTAAAATGTTACCACTATTGATTATGAATCCAGATTTGATTTGCTCATCCAACTAAGTTATGGTCACTTGATTGATTCTGTTTCAAGTTTTAAAATTGCTTGTGGTGTGGTTATATTTCTAAATTTTCTTGTATTGTGCAATTTGGTTAACATTGCATTACCTATGTTAGAAAAACAATTCATCTTATAATCTAGATATTATTAGATTAAGAATTGTACTTAATTAAGAAATCGAGGTTGTTAACTGAAACAAATTCTTATCAATCTTGTGTAAAGTTTTCTGTATAGAGGAATTCCTATAGAGAAAGTTTTTAAAGTCCTGGTAAACTTCGTTATTGCGATAAGGCTAATTTAATTGGGTATGTAATTTATAGAAACTACGTGTTCTCCCCATTACAACACCTTTTTGACTAAGAAACTTTGTGATATACAGAAATTCTGTAATAACAAGGAATTTAGTTGTCATAATACCTTGGGAATAAGTATATTTTACATCAACTTAGTTTTAATGAATTCCAGTGTTTAAAGGTCTTTGCTTTAAGGAGTGAGTATTCCTTTTAACAACATCAGGATAAAATATTAAACTGTTTTTAAAGAAGGGAAAATGCTTTTAGAAAAGGATGTTTTGAAAAAAAAATCTCTTGTGCAATTTTTGAGAGGCCTACTCTAAATTTGTAATCATTTCATGGCCTAAGCAAGAGTTAAAATTAGTGTTTGAACTTATCATATGTAAAAGATCCAATTCCTGAAGTGTCCCTTTCCTCTAGAATGATTGGGGGGCGGGGGGAAAGGTTGAGAAACAAAGATATGTATCTATTCAGCAGTGAGATCGAAGTCAGGAACCTCTTTTGTTTAAGGCAGATAACCAGGTTTGGGGACAAATGGGAGTTATCCTCCTACCCCCCCTCCCCACAGCTGTTATGTTGAGACAATCTGAGGAAGTATTTTAGAAGACAGAAAAGTTGTAAAACTTGATTTGGATTAATGTTCAATCAAATTTTGGGATGGCCCTATCCGAAGGACAACAGCAGATATTTGCTATTTAAGACTTTACGAGACTACGATTTACTACGTTGTCCCTCTTTTCTTTCATAGCAAATTCATATTATCAAGAAGTTTTGTAAGCACAATGCTAAATCTATTAGGTAATAGATGGATATTGGAATATCTCTGAGTTACTATAATGAGATACAAAAAATGAACAACTTACAATTTTTGACCTATATTCCCCAAATAAAAATAATTAACATAGAGATAACATCCTCCAAAAGGAGAAAATGATTAGACAAAGTAATAAGACAAAGATATAATGTGATAGATGTCTAATTCAATAGGAAATCAAAGTTTTGAGAAAAGTAATAGGATCAGATTGATTCCTCTAAGAATTATATACAGATGCATGTGATTGGTTTCCAAAAATTATTATGCTTTGGTAAATAGATCTTAAATTTGGATTTATGCACAAAAATTATATAAGATAGTGGTAGAAGTAAAATTATTTTTCCTTTATTAAGGTACTTGTCTGATAATTTTAAAAGGTAGATGAGCTCATTTTGTGGTTGGACTTCCACATTTTAAAAGATTCTTATACCAGGTACAAGACTTAGGTAAGGATAGAAACAGCAGATGATATATAAACTGAAATTTTCTGAAGTTTCAAAAATGGAAAACCAAATTTAAGTGATTGTACTAAGTTATATTAAGTAAGAATTATCTGGGAATAATCAAATGATTGGGTAAATTGGTACTCTTGTATAGTCATATGAAAGATAATATTCTTTCTAAATATTAATTGGAATAATTTGGACAAAGGGAAAAAGGAAGTCTGTGAAATAAAGATACAAATGTAAGCTCGAATCATTATCCCATAGACTAAGGCTGGGATTTAAAATTACTTTGTATCTATGTGGAATAAAGTCCTTAAATGTTTCAAAGTGATATAAGAACAACTGGGTATTAATACAAATTGTGCAATTAATTGCTGGCATTAAATCAGAAACATTTTACCTATCATATTTATATGGTCCAATTTTTGAAACGCATACAAGCTATTTAAAACTAGCCTTAAGGATGTTCCTTAAGCAATGTGAGTTTATAGACATATCTTAAACTGATTATTGGAACTTGCTATTCAAAGACTTAATGGGACTGTTAGCTGACTGTTTTTCTGAGTCTAACTCCAGGAAGGCTGACCCAAGACGCCAGGGGGTGGGGGCGTTGGGCGCAGGCAGGCATGAACTACACGTATGATTTCATGGTAAAGTTGAGAGGGCAACTGTTCAGCATGTGCTGAGGTGAGACCCTCTTGACTTGATCCCCTTAACTGAAACCTGGCAGACTAAGCCTGGCTCAATGCAGTTTGACAACTTCTGCCTGGAGTTGACAGGAAACTGGGGAAAATGTGGTCCCCTTACTCTAAGTCCCTAATCTCTTAGTGGCAAATTTCTACAATCAGAAGGTTTTGTATGTACAGTAACAAATCTATTAAAATAATTGATTATGCAACATCTTAGGTTACTATAGGACTGGAACTAATGTTCCTGTATAAGTTAGGGTCTTTAATTCTTGGTAATGGTATGGAGACAATTAGGCCAAAGACTTGTAAGGATATTATTTTGTTAATATCATGCCTGTCTAAAGCTTTGTTACAATTAATACTGTTAAAAGAAGAATGGCTTGTGCTTTATTTTGTAAATGGTATCAAAGAAACATGACATGACTAAAAGTTTATGATGTTATATGTACTGTGTTACTGGGATACAAGAAATTCAATGTTAGTTAACATTGTTAATAGTGATGCATTACTTTGTATAGTTCATATTTAAGTTTTCTTGGTTGTATAATGTGTAAATGTAACATGGACATGTAAGTCCTCTAAGTAGCTTAATCTGTATCTGACTTAATGTAACAATGCAATTATGTGAATTGTGGGAAAAATTTTATTGTATTGTTTGAACCTATTTGTTGCACTGTTTGAACTTAGCCCTGCATGACTAGGAAACTGAACTTTAGCCAAGGACCTATGTTGTGCAGTTTCCTCTCAGTTATCAAATCATGTGGTTTTGGCGAGCCTCTGTTAGGTAAAGATTGCTTCTGCTCCCAGCCGGACATCTGAGCCCATAGGAAAACTTGCCCTCTGGTTTCCAAAGGGACCTAAAGAGATGACATCAGATGTTGACAGCTCCCCCAAGAGTCCGGACCAGGTCTGTGGGAAACAAAGCTCCCTCCCCATCTGAAGCCTCTCCCCCGAGGTCGGCAGTTTACTCAGTTTACCTACTTTCTGCTGCAGGGGTGCTTACTATACTTGTTTTCTCCTGTTACTAGGGGTCCGACTAGGGCTGACCTTGGCTTGAAAATGTTCCACCACCTTAGTTAACAAAATAATACCGTCCATGGTTGTTTTTCCCTCTGTCTGAGGGGCCTACTCCAGACGCAGAGATTAGCTTGTCTCCCTGGTCAGCAAAGGAAGAATTTTTAGAACTTCCTTTCCCATTCCCTGAAGAAGAGTCATACCTCTCTTGGTCTACAGGTGTCGCTTATGCTCACCTTTGACCAAAAGGAGGAAATGTCAATCCTTTCAGATTATTTGAACCCCAATAATATCTAAAGCCTCCAAACTGCTTTTGCTCTGTTCTAAAAATCCCCTTTTCCTACCTCAGCAACTTCAAAGACTAGGAGTATCTTTATTGTCTGTGGTGACAGAAAGTCTGCAGCCAGAGCTGTGGGCTAGAGACATTTGCATCTCTAAGTGACCCTACCTTGTCAATTGCCTTGTTTACCTAAGAACTTCCTTTCTTTGATATGGAGGTCATAAACTGCAGCTGAGGTTCCTTACTTAAACATTTGTCTGTCTTCCTTCAGTCAATCAGAAGTTCACTTCTGACTCCATGATCATGTTCCACTAGCTTCAAGGGAATAAAGCTATACGAATTTTTATATCACCTCGCCCATTGTCTCCTTTAACCAAACTTCTCTAGGTCGACAATACACAATAAATACAAGATAATTTGAAGGAGAGGCACAACCAGCTGAGGGATTGGGAAAGGCATCATGTGGAAGGTGAGGTTTGAGCTGAGTTTTAGGAAACTAAAAGTTCTAAGATTCCAGTCAATACTAGGAGAATCATGCAACAATATACTTGGCAATTCAGTGACTTGAACCTAATGACTCTTGAATATATGCAAGTCAACTTTGATCGAAAACCCTCCAATGAAGGGGAGCCCAGAACTTCCCAGTGCATCACATTAAACTTTTAAACAGCTTTTATAGATATGAGATTATTTTCCTTATCTAGATCTTTCTCTTCTTGCCCCTCAAAGTTGAAACAAGAGTTTAAAATTCCCAGCTTTCTTTTTCTACTCTAAATTCTTTGTCTAGTTACAATGCTGATGCCTTGGCCAAATTATAAGCCACCAATAATAGACTATAAATCAGAATATTGGAATGCCCTTCCTTTCCCGCTCTGTTTATCTAAGTCCTACACTGCCTTCAAAAATTCAGTTCAAGACCCACTTCTTCCAAGAAGCCTTTCAAGATAAGTCCTCCACTATCATTTCTTTTCTCCTCTTTTGCCACATATCCACTGACCTTTGCTAAGGACTTCCCCTCCAATTTCTTTTTTTTTGTAAGAGATTATTTCCAAATTATGTATATCAAAAAATGTTTGTCTTATTCTGCATCTTGATTCCATCACCTCCTCTGTCAGGAGGTAGGTAGTATGCTTTATGTTCAGTCTTCTGGAATTCTGGTTGGTTTTTACATTGATTAGAGTTCTTAAATCTTTCAGAGTTGGTCTTTTCAGTGTTACAATTATTGTACGAATTTTTCTGATTCTACTCACTTCACTTTTCATCAGTTCTATAATTGTTTCCAGGTGTCTCTGAAATTATATCCCTCATCATTTCTTACTGTGATGAATGAAAAACCTGAGAGACAGACTTTCTGGGTAATTAATTATTAATTAGACTAGCTAATAACAAATTGATGGTCATTAGATAACAAAAGACCTCCATAGAGACACTGACAGCTAGAAATATCTTTGTAAAAAAGAATGCCCCTAACAAGTGAAAATCAACCCTAATTGGTGGATATTTAATGAGATTGTGGGGTAGGTGTCTTCAGCTTTTCCTGCTGAGAGTTTGGATTGATCATGAGAATCAGCCACCTCCAGCAATCTGGACAGAGCAATCCATCTCCACTCACACCACTCTGTGGTTGGTGTTCTTCATGAGCTGGGACACCCTAAATTCTTATGGAAGATTACAAGGACAAGGCTGTTCTCTTTGGGGCAAGAACTCACCCAGACTGCATTCTGTTTATACTGTCATCACCCTCCTCTTGCTCCCCCAACCCTGTTGAGAGGGGTGCAGCCTAAGATTGAAGAGCCTGTTACCTAAGGGTTAGGAGTAAACTCATCAATCAGCCATGTCCTTCAGAGACTGACTGACCTTGGACTGGGCCCTAAATAAATAAAAAAAGAAAAGGCCTGGGTCCCAATTTAGTAATTGAATATTAACATAACAGCAAAATAGTAGTTTCTATAGTATTATAGTTGTTTTTGTCCTTCATTCTCGAAGAGGACCATGACATCAGGGAATTGATGCCATGACATGCAAGTGAATTGGATTTTAAGTGAGGGAGAGCTGTGCAAAATCACCAGCCTCACTTTCACCTCCAAAGCCATCTGAGTCCAGTGGCCAGATATAGATCAAGACAACTGAAGATGGCCCAGGATGCAGTGGGGGACTTTGGCCTTTAACAAGTCTCTGTTTGACTGAGGCAGCACCTATTCAGTGATTAAGGCTTAATAAAATGAGGCAAAGAATGGCCTCTTTTAAAAAAAAAAATAGACCGTTGAGGGGAAGACTCAGAGAGTTTCTGGCCAAAACAGAAACAATTGTTGTTTACATTCATTCTGAGACAATCAAGGCCCAAATAGTGACCAGGTAGGGCTTAGTCTGGGACCAGAGTGATTTGTGGTTAAGGTTGGTCTTTAAGAGAAAGAAACCAAAACAACAACAACAAAAAGCTTCAGAGATTAAAATTTACATTCCTTTTGGGCAGAGCACCAGCAGGTTGAGATGTGATACCTTATGTGGAGAGAGTAGGAAGAAAGAGAGAGAGAGAGACAGAACAATGCATTGGTAACTAAGGTGGGACTTTCTTACTGTTTTAGAATGATAAATTAAGTCTCTTTGATTGAGCCTTACTAGGTGCAAAGCCTCAAGCCCAAACCCCTAATTACTAGGTGCTAAGCCTATGTGGGCCTGAAGCTCTCAGGGTCCTAAGGGGAGTTGCTAAGATCAGAGCCAATAGTAGGAGCCTAAGTTCTGGTTGCTCAGATGATGTTTGATGACGTCCAAAGACTGTATAAAAAGAGAGAACAGAGCTATTTGCTTGAGGCTCTCACTCCTGGAAGCACGGGACTCTGGGCAGCTGCTCTAAAAGACTCTTGGATCACCCAGATGTTGCTGCCTTCTCGGTAACTATGAATTGTATTCGATCTGTTTATAATGTATGTAATTTGTTTGCCTTTGCTCTGAAGTTCAGGGTGTTGGCTTTTTCCCCTGAACTAAGTGAATGATACATGTATATGTTGGATCAAAGTAAGATTGTTAACCCCTTAATGTTACTTTCCTTGGTAAAGAAGATCATAAGAACCTGTGCTGGCAGTGTTTTTTGTTGTTGGGCTTGTGTTGGTCTTTCATCCCCACAACAGCTGCTAGCTGAATTGTTGCAACAAATGACAGAGAGAGAGAGAGAGAGAGAGAGAGAGAGAGAGAGAGAGAGAGAGAGAGAGAGAGAGAGAGAGAGAGAGAGAGAGAGAGAGAGAGAGAGAGCGCAAGCAAAGCACATTCATTTACCATAATTTGTTTAGCCATTCTCGGTTTGCTGAATACTTCCTTAGTTTCAAATTCTTTGCCACTCTGAAAAGTGCTACTCTCATGTTTTGTACATAGTCTTTTAAATTTCCTTTGAATTTTTCAGGGGTGAACGCCTAGTAGGATTGTCACTAGATCAGAGGGCATGTATGCACAGTTTGATGACTTTTGAAACATAGTTCCAAATTGCTTCCCAGAATGGCTGAGCAATTCACAGCTCTACCAATAGTGCATTAGTGGGATATATACATATAACAGAGAGATGCATCAGGGATTGGAGTATATGTGCAGATGGGCTAATACGGGTCATCCCAGAGTTTCCCTAGGAAACTTTTGGGAACTCTAGGAATAAGTATGGCAGTGCTGAAGGGTTCTGTGCTTTGAGATGATCAAGAAGTCCCCTTATTAGCTACTGAGCAGGAAGAGCAAATGGCAGTTGGAGATGTGAAATTGGAGGTCAGCAAAGGTTAGAGCAGGATAGGTAGATTTGAGAAGTCATCCTCATAGAGATGATAATTTAATCTGTAGGAACTGATGAGATCACTAAGTGAAGTAGTACAGAGGGAGAAGAGAAGCCGACCCAGGACATAATCCTGTGGGGCACCTGTAGTTAGAGGGCGCAATTTGGATGCAGATCCACAAAGGAGACAGGGAAGAAGCTGTCGAAAAAGCAGGAACAGAACCAGGAGAAAGGAAACAGAGAAAAGGGAAGAGAGTGATTAACAGTGTTAAAGAGCTAAATCAGGAGAGAAGAATGAGTTGAGAAAAGGCCTTTGGATTTGGCAATTAAGAGATCATTAATAACTTTGGAGAGAATAGTTTTTGATGGAATGATGAGACTGGAAACTGGATAGTAAGGGGTTTAGAAGAGAGTGAGAAGAGAGAAAGAGGAGGCACCATTGGAGATGTTCTTTTTAAGGAGCTTATCCATGAGGGACAGAAGAGATCTAGGATTATAGATAGGATAAAAGGATCAAGTGAGGGTTTTTTGTGGATGAGGACAAAGCAGAGAGTATCATCTGTGGCCACAACAACTGCAATAGCCCTGAGGAGCCCAACTATATCCTTGAACCCAGGAATCTCAATAGAATCCGGATAACCCTGAAACTAGAAAAGTGAATGCATTGCCAGAGAAGCTTCAGCAAATCCCTTGCTGAATGTGGCAGAAAGTGAGAAGTGAAGGGAGACCAAGACAGCACTCAAACTCATTTTTCCTCATCACCTACATCTTGGAAATCATTGTGGCCCTCCCCCATACACTTGGCATTTGAGTGAAATAAAAGGAGGAAATTCCAGGAATTCCAGGAGCTTGTAACATGTAGGAAATATGGGGGAATGTTTGTATTTTGCTAATGTTGGAGATGTGAAATTGGAGGTCAGCAAAGTTTAGAGCAGGATAGGTAGATTTGAGAAGTCATCCTCAGAGAGATGATAATTTAATCTGTAGGAACTGATGAGATCACTAAGTGAAGTAGTACAGAGGGAGAAGAGAAGACGACCCAGGACATAATCCATAAACTTAAAAAAAAAACTTATTCCTTTCTAAAAGCTAATCTGTTAAATGGCTAAATGGAATTGGGATGCTTAGACTCCTAAAACTGGGGAGATACAATTGGCGGGGGCTTTAGGGTACCAGACAACCCTGGGGGGAGGGATGAAATATAACAAACCTGGTCTTCAGGCAAGGAGGGACAAAGCTACCATCTTACAAAGGAAAAAAACCATAGCTAAGCAATGAAAGATCATCAGAAGCCAGTGGATAATGGCGGTGGCTGCTTCTGTTTATTGAGAACAATGGCAAAATGTCTACTTCGCTGTGTCTTCAATTAAGCACTCTCACTGAACCTGAACCCCATTCCTTTTCTCTTAAAAAAGAGTCAGTGAGTTCTAAAAAAGAAACCAGTTTCTCTAAAATATCATTCAGGCTGTGTGTATATAAGCATGTGTGTGTGTGTGTGTGTGTGTCCATGGGGAAAGGGTAGGATTTAAAAAAACAAATGGTAGAACTGGAGGCTAAGGTTACCCTGCAGCAAAGAGAGGGTGAAGTAGATTCTCTTTCCAGTTTCTGGGGTTACCAACTGGGAACTCAAGCTGAACCAAAGAGATTTTTATTGATAGATAATATTATACTTACTCAAAGCAGAGAAAAGATTAAAATAAGCTGGATGATAAAGGAACCTAGGTACAAAATAGTAATCTGGGTGGAGGTTAAAGAATTGGTATCCATTCCCTTACAGCTATGTAGACCATTGGCATCAGTTTTCTTGGAGCTGTGGATTTGGGCAGCTACTTCCCTTTTGTTGTTTTAAGGCAGGTTCAAGGAAAGAGTGGAAGTGTTGACTAAGGGAGTCACTCCCACAAGTATCTAGGCAGGGGGTGGGTGGGTGGGGAGAAGCTGGGAAGTCTTTGTCCTCCCCATAGGAGGGTGAGTCAGAGAGTGGGAGGTGTTAGTTTTCCTCCTTCGGTTAAACAATTCCATAGCACTACCATAATTAGAGTAGCATTTACAATTCAGTATTACTGATTAGACAATTTTTTTTGTGCATTTCTCATAAGATTAATATGAGTTGTGAGTTTGGTTTTTGTTTTTTAATTCTTTCATTAATCTAGCGGCCCCCTCCACCCCCCCATTTTTTGGCTAGGTTGCTTCAATCAAAGCAAGTATTTTAAATTCTTTGGCCAATCTTACAATAAAATTAGTCTTTGGATTAATCTCATTGTCCAAATCAATGGAGCTCTAAGCCTGAATTGTAGGTAACTAGTGTTTATTATTGTTTGTATACATGTTACCCAGGAGTATATAACCCACGGATGGAGCTGAGTGATATCATTTGAGAATAAAAGATCCCAAAGCTGTGATGAAATCTGAGAGCAAAACTGAAGCAAATTGAGATGAATTACAGAGAGTACAGCCAAGCTCCAGGTAATTCATAAATTATTAAATTTTTAAAATGTTTAACTAGACATAAAACTAGAAAATCAAATGCATAATTATTAATGCCACAGTACAGAAACAGAAAGATTACCAAGACAGAAATTGTAGAAAAAAAGTACATTAACAAAATTATTGCTTTGGAAATGTAGTTAAGTAAAAGCTATTTAACATGTTTCTGTTGCCACTAATTCACAAAATAATGCTTCAGCAAATTTGGGAACCAGGTTAGGAAGAATTTAAAAATAAGCAAAGAAATGTAAACTTTATGAAAGTTTACTTGGTTCTAATTTACTTATTATGGGATAAGGAACAAACATTCTGCCTAAATTCATAGCAACCTATTTTCTAAAACAAGATTTATTTTTGTCATCCTTCCAGGAGTCTTGCTTGTTTTTTAACTCTCTCAGCACTACACATAATATATGAGATAACTTAATAGATTTGAAGGGAGTGTAGTATAAATAGAAAGAACATGGTCCTTGAAGAGTAGAAACATATGGGTTTGAATCTTGGCTCTGACAATTTCCAGCTATGTGATCCTGGTAAAGTTGATTCACTTTTCTGAACCTTAGTTGCCTCATCTGAAATATAGGTATAATAATACAAACTTTGAAACATAATAATACAACTTTGAAAACATGACCTACTTTAGATGGCTATTGTAAGGAATGTGCTTTATAAACCTCAAAGTACACATGAATGTAAGCTGCTGTTACTATCATGGACTAGACCAAAAGTGTCAAACACATGACTCTTGACCTGAACTCAATTAAAATATAATTTGGAAATATTTAACAATATTTTTTAAAAATACAATAAAACATAGATAACATTACATTTCAAAAATAAGTCAATATGTGGTCCACGAGGATCCTTCTGTATGGATTAGTGGTCACATTTCTATTTGACACTACTGGCCTAGTCTACAGACCTCTTGTCTGCTATTGACGACCATAGGTTTCATCATAGAACTTAATTCTGGGTAAGTTTGCAAGATGGAAATTTTGTGAGCATTTCTACCAGTTGACATGCCAGCTTAGATTAAAAGCTCCTGACAAGTTTGTCATAAAGGAAATTCAAGTGTTTAAGAAGTTTTTGTTTCCTCTCTGGGCCAAGTAGGCCAATACAGAACAGACATAAAGACGTAATAGATACATGTATATATACCAACACATATCCATGCAAATATGCATACATATGCACAACATAATGTGTATATATTATACAGGTATCCCAAAAGTCTTAGTGCAATTTTAATCTCTCAAAATTATTAAAACTTAAAACTGTGCTAAGATTTTTGGGATACTCATGTATATATGTATATGTATATGTATATAATATATACATATACTTTTCAATTTTTTGCCACCACAAAAAGAGTGGCTATAAATATTTTTGTACATAAAGAACCTTCTCCTCTTTCTTGGATTCCTTCTGGAGATAGAAGTAGCAGTGGTATATCTATGGTGGGTCAAAGGGACCTTGCTATTTAGTTACTTTTTATGTAGTATTCCAAATTGTTTTCCAGAATGGTTGTACCCATTCACAGATCCACCACCAGTGTATCAACATTCCTCTTTTCCCACAGTCTGTCCAACAGTTATAATTTTCATTTTTTGTTATCTTTGCTGAGTGATAGGTGTGAGATAGAATCCTAGAATTGCTTTAATTTGCATTTCTCTAATTAGGAGCAATTTGGAGAGTGTTGTGGGTTTTTTTAATGGCTATGAGGAATGGCTGAATGAGTCTTGATTGATATGTGAATGTATATACTATATGTATATACTATAGTGCTGTAAGAAATGAAAAAATAGATGATCTCGAAGAGACATAGAATGAACTGATACAGGGTGAAGTAAATACAACAAAAAACAATTTATACTGTAACATCAGTATTATAAAAACTAACAATTATGAAGACTAACTGATGAGGAATCAAACGAGCAGAACCAGAACAATTTATTCAATAATAAAACTACAAAAACAAACAACTTTGAAAGCTAGAAGAACTAGATCAGTACAGTGACCATTAATGATTCTGGAGGACAATAACGCTATTCATTACATAGAAGTGAAGGAGTGAAGGTGATAGATTTAGGATACACAATGAGAAATATATAATTTTGTTTACAGCTATTGAGGAAATTTGTTTTGCCTGACTATGCATATCTGTTACAAGAAATTTGTTTTTATTTTCTACTGAGTGGGGAATGGGAGAGAGAAAAAATAGATTTCTGGTTTGTTTCAGGTTTTTTTTTTTTACTAGAGAGTTAGAGGTGGTGCTACAAAAGTGAAATGTTGCCTGGATGCTCAGATGAGGTCACTATATTATTAGTTTTATTTTACAAGAGACCTCTGACAGAGAGTAATTTTTGTAATGTAATGTAAAAACAAAGCATCAATAAAACTTAAAAAAAACACTACTTTTAATATATTGAATAGAAATGATCATACTAATAGTATAGGTTTATTTTTTTCTTTTTATATTTTTTAATACTTTAGTACCTTCCTGGACCTATGATCTCATGGATATAATACTTTTTGAATTGAGGCAGATCATAATCTGTCCATGATTGCCCTTCTGTTCATCCTCCCACAAATCTTCCAGATGAGGTCTGTTCAATGTGCTAGAGATCTTCAAGGGTTCTTAACCTGGAATCCATGGTGAGATTTTAAGGGATCCGTAAACTTGGATGAGGAAAACTGCATAATTATTTCCATATATAACTGGTTTCCTGTGTAATCTATTTATTTTATTCCTCTAAAAACATTATATTGAGACATAATCCATAGGCTTCTTCAGAGTACCAAAGGGGTCTCTATCACAAAAAAAAGTTAAGAACCTCTCCTTTAGATCATAGATTCAGAGCTGGAAGGGACCTTTGAAATAACCTAATTCAGTCCCCTCATTTTACAGACATGGAAACTGGGACCAAAACAATGAGTTCCATAAGTTCTTATAAGTAATAAATAACATATGTCTTTCACTGCACCAAGCTCACTTGACATTTCATGTATAGAATTTGGAGGCACTCCCCAACTAGCACATTGGATTTCCCAGGCAAGGTTACCTGAGGTTCAAAATACTCTGGACATATACTTTAACTCATATCCTTAGCAGATAAACCCCCACCAATATGTTCTCCTTTACTAGTCTGTCAGAGTACATAATTAGTTTGATGGAAAGGCTTATAATGAAATGACAAAGTAGAGAAAATAGCAACAAAGCATCTCCCCCCCAAACCTGGAGTATATTTTCTAAAAAATACATCATCAGTGGGAAGAATGGACATTTTCAAGGAGAATATACGTCAAGTGTATACTCACAGAGGACCTCACTTTTATAAAGAAAATATGCGACAAAGGTACAGATGTAGTAGGACAACTCTTCCTCAGGCTTCCAATACTACAGGATTGTCAATCTCTTCTGATATCATTATGTTGATCCCACTGGAACTGGTCCCTATTTTTCTCAGCACAATGTATAGAGCCTCAGGGCTGAGAGGCTACCAGGTTGTTTAAGGAAGGGTGAATGGGTTTAGATCAGAAACTGAGCAAGTCAAAGCTCCCATGTAGAACAGAGTGGGATTTGGCCTATGAGTAGTTCTGCGTATCCATCCTGGATGAGATAGGGAGACTCAGTTATTGTTTTTTTTTTAAGTAACTGAACCAATTATTCATAATTTCAGCAAAGTTAAAGGATATAAAATAAGCCTACAAAAATCAATCTTGCTGTTACCCACAAAATAACAGCAAAATGTGATAGAAAAAGAAATTACATTCAAAATAACAACAGAATATATAAAAAGAAGGAGCTATACCAATCGTACTACCAAAAGGTGACATTACAGAACGAAAAAAATAATAAAATTTATCCGAAGGAACTAAGGGTCAAAAAATTTAAGGAGAATAAACAAGGGTATGTTGGTAAGTGTTTGACAACTGGCTCTCTGGAACAAAAAATAATTTTGGGTTTAATCTGCATTATTAATATTTTCCCCATCACTTATAAGACTATCACCTGTAAGGCTAGATAATCAACAAAACAATAAACCAAGCCCTGAGTTCTAGTTTTACTGATTTCTGAGGCAGATATGTGCACATTGAATATTTAACAATTGGTTCTCATAAGCCTATTGGAACTGACTCCAGCACATTCTTGAAAATAAATAAAAAAGAAAGGAAAAAAAAAAGGAAAGAAAATAGGTCCTATAGTACCAGGTCTCTAATTACACCACAAAGCAGTAATTATCAAAACTATTTGATCTTTGCTAAAAAAATTTTTTTTTAAAGTTGATCAGCAGACTGAATTAGGCATGCAAGATCCAGAAGCAAATGAACATGGCAGCACTGTTTTTTATTTAATTTTTTTCATTTAATAAAAATTTATTTTCCCTCCCTTCCACCTTCAACAAAACCCTTCTATCAATCCAAACTTTGTAACATATAGGCAGTTCTATAATAAAAAGCACTGTGCTATGTAAAATCAGGCAACAAAAACCACAGCTTCTGGGGAACATAGAGTTGGGACAAAATGGTAGGAACTTCATCAGTGACACACACACCAAAAAAGATAGGAACCTAATAAAAATGGTAGCACAGTTTTATATATATTAAATGGTTAAGAAATACATAAATAGTAGCAGCATCCGTTGGGCTGCTGCTCATCTTGTGCCAGATTTCTCATAGGCTTCCTGGTTGACAAAGTCTTCAGAAAGTTGGTCAGATCTCCATACCAGGCCTCAACACCCTGAGGCCATGGCAGTAGCACCTTAGGGTGGACCAGTCCAAAGCTACTACTGTACCAGAAGGTATGCAATAAATATGACACTTTACCTTGACAGAAACCTTAAGTTTATTTGTAGTAGTAAGAATTGGAAGGATTCCAGCTATTGTTTTCCTGGTTAGAGTCACTTCACTTCCCACTAATTCATGCAAGTTTTCTCAAGTTTCTTGAAAACAATTCCCTTTATTGTTTCTTAGAGCACAGTAATATTTCCTTACATCCATTTGCTTAACTATTCCCCAGTTGACAGGCACTCCCTAGTTCTTTGCCACTATAAAAAAGAGCTATAGCAGCAGAATGTTAAAACAAATGAAACAAACAAACAAATAAATGGAAAAAAAACCCCAAGGACTCTAAATATAGGGGGTAATTTAATTTTAAAAATGCTGGGAAAATTGGAAAGCAGTCTGGTAAAAATTAGGTTTAGAACAATGCCTCACACCATGTGGCACAATAATCTCCCAATGGATACATATAGCTGGAGAGAAAGTCATATAAAGGGAAGAGCAGGCAAAGAAACTTTTCACAACTATGCATAGGAAAAGAGTTCTTGACTAAATAAAGGTTAGAGAAGATCACAGGAAACAAAATGGACAACTTTGAATATATAAAAGGGAAAAGTTTATGCACAAATTAAATTAATGCAGGCAAAATTAGAAATGAAACAGTTAAATGGGAAAACATCTCTGTAGCAAGATTCTATGGTAAAAATGTCATAGCCATAATATAAATATAGGAAATTGATTCAAATATATAAGAACAAAAGCCATTCCCCAGTTGATAAATGGTCAAAGGATAGGTATAGGCTGTGTTCAAGTGGAGAAACTGAACTATGAACAACCATATGAAAAAATGATCCAAACGGAGACCTTGTAGTTTCATATGTACGATCCCTTTCCTGTTCTTCTTTACATATGGAAATGCTCAAATCAATTGATTTATGCAAGTATAAAATAACAAATAAAAGAACATTTATTTTGTAGTCTGAGGACCTGGGTTTATACCTCTTTTGCTTTCCATCTGTAAGGGGAAATCGCTCAACCACCTTGGGCCTCAGTTTCCTGATCTGTAAAATGATAGGATGTTGGATTAGATTGCCTCTGAGGACATTTAGCTCTAAGAACATATATTATTTTAAAAAAAAAGGCAAACATCAATAAAATAAAATAACTAGGAAGACACCCAGCCTCGCCCCTGGGCGGGGCTTGGGCGGGGCCCTGGGAGGGAAGCGCTGAGTGGAGGGAAAGGGTGGGGATGCGGCCGTGGCACCGCCTCTTAAAGCGTGATCTGAGCAGGTCAGGTCATGCAGAACGCGCTCGCTGAAGCCGGACGTGTTAGAGACATTGTGGGCCGAGGAGACCAGGCAGAGCCCGGCAGAGCGCGCGGGGGAGGTCGGTGAGAGCCGCGCGGAGGAGACTGGCCATAGCCATGTCCCCGAGAGCGCTGCTGCAGTTGCGGAGCGCCGCCAAAGCTGCTTGGGGCTCGGGGGTTTGGGGAGCCTCCGCTCGCTGCTCTCTGGGGCCAGGGACAGCCCCCGGGTCAGCGGCTGCCTGGAAAGGTGAGTACACGCTTCACGTTCCCCTTCGGGACGTGAAAGATGAGGACCCACAATCTCGAGACCCAGGGGAAGCAGTGGGGTTGGCTTCGAAAACAGGAAGAGACCCCAAAGCTTACTTCGTGCCTCCAGCCGAGTGGGAGGAATCCACGGGATCGGGGGTCGCTCCAGGGATGCGCACTGAGAGCGGAAAAGGGTAAATAAAATGCCGAGGCCTCAGTTTGTCGTTCGTGCATAGCGGGTAAATTCCGGGCGAATTACCATTGACGCTGGTAATGGCCTTTGGCCTCAGCTCATAGCAAACTGACCCCCTCTTTGACTAACTCACATTTGCGCGTGCCACCGGCCGGGAGCCAGGAGCTTTGTTTTAGGTACAGTTTAAGATAACCTGACTCCACGCCGAGTCGTGTCTTTTATTTGTTGAACTCTTGGTTGACTGGGACCACCGGATGTAAATACAGTGACACTTAAGTATCCTTTTCCCAGTGCTGCCAGAAGCACTGCTATACCAGTCTGTGATGATTTTATGGTCTATCATTATTGGTCATTGGGTTATAGATTTAGAGCTAGGAAGATCATCTTTTTAGAGCTAGACAGGCCTTTTTCATTTTATAGATGAGGAAATCGAGGCCCAGAGAAATTAATATGAAGTGCCTCAGTAGTACAGTGGTTGATTGCATACAGAGGCTGACTGCCAAAATCTTTAAAATTTTACCTGCCAAACTTGGCAGAATTTTCTTAGGTATGTGCTTTGGGAAAGCAATTTTTCATGTTTTCCCTAGCCAAATATCAATGTTTTAGAAGGGGGTGGAGGAGGGAAGAGTTTATTTGGGGAGAAAGAGGAAGGAAATTTTCTGTTGTTATAATGGCTTTGGTGAATAAATCAAGCTACACTGAAAGGACAAGTCAGGTCTGAACTGGTTTTTATAAAAATGATTAACTGCTGGAGAATCCCATTTCCCAGGCCTAGAATTTGGAACTTTCTCTATCACTGCCTAAAATTCCTTATAACATTTCTTATAATATACAATGTAAAGTATTTCAATTCATGGTAGAAGGAAAGGGGAGGTAGTACTTAGGTTCTAGTGGGGAAAATGTCAGGGTAAATGACAAGGCCCCAGGATACTACTTCCACCTGAAATGGCAAAGCTGGGGTGTCAGCACCCAGCTGATAGTGAACGTCCTGTGCATGGTAAGAATTGGGCAGTGGGGCAACAAACATTGGACTATAATCTCCCAATATATGCTTTTAATTGTAGAATTATGTTCATGATTCAATTCATGGTTTTAACCTCTGTGATGTTCTGGGGAAATATCTGCCTTACAGGTGGAGTGATTTGAAAAATTAAAAGATGTGATATTGGCCCTGTCTCTGATTGTGAGCCAAAGTGAAGTACAGGAATCTAGTGCAGTTTTCTAAAATTCAGACCCCGACCTGACTTCTCCCCTACTCAAATTAAAATAGGATAGTGTATATTTGTTTTTTTTAGGAAGATTCATTTTAATTACAATTATTCCATAATTTCTTATAAATCATGAGGGTATAAAAGAATCAGCCGTGCCAAATCTACACTTGCCACTCAGTTCTAAGAATTCATCATCATTTAAAAAAAATACGAAATGAGAATAAAAATATAGTATAGGTTTCAAAGTTCAAGTAGAAGCTAACATTTTTCTAAAATTATTATTTTTTTTATAACATGCCTTTTAGAATTCATTGTTCTTTCTAAAACTCAGATCAGGAATTCTTTTCCCTTTTAGTTAGCTGAAAAGCCATTGATTCTTTTCTCATAGTCAGATTCTACATTTAATGATATCGTTATCACAATGCCTAAGATTCTGGAATAACATTTTGGGAATTTTTTTAGAGTTGAGATCATCAGAGGAAGGACACCATCATTTTTGTACTGCTGCTTCTCAGAATGTCACCTACAAAGAACTGAAAAATTTGCTGCATTCCAAATCCAGTTTGTTGATTGATGTTAGAGAGCCATGGGAAGTTCTAGAATATGGAAAAATTCCAGGGTTTCTCAATATACCATGTAAGTGTTGCTTTCCTTTTATTACTACAGTATTCCAAAAGTTTTAGTGCAGTTTTTAACCTTTAAACTGCACTAAGACCTTGGGGACATTCTATATGATATTTTCCCAGTAAATTATCCCTATAACTCATTTTGAATTTTTAAATGTTTTCTTTTAGTGGGTGAAATAAGTCAAGCTCTACAAATGGATTCAGAGGACTTTAAAGAGAAGTACAATCAAGATATGCCTTCTAAGTCTGATAGCCTGGTGTTTTCTTGTCTAGGAGGAATGAGAAGTGAGAAAGCTCTAAAGACTGCCTTATCATTGGGTTATGAAAGGTAAGCAGATGATGCAGCAGAGCTGACTCAAAAATGTATAATTCAGAGTCTCTGATGAGGTCATTTTCAACTGGAATTTACATATTTTGTAGTTTTCCTATAATTATTTTAGCAATGGCATGATGGGTAAAGATTTATTTTTTAATTTATGCAGTTATCTTTTCATTAAATAAGTATGATTTACCACAAGTTAAAAGTCTGTTTATTAGTCCTTGTGATGTAAAGGGTAGGTGGTAAATAGTTATATGTCATTTAATAACAATTTTGATAGTACTAATTGTTCCATGTCTATTTTCAGTGCTCGGCACTATCCTGGAGGTTGGAAAGAATGGGAAAGCTATGAATATCCAGAGAAGAAAAAATGACGTGACAATGAATTTTGAAATCCCAATTAACTGTTTTGAAAACTATTTTTAAGGTAAATTATGTTCTAGAGGCAACAGAATATAGTGGGGGAAAAAGCGTGGGAGTCAAAAGATCTGCGTCTTTTAGCTCTAGCTGTGTAACTGAGAAAACTCACTTTAAATTATCTGATCCAACATCTTGGTCTGTAAAATGGGTATAATAATCTTTACTCTGTCTAATTTCTTATGGTTGTTATGAAGATCAGTTGAGATAATGTATGAAGGACCTAATGAATTGCAGATGTGTAGTAGTAAAACCAATCCACTTGTACATTTTAAGAACTTAAAGCAAATATTGTCCTTTTCAAAATTGAACTTGAACTTTTTAAAGAGGAAAAAGGGAGAATTAATAAATAAATAAACATTCTACTTCAGTTTTAAGGATATTTGTCAAAAAAAAAGACCAACATGTTGAGAAAAGGTTAATATAATATGGAAATTTAAAATATTAAAAGCAACTGTTTCATATCCGTGAGATTTTGCACTGAATTTTGTGATAAATTAATAAAAGTTATAAACTTCTATATAATCTGTGTGTGACGAAGAGAACTAATTTGGACATGTCTCATTCATTGCAGCCATCTGGAGACTCAGTGGGTTTTCTCCCAAAGAATCAGACAGACTAGTTACAGGGGTGGAGAACCTGTGGCCTTGAGGCCACATATGGCCCTCCATGTTCTCAAGTGTGAGCCCTTTGACTGACTCCAAACTTCACAGAACAAATCCCCTTAATAAAATGATTTGTTCTGTAAAACTTGGACTCAGTCAAAGGGCTGTACTTGAGGACCTAGAAAGCCACATGTGGCCTCAAGGCTGCAGAGTCCCCATCCCTGGCTAGTGAATGCTTCAAACAGTAAGCCTTTATTTCTGCATGTTTTTTATCTCATGCAAAGGAAAGCTTAATAGTGGCTGGGTGATGCAGATAGAATCTGAATTTGGAGTCAGGAAATCCTGAATTCAAATCCAGCCTTAGATACTTGCAAATGGTATTCCCATAGGCAATTAATTTTATCTCTCTGTGTGCCTCAGTTTCCTCATCTGTAAAATGGGGATAATAATAATAGTACCTACTTCCTAGGGTTTTATGAGGATAAATTGAGTTGATATTTATAAGGTGTTTTGCAAGTTCTAAAGTGTTATGTGAATGCTAGCCAATATTACTGTTACCTTGGGCTAGGAGCATGGGGTCAGGTGCATCAAGGGAAAGACACATGGGAGCAATATGCCAATGCCCACAAACCAGATCAGCTCCCTGTACTTCCATATCAGGACCTTAACCACAGCAGTTGCTGAGAGAGCCATGGGTTTTATTTGAAGGGGACAGGTTCTTTCTCAGTCTTAGTTGAGTTATCATCTCTGACATCTCAGGTTGGAAGATACTGGGGATTGGTCATCAAGGCTTCAGCTGTCCAGGCATAGGGAATGAAAATTTTCAAGTATAGAAGATTTCAGAAAAGGGTGAGAGGTTTTATTTAGAGTAGAAACAACCTGCTTCCACAGAGGCTAAGCCCCAAAAGCCAGAGATATTTTTTAGACTTCCTTTCTCCTCTGAGACCTCCTTGGGCTTCTTTAACCCTCCCCTCAATCAGCTGTTTAGCAGTGGCCCCCACAGGCCATAGCTTGACTGTACTTGTGCCTTACCCCAGCATCCAGACTTGTTGGCTCACCACTGGCCTGAGTGGATTTACTGATGCTGCTGCTGTTGCTGCACAGGATGCAAAAAGGTCTATGGGGCCAGTGCCCCTTGGGCACTGGTGCACTTTCCATTACTGTTGGCAGCAGTAAGCCCAAAGTTGAGAGCTTGCTGATGAGGAAAGTGTCCAGGGTAGGGGCAGTTATTATGGGGGGGGGGGATTGGAGGTAGAAGAAGAGGGCAATTAACCATATGTGGCTGCCTTACAATGAGAGCTGTATACTTGGATGACACATCTATGAATTCTTTAACTATTTAATAGAGAGATTTTTGAGAATCAAAAAAACATTTTTTTTGAAATTTTGAAAAATTTGAATTTAATTCAGTATGTACTTATTAAGCTCCTGTTATATATGAGGCACTTCGCCAGTGCTGAGAATGCAAAAAACAATCCAGTCAGTCAGCTAATAAACATTTATTAAAGTGCCTGCTGTGTGCCAGGCACTATGTACTAAGCAATGGGGATATAAGGAAAGGCAAAACATAATTCCTGCCCTCAAGGAATTCATTATCTAATGGGAGAAAACAATGCTTAAAAATAAACTGAAAAGGTTGGGAAAGGAGAGGAAATGATAAAAGACCTGATGGGAGCTGGATGGGAATACAGATGGCTGCACTGAGCCTCTTCCTTAATTAAAGGATTGGAAGGTACTCTGTGATATCCACCCCTCTCCTATCTCCGGTCTGAAGGAAGGAAGGTAGGGTCAGAGTTGATGCAACTTTGAAGGAAGATACTTAGGGAGATAGACAATAATGAAGTCCAGGAGATCAGCCAAATGGAAATCTCTTGAGAAAATTCTAGTCTGCTAGAGGATATTTTGCAGGTACACAGAGAGGCATAGAAGTAAAAGAGATACCCAGACCATGTACTTTAGAAACATTTGAATAGGGATAGAAAACTCTCAGCTGAGGGAATTGGAGAAGACTACACCGAGTTAAACTTTGAAGGGAGACAAGCATTGTGAGTGAGAGAAATGAAGAGGGAATCCATTAGAGGTGTATGTGTAGGGTGCAGCTTGGAAGAGGGTCTGTCAAGTTTGGAGAATATCTAGTAGTCCATTTTGGCTGATATATTGAGTTTGTGAGCCAATATGAAATTAGCCTGGACAGTAGGTTGGAGGAAGGCTAAGGAATTCTAATTTTGTGTTAGGTAATAAGGAGCTACTGAAAGTTTTTGAGCAGGGGACCAATACTGTATGTTTTGGTCAATTGCATGAAGAATGATTAGAGGGGGGAATCTCAAGACAGAAAGATAATCTGTAAACTTACAATAGCCCAGGTGCCTGATGGTGTGGGCTTCAACCAAGGCAGTAGCACTGGGAATAGAGAGAAAGGAATGAATGAAGAAATATAGTAGAATTGACAGAACTTGGTACTTGACTAGACATGGTATTTGTAAGAGAGAAAAATCAGAGATAACTTGGGTTTCAGATCTGGGAAATGGTGGTGTGGTAACAGAAATAGAGAGTTTTAGAGGTGTAAGGGGTGGGATGAATTCATTGAGTTGAGTAATAGCATAGCCAAGTAAAGGTAGTTGGATATGTAACAGAACTGGAGGTCAGGAGACGGATTCAGGGTTAATTTTGAGTCATCTGTGTAGAGATAACTGAAGGCATGAGGATGAATGAGATCACCCAGGGAGGAGAGTGCAGAGAGAAGAAAAGAGCGCTTAAGACAAGAGCTTTTGGGGAAATTCACTTAAGTGGTGGGAGATAGATGGTGACACAGCAAAAGAGACTGGATAGGAGCTGTCAGAAAAACCAGAAGAGGGCAATAATATCATGAATGTCAAAGGAGAAAAGAATAATCAGGAAGAGGAGGTAGTCAACATTATTATCAAAAGCTCACAAAGAGGAAGGATGATTGAAAAGGTCACCAGTTTTTCTGGCAGGAAATTTCCTAATTATCATTGGTTACTTTTTGAAAGAGTAGTTTCAATAGAGTGGTAAGGTATATCATTAAGGCAGAATTCATGACTTCAAAGATAACCATGAATATGCCTGAATGGTCCAGAATCACAGGATATAAGGAATTCTCTAGTAGAATGCAGAGGAGGTAAAGCATTTATTGAAACTCAAAAGTAGCAGACCCACGGACCAGTGTCCCCATTTCGACATCCTGGCAAGAACCTTCCAAAACCAGTATGCCCATCTCACAATAATGACCAGGAGGCCACAGAAAAACATAATGGCAGCAAGCCAAGCCATATCGGTGCTTCTCCCCCCCGGCCCCCATGCCAGGGCCCTCCAGCAAGAAGACCACCCACTGGCCTCAAACCCCTGCTCAGCACTCTCCCATCTCCATGAGGGTCAGTCCTGCTTCTTTGTAGCGCCTGCCGCCGCTTCTGCCACAATCTCCAAGCTGTGTTCCAGCTAGCTGGCTGCTTCCCCTCTCCTTCAGCTCTTAACTGCTCTCACCAACTGCCTCACCAACTGCCTCTTAGCTCTGCTCCAACCCTTCAGCAAGCTCTTCCCACCACAGGCTTCATGTCATCACATGGACCAGAACTCAGGCACCTACCATTGGTTCCAGTCCTAGCCACTCCCCCCAGGACCCTGAGAGCCCTGCCCCTGAAGCCCACTCAAATGGGCGGGGAAGATCTTCCCATTCACTGATTGCCTTTACATAAGGACGGAAGCCAGATTTCAAGAATTTAGAGTGAGTAGGTTGGTGAGAAGGAGGTAACCATAGACTCCTCTCCTGGGAATTTAGCAGTGAAAAGAAAAAGTGGTAAAAGTTAGGCCAAACAAAATTTTTTTAGGATTGAAGAGACCCAAGCATGTTGGTAGGCCACAAGGTTGATTTAGAAGAGGGAATGAATGATCAGTAGAATGTGCTATGGGAGGAAATGAGAGATGGAATCAAGGGGAAAATAAAAAGATTAGCCATGGCAAGAAGTGCTTTCTCATCTTCTGGAAGTTAAACAAGATAAATGAAAATATGGAGGGATTTTTGAGATGTGGAATAGAAGAGTTAAAGAAGCTCACAAACTATATATTTTCTCAGTAAAGTAGGAGGCAGTATTACGCAACATGTACACAGATAAGTATTATAAGGTAGTTAAATAGGGCGGGAAGCATAAATAGCTCTGGGAGAGATTAAACCATCTCCTGTCTTGGAAAAGAGTGGTAGCACCTTGTGTGAAGGAATTCTGGACTGGGACAAAATATTTCCCTCCTCCTTATGAAGTTTCCTAATTGTTCAAGGAATCAAAGGCAAACCATCAACAGACTCACTCCAGTTCACAGCAACAGGGCAGGTCAGGCAAGCTGAGTGTTGTGCCAGTACAAATCATTGACCTTGAACCTTCTACTCACCTTTGTTCACTGGCTGACTTCATTGTTCCTTTGCTTGCACTCATCCTCATTGGTTAGCCTGCTCACCTCTACCTGTATATCCAAGTGATAGTAAACCCTCAGCTGTGAAAGAACAAACTTCTGTCCCCAACCTCATCTATCCATCTCCCTCAACCTTAATTACTCAATATTCCATTCAGATCTTCCTGATCCATAATTAACAATTGTGCTTTCATCTAAACTTATTTTTTTTTTATTCCTTTTGTGTTTTGGCACTCACTGAGTTCTGGCTCCCTCTATGTTGCATCCTTTTCCATTACTGGTTGCATGTTAACTTATTCCTTGGACTCACTGATGAAGATGGTGGAGTTGTAATACTCCATTTTCCTTACTGACATTTTCAGATTTTCCCCTTATTTGCAGAATTTCAGCCAGCAACCTCTTCTCCTTTGAGATTGATTCACTCCAGGTTTATCATCTGATCCTTGACGTCACCTCAACTTCTCCCCCTTCCTGGTTTCTCAGTCTGCTCCGCTTCCATGACCTCCTCCACATCAGCTACACAGAGGTGATCGTATCCTTTATCTTACCATCATTCACCAATATTCCATTTTCATATTCAAGAACTTTGAATTTCTTCTATTTGATCATAATCTTTTAACTTTCCATCTCTCGCTATGCCTCATTCTTCCTAAACCTATTCTCTGTCTTCACTGGGACTTTAGATCCCCAAATTCCTTGATATTTTATCAGGCTTTCATCCTGCTCTGGCTATACTCTCCACCTTTGCAGATCCGAATCTGATGGTGAAACAGTTCAACTCTACTATCTTTTACTCTTGAATCCTGTGCTTTCTTGTCCTGTGACCAATCCTTCTTTGCCAGACTTCAACCCTGGATTATTTCTAGGTCCACCTCCTAGAACTCTACTCATGTACCATTAAATGGAACTGAAGGAATCATAAAGCGTTGTTGATTGAGTATATTATAAAGTTAAGCTAGCTAGTCTTAACTGGGTGCTCGCTGCAGCAAGGTAATGACACTATTCTCTAATCCATTTTCTGTCTCATTCATAACAAGAGCTGTTCTTTTCTCCTCAAGCCTCCTATGCCATTTCATTCCTTTAGCCTCTCTGCTGAAGTCCAGACCTTATGCATTAGCCCCCTAAAAAAAACCACAAAACCAAGGCCATTCACCAAGAGCTCCTCACCTTCTCATCTCACATTCCTTAGACATTAACTCACAGTATTTCCTCCTTCCCTCCAGTCTCAGAATCATGTGGCTCTTCTGCTTGCCAGAGCTAACTCCTCTTCAGGTACTCTTGATCCTATTCCCATCTATCTTCTCTAGTATATTACTTCCTGACATTTTCCCCACTTTATCTTTAGTTCTTTGATCTTTCCCTCTCAGCTTTGTCCTTTGCTGCCTAAAACACACCCAAATCTCCATCCTTAAAAAGCTTTTCCTAGATCTTGCCATTCCCACAGCTATTGTCCTATATTTCTTTTCACCTTAGCTAAATTGTTTGAAAAAGGTACAGATAGGAGGCAGAACCAAGATGGTAGAGCAACAAGGACTACAGTAGAGCTTCCCCTTCAGAATTCTTCCAAATAGATCTAGAAAATGCAGCAGACTAAATCCTGTTTGGGAAATCCAAGAACAAATCATGATGCCAGGTTGCCATAGACAGAAATGCATAGAGGTCTACGGACACTGGGGAAGGAGTCTGTCCAGAAATGTGCTTCACAGAGCATTCTACCATCCAGGAACTGAAAGAGGAGGAAGCTGTGCACTAGGTAAGATAAGGTCCCAAATCCATGCCACTGGGCAAGGTGGGAAATAGATGCCAATTGGCCTCTTTGGGAAGCAGAGTCAAGATGGCAGAATAACAGCAGTTTTGCCTTAGTCCTTTATATCTTTCTCTACAGCAAACAATAAAGAATGGCAGACTGAATGCTGAACCCCCAGCTGCAAGAGAGTGGGGACCCTGCTCACAGTTTCAGGGCTTTTGGTCACTCACAGACCAGTGACCACACCTCTCTTTAGATCAAAGCACCACAGATGAACTGAAAACTTACAGACCCCACAGAACTAGCTTTGAAAACAACGAACAAAAAAATTTCAAGCTTTGGACAGTGCTCCCTCCTCCCAGGGAGGAGAGTCCAACTTTAACATAAAGTTAAAAGTCAAGAAATAGGCTGGGAAAATGAACACATACACACAAACCTGATCATTGAAAGTTACTATGGCGACATGGAAGATCAAAACACAAATAATGTACAGAATGACAATGGAAAGACCTGACCTCCCCAGGTGGTGGTTTAAGCTGATTGAAGTGTAGATCCCATTGAATCAACAAACAACAAATCTTGAGGGCAGCTGTGTTGGGGGCAGCCTGTGGTTGAGGAACTTTCACCCCAGGGACAGTGTTGGGGGGAAGGAGAGAGGAAACTGATCAGGGAAAGACTGCAGGACCCTCCACTGATGGGGCCCAGGTGTGCTAACCAGATATGGTCCCTATGGCTGTGAGGAGGAGGAGAAGGCAGAACATGCTGGTGAGTGTTGTTGCACAGGGGAGGGGGCCCTACTAGCTGTGGTCACTCGCTAGAGAGGAGAATCTGGGTTCCAGGGCAGAGGGGTGAGCTTAAACATGTAACCATGGGAGGGATT
>CM053627.1:144298967-144323428 GCA_028646595.1 Phalanger gymnotis | reverse complement strand
GGATTGCAGGGAGTAAAACCATTTTGGGTAACAGCATTGCTGGTGGCCCTGGTTATGGCTCAGGGATGGAGAGGAGTACCTGAGGACAGGCCCCCAGTTAGAGCTTAGAGGACAACAGCACACAAAACCTGAAGCTTGAGACATTATTTTCCACACCTCAGAACTAGAGCCCCACTCTAACATAAAGTTAACAGCCAAGAAATAAGCTGCTTTTAAAAATTAACAAGCAAAAGAGACAGAACCTGACCATAGATAGCTACTATGGTGATAGAGAAGATTTGGGTTCAAACTCAGAAAGACAATGAAGTCAAAACAGCTATTTCAACTTCAAAGAAAAATGTAAATTGGTCAAAAGTCTAAAAAGAGTTCTTGGAAGAGCTTAAAAAGGACTTTAAAAATAAAATAAAAGAAGTTGAAAAATTGGGGGAAAAAAGGTAATCAAGATTATGAAGAGAAAAAGAGATCCAAAAATTTACAGAAGAAAATAACTACTTAAAAATTAGAGTTGGGCAAGGGGAAGCCAATAACTTCATGAGACACCAAAAAAATAACAAAACAAAATCAAAAGAAAGAAAAAACAAGAGAATGTGAAACATCTCATTTAAAAAAAACTGATCTGGAAGACAGATTGAGGAGAGATAATATAAGAATTGTAAGACTAGCTAAAAGCTATGATCAAAAAAGAGGCTAGATATTATACTTCAAGAAATTAAGGAAAATTGCTCTGAAGTTTTAGAACTAGAGGGTAAAAAAGAAGTAGAAAAACCCCACCAGATCCCAAGATGAAAACTCATAGGAACATTATAGCTAAGTTTTGAAGCTCCTGCATTGTGAAAATATAAGTAACTAGAGGGGAAAAATTAAATACTGTGGAGCTACAGTCAGGGTAACACAAGAATTAGTGGTTTCTACATTAAGAGACTGAAGGTCATCAAACATGAAGAGCAAAGGAACTGGCTTTGCAATCAAGAATAACTTAGCCAACAAAGTGTAATCCTGCATGGGAAAAGGTGGATATTTACTGAATAAAAGGACTGAGGTATTTGTGAGGAAATGACCAGGACTGAACAGAAAATTTGGCCTACAAGATTGAGGAGAAACATAAGAAGACAAATATGAAAGACCAATTATAAGGGATTGAATAAGGTCGAAGTATTTACTTCTCCTTTACATTTTTTTTTCATTAATTCCTTTGATACTCTTAGCCTTTTGTTCTTAGGAAGAAGGAGATAGATAGGACTTTCATATGATCTGAAGAAAAACCAGAGAACTGTTTACTTCTTATATGGGAAAATGTTATTTGTAACTCTTCAGAATGTTATTATTAAGGTAGTTTGAAAGAACGTACATAGAAGGCTTGGGGTTGAGTTGAGTATGATAGGATGATCCTAAAAAAAAAAAAAATTGTGTACGGGGAGATAAAATGGACCAATTATCTCATACAAATGAGTTGTGAATGGAAGGCCTGTTAACAATGGAGGGCAGGAAGAAGTGGAGGGCTAACAGTGCTGCAACTATATTCTCATCAGATCTGGGTTAAGGAGGGAATAACATGTACATGTAGAAGGGTGTAAAAGTTTTGTTACTTTTGTTACTTTGTTACTTATTTCAATAAGAAATAAGAAGGCAAGGGTATAGGATAAAGGAGGGACTCTTAGAAGGGTGTTCAGATCAAGAAATAGGGTAAGGAGAGACATAAGTTGGAGACAGAAGGGTGAATGTCAAGGAATAGGAGGATGAATGGATAGGATAAGATAGAGATTCTTAGAAGGGGTGCAGATTAGAGAAGCAGTAGTTAAAGTAAATTAGAGGTCTAAGGAGGGATAGGGTAAAAAGAGAGAAGAATAAACAGGAAAAATGGGATGGAAAGAAATACACAACTAGCAATTATACCTTTGAATGTGAATGGGAAGAAGTCACCCATAAAATGGAAATGGATAGCAGAGTGGATTAAAACACAGAATCCAACAATATGTTTACAAGAAACACATGTAAAACTGAGAGATACACATAGAATAAAAATAAAAGGCTGGAGTAGACTTTATTATGCTTCAGCTGATGCAAAATAAAAAAAAAAGCACAGGTAGCAATAGTCTCAAATTTAAAACTAAAATAGATTTATTTAAAAGAGATAAAAGAGAAACTAAATTATGATAAAAGGTGTCATAGATGATGACGTAATATCAGTACTAAGTCTATATCCACTAAATGCCACAGCATCCAGATTTTTAAAGAAAAAACTAAATGAATTACAGGTGGAAATAGCAAAACTTTAATATTGGTGAACTTCAATCTTCTCCTCTCAGAACTAGATAATTCTAACAAAAAAAAATAAGAAAGAAGTTAAGGAGATGATAGAATCTTAAATAAGCCAGACATGATAGCCATCTGGAGAGGATTGAATGGTAATATAAAAGAATATACCTTTTTCTCAGAGGTACATGGCAACTTTACAAAAACTGATCATATATTAAGCCATAAAAACCTCACAGGCAAATGCAGAGATATGAAATGCATCCTTTCCAGATCATAATGCAATAGAAATTACACTTAATAAAGTACCATGGAAATAGATAAATTTAGTGGAGATGAAATAATCTTAAAGAATGAATGAGTCAAAAAAACAAATCATAGAAACAATAAATATTTTAATAAAGAAAATAACAATAAGACACTATACCAAAACTTATGGGATGCAGCAAAAACAGAAATCAGGAAATTTTATATCTCTAAATGCTTACATCAATAAAACAGGGAAAGAACAGATAAGTGGATTGGGTATGCAATCTAAAAAACTATAAAGAAAACAAATTTAAAATCCTTAAACACCAAACTGGAAATCCTGAAAATTAAAGATATAATTTACAAAACTGAATGTAAGAAAACCATTCAATTAATCAAACTAGGAGCTGGTTTTTTTATGAAAAAGCAATAAAATAGACAAAGCATTGGTTAATAGGATTTTTTAGCAGGAGAAGAAAACCAGATCACTAGCATAAAAAATGAAAAGGATGAGTATGCCACTATTGAAGATGAATTAAAGCATTTATTAGGAATTATTTTGCCCAATTATATGTTGATAAATAGCAATTTATGTGAAATGGGAGAATACTTGGAGAAATATAAACTGACTAGTCAACAGAAGAGGATATAGAACATCTAAATAAGCCTATTGTAGAAAAAAAAAATTGGACAGTCCATAAATGAGCTTCCTAAGAAAAAAGCATCAGGCCAAGATGGATTCACAAGTGAATTCTACCAAACATTAAAGATCAATTAATTCCAATGTTAATTTTTTTGGAATACTAGGCAAAGGAGTCATACCAAACTCTTTTTATGTAACAAATATGGTGCTGGTACCTAAGCCAAGGAGAACAAAAACAGAAAGAAAATCATAGATCAGTTTCACTAATGAATATGGATACAAAAGTCCTTTAAAACACTAGCTAGGGGGCTGCAATAATATATCACAGAGACAGAGATCATATGATTATAACAATAGATGCAGAAAAAGGTTTTGACAAAATACAACACTCATTCCTATTAAAAAAAAAACACTTGGAAGCATAGATATAAATGGATTTTTCCTTAAATGATAAGCATCTACCTAAAACCATAAACAAGCATTTTTTGTAACGGGGATAAACTAGAAGTCTTCCCAGTAAGATCAGGAGTTAAACAAGGGTGCCCAATATTATTCAATATTATATTAGAAATACTAGCAATAGCAGTAAAAGAAGAAAAAGAAATTGAAAGAATCAGAATGGGGAGTGAGGTAATTTTTTTTTTTGCAGGTGGCATAATGATATACTCGGAAAATCCTAGAGATTCTACTAAAACTAGATGAAACAATAATTTTAGCAAGGCAGAAAAGATATAAATCCATATAAATCATCAACATTTCTATATATCACACCCCATTTAAGATAATTGTGAACAGCATAAAATACCTGGGAGTATAATTATGCCAAAAACAAACCCAGGAACTACATGAACATAATTATAAAACACTGTGTATACTAATAAATTTTAAAAATTGGATAAATATTAATTGTTCATGGGTCACAGAGTCAGCATAATAAAAATTATAATTTTATCTAATCTACTTATTCAAAGGCATCCCAATTACCAAAGTTTTATTTTATTGAACTAGAAAACATAATAAAATTCATTTAGAAGAACAAAAGGCTAAGAGTATCAAAGGAATTAATGAAAAAAAAATGTAAAGGAAGAAGGTTTAGCAGTACCAGATCTAAACTGTATTATATGGCAGTAATTATCAAAACTCTCTGGACCAATCATAAGAGACTCAATAAGGTCAAATCATTTACTTCTTATATATGAAACTATTATCAGTTCTATTATGACTGTCATTTTTATTTGGGCAGTTTGAAAGAAAGGCTTGGGGTGAGCTGAGTATGATGGGGTGATTCTAAAAAAAATAAAACCGTACGTAGAGATAAAAAGGAGCAATTATTTCATACAAATGAGGCAAAAAAGGAAAATCGATATAGAAGAAGCTAGTAGAGGGGAGGGTGGGTAGTGCTGAAACCTTGCTCTCATCAGAAATGGGTTAGAGGGAACAGCATATATGTATATAATATATACACATACATGTACATATACATACATACATACATATGTGTGTGTATATACACACAGAAATGAGGGCAAGGGGATCAGATTGGGGAGAGGATAAAGGAGGGATTCTTGGAGGGATGGGTAAGGTAAGGAATAGGAGGGCAAGGTAGCAGGTAGAAGTAGAGCAGAGGAGTGAGTAGGGATAGGAATAGAGTGAGAAAGAGAGTGAGGAAAAACAGGAAGCAGAAAAATATACAAGTACTTGTACCTTAGAATGTGAATGGGATGAATTTACCCATAAAATCAAAGCTGATGGCAGATTAAAAATTTGAATTCAACAATATGTTGCTTTCAGGAAATGACATAAAAATGAGAGATACACATAAGCATAAAGGTAAGAAGTAGAATTTATATAAAAAAGCAGGGGTAGCAATCATGATATCAGACAAAGTTATAACTAAAATAGATTTAATCAAAAGAGAAAAAGAGAAATGACGCTATGTGTCAGCCATATTATTCAATATTGTTGTAGACCATTTAAAATAACTAGACAGTATAAAATACCTGAAAGTATACTTTCCAAAACAGACATAGGAACCCTATGCATATAAACATAAAACACTTTTTATACAAATAAAGTTAGATCTAAATAATTGAAGTAATATTTATTGTTCATGAGTAGTAAAGCCAATGTAATAAAAGACAATTGTACTTAACTAATTCATTTATTCAATGTCATCCCAATTAAATTACTAAAAAATTATATTACTGAGTTAGAAAAAATAACAAAAGTTCATTTAAAGAAACAAAAGCTAAGAAAATTCAAAGAAACCCAGGGACAAAAGATATAAAGGAAGCAGATCCAGTAATATCAGACCTTAAGACATATTATAAGGGGAGAGCATTGTTGAATTGCAAAATGGATATTTTTGATTATTTTAAATTAAAATTTTCTTATATAAATAAAACCTATGCAGCCAAGAACAGAAGGAATGCAGAAAATTGGGAAAAAACTTTCAAAGACAAACTCTCAGATAGAATGGGATTAGGATGTAATATTGCTGTGGTATAGGAAATTATGAACTGTCTGATTTAGAAAAACATGGAAAGAATTGGACTTTATGAAAGAAGATGCTATGCTGCTTCAGACAAACAGATAACAAGTAGAAAGAAACATAGTATGGCCTTACATATACATGTATGAGTGTATATGTGTGTATATGTGTATGTTTATAGACATCTCTGTATATGTATAACATATATGAATATTTATATAATATACATGTATATGTGTATGCATATACACATAGTGCATATATGTATATATGCATATACATACACACACATATCCACTTAATTGTAGCCTTCTTGGTGGGGAGGGAGGGGAAAAATAAAATAAAAACTGCACAGCAGAGAACAAAAAACCTACAAGGAAACAAAGAAAAGCTGGACAGCTTCGAAAACAATGTGTAGAATTTATTATATAGATTTTCTTGAAATGGAAATTTATTGATTTATATTTAGTCTTCTCTTATGTTCTGCTGTGCACATGGCAATTTTTTTCTTTTCTTATTTTGTACTTAAGTTTCAAATAAATTTAAAAACTTTAAAAAAAGAAAAAAACTATCTGGCCTTGGTTAAGAAATAGAAAGGTGGATCAGTGGAACAGAGTAGACATACAATACATGATAGTAATTACTATAGTAACTTTGTGTTGGACAGATGTAAAGATTTAAGCTTGTGGGATGATAATTCACTACTTAGTAAAAATTGTTGGGAAAACTGGAAAGCTGTCTGGCAGAAATTGGGTATAGACCAATATCTTACACCATTTACCAAGTTAAGGTCAAAATGGATACATGTTCTAGATATAAAGGGAGATAGGACAAGAAAATTAGAAGAACATGGAACATATTGCACATCAGATTTATGGATGGAAGAATTTATGAGATAGAGATCATGTAAAATGAATACTTTTGATTACATTAAATTTTTAAAAAAAGGTTTTGTACAAATAAAACCAATATAGCCAATAGCAGGATAACAAAATTGGGAGAAATTTTTTACAGAAGTTTCTCAGATGAAGGTCGCATATCTCAAATATATAAAGAACTTTGTCAAATGTATAGGAATGAGTCATTCCTCAATAATAAATAAATGGTCAAAGGATATGAACGGGCAGTTTTCTGATGAAATCAAAACAAATTATAGTCATATGAAAAAATGCTTTAAATCATTATTGATTAGAGAAGTGCAAATTAAAACATCTTTGAGATACCATCTAACACCTATCAGATTAGCTAAAATGATAGAAGAAAATGACAAGTGTTGGAGGGCACATGGAAAAATTGGGTAACTAATACACTTTTGGTGGAACTGTGAACTGATTTGGCCATTTTGGAGAGCAATTTGGAATTATGCATAAAGCATTATAAAACTGTGTATACCCTTTGACCTAACATTACCACTATTATGTCAGTTTCCAAGGGTAATTAGGGAAAAAAGAAAAGAACTATGTTCTAAAATTTATGGTAGTTCTCTTTCTTGTAGCAGAGAACTGGAAATTGAGGGGATGCCCATCAATTGGGGAATGGCTAAACAAGTTGTGGTATGATTATGATGGAATACTATTGTGCTATAAGAAATGGTGAGCAAGTTGATTTTATTTAAAACATTTTTTACATAATATTTTCCTCCAATTACATGCAAAACCAATTTTTTTTAACACTCATTGGTTCTTTTTTTTTTTTTACATTTTGAGTTCCAAATTCTATCCTTCCCTCCTTCCTCTCTCCCTCCCTGAAACAGTAAGCAATTATGTAATTACATTTCCATATCAGTCATTTTGTGTGAGAACACAAACAAAAAAGAAAGAAGAAATGAAGGAAGAAAGAGAAAAATTGTATGCTTCAGTCTGTATTCAGATGACAGTTCTTTTATCATAAATCCTTTGGAATTGTCTTAGATCACTGTATTGATGAGAACAATGAAGTCATTCATAATTGTTCATCATACAATAGTTCTGTCAATGTGTACAATATTCTAACCTGGTTCAAGCAGGTAGATTTTAGAAAAACATGAAAAGACTTGCATGAAATAATGAAGAGTGAAATGAACAGAACCAAGAGAACACTATGCAGTAACAGCAATATTATTTGAAGAATAAATGTAAATGACTAAATTGTTCTGAGTATTATAAGTACTCAAATTAACTACAAAGTACCTATGAAGATGCTATCCACCTCCAGGGAAAGGACTGAGAAATAAAAGCTTGTATAGTATGGTGCTATATATATATATATATATATACATATACATGTATGTGTATGTGAAATAGTGGCTTGTGTAGGGTAAAGAGGGAGGAGACAGTTTGGAACTAAAAATTAGCAAAAAAAAAATTAAATTGAAAAAGAAAAGAGAGTGATGCAAGAAAATCATGGAAAAAGTCAACGGCTTAATAAAAGGAGCACAAAAAAATTGAAGGAAATAGCACCTTAAAAAACATAATAGGAGGTAAAAGGCACAAAAATTCACTGAGGAGTAGAATTCTTTAAAAAGCAGAATTGACCAGATGGGAAAAAACATCTAAAAATTATAAAAACTCACTAAAGAAAACAAATCCTTCAAAGGTGGCATTGGCCAAATGGAAATGGAGGTTCAAAAGTTTACTGAAGAAAATAATTCCTTAAAAATTAGAATTGGGCAAATGGAAGAGAATGACTCCATGAAACATCAAGAAACAATAAAACGAAATCAAAAGAATGAAAAAGAAATAGAAGAAAATGTGAAATATCTTATTGAAAAAACAACTGACCTGGAAAACAGATTGAGGATAGATAATTTAATAGTTACTAGACTGCCTGAAAGCCATGATAAAAAAGATCTTACACATCATATTTCAAGGAATTATTAAGGAAAACTGCCCTGATATCTTAGAAACATAGGGTAAAAAAGAAATTGACAGAAACCACCAGTCATCTCCTGAAAGAGATCCCAAAATGAAAACTCCCAGGAATATTATATCCAAATTCCAGAGCTCCCAGGTCAAGGAGAAAATACTGCAAGCAGCCAGAAAGAAACAATTAAAATATTGTGGAACCACAGTCAGGATAACACAAGATTTAGTAGCTTCTACATCGAATGATTGGAGAGCTTGGAATATGATAATCTTGAGTGCAAAGGATCTTATTATTTATAAATTGCTTAAGATAACTGTAGACAATATGAAATACTTGGAAGTCTACCTGCCAAGATGAACCCAGGAACTATGTGAACACAATTACAAAACACTTTTCACACAAAGTTAGACCTAAATAATTGGAAAAATATTAATTGCTCAAGGTAAACTGAGCCCATACAATAAAAATGACAATTCTACCTAAATTAATCTTCTTATTCAGTGCCATACCAAAAAATTATTTTATAGAGCCAGAAAAAAATCATCTGGAAGAACAAAAGGTCAAAATATGAAGGGAATTAATGAAAAAAATGTGAAGGAAGGTGGCCTATCCATACCTGATCTCAAACTGTATTACAAAGTGGTAATCATCAAGACACTCTGGTAGTAGCTAAGAAATAGAGTGGTGGATCACTGGAATAGATTAGGTATGCAATATGAAACAAAAATAGTAATCTTGTATTTGATAAATGGACAAATCCAAACTTTTGGAAGAATTCACTATTTGTCAAAAATTGCTGGGAAAACTGGAAAGCAGTTTGGCAGAAACTAGGTATAGACCAATACCTCACACCATAGGCCAAGATAAGTCAAAATGGGTATGAGTTAGATGGAAAAGGTGATAGCTTAAGCAAGTTAGGGGAGCATAGAATGCTTTATCTGTCAGAGCTCTTGATTAGGGGAAAATTTATTACTGAACAAGAACTAGCATTACAGAATGTAAAATAGATAATTTGTTTGCATTGCACAAACAAAACCAATACAGCCAAAATTAGAAGGAAAGCAGAAAACTGGGGGAAAATTTTGTAGCAAGTTTCTTTGATAAAGACCTTACTTCTCAAATATAAAGAGAACTTAGTCAAATTTATAAGAATATGTATCATCTTCAACTGATAAATGGTCGAAGGATATGAACACGCAATTTTTGGATGACCAATATAGCCAAAATTAGAAGGAAAGCAGAAAACTGGGGGAAAATTTTGTAGCAAGTTTCTTTGATAAAGACCTTATTTCTCAAATATATAGAGAACTTAGTCAAATTTATAAGATTATGTATCATCTACAACTGATAAATGGTCAAAGGATATGAACAGGCAATTTTCAGATGAAAAAATGAAAGCTATTAGTCATATGAAAAAATGCTTTAAATCACTATTGATTAAAGAAATGCAAATTAAAACAACTTTGAGGTACTACCTCACACTTAGATTGGCTAATGTGACAGAAAAGGGAAATGACAAATATTGGAGGAGATGGAGAAAAATTGGGACATCAATGCACTGTTGGTGGAGTTGTGAATTGATCCAACCATTGATCCAGCAATGCCACTACTAGGTTTATATCCCAAAGAGATCATAACAAGGGAAAAGGACCTACATATACAAAAATATTTATAGCAGTTCTTTTGTGGTGGCAAAGAATTGGAAATTGGGGGGGATGCTCATCAAGTTGTGGTATATGAATGTAATAGAATACTATTGTGCTGTAATAAATGATGAGCAAGCAGATTTTAGAAAAACCTGGGAAGACTTACATGAATTGATGCTGAGTGAAGTGAGCAGAACCAGGAGAATATTGTACACACTAGCAGTAACACTGTGTAATGATCAACTATGATTGACTTAGCTCTTCTCAGCAATACAGTGATACAAGATAATTCCAAAATACTCATGATGGAAAATCCTATCTACATCTAGAAAAAGAACTGATGGAGTCTGAATAAAGATCAAACCATACTATTTTTACTTTTTTTTTTGTTTTTTGTTTTTCCTTTTGTTCTGTTTCTTCTTTCACAACATGACTAATATGAAAATGTTTTTTAAAAAATGAAAACTCCCAGAAATATTATAGCTAAAATTTAGAACTACCAAGCAAAGGAGAAAATATTGCAAGCAGTCAGAAAGAAATAATTCAAATACTGTGGAGTTGCAGTTAGGATCACATAAGGTTTAGAAGCTATCACTCTAAAGGTGCATAGGGTTTAGAATATGATGTTCCAGAAGGCAAAGGATCTAGGATTATAACCAAAAATAGCATGTTCAGCAAAACTGAGTATAAACCTACAGTGGGGAAAATGTTTCTTTAATGAAATAGAGGACTTTCAAGCATTCCTAATGAAAAATCCAGAGATAAATATAAAATTTGGCATTCAAACAAAAGACTCAAGAGAAGTATAAAAAAGCAAATATGACTGAGAAATCATAAGATACTAAATAAGCATAAACTGTTTATATATCGATATGGGAAGATGATGAAGGTAACACCTCAGTATTTTATCATAACTAGGGCTGTTATAGGGGAGTACACTCAAAGGGCATAAGTATATGTTTATTATGTTGGGATGATCCCAAAAGAAGAATGGAAAGGTGAGAAAGATGGCTGCGCTGAGAAAGTAGGAAAAGGAGAGGAAAATGGGGAAAATTACCTCACATAAATGGGACATACAGGAGGAGTTTATACAATGGAGGGGAAGATGAAGGTGGGCAACACTTGACCCTCACTCTCATGTGTATATATGTATTCATACACAGTTGGGTACAGAAATTCATCTCAACAATCAGGGAGGTAGGAGGGAAAAGAGTTAAGAGAAAGGGTAGGGGGATGAGAGGAAGAGTAGATTAGGGAAGGTAGTGGTCAAAAGCAAAACAGACTCTTGGTGAGACAGTAAAAAAGAGAAGGATAAGTATAAGAGAAATGAACGGAGTGAAATACTCATTTAGCGGTTATAATTGTGAATAGGATAAATTTACCCATAAAATGCAAGAATATAGAATGGATTAGAAACTAGAATCCAACAATATGTTATTTACAAGACACGCACTTGAAACAGAAAGATATACACTGAGTTAAAATTATAGAGCAGAATGTATTATGCTTCAGCTGAAGTAAAAATGGCAAGCACAGCAATCATGATCTCAGACAAAGCAAAAGCAAAAGTAGAGCTAGTTTAAACAGATGCTCAGAGAAACTATTTTGCTAAAAGATACCAAGATGGTGAATATAAATATTGAAAATCATGTGGTGCAGCTAGGTGGTGCAGTGAATAGAGCACCAGCCCTGGAGTCAGAATGACCTGAGTTCAAATTTGAACTCAGACACTTGACACATGTACTAGCTGTGTGACCTTGGGAAAGTCACTTAACCCCAACTGCCCTGACAAAAAACAAAAACAAAAACAAAAAAACCTTAAAAAAAAAGAAAATCATATGCGCCAAATGGCATACAATGAGTTACTGGAGGGAATAGACAGTAAAACTATACTAAAGGGAACCTTAATTTACTCCTCTCAGACCTAGAAAAATCTAATTCTAAAATAAGCAAGAAGTTAAGGAGATGAATAGAAAAATGAGATATGATAGACCTCTGGAGAATATAGAATGGGAATAGCAAGAAGTATACCTATTTCTCAACTGTACAAAGAATGTTCACCAAAATTGACCATGTATTAGGGCATAAAACCCTCACAGACCAATGCAGAAAGGCAGAAACAGTAAATGCATCTTTTTTTTTTTACTATAATGCAGTAAAAATTACATCCAACTGGCATCTTTGTCACCTGCTATCCAGTGCCATGTCAGCGATCCAGGGGAAGGACCATTAACCCAGGGTAAGGACCAATTAATGACCACAGGCAGTGTATAAAGAGGAGCAAGTTCTGAAGCAAGCAGCAGAGGTGTAGCAGAGACCCCAGTAGTAGAGCAGAGTCTCAGTTCTAGCTTCTAGCAAAGTCTGAAGACTACAGAAGAATCTAGTGCAAAGGCAAGCCTATAGTTCTGTCACTGAACCAGGAGAGCTTCCCATCTGGCTGATAGAGGATGAATCCAGTAGCAATTTACTGTTCCTTATACCTGGCCAAGAACTTGCAAAACTTGGACCAGTACGGATAGCAATCAGATTTCTTCATGGATAAGATGACTTTGGGAGCACCAAAAGCTTGTGGGTTTACATCCAGTGCTATTCCTGAGATCCTGGAATAAAACAACACTCGATACTCCAAGAAAGAAACAGCAGGACTAGCTCAGACCTTTCCTCTAGAAGTTCATAGAACCTAGTCCTAACATCCATTCTGAAGTTAGGAAGTAAACTGAAAGAATGAGCAAAGAAAAAAAAAATTCCACCACATGAAGTTATGTAACAAGGATACCCAAGACACAAACTCAGAAGAGGATAATGACTCCAAAACATATACAACAAAAGCCTCAGAGAAAAACATAGTGTGGCCACAAATTCAACTAGAATTTTGAAAAGAGATGAAGCAAGATTCTTTTTTAAAGGGAGGGGATTATAAATGGAAGTGCTAGAAGCAAAAATTGGAAAAGAAAAGAGAGCTATGGAAGAAAGAATTAGAGAATTAACAGCTTGGTACAAGAAATACAAAAGCTTGCCCAAGAAACAAATTCCCTGAAAATTAGAATGGAACATATGGAAGCCAATGACTCCATGAGGCAGCAAGAAATATAAAACAAGTCAAAAAACTGAAAAAAAAAAAAAAGAGAGTGTGAGGTACCTCATAGTAAAAACATCTGACATGAAAACATATTGAGGAGAAAACATAAAGAAATCATTGGACTACCTAAAAGCCATCAACAAAACAAGAACATAGGCAACGTATTCTAAGAAATCATGAAAGAAAATTGCCTAGATCTTTTAGAACCAGAAAGCAAAGTAGGAATCCAAAGAATCTATCAGTCACCTGAAAGAAAACTCAGAATGAAAATTCTCAGGAATACTATAGCCAGAATTCTGAAGCTTCCTGGTCAAAGAAAAAAAAATACAGCCAGAAAAAAAATTTCAAATGACAATGAAAAAGATATTTAGCAGCCACCATTCTGAAAGACTGGAGAGCTTGGAATACAATACTTCAAAGGGGAAAGGATATAGGCTTACAAACAAGAGTAATTTACACCTCAAGACTGAGTATAATGTTACAGGGGGGGAAATGTATCTTTAATGAAATAAAGAACTTGCAAGCATTCTTTTTTAAATTAATTTATTTTTAGTTTACAACATTCAGTTCCTCAAGTTTTTGAGTTTCAAATTTTCTTACCTTTCCTCTTTACCCCCCTCCCCAGCCAAGACTGCATGCACTCCGATAAAAGTTCTACATATACTTTCACACTAAACATTTTCACAACAGTCAAGTTGGAAAGAAGAACTATAACCAATGGAATGAACCATGAAAAAGAAGAAACAAAACAGAAACAAACAAAAAAAGAGCAAATAGTTGTCTTCAATCTGCATTCAGTCTCTGTAATTCTTTCTCTGGATGTGAATTGTTTTTTCCATCATGAGTCTTTTGGAGTTGTCTTAGAACCTTGCATTGCTGAGAAGAGCCAAGTCTATCAAAGTTAGTCATCACAAATACTATGTGTCTGTAATAGTGTGTATAATGTTCTCTTGGTTCTGCTGCCCTCACTCAGCATCAGATCATATAAGTCTTTCTAGGTTACTATGAACCCCGTCTGCTCCTCATTTCTTGGCAATTGATGGGTATCTCCTTGATTTCCAATTTTTTTGCCACCACAAAAAGAGCTGCTATAAATATTTTTGAACATACAAGTCCTTTTCCCACCTGTATGATTTCTTTGGGATACAGCCCCAGAAGTGGTACTTCTGGGTCAAAGGGTATGCACATTTTTATAGCCCTTTTGGCATAGTTCCAAATTGCTCTCCAGAATAGCTGGATCAGTTCACAACTCTATCAACAACATAACAATATTCCAATTTTCCCACATCCTCTCCAGCATTTATCATTTTCCTGTTTTGTCATGTTAGCCAATCTGACAGGTGAGATGTGGTACCTAAGAGTTGTTCTGATTTGCATTTCTCTAATCAATTGTGGTTTAGAGCATTTTTTTCATTTGACTATATAGATATCTTTAATTTCTTCCTCTGCAAATTGCCTGTTCATATTTTTTGAACATTTATCACTTGGGGAATGACTTGTACTCTTATAAATTTGACTCACTTCTCCATATATTTTAGAAATGAGGCCTTTATCAGAGACACTGGTTGTAAAAATTCTTTCCCAATTTTATGCTTCCCTCCTAATCTTGGTTGCATTGGTTTTGTTTGACTTACAAGCATTCTTGATGAAAAAAATCAGAATGGCATAGAAACTTCAAAGTTCTAACCCAGTAGAAAAGAGAAACCAAAAAAAAGTGAACAAAAATGTACAATTGTGAGGGACAAAGATAAATAGCTTATGCTCTAATATGAGGAGATGACACATATGCCCCATCTGAGTCTCATCATCATCAGAGGTCACTAAGGGAGCCCAATTAGACAGAAAAGGGAGAAAAAAAAAGAGGGAATTAGAGCGAAAATACTTATAGCTCTATGAGGTAGCAAAGAATGGGAATAGGAGGTGCCCACAAATTGGAGAATAGCTAAACAAGTTATGATATGTAAATGTGATATAATACTATTTTATTGTAAGAAATTATTAAGGAGATAGCTTCAGAGAAACCTGAGAAGACATGTATGAATTGTTTCACAATGAAATAGAATCAAGACAACTTCTACAATGATAAAAACGTAGCAAAAAGTAAACAACTCTAAAAGAATTAGAAATTCTGATCAGTATGACCAACCATGATTTCAGAGGACTAGTGATGAAGTATGATACCCAACTCCTGATAGAGATATGAAGGACTAGGAGTACAGAATGAGACTCACACACATGCACACACAATATAGCTATATTGATAGCTATTTTCTTTTGAACATGGCCAATGCAGAAATTTATTTTGATTGGTTACACATGTTTATAATAGGTTTCGTTTTCCATTCTCAATTGGGAGATGGTTGAGGAAGAGGAGGGAGAAGAGGCTTTTTGACAACTGAAAAAACATTTTAATTTTAAAAGGCATATATAATTGGTGGCTCCACTTTTTCTCTTCTCTCACTTGCTTCCAAGCCCTCTGTAATATGATTTCTGACCTTATTATTCAAGCCCGTTCCATCAAAAATTACCCATGATCTCTTAGTTGCTAAATCTAATAGCCTCTTTTCAATCCTCACCCCTCTGGACCTTTCTGGACCCTTTGATGTGGAGCACTTTCTTTTCCTGGATACTTTCTCTCTTTAGATTTTCATGATCGCCCTCTTTTGGTTCTCATCCTCCCTATTCGACCACTTCTCAAGTGTCCTTTATAGAATATTCATTCATGTCATGCTCATTCACTGTGGGAGACCCCCAAGCCTCTCTCTTTGATTCTCTTTTCTCTTACCTCTCTATACTCTCACTTGATCTTATAATGTCCCATATGTTTAATTACCATCTCTATGCAGATGATATATATCCAGCCTCTGTCTCTCTTCTGGGCTCCAACTCCATATTACTGAATGTCTACGTGGCATTTTGAGTTGGATATCCCATTGTGATCTTAAATTCACTGCGTCTAAAACACCTCTGCATAGTCCTCTTCACCCCCAACTTTCTTCTTTTCTGACTTCTGTTATAGTCAAAGGCACTATCATCTTTCCAGTCAACCAAATTCAAACCCTGAGTGTCATTCTCAGCATCTCTTTTGTTCACCACACATATCCAATTAGTTGCCCAATGATGCAGTTTCTTTCTCCATATCTCCTTGTACATGACCCCATGGATTGACTCATAAAGCCATAACCCTAGGTCAGGCCTTCATCATCTCTTTCCTGGATTATTGCAATAGGCTTATAATTGGTGTCCCTTACTCTAGACTCTGCTTCCAATCCATCCTATTCATCTACCAAAATTATCTTCCTAAAAGTGTAGATCTAACTGTGGCTCCCTGTTACTTCCAGGATCAGATATAAAGAAAGTCTTTTGGCATTTAAAACTCTTCAAAACCTGGCCTCTGCCACCTTTCCAATCTTTTCCCATTCTACTCTCCTCTGTGCACTCTGTGATCTAGACATACTCATCTATTTGCTCTTCATCTTCAAACCCCATGCCTGTATACTGGCTGTTGCTCACATTTCCCCTCTCAACCTCTGACTTTGAATCTCTGGCTTCTTTTAAGACTGAATTCTGGTGATATCTCCTCAAGGCGGCCCTTCCTGGTCTCCCTAACTTCTAGTGCCATCCCCTCTAAGGTTACCTTCCATCAAGTCTTTATCTTGTATGCTCTGATTTATATATGCTCTGTCCCCCATTAGAAGATAAGCTGTTTTTGCTTTTTGTATCCCCCCGTATTTAGCAAAATGCTTGACATTTAATGTATTTGATATAGGTTTGTTGCTTGAAGAATGGTTTTGCATAGGAGATAACATCTGAATCTTGAAAGGAGCAGCATTCTAGGAGATGGAAGTGAAGATGGCATGCATTCCAGTTATGAGGGACCTGGGGAAGGAAGGAAGGAAAAAAGGGAGGAAAGAAGAAACCAGGCCTTTATTAAGCACCTACTGTATGTTAGGTACCATGTTAAGTGCCTTACAAATATTTCATTTAATCCACATAGCAACTTTGAGCTATTATTATCTCCATTTTATAGTTGAGGTAACTTGAGTCATAAAGAAGTTAGGTGACATGCATGTTAGGTCACACAAGCAGTAAATGTCTGAGGCCATATTTTAAGTCACGTTTTCCTAACTCCAGACCTAGTGCTCTCTATCCAGTGTGCCACCTAGAAGGAAGAGGGATGTGAAGTTTGTTATTGTGTCCTTTCTTTCAGTTGTGTCTGACTCTCCATGATCCCATTTGGGGTTTTCTTAGCAAATATCCTTCTCCAACTCGTTTTACAGATGAGGAAACTGGGGCAAACAGGGATAAGTGACTTGCCCAGGGTCACACAGATAGTGTCTGAAGCCAGATTTGAACTCTGGTTCTCTTGACTTCAGTGACAGTGCTCTAATGGAAATCACGGAGGTAAAACAATTTTGGATAGTGATGAATTCTTAAGGTTTTAATGCTCCCCTGGGGGATGATGAGGTATTGTGGAGATGTAGATAATGAGAGATGAAACTGATAAAATGGGAGTATAGGGAATAGGGTGAAGAGGAAGATTCTGCCAGAAAAAAAAATTATAGTCATGGTACTTATTATTTACAAAAATTTCGTAGTATAATAAACTAACCTTTTGATTTCTTACATCCCTATGAGATAAAGCTGAAAGGGACTTGCTGCAGTAGATTGGATATGATCAAATCTAGGGAGAAAAGTGATTAAATTTTTTCATTTCTTAGAATCTTAGTTTTTGCATCTAATTGGTTCTAAACAGGATATGTGCCTTTAGTAAAACAAGTCACAGTCTCAGCAATTTTATATTATATATTTCATACTATTTACTGTTTATTATAGTTTTTAAATTCTTATGTCTTTAGTGAGACTTCTTTGACTCTTTAGAAATGTAATGCTTTTAGTAATTCAAGTCTGTACATAGAAAGTTAACAGTGCCATTGAAAGGGTAAGAGGTATGACCAGCAGTCTTACCTTATGAGATTCATAAAGATAAATGAAAAATTATCTAATTATCTTTTGGATTTTTACAGCTGTATATCCTACCAGGCAGTATTATCATGTTGGTTTAGCCCACCCATGAGCAATTAATCTCTCTCCAATTATTTAGATGCATATTATAATTTATATAGATCATGTGTCTGATCAAGTAGATTCCCAAACATTTTATACTCTCTATGGTTACTTTAAATGAACTTCTATCTCTTCCTGATAGTTTTTGGGTAACTGAAACTGATTTGCATAGATTTATTTTCTATCTTTCAACCCTGCTTAATTGTTTTAATTAAGTTTTCTTAGTTGACTCCTAGGATTCTGTAAGCAAACTATTATCTGCAAAAAGTGATTGTGTCCTTTGCTTACATTTATTCCCACAATTTCTCTTATTACTACAGCTAGCATTTCTAGCATTATATTGAATAATGATGGTGATAATGCACATTTTTGCTTTACCCTTTATCTTACTTGAAAGGCTTCCACTTTATCCCCATCACAGATAATGCTAGCTCTTTGTTTTAAATAGATAATACCTATCACCTTGAGAAAAGGTGTTTTCTTTTGCTAAATTTTTTTTTAACAGGACTGAGTGTTATATATTGTCAAAAGATTTTTCTGAATCTACTGATAGAATCATGATTATTATTGTTTTTGTTAATATAGTCAATTATGTTTATAGTTTATTTAATAATGAATCAACTCTATGTTCCTGGTATAAATTCAGCCTGGTCATAGTTTAATCTTTGTGATGTTATAATCTTGCCGATATTTTATTTTAAATGTTTGCATCAATATTCATTAGGGATATTGGTTTATAGCTTTCTTTCTCTGTTAGTTTGGGTATCAAGACCATATTTATGTAACAGAAGGAATTTAGTAGGACCCTTTCATTTCCTATTTTTTCCAACAGTTTGTGACTGGAATTGTTCTTTCAATGTTTAATAGAATTTGTTTGTAAATCCATCTGGTGGTCTTTTTTCTTTTGGGAGTTTATAACTTTTTCTAAGGTAGAATTAAGTCCTGTATTTCTTGTTCTGTTAATATGAGACCATAACTTAATAATTATTAATATAACTTAAGTACTTTAGCCACATAATGAGAAGATAGGTCTCATTGGCAAAGACCCCAATTCTGGAGAAGATTGAAGGCAAAAGGAAAAAGGGAGAGCAGAGGATGAGATGGATCGATGTCATGGAAACAACAAACACAAACTTGGACAGACTTTAATAGTGGAGGATAGTAGGGCCTGTCATGGTATGGTCCATGGCTGTCATGAAGAGTCAGATATAAGTAAACAACAATAATAATAATTTAAATCTAAAAGAAAGGAACAGGGGCGGAGCCAAGATAGTGGTGGGAAAACAGGGACTCACTTAGGCTCTCCCCCAAATCTCTCCAAACATCTGTAAAAAATGGCTCTGAACAAATTCTGGAGCTATAGAATCCACGAACAGGGAAACAAGTCTCCAGCCCTATGGTCTGGATGGTCATGGAGAAGAGTCCATTGCACCATCCTGGGAGTGGAGCACAGCCCAACAGGGGCTGCTCCAGGACCAATCAGACCAGGAGTTGGGTGGAGCAGGCCTTAAGGCCATGAATCACTGAGCTGCAGCAGTTACCAGACTTCTCAACCCACAAACACCAAAGACAAAGGAGCAGGTTAGTGGGAAAACTGCTGGATCTGGGCGAGAGAAGTGTGTGGTCCAGCCCCAGCCCTGGGGCAGTGGAGGTGGCATGGCAGCAGCAGCAGGAAGCTCCTGAGACTGCTTCCAGAGCTCCAGCAGCAGCTGCTTCCAGCCCCAGGCCCACCTGGTGGGAGGACTCAAGTGGCAGATCAGAGTGGGAGTGCAAGGATTGCTTTGCTAGTGCAGAGGCAGGGTTCTCTTGCTTTGCCTTGCTTGGATCTGGGTCACAATCCTGGTTAGTGGTTTTTGGGGGAGAAGTGCTGGTGGAAGAGCTTGTAGTGACTGGAGTAGAAGTAGCTCTGAAAACAGCAGTGCTTGCACTTAGGACAAAGTACTCTCCACTCCAAAGGCACTCATACCCTGACAAAAAATTCAGGGGTCAACTAGTTGGCTGGGAACATAAGCAGGCAGCATAAAAGGACTCAGACTCAAACTACAGAATCTTTTTTTGGTGACGAAGAACATCAAAACATACAGCCAGAAGTCAACAAAGTCAAAGAGCCTACATCAAAAGCCTCCAAGAAAAATATGAACTGGTCTCAGGCCATGTAAGAGCTCAAAAAGGATTTGGAAAATCAAGAAAGAGAAGTAGAGGAAAAATTGGTTAGAGAAACGAGAGTGATGCAAGAAAATCACGAAACACAAGTCAACGACTTGCTAAAGGAGACCCCAAAAAATACTGAAGAAAATAACACCTTAAAAAATAGACTAAATCAAATGGCAAAAGAGCTCCAAAAAGCCAATGAGGAGAAGAATGCCTTGAAAGGCAGAATTAACCAAATGGAAAAGGAGGTTCAAAAGACCACTGAAGAAAATACTACCTTAAAAATTAGACTGGAGCAAGTGGAAGCTAGTGACTTTATGAGAAATCAAAAAAATATAAAACAGAACCAAAGGAATGAAAAAATGGTAGACAATGTGAAATCTCTAATTAGAAAAAACAGTGACTTGGAAAATAGATTCAGGAGAGATAATTTAAAAATTATTGGACTACCTGAAAGGTATGATCAAAAAAAGAACCTAGACATTATCTTTCGAGAAATTATCACCTCTGGAAAAAGATCTCAAAAACTACTAGGAATGCTGTAGACAAATTCCAAAGTTCCCAGGTCAAGGAGAAAATATCGCAAACAGCCAGAAAGAAACAATTTGAGTATTGTGGAAACACAGGACAACACAAGATCTAGCAGCTTCTACATTAAGAGATTGAAAGGCTTGCAATATGATATTCCAGAGGTCAAAGGAGCTAGGATTAAAACCAAGAATTACCAACCCAGCAAAGCCGGGTGTAATGCTCCAAAGCAAAATATGGACTTTCAATAAAATAGAGGACTTGCAAGCTTTCCTAGTGAAAAGACCAGAGCTGAATAGAAAATCTGACTTTCAAACACAAGAATCAAGAGAAGCATGAAAAGGTAATCAAGAAAAAGAAATCATAAGGGACTTAACTGAAGTTGAACCTTTTTTTTAACATTCCTACATGGAAAGATGATATTTGTAACTCATGAGACCTTTCTCAGTATTAGGATAGTTCAAGGGAATATACATATATAATATGACAGAGGGCACAGGGTGAATTGAATATGAAAGATGATATCTAAAAAAATAAAATTAAAGTGTGAGAGAAGAATGTATTGGAAGAAAGAGAGATAGAATGGGGTAAATTATCTCACATGAAAGTGGCAAGAAAAAGCAGTTCTGGAAGGGAAGAGGGAGCAGGTGAAAGGGAATCAGTGAATCTTGCTCTCATAGGATTTCACTTAAGGAGGGAATAACATACACACTCAATTGGGTACCTTACCCCACAGGAGAGTAGGAGGAAGGGGATGGGGTGGTGATAGAAGGGAGGACAGATTGGGGGAGGAGGTAATCAAAAGCAAAACACTTTGGAAAAGGGACAGGGTCAAGGGAGTAAAGTGAATCAAGGGGGACAGGATAGTATGGAGGGAAATATAGCTAATTTTTCATAACATGGCTGTTAAGAATGTGTTTTGCATAATGATACATGTGTGGCCTATGCTGAATTGCTTGCATTCTCAAGGAGGGTGGGTAGAGAGGGAAGAAGGGAGAGAATGTGGAACCCAAAGTTCTAAAAACAAATGCTCAGAAAAAAAAAGTTGTTTCTACATGCAACTGGGAAATTATATAGGCAATGGGGTATAGAAATGTTTCTTGTCCTACAAGAAAGTAAGGGGAAAAGGGATAAGCGGGGGTTGGGGGTTGAGGGGGGTGACAGAAGGAAGGGAGGAAATGGGGAGAAAATTTTTAACTCAGAATCTTGTGGAAATCATGTTGAAAACATTTAAAATATTAAATAAATAACAAAAGTAAGACACATAGGCAGATTTACAAAGAATACAAAATTCAACACTCACACAGAAGCTGAAGAACTTGCTTTTATTGTTTTGCAAATTTATCCTAGGAAGTCAACATTTAATTTTATAATCCATTGACCATAAACTGTTTATAAAATATTAAAATCCTTAAGTTGTACATTAATGTCCTATGTACCACCCTCCTTCAAGTCTGAAGAAAATTATTATTGAGTTCCATAGTCAGCAGTCTCACTGACACTTTTTCTGAAGTCTTACACTTAGCTTAGAGTTAATAATGGCCAGTATCAAACTGGCTTGAAACCTGATTGTGTTCCTGGCTCAGGAAAATCTATTGTAAGTCATTTAAATCCTTAGTGAAAAACAAAACACAAAACCTAAATGTAGATGCCTTTTTAGATAAAATGAATTAACTTCCCACATAAAGATAAAATGAACTTCTATAAATTTTGTCCAGATTATGGTGGGTTTTCTCAACTATTGTTTTACTTCGAAAATACCTGATTGAATTATTACTTGCAAATAATTTACACACAGATTTTTAAAAATGTTTTCCCAGCATTCAAAACAGTTAAGGAAATCACATAACATTAAAAAACTGTGAAAGTACACTGTACATATTGCACCTTTCTGCAAAGCTGGGTAACTATTTCCCACGTCAAGAAACAATTGAATAAAGTATGTCTTATATGTATAGGTACTTAATTTTTTCCCCTGAAAATGGCAATGAAACTAGCAAAATCAGGATTTAATGGATTTCATTCTTTAAGAATTGTTTTTAATAATTTAAGAAAACCCTCAGGTATTGAATAGTTGATGCACAACCTTCTTTCAAAGACTAAAAAGATTCTTAAATTAATTTGTGCACCATGTTTCCTGGTTACTTTAAGCTTTCCCTTCCTTAATCCCAAATTTAATAACTGTAATTTTAAACTAAATGCAAACAAGAATACCCTCTTGAAATAGCTATTCAATCTGAAGTATCTATCTGTAGCTACCTGTTTGTACTTTAATTAACTTGCAGAAATGTCTGCAGTGAAAAGGGTCTTAATTTTTTCTAGAGCCAAAGTGAATGAAAAAAAAGAAAGCAATTTAAACTATTTTGCAAAAATAAAAACAGTTCCCAAAATGCTTGACAGAAACAAGCTATTCATTCTCATTTGTGTTCCACTGAAGACATTACTGAAACCCGTTCATTTCTTTAGCACAGCAAAAACACATTGTCTTATTCCATAAAGTCCATTGTGAAGGTCCTCAGAATGGTTTAAGACTGGCTGTAGCTAGAATTCTGACTTCCATTTGGACCCTGTTCTCCTTCACTGTTCAAGAAGAGAGAAACAGATTTTAAAAAATTAAAAGTAAAACAGCTTGATAAATCCATTAAAAAAAAAAAAGCTATTGGAGATGGCGGCTGGAAAGCAGAGACTAGCGTGAGCTCCCCGCCAAGTCCCTCCAAAAATCTATAAAAAATGGCTCTGAACCAATTCTACAACTGCAGAACCCACAAAGTGGCGGAGGGAAGCAGGGCTCTAGCCCAGGACAGCCTGGATTGTCTCTGGGTATGGTCTATCCCGCACGGAGCTGGGAGTGGGGCAGAGCCCAGTGTGGGCAGCGCGGACCTACCAGACCAGGAGCCCGGTGGAGCAGGCTCTAGCGCCCTGAATCACTGAGCTGTGGCAGTTACCAGACTTCTCAACCCACAAACACCTAAGACAACAGAGTAGGTTAGTGGGAAAAGCTGCTGGGGGGTAGGATAGAGTTTGTGCAGGGGCAGCAGAGGGGGGGCAGCTACAGAACTACAGCTGCAGTTGCTTCAGGCCCCAGGCCCACCTGGTGGGAGGAATTAAGTGGTGGATCAGAGCAGGAGTGCAGAGCCTGCTGAAGAGCTAAGTCCAGTCCAGGGTGGGGGTTCTTGGTAAAGGAGAAGTGCTGGTATGGCAGAGCTGGTGCATCCCCCCCCCAAGCTTGGAACAAAGAACTCTGTACTCTATAAGCAGTCATACTCCACTGAAAAACTCAAGGGTCAAGTAAGTCGGCTGGGAACATGGCTAGGCAGTGAAAACGCACCCAGATTCAGTCTCGGACCCTGGAATCCTTCTTTGGTGACAAAGAAGACCACAACATACAGTCAGAAGAAGTCAACAAAGTCAGAGAGCCTACAACCAAAACCTCCAAGAAAAACATGAACCAGTCTCAGGCTATGGAAGAGCTCAAAAAGGACTTGGAAAAGCAAGTTAGAGAAGTAGAGG
>CM053627.1:144257035-144298467 GCA_028646595.1 Phalanger gymnotis | reverse complement strand
AATTCTGCCTTTCAAGGCATTCTTCTCCTCATTGGCTTTTTGGAACTCTTTTGCCATTTGAGTTAATCTATTTTTTAAGGTGTTATTTTCTGCAGTACATTTTTCAGTAGTTTTTTGGGTCTCCTTTAGCAAGTCACTGACTTGTTTTTCATGGTTTTCTCACATCCTTCTCATTTCTCTTCCCAATTTTTCCTCTACTTCTCTAACCTGCTTTTCCAAATCCTTTTTGAGCTCTTCCATGGCCTGAGACTAGTTCATGTTTTTCTTGGAGGCTTTTGTTGTGTAGGGTCTTTGACTTTGTTGACTTCTTCTGACTGTATGTTGTGGTCTTGTTTGTCACCAAAGAAAAATTTCTGAGTCTGAGACTGCATCTGGGTGTGTTTTCACTGCCTGGCCATGTTCCCAGCCAACTTACTTGACCCTTGAGTTTTTCAGCAGGGTATGACTGCTTGTAGAGTACAGAGTTCTATGCTCCAAGCTTGGGGGGATGCACCAGCTCTGCCACACCAGCACTCCTCCTTCCCCAAGAACCCCCACCTTGGACTGGACTTAGATCTTCAGCAGGCTCTGCACTCCTGCTCTGATCCATCACTTAATTCCTCCCACCAGGAGGGCCTGGGGCCAGAAGCAACTGCAGCTGTAGTTCTGTAGCTGCCCCACCTCTGCTGTCCCTGGGGTGGTGGCCAAACCACAAACTCCCTGTCCCCAGCAGCTTTTCCCACTAACCTACTCTGTTGTCTTTGGTGTTCGTGGGTTGAGAAGTCTGGTAACTGCCACAGCTCGGTGATTCAGGGTGCTAAGGACTGTTCCACTGGGCTCCTGGTCTGGTTGGTCTGCCCCGCCCACACTGCTCTGCTCCTCACCACTCCCAGCTCCATGTGGGAATAGACCTTACCCAGAGACCATCCAGGCCGTCTTGGGCTAGAGCCCTGCTTCCCTCTGCTATTTCGTGGGTTCTGCAGTTCTAGAACTGGTTCAGAGCCATTTTTTATAGGTTTTTGGAGGGACTTGGTGGGGAGCTCACGCTAGTCCCTGCTTTCCAGCTGCCATCTTGGCTCTGCCCCCAAGATGTGAGTTTCTACAGACAAATGTATTGGTCTAGCAACATAATCAAATCAGATTTAATAATGAGGTAAAATTTTTCAAAATTACAAGGAAAAAAGTACTGAAAACTCATTGTTTTCCCCCCTATAGTCAAAATGAAAACATTGCAAATATCAGAACCTGTAGTGGGAGGGCTATTGCCTTGCTCATTACCATCTCGAAGCTTAAAAGGCCCTATTATTAGTGGAATGTGATTTAATTTTGTAATAAATGAACCTAACCAATAGCTGTTTGATGGTTTCTTTTTTGGACAATTCCTTGTATTAAGGACTTGGAAAACTGTCATTTAATGTGACAAAATATCATTTAATTGGTTTCTGGTAAACTGACACAAAACAGATGTAATTTCTTATACTTTTTTCTGCTGTTTGACCTTACTTAGCTGTATTGGTTTCTTATTTACATTACACAGTCTTTTTTTCCTGGGACTACAACCAACTGACCTACAACACCATTTATGATGTATTCCCAGTCTTTTGTAAGAAGTGATGATGTTTTACTGAATTGGGAAAGCCAGAAGTATTTCAAACACATTTAGGTAAGTCATCTTCAAGATTCCATTTAACTGATCATTTTTATTTCATCATCACATTACACTGCTATTAGGAATTTCTAATCGTAGTATCATCACCCTAGTCATTTCCTGGCCTACCCGTAGGTAGGCGATCTTTACAATTTGTCCCTCAAAGGTGACACGTCTTAAATTATAGGCTAAGTCAAACTATCACAGTTTTAGGGAGGTAGTCTGTCAGTTTCAGATAAGTCACTTAGACTTACTAGATGGCAAGGGATACTCTTAAGGATGAACAACGTTTTTGGCAAAACTAATTTGGTCACATTATGTTTCAAAAGCAGGCAGAAAATACTGGTATGTAACTAAGACCTGTCTTACTATTACAGCTGGAGTAGGTTAGGTTTTGAAAAGCTCTCTGTAGCCCTGATTTTCAAAATGGTATGCCAGTAAGGGTTATTGTTACGCCAGAAAAATATCAAACAATTTGGGGCTATGAATAGCCCCAAGAATAAGGGAATACGAATACTGTTAGTCACGTGCATTCAAGACTATCATTATCTCCAATTTAGAAATGCATTAAATGATATGAAAAAAAAAGGTGGTGCTCTTGTCTTTAAAGTTATTTTTTCTTCTAGCACAGCAGGATATTTATAATTCAACTCAGTTTTTAAGTGCCTACTAGGAAGCACTGTGCAAGGTAGACACAAAGTTTAAATAAGCCTGGTTGCTGATTTCAGTAGAGGACATGCTACACATACACATATTTATAGTATAAAATAATACATAAGTGCATCAGAATGGTGCAAAGAAAATGTTATGTGAAATACAACACAGGAATTTCAGAAAGTTTCCCAAAGGAATTTATTTTTTAATTGGGTTTGAAAGGCTGAACTGAAGTTGGGTAAGAGAAGTAGGTAGAGTTACATTCCAAGCACAGGAAAATGAGCAGAGGCATGATACTGGAAGGTATATGAAGAGAACAAAGGAAATCCAGTTTGGCTAGGATGTGTAGGGGACAAGCTAGTACAGATCCAATATGTCACAGGACTACTAACAAATTAAAACCCAAAATTTAGATCAAATTAACTCTTAGATTTTAAATAACTGCTAAGTTCAAAATGATATATCTTGAAGGTTATCTACAATATCACTATCATGTCTATAGTGAAATTTATTTAAAGATATTATTAAAGTGAGTTTTAAAAAAAAAACATTTCTTACTAATCACTTATATAGGGGAAATTTTTTAAATTAAAAATAAATAGCAACTCAACTGTTCAATATAATCTACCATAATTATAATGTTGTATGTAATGGGTTATATGAAATGAAACCAGTGATTAAATTCCACAACATACCTGTTTGGAGGTGGTTTTGGTTTAGGCATCTTACTAAGGATAGTTGCCATCTCTTTTCTTTCATCAAAATTTTTCCACTGCTCATACAATTTTAAAATAACCCTGATTATTTCCAAAATCTGAAAAAAAAAATTCCAAGATAGATTACTCAGTAGCTACAGCATAGATTTCTATTGTGTAATGAGAACATACAACATAAAACCTGTGCATTTGTCAGAACACAGTAAAAAGTGCAATATGCTTGTTACTGAGATGAAATGTTAGAATGAGGGTCAGCAAACCTTAATACATTTGAAAAGTTTCTTTTAACCACATGTTGACAGGTTACTTCTTCTTTCCCCCCAAGAATATACTACAGAATTTACTTTTTGCCACCTCCATCTATTTAAGTACTCAATCTACCAGAAAAAATGCTGTACTTTTTTACTGAAGTCCGTTCAGTCTCAAATCAAATGGTCTCAAACTTAAATAGAAAACACAGATATAACCAAGCAGGCTCTGACTTCATCTCTTAACAATTCTCAAAGTTCAACAACCTAAAGCTTCATATTAGTTTTCATTCTTGCCTGAATGACTCTAATGCTTAGCACAGCATTATAAATTCCCTTGGTTCTGCTGCCCATCCATATTTCTAATGGAGTAGGCCTAAAGGGGAACAGGATACAATTTAAATATAGCAGCTATCTGGAAGTATCATTCATTCATGCAAAAACATAAAATATTCAAGAATATATTTATATATATATTTTGTGCGTGCGCACGTGCACACACACACACACACAGTAGATACAAGTCAAAATTGCCTCCAACCAGAAATACTGGTACCCCATCATATTCAGCCCTAAGTCAAAAAGGGCAATTATTACATTAACAGAATCAACGATATTTTTTTTGTGTGTGTTAAATTTCTGTTTCTCAAAGGTTTTAATTAAAATAAGCTTCTTAACAAAGTCATTTCAAAAAGATAATGGCTCAATATGCTAAGTAAATAAAACATTAATCTTAAAAAGTTCAAGTCAGCAAACAGGAGGGAACACTAAAGAATACCTTCTCCATGTCAACAGAAAGCTCTGCGAACCACTGTCGAGCATCCTTCTGTTGTACAACACAGGCTACATGTAGGCAAGCTGGAAGAGGGGGAAAAAGATGTTTTAAAAAACTGCACACCCAGAAAACACATGCTCTTACAACTACAGATGAGGTTTTCATTTATACTTTCTAATAATATCTCTCAAAAATAAACACATATGTGTCCTATCTCCCCTTCTAAACAGACATATTAATTACTCCATACATTTGATCTAATAGAGCTATCATTACAATACAGATTATTGAGCCAATTGAGATTATTGAGGGAATAGTAAAAGCCAAAGTCTTACTCCTCTGTACTATATCCGTGGCATCTTTGTCAAAAGAGCAACACTGAAGAATAAAATAGAATATAAGGTACCTAGCCACCCCAGAGCAATACAGTACAGATGGCAGTCAGTTGCTATTGTACTCAGAGGGTGACTTACCTAATGGAATGGCCTTCGTCTCATAGTTAGGAAATTAATCTTGCAATCTGTTTTAGATACATTCATCAGCAAAAATGTTCCTTTTAATTTCTTCTAAGTTGTAAAAAACAAAAAATAACACCTTTCTACATGAGCATCACATAATGAACACTAAACATATGTGAATAGAATTTAGTGTTGTAACGAATAAAAAATAAAAATTTAGGAGATAGGAGGGCTCAAAGACAAAATTTACTGACTTCATAAGTTTGTCTAGGGCTGGTTATAGTTATGACTAAATTTTGATGCTCTGACCTCATCCTAGCACCTTGAGGACAAATCCCTGGTCTGGAGCAGCCCAGATGCCTGCCAGAGTAAAAGGGAAGGGAATAATCATTTAAACCGTGCTTTTTATGTGCCAGGTACTATGCTAAGTGTTTTTTAATTTTTTTAAAAAACAAATATCTCATATTTGATCCTTATAACAACCTGGAGAGGTAGGTACTATTATCATCCCTATTTACAGATGAAGAAACTAAGGCGAACAGAGATTAAGTGACTTGCCCAGCATCACACAGCTAGCATGTGACTTGAGGCTGGATCTGAACTTAGTCTAGAAAGACTCAACACCCAATACTCTTCACTGCACCAACGACCTCCAGAGGCCTTAATCAAGGGAGACAGAGACCTAAGTAACAAGGTGATTCATTCACTGCTTAATGTACAAATGAATAAAGAAAAGCGAAGAAGGCTAGAAGGGTTGGTTATAGAAGACATTCCCCAGGCCAAATTTGGGGAGCGGTTAACTAAATGGAACAATGTGATCTTGAATCAAATTTGGCTTAAGGAGCTTGTCCTATGAAGGGCATCAACTTTGATCAAAGGTTTAAAACTTAATGGATTAAAAAACCAAACCGACTGTTGCAGGGGAAATAGACACACTAATGAATTATTCCTCAAGGTGTGAAATGGTCCTACCACCCTGGAAACCAATTTGGAATTATGCTTCAAAAAGTTACTAAGTTGTGCTAACACTACCACGAGGCTTGTACTTTCCCGAAGAGATCAAAGATTTTTAAGAAAAGGCCTAATGTATACAAACAAATTTGTAGCAGCTTTTTGTTATAGCAAGGAACTGAAAAATAAGGAGATACTTATGAATTGGGAAATGACTAAACAAGCCGTGGTATATAAACGTAACTGAATTTTATTGCATTCTAAGAAATGAAGAAAGGGACAGTTGCAGAGAAACAGATTAGACTTGTATGAAATGATACAGAGCGAAGTGAGCAGAATCAGGAGAAAAGTTTATATGATTACAAAGAAGAAAGAAAGACAAGAAAAACAACTTAGACTCAAGAACTCTGATCAATGCAACAACTAAACCATGACTTAAGAGGACTGACGATGAAGCAAGCTTCCCATTTTCTGAAGACTTGATGAACTCAAGATGCAGAATTAAACATACATATTTGGACAAAACCAATGTGCGAATCTGTTTTGTAACAAGTGCTATGTTTTTCTTCCCACCCCCACCCCCCCCCATTTTGGGGGAAGGTGAGATGGGCGGGAGAGAAAGTGATGGTTTATTAAAAGAAAGAGGGTCATCAAAACATTTTTTTTTTAAAAAATTCAACAAGGACTGAGCCAAGATGAAAAACTAAGAGGAAGCAATATAGCCCAACTCCCTCCACAACTACTCCAGCAACAATTTAAGAATACCAAACTGGTTGGTGATTAAAAATCAAAGGAGAAATTCCAGTGGGTCATCTTTCCAGCCTAAGATCACAATTCAACTGACAAGCAAGTGCTTCAGGCCCACGCAGGCAGCACAAAATCTCCCAGAGGAGCCAGGATCACAGATTCAGCCCCCAGACCCCGCACTAAACCAGCAACAACACGGGGCTGATTAATGTGAAAAGATAAAGAAAAAGAACAATTATGATGCTAGGGATGCCCAAGATCCAAACTCAGAAGAGGAGATTAACTTCCAAATACCTATGAGTAAAGCCTCAAAGAAAAGCACAGGTTGGCCACAAGATCAACCATAATTCCTAGAAAGAATGATAAAAGAATTTTAATGATTCCAGGAGATAAGAAATATTAAAATAAAGTCAAAAGACTGAAGAAAATAAAAACTGGCCTGCAAATAGGTCAAGAGAGATAATCTAATAACTGGACTCCCTGAAAGTCACGACACACACAAAAAAAAGGCTAGACATCACATTTTAAGAAATCATGAAAGAAAACTGCCCAAATATCTTAAAACCAGGAGGCAAATTGCAAACACTGATCACCTTCCGAAACAATCTCCAAAATGAATGGAAACCCCAAGGAATGCCATAGCCAAAACCCAAAGCTTCTAGGTCTAAAAAGGTTTTTTGCAAGCAGACAGAAAAGAGTTCACAGTCAGGACCACACATGATTCAGTAGCTAGTACGAAGAAGTGAAAAGCACAATATTCCAAAAAGCAAAAAACTGAGTATAATTCTACAGCAGAAAAAAATAGATCTTAAATGAAATAGAGATCTTTCAAGCATTCCTGATGAAGCTGAGTAGACTGAGTAGAAATTCTGAAATGCAAACATGGGAATAAAGAGGAACATTAAAAGTAAACATGAGTGAGTAATCATAAAGAACTGAACAAGGATGAATGATTTGCATTCTAATATGTGAAATTTGTCATACAATATAAATGGGTTCACCACCAAAAAAAGCATTTAACTTATGTCTACTCTTACATACCTAAAGCTATCATGAAAGGAGGATACAGCAGGCAAAGATCCGTTCTGTAGGTATCATTGACTATCCTCCTATGCAAACAAAAATCATAGTTATTACTGAAAAGAGAAATACAACACATGGTTTGTACATTTCCTTTCAGGGAGGACTTTATTTTTATCTTCCTATACAAAACTAAGTATCTTTTCTAAACGAAGCTTCAGACAGAAGATGGACATTGGAGTTACAGAGATAAGTAAACAAAAAGTCATTTCAATGGTATTTTTAAATTAATTAAATTTAGGTCCAGGTAAAAGTTTTTTTTAAAACAATAAAAGACAAAAAAAACACACTATATATGTATGTGTGTGTGTGCATATACATATATGTGTAGTTTTCCAATTTTCAAAAACACCAAGAAATCAAATAGAGATATTTAAAAATAATTATTATACAGTACACTTAAATATGTTTGGATATCAGTTTAAAAATGTTCTGATTATCTTACAGGCAATTTTTGTTTTATAATGTTGAAAAGGTAGTTATATATTTAATAAGAACAATTAACATATATTAACATCAGATAATTAAAATTACTTCTCTTTTTAGCATGGCTATTTAAATACTAGTAAAGTTCAACTCAATAGCTGTAATATAGTGTAACTAAAGAAATATTGAGGAATTTCACCCATAAGAACATTTTGCTAGCTTTGTAAAAAACAAAACACAAAATCTTCACATATGTTGTTAACCTTCCTATCTAATCATATGTCACACTATTGATAACTTCTGTTCTAATTACCATGCAAGGGGAAGCAACATGTCTTCTTGGCCCATGTCCTGCACATACTGGAGCAAAGGTCTATAAGGATGATACACTATCAAGCAACAATCCTAGAAACAGTTCGAAAAATATGTGTATGTATAGTCAGATTTATTACAACATAGAAACATACTAAAACCCACTTGAATCCTAAATTTTTAAAAATCAATTTGGGATTTCTCTAAGTCATGTTTGCTTCCCTTTTAGTCTAAAAACAAGAGTATGTCAGCCCTAAGCTCTGCTTTAATAAGTGAAGGTAGTACTCTCTCTGGGATATACCTTGGTAAATCGGTTGGCAGCCAGTCAGCATCCATTCCCTTAGAGACTCAAAGTGTCACATCTGCAACACACTAAAACCTCTTATTAGCCTATTAAGCCATAATTCCCAACTGAAGGAACAGAATTCTGCCAAGACATAATCTATCTTTAAATGACACCACACATATACTCAAAATTGTGCAAATAATTTCAGTGGTTTAATGTCTTCACTGGTTTGCTTTTCATTCTTTTACTGTCAATGACAATAGTACAAAAAATTGACCTAGCTTATCTTAGCAATACAAATGAAGAGCATTTTGTAGTCTCCAGAGATGTTGATGATTGCATTGCTATCAGGCCACTCATAACTACCTCTGCTACCACAAATCATTTGGGGGCTTTATAAGAGCCACCTGCATGTACCTCTCTCTTAAAACTCAGGTTCCCTATAGCTTTGGTTTTGAAACTTAATTTTTAATTCTTTTGTTACTAGGGGAAAAATATAAGCACTTACCATTAGTTCTAAAAGGTAGAATTCACATTCTAATATCTGTTTAAAAAAATAGGATTTTATCAAATTTTCACAAGATCACAAATTAGATATAACATGTCTACTTCATCTTTAGTAACAGCATATGGACATATTGTATTTTATTGCATGATACTGAAAGAAAATGAGAAGAAATAAAATATTACTTTAATGTGATTATGCTTAGAAAGTATTTCATTTTTCACGAAATGCTTTCTTATGAAATATGTTTGTCCTATTGGTCTTTTTGTTTCATCCTTTAAAAATATGTTATATGCAGGACTTCAGATATTCCCAATAACCTGTGTTCTCAAGGTATCCTGAAATGCTACAGTCCTTAAACTAACTCATTATTATAAATTGACAATTAGCAATATTGCAAATGTTATACTCTAAAGTTATAAAAGGAAATACTAAAAATGAAATGGAAAGGAACCAGGTAATAACTTAACCCCCAAACATCCATGATTTCATTAGTGTATGGAATTTCCTCCACTAATGCAAAACACATCCAGGGAAGCCAATCTTTATGAGTTGCTGCAGTTAAAAAACTCCATCACCTGATGGCTACTAATTTTCTGGTAATATGTATCTTCAAATTTAGCTAGGCTTATTTTTGGTAACAGATAAACACTCCATCGATAGGTGTGTACTCAAAAATTTTCAAGTTCTGCAGGACCTGCAAGAGCTTATACTCTAATTACATACTTCAGAAAACTTAAGGTGAGATCTATGCCAGAAGAGGCACGTGGCAGCTGAAATTTATAGAGAATGTGTGAATTCTTGCTCAAGAGCTAAAAAGATGGCTAGAAAGACAAATTCACAATAATCCACTGTATTAAGACAATGAACATGGAAAAAAATTATAAAAGTATTCACAAGGCTAACTATTGTCATGAAAGTTTTTTATATGGTAGAAACTCTCCAACTTTAACTCTGACTTCTATAGTCTTAATTTCTAGTTTTACATTTCTTAGAACTTTCTATGAGAAAGATAAAGTTATTCCAACACTAGTGGTTTCAATATGATTCTGATACGTGGTCTTATTTTATATAGTATACTTACATGGTTCATCCTATAAGGGAATTCCTTTGGAAAGGCATATGAAAATCTAGTTTTTACTGCAGAAAACAAACAAACACCAACTTAAACTGGGATAGTATTAAATAAAAATTGAACCAAAAGTTCTTTAAGACACTGGAATGTGGAGAGGCATTTCAGAGCAAAAAGAGCTAAATGGTCCAGTCCACTTATGCCTGGGAGGAGAATTAAACTCAATTTCTATATCATGCAAATTCATAAATAATATAGACTTCATGAAATTCAAAGATTTAATTAAGGCTCCAAATGTTAATTTCCTTCAAATTTATGGTACTCCCTTTTTGGATAATGGTAGTAACTTCTACAGAGATTCTTCATCTAACATTCTGCTTGAAATTCATGGTAAATTAAGAATCCTTCATATAATTATTGTAATGGACCTTAAGCAAATGGCTTAACTCTCTGGGTCACAGTTCTTTCATCTGTGAAACACTGGAATCAAACTAGATGATCTTTGAGCTCTAAAATTCTAAAACTTGAGTAATCCAATGACTTAGAATGAATGAAAATACTCTGAATTTTTATATGTTTACTTATAACTATAACATTCCTACTGGCTATCAATCATTACTGAATATTTCTTTTAGGCACAATTACCCAACATTAGAAATTCAGGACTTCTTGTTTGGGTATGGGAAATGAGACTGGGAAATGTACACCTCACCATTCTGCCATTAAATTATAATGGTTCATACAATATTCAAAATAATAATGCAGTATTATTAAAGTAAAAGTAATATTTTTCCTTGTAAATATTATATCTCATTATAAAACTTCCCAATCTTCAATAATGCTACTCAAAAATTTTATAACTTTAGTTTCTGATATTAGAAATAAAACAGTAAAATTACTGATTTTACAGCCCAAAGTGCTCTACATTAATATTTTAAAAATAGGATTTTCCCAGATGATTATTCAATGCTTTGGTAACATACAAAACAGATGTTGAAGAGCCAAGCAATTGTCTGACATCTCAAAATTCTGCTGCTAAACTAAGTAGCTAATCATCTGCCTAACGATGAAATCAAAATTAGTCTTGTAACTTCCACTCATTGGTCCTAGTTCTGCAATTCAGAGATAAGCAGAATAAACCTAAGCTTTCTTCTACAGTATCTCATAATAATAATTATAATGTACATATATAACAGCTACCATTTATACCTCATATACATACATATGCATCATACCATGTGCCAGGCACTGTGCTACATGCTTTACAAATATCTCATTTGATTCTCACAGCAACCCTGAGAAGTAGGTGCTATAAGCTACCTCTTAAGCATTCTTCAGGCTAAACACCACCAGTTTCTTGAAATGATTCTCAGATGACTTAGTAAATAGTTCCATCTTTATCCTGGTTGCATTCCTCAGGACAAACTCCATGTCACTGTTTTTTCTAAAATGTGCCCAAGATACAACAACAGATATGGTCTGACCAAGGGAGAGGAAAGAGGGACTATCATTTCCATTAAGATGGTTACTATTACAACTATTAATGTCATTTAAGATAATGTTTTTTGGAGGTTAAATCAAACAAAGCTTCTTTTTAAATAGATTTTGAAGGTAAAGAAATGATCCTAAAACACAGAGATTAGTTGGCTAGTGGGGCTTCAAAAAAATCTTTTCTATTTCTCCCTGTGGAGAGCAGAGAGGAAAGAGACAGTTTGACCTCAGACCAAAAGGCCATAGGCTACGTAATTAGTATATAAAAACAGTATACCACATCCTTAAAGAAAAATGCAAGCTGGTTAGGTATTAGGAGGTAATAAAATGCATTTCAGTTAAATAAGATTTATAACCATGTTTTCTCTTAAATTAAATGTATAGTTTCTTTATATTAATTTTTGCTGGATCTAAAATTTTGATTCCTTATTTTTTATCTTGTCCAATTCAACTGAAAGTATTGTCACTAAGATAACACTAAAACTAACATTTTGTTTGAAAAACAAAAACAAACCCATTAAATTTTTTAAATTTATTAATGGCTAAAAAAAAATACTTCCTTGTAAATGTGGGAGACTTACAGTAACTCATCAACATCTCCAAACCTTAATGTGTGACAGTGCCCCATAAAATGAAGAATGATTAGATCCTCTAAGTCTTTCTTGAGAAGTAGCTTCTTGGGAGATTTTTTTTGTACTTACATACAGAAGTAGCAGCAGAAATCAACCTTGTATTTGAAACTACTCCAAATTCCTTTAAGAAAAAAAAAAGGAGTTAAGGCTACCATGTCCTTAGTCAAAATGATCAGTACATGGCTATTTCAGGTCTGATACAGACTATTTTTTCATTTTCTACCAGATGTAGATATACTGTTCTTATTTATTTTTTCCTATTTTGAGCTTTGAAGTGGTTATCGTGAACCTTCACATGGGATTCATTATCAGTGAGTTAAATATAATTCAAAGAAAAACTATACAATATTTAATAGTGGCTAAAGACAGAAATAAAGATGAAAACTATGCTCTTTTACATATAATTGCAATGTTTTTTAAACAAAAAGCAAGGCTAATCTATCTCAATTTCTGCGAAAATTTAACAATTTTATTATTCTTGGTTGAAATAAATATAAAATGGCTCCTATCCAATTGAAATGGGATCAAGTAACTTAATAAGTATTATTTAAAAATGATATTTGAGAAACTTTAAAGAGTATTTTATAAATTTAATCTCAAATGATTTTACAATAATTATCTCCTCCAAACTGATGAAATGTATAAAAGTGCCTTGTCCAAGATAACCCAGGTTCTATTTCCAGGGGAGATTATGGTTCCCATTTCATGTTCTTTAAATGATTTAAAAATAAAACTAAATAAGCAATCCAGATTTAACAAGAGCCTAAATACCTCAATGCTACTTCATAAATCTATACTATGTATATCATCATACTCTATTCTCAAATAAACTTCGTGAAGCTCTACTATTCACAGTGACCAGATAGTACACTACCTCGATAATTTACTGAATATAATGGCCAGTATACCTGACTCCAGCAGAATAGGACAAGATAGAAAGATCTGATCATTCTAATTCACAGAAGATTGTGCTTATACAAGTACCAGAAACTGAACATAGTAGTCCCATGTTTTGAGAAATTATTTCATGGAAGAGTAGAAAAAAGGACCAAGATAATCTTTTTTATCATACTCGCCATAATATGAACGAACATACATCATAAAGTAAACAAAGACTTCTATGATTAAATCTAAAAGACTATATTTTTAGCTTAATTATCAAAATAAAATAATGAAAATGGCCATTTTAAAAAATCATATAACAAAAGATGTTTAATAAATATAAATAAAAATCCTCAAGATGGTACAAGGTTATGAAAAAATTCCATCATGGTCTTTCATATTGGAAGTAAAGTTCCATGTTAGCGAGTTCTGAAGACTTGGCAAACAATGTCTTTTCTTTTTCATTAAATAGCTATGTCAAAGGGCTATAAAGTAAAGAGGAGATACACTTTACATAGCTTCTCCCTAAATTAGTAAACCTAACCAAAAAACTATAAAACTAAAAATACTTTCTGTTATATTTCAAATGATTTACTAACATAAAATTAAAATACTTCATACCTCTACTTTGGATGCCAAAAATACGCATGTAGGTGCCATTAATACAGGATCTATACTTTTCAAGGAATATCTAAAATGTCAATCAGAGATATTTATTATTCATAGAAAAGCACATGTACTATAAAACTAACCAGACTTCTATGCTAGGAAAAAAGTCAAGGGACTTATTTCAGAAATGTAACATTATTTTATATTAAAGTTCAACAGCATTAAATTATGTCTAAAGGTAATTAATAAAGAACCCCTTATTATCTATGTGAAAAAAAAAGTTCTATCATCATAGTAAAAAAATAAATAGTCCTACCTGGCATAGAACCTTTTGAAATAGACTGTAGCAGTGGCAATAACTTGCTGTCTTAATTTAAGATGCTCACCTAATGCTTGAATAACTTTAAGAAAAAATTAAAAAAAAATAACAATTATAACATGGTAATGACAAAACACATTAAAAATGACTGAAAAGAGGTTTTAAGTCACAACTGCAATCATTTGCAATACAAAGAGAATGCTTATGCTTCCTAGACGGCTCTGCTTTCATCAAAATAGAGTAACGGTGATCACAGCAGTACATAAAAGTTCTATATTAAACTTAACTTATAAAAACTAGGCCAATCAATCACGCTCAAAGTACTTGGGCTTGTTGATCTTTTACAATGAAACAACTACAGAAGCTTGAGGGAATGGGGGAATTTAATGTTTTCAAACTGGATTCACAATTACAAATATAATTAACAACTGTATTTAACTTCAAGACTTATAAGGTGCTTCTTCCATCTATGAGGAAGGTGTGTAAACACCTTGTTATCCTCATTTTACAGATAAGAAATGTAGTTTAAGAGGGGGTTAGTGATTTGCCCAAGTCGTATACCTAAGGTTGGAGCCAGAATTGAACCCAGGTTTCCTGACTTCACTGCAAATTCTATATTATATGAAAAACAGAAGCAGCTACCATGAAGAAAGTATTTTAAGCTTAAAATCATGAAAATAATTATGTGACTTTTTTTAAAAAATTCATAGATACTGGTATTCTAGAAATAATACTTATTTTGCCTACTGAGAGGGGGTGGGAGACCAAAGGAAACTCTCAGTTGCTCCATAACAACATATTTTTCAGCTAGTCAACGAAACGCCCTGGTGGCTCTTATGAAGTCTCTAAGTAATACACATATTTGTGTACATGTATGCACATATGCATTAGTCAAGAGAAGATAAAGAAAAAGCAAGTAAAAAAGGCAAGTGACATTATATATTCTGGGAAGATAAAAGAATCTGAGATGTACCGCTGTTCTAGAACAGAGAGCATGCTAGCAGGGTAGGGCAAGACCACTGGTTTGACCTGCCTTGTCTGAGTCCCCAGATTACCTCATAATGCCTAGGACAGGTCCAGCCCAAACAGTGTTTCACATTCAGTTGCATTACCCGTGACTGTATTAAGAGGTACTGATGGGTATAAAGCCCTAGAGCTGGTTCTGCATGACACCTCAGAGGCAAGAAGTAGGTGGGCAAAGAGGAAGCAGTGAGGAAGGACTCTGAGAATCAGGCCAGAATCTTTTCTGACACTTTAAGGTAAGGTTGTCAACCCATTTTTTTACCCATATATGCTGTTTTCCTCATCTTTTATCTTTTTTTTTTTTCTACAAAGAAAAAAGGAGTTAGAGGTAATTTGTGGTGAGAATTGACACCTTTGAAATAGCAAATCCAGAGCTCGAATCTGGCTCTAGACTTACATCCTTCATTATGGCAGCTAGTAGGAAAGTTGAGAGCCAACACTGAGATTATCTAGATTATCTATTCCAAAGGTCACCAGTTGTCTCTTGTAATCGGTGAAGGATGAGAAGGCAGCAGCTTTGGCTGGATCACAACAATCAGAGGTGCTGGACACAGAACATCAAAGACATATTTTGTATTGTAGATATAAAATTAAAGCTCCCCATCTAGTACTGTAACACAAAATGCCATAGGTAAGAATTCTGGAGAAAATTTTTTTGATATTATGTGGTAATTTTTTTAAAAAAAGCTTTCAAATCAACCCAGCAAGCTTTTAACATATACTATACAGGCAAAGTGTAACATCAGTCTTAATGAATTTACTGTTTTGGAAAGCTTTCGCATAGGAACAACTCCACTTTGCTATCTATATTTAGGAGTCTAGGTATACTATAAATATGACAGACAAGATTCTGCTAACAAAATCCACAGGTTGAGAATTGCTCCACAAAGATAAGCCATTTTAAGATTATCTCTGAAGTATTGGTTACAAAACAAAAAAAAACCCTACCTCAATTTAGAAAACTTTAAAACTATGAAAAGTACTAGAAACATGTTATACATATATAAATAAAAATACTAAGTATGGCCCAAAATGGCTATGTAAAGAAATATTAATTCAGATATGATCAACTTTAACATTCAGACAAAACTGAAAATAATTTTTTTACCATTTGTAAAAAATATCTGCAGTTTCCAATACTCTTCTTCTGAGAGAAACTTTAAGTCCTTCTGGCGTTCCTTCAATAGGTCTTGTTTATCCAAAATCCATTGTAAACTAAAAAACAAGACATTAAAATGTGCTATTGAACTTCTACTAGGGCAGTAAAAATAACATTTTGATTACAAGTTGCCAGCATTTTCTTTAGCACACTTTGTGTGCAAGAAGCATTCTCGAGAGAAAATAATTTTCTCAAACGTCTTAAAACTTGGACATTTCAAAACATTCTGATCAATAAGGGAAATGTTATCTATTCTCCATAATATTTATCTCATCCCATTTCCTCAACTACTTATAGTTAACTGTAGTATGATTAAGTCCTGTTCCCAATCCTTAGACTTGGCACCCCCCACACCCCTCCTTAAAGATCGTCAATCACACAGATAGAGAAAAAGTTGTTTGTTTTTTTTTAGCACTCATCAGAGTAGCATAGATTTGGAGGTGAAAGGAACCTCAGAAATTTTTATGTTCAATCTTCTCATTTTATAAATGAGGAAACTGAGACGACTCATGGTATTAAGTGACTTAGAGAAGACCACACAAGCAACAAGTAGTGGAACTTGGATCTGACTCCAAATCTAACACAATGTCTTTCAATCAAAAAGCTGGGGCTCTGGGAGGAATATGGTTACGACTATCTATATACATATAAATGAAACTGAGAATGCCTTGAGAGCTGTAGCTTGATATTTAACAAACCTTTAACACATTTTAAAAGAATTTATAACATTGCATATTCTCCTTGATTTATTGTCTGAAATACAGCTCAGAGAAATACAAACATCTAAACCAGTTTTCTTCTGTTAACTTGTCAAATACAGCACCACTATTTTTTAACAGCTACTTTGCAAGCTCTGCATTTGAGATGAGTAGTCACTTTCCATTAAAAAAAAAATCTACCACTTATTATCTTTTGTTCAGTCAAGTCTGACTCTTCAGGTTCCCTTTGAGGTTTTCTTTCTTGGCAAAGATTCTGGAGTGGTTTGCCATTTCCTTTTCCAGCTCATTTTACAGATGAGAAAACTGAGGCAAACAGGGTTAAGTGACTTGCCCAGGGTCATACTGCTACTAAGTATCTGAGGTCTTCCTGACTCTAGGCCCTGCTCTCTATCCACTGCGCCACCTAGCGGCCCCAACAACTTTGCAAGCTCTGCATTCGACAAGTAGTCACTTTCCATTAAAAAAAAAAACCAACAACTTATTCCTTCATGTCTTTCATACACTATTAACATTTGCAAGAGCACTGTTTTTCTCTGGCAACTGATTGCTTTATTGTATATGGTACCAACTAGCTCTTGAAAGTTGATCTAAGGAAAAACAAAAAAGCCGAAGTCTATCTACAAGACCTCACTTCTCTATAACCTACACCTGGAAAATGTTTATTCATTCCTTAGAAAAGTATTTCAGTGAACAAAAGATGATGTAATTTTAAAGTTTACTTAATCAGACTTTGAAATTCTGTAGTACATTCGCTGCCACAGAATGACTTTACATGAAAAAGTTAAGGATATATTTTGCAAACAAGTTTTCCAAAATTCCTGTTCAATTCTTTATGATGCAGGGGCTAAACTAGGGGGAAGGGCTTTGAGTAATAATATGGATGATCAAAGTTAAAGTGATGAATAATCATCAACTCCAACATTAAAAACTAGTGAGATGTAGTCATATTTCTGGAGACCTAGATAATTTTTGTCCATCCAAATTTAGTTTTCTAACTTACAGAAAAGGAAAAATTATTTCTCTCGTTCACTTTCTCATAATTACTTGATCACCAATGTAGTACTAAAAAAAGGGCACAGAACATAAAACAGCCGGTGTGTGTGTGTGCCTATACGTATATGTAAAAGTATATATACACGGATGGGCTGGTCTGCCTAGAACACCACAATTACAGAGATCTTTTTGAAAAGGATACTTAATCATACATAAAGGCTGGTTTTTAATTCTTGCTCAGTCACATAGTGGATGTGTGGCCCTAGGCAAGTTACTTAAAAGTCTTGGCTTAAGCATCCACATCTGTCAAAAGGGATACTGCTTGCCATGGGGGGTGGGGTGGGAGGGTGTGTAATTAATCAACATGAAATAAACAATCCTTCCAATATGATACTAAATTCCAAAGATACTAAATTGCCATTATTTAGTAAGCTTTGAAAATTGCCTGGGGTCACTGAGAAACTGTTTCCTACATAGGTAGTTTGCCTGATGGAAGGACTTGAACCCACGTTTTCCAGATTTCAAAGCTAGCCCTATAAACTCTAAAGCTGCCTCTCAATATGGGCCCATCGGAAGAAGCAATTCTCCCCTCCTAGGATGGCTGTGGGGCACAGGAGATAATGTATGTAAATCCCTTTGTAAATAGCAAAGGGCTACCCCAACGTGGGGTGTCCCCCAGCATCTAGGGAGACAAAAGATCTCAGCACAAAAGTGCAGCCGATGGAGGTGTCGCAGGAAGCAGTTGTCTCAGTAATAGTTTTCAGGAAATAACTACTGAGCGTGCAGGCACAAGTAGACCCTCCTCGAGGCCACTTAATATTGCTTGGGATGGCAGACGGAGGACAAAAGGCCGCGACTTCAATTCCAAGGAGGAATCCCTGGGCAGGCTGGGCCATGGACCCCATCTAATGGCCCCTCACGCATGGGGTCCCCCCATTTTCCTCCCCTCTCCCTAACAAGACCTTGTCTCAGAGTTGGCCGTCTGCTCTGATCCCTCCGCTCCCCACCCTGGGCCGGGCTCTTCTTCTGCCCTCCCTCCCCGCCGCTCCTTCACCTTTCCTTCTCCCCACACCTCAACTCCCCTGGGTCTGGCTGCAGCCACCTCCGCCGGTCCTGAGCCAGGGCCAGGGAGAAGAAAAAGAAACAGGACGAAAAGAAAACCCTGCGCCGTCTCCAGGGTACCCCCCCCCCAACTCCGCCTCCCACCCCAGTCCCGGTCCCTGCCCCCAGGGAGGCGGACGACGCTGGGGGTCCAGACTGCTGGAGAAGCCGCAGGCCCGTGCCCGGCGCAGAACAGAGCCGGTCCGGGAAAGGAAAAAAGGATCCACTTACTAGTGGGAGCTCTGCCAGAAGTTCCCTGCCATGGAGAGCGGCTTCCCCGAGGTGAAGAGCACCAGGCGACCGAGCGACCATAGACCCCGCCAGCGCCCGGCCGGCCGGCCCCGCTCCGCTCGGCTCCGCGGCGGCGGCGGCGGGAGCGAAAGGAAGCGGAGAGCACCCGTCCTCCTCGGGGCCGCCCGGCAACACACCGCCGCACAAAGCCGTTCCCACAGACACAAGTTCCGGTCCGGCCGGGCGACTCTGGAGCTAGAGCCGAAGAGGGAGAGACGAGGGGGCGGGGCCGGCGGAGAGGGTGCCTGAGCTCTCGTGGGCCGAGCCGTGAGGGCAGGTCTCGCGGGAAGCTTGCAAGCGACCGCCGCTGGAGCCACCGAAGCTAGCAGCCACTGCGCAGGCGTCCCCATCCTGGGTCTTTCCTTCACCTACTTCCCCGTCCTGGCACTCACTTTAGCGCGTGCGCTTGCGCGCTGCTCACTGCCTTGACATTGTGCATGTGGAGCAGTACCAAAGGCATGGGATGTGGCGACGTGCGGAGCGGAGCTAAGCGAAGCTAAGCGAAGCTAAGCGAAGGAGGGTTTGGGTGCCCTGACCATGCTGCTTGAAATAGCATTTCACAGGGCTGGAGTAAGGGAAAGGGAAGGCGGCCTTGTACGCAGTGGCAAACAAGACTAAGATAGGCAAGGATTCTTACCATCTTCCACCCCAACCCCCCCCCCCCCTTCCATGTTGATTATTAGGACAATGAATTCACAGGTTAATGGATTTAAACTTGGAAGGTACATTGGAGGTCATGTTATCGAACTTTCCCATCCCTACCCTCCCTCCTCATTTGTCAAATGGGAAAACTGAGACCCAGCAAGGTTAAGAGACTTGACCAAAGTCATATGGCTATTCAGTAGAAGAGTTAGGATTCGAACTTGGATCCTCTGATTGCAAATCCAGCACTAGGTTTTACCACTCGGCCACTGTCACCCTGAGTTCAAGTCGACAAGCACTCACTGTGCCCTCGGGAATGGGAAAAGTGCCGAAGAGAGCTTAGTTCTTCTGGGGAGCATGTGGGGGAGTCTAGTCAGTCAACAAGCATTTATCAAATCCTTTCTCTGTCAGTTACCGTGTTAAGTACTGGTAATGCAAAGAAAGGCAAACGTTTGGGACCCTGCCCTCCAGGAGCTCGTTATAATGGGGGAGACAACATGTAAGTAACTATATACACAAGACAGAGCTCATTTTACTCATGAGGAAACAAGATAGCGTCTTGTCCAGGATCACACAGCTAGAAAGTGTCTGAGGTCACATTTGAGTCTTCCTGACTCCATGCCCCACACTCTACTAGTAGCCACCTAGTTGCCCGATGTCAAATTGAAGCAATGTCAAAAGGGTCTGGTGTGGAATGGTGGGGAAGGGAAGGCTGAGGAAGGCCTTCAGCAGAAGGTGGGGTTAGAGTCGAGTGTTGAAGGAATCAAGGAAAACAAAGAGGCAAAGGTTCTGGAGAGTATTCTTGGGCACGGGGAATAGCCACTACTAGAGTACTTAACGGGGAGATGGGAAGAACAGCAAATAGACCAAGGTAGCTGGATCTTAGAGTGCCAGGAGAGTAGAATTAGGAAGACAAAGAAAGTCAGGAAAGGCTTAGTGACAGAAATAAAAAGAAAGGAAGGAAAGGCTGATCAGGGGGAAAGATGAGTTCTGTTTTGGATATGTTGAGTTTGAAGTGCCTATAGGATATCCAGATGGAAACATCCAGTGGGTACTTGGTGATGCCCATGGGAATGGAACTCAGAAGAGAATGAGGGCTGTATATGTTGCTTTGAATGTCCTTTTCTTAGAGATAATAATTGAACCCATGAAGTAATTGCTTGGGGCAAAGACTATCTTTTGCCTCTTTTTGTGTGGCAGGGGCCATCTCCAGTCATCCTGATCTACCTCTTACCACTGAAACCCAGATGGTTTCGGAGGAGAAAGTGAGACTGATGACTTTGCACAGCCCTCCCTCGCTTACATCCAATTCACTTTCAAGTCATGGCAGCACCTTCCTGATGTCATGGTCCTTTTTGAGAACAAAGGACAAACAACGGTCCTTATCACACTTATCACAGTGCCTGGCACATAGTAGGAACTTAATAAATGTTTATTGATTGATTATTGAGATCATTGAGAGTTTAGAGATAAAGGAAGGGCCAAGATTCACCTTTGGTATCCCCAGCGTAAGGGCAGGTTATAGGTGATGATCCCACAAAAGAGACTGAAAAAGAGTTGTCACAAGTAGGAGAACTAGGAAAAAGCAGTGTCACAAAAACCTAGGGAAAAGAGAGTATCCTGGAGTAGGGTTATCAACACTGTCAAAAAATGCAAAGAACTCAAGAAAGACAAGAACAGAGGAAAAACACCCCAAAACATTGGATTTGGTAAATACAGGATCATTGGCAAGCTTGGAGAAAGACATGAATGAAATGCCCCTAATATTCATTTTAGTTAAAATTGCTCTAGGGGTAGTCTGAGTTTGATTAAACATAAGTTCTTAGCCAACTATGATTTTATTTTTCTGCATCTTCATGGCCCTTGAGACAACAAAATATAATTTTGAAGCAATACAATGACTTTCTGATTTTATTTCTTCAGTTTCCAGAGTGGTTGGATAGAGGAAGAAACATGCATGGTGTCATTTGAATTCTCTCTGCTACTTTTAAAACATGTGGACCTACCAGTGCCAGGCTTATTGTTAGTGTTCTTAATTCAATTAAGCAGATTGTCTTAAGTAGCTCTTTTTTTTTAATGTTCTTTAGTAGGAAGCCTTTTTAATGTCTTCAGTCTATGACATCCTACATTCCTGCTATCAGTGACATAATTTAATACTATATTATACCTCACCCTTTTTGACACAAGGGCCTACACTCTCTTGATAGATCCATATTGTCCGGAGAATAATTTCCGATGAGTGAAGGAAGGGCAGAGGTCTACATAGCAGCATTTCCTAATCTCAGTTCCATGGAACTTGGAGGCAATCAGAAGTCACTGGAGTATATTGAGTAGGTAGGAGAGGGTAACTTGATCAGACCTTTAGGAAATTTATTTCAGCAGCTGAACAGAGAATATATTGGAATGGTGAGAAACTTGAGGCAGGAAGACCAAATTTCCCAAAGGAAAAAAATTTTCTTCTACATAACAGACTCCAAATAAAATGAGCGTTTCCGTAATCATAGTGTAAGAGAAGAGTATTGTATATGAAACTATGGATTTCTTATGCACAGCTTTCTTTTCTTTTATGTAATAACACATATAAATATAAATAATATATGTTTCATATATAAGTTCACGTAAGCTGTCCTACTTGTCTGTGACTCAGAGAGAGTTATAATGGCAGATAACAAACTTGTCTGCTTTTCTGCGAGTTCCAAAGAAAGCCTTTGTGTAGAATCATTGAGGATTAGTAGAAATCCATTGGGCAGCCAGGTGGTGCAGTGGATAGAGCAGTGAGCCTGGAATTAGGAAGACCTGAATTCACCTCCACCCTCACACTAGCTGTGTGACCCTGGGCAAGTCACTTAATCCTGTTTGAGTTTCCTCATCTATAAAATGAGCTGGAGAAGGAAATGGCAAACCACTCTAGTACCTTTGCCAAGAAAATCCCAAATAGGGTTATGAAGAGCTGGACATGACTGAACAACAATAAAAGAAATCCATCACTTGATAAAAAGTTGACTTATTCTTGATCTAAAATGGTCCCTGTTATTGAACTGTAAGTCACGTAACACCTCTATCTTTGTTGCATCTTTGTTCCCCATTGCCTATTATAGTGCCTTACAGTACTAAGCACTTAATAAATATTTGTTTAATTACATTTGGTCAGAAAGGGAAAAGATGAAAAATCAAGATCACATTGCTCCTATTTCTCCCAGTTTTGCTTGAGATTTCATGATTCTCACCTCTTAATCTTGATAGACTTCCCTGGATGCCTAATTGACCATTGCGCACCTACTCATTCCTTTTAATTCCTCCTCATTTGGTTATTAAGCACTGAAAGGATATCTGACAAGCAGAGTACCAGCAGTTATTACAAGCTAAGCACATTTTTGCAATCTCAAATTCTTTAATATTCAAAGTTCTGATTGGCTTCTTGGGAAATACTGGATTTACAATATATCTTTTTTTTTTCCTTCAGAAATGCTTAAGGAAGGTAGAAGATCTTATTCTATCCACGGTCGCTGTTATTCTTCAGGATATGACCCAAATATGCCTATTCATCCTAATAATGCTTGTTGACTGACTTCAACTTTACCTTGTACTTTTTCACAATATAAACCCTCTGGTTCATCCAGCACATCTCTGAAAGTACTCAATGATGTTTGTTGGGTGCACTATCAATTTATTAGTTGTTGGTCTGTCTCAGGAAAATAAATATAAATAATAAAATAATGCCACTATACATTTTTTTTGTTCTGTTGCCTGTTAGAAATTATTGGATAAAATTAGGAAATGTGAAGAAACAAGCAAGATTCTGATGTTCAAACTATTATCCAGGCACTTGGTTTGAGCACCAAAGCCCCAAAATAGAAGAAAAAAAACCCATGAGTACGCTATCTCCAGTTTAGGGATATCTCTAGTGATCCTCATTTAGACTGTATGTTATGGTATCAAAAGTTTTAAAAATAGTTCTATGGTTCTGGCAAATTTACAATTTGAAAACTAAATGCAGATTTTTAAAAGTGAAAATATAACAAATCAAAGCAATCTTCCCAAATACTGGTCTATATAAATAAATAAAAATAAAAATTATGAAATATCTTACAAGGTAAAATACTTCATCTAATTTCCACCCCTACTCCCCAGTTTTAAAACAGTTACTGATAGTGCACAGCTACATCCTTTTCAGTGAGTTGTTTAGACTATTATTAGATTGGGAATAAAATGGATCTTAAATATATTTTTAAGAATCAGCCAAGAGGCATTAAAATTATTTTAAAAGAGTTTTACAGCAAGCGTTCCATTGAAGTTTTATTTAAAGTAAAGGATTCATTTTTGCATCACATATTTCTAATAAGGGTCTGATAGCCAAGAAATGTAGAAAACCAACAAAGGTTGAAGGCCAGAAGCCAATTATTAAGTGGCCAAATGATATGAATGAAGGGTTCTAAAAAGAATTTTAAGCTAGTAACAGCAGTGCTCCAGGCACCCTCTACTGCTACTTACAACTCCATAGGCCTTGCCTTTCCACCCTCCATGCCCATCCAGCCCATCTTCCCTTTTCAGTCACTCATAGCTACTTGACAACTGGGATAACTCTACTTGAGGCTGAACCCTTGTGAACGATGGTAACTTACCTGAACTCATTCTGTAAATGATAACATACTTCTACCCTGTCATACTCACTCGTCCCAGTGATTCTAAACCCCAGTTGTGATTGTTCAAACATCATTCTTCATCTCCCACTGACCTTATTCACATCCCCTTCAAATTCTCCCTACGTCCCAAATCTCATACTCTAAAATTTCCCAAGCCTTTTATTGTAATCTCTGGAATGCCTGCTTCATGGGTAATAAATGAGATTTCATCTTAAACCTATTCTTTTTTTGTTCCTATCTTCTTGCAGTTGGTGAAATCTGGCTTCTTCCTGATGACACAACTTCCCTGGTTACCCTCTCCAACACCGATTGAACTTTTTACTCATACTCCCTGAGAGGCTAGTTATGATAGGGAAGTTGGATTACTCCTTCTTTCCCACTGCCACTTCTAGCCTCTCTTTAGAGATTCATTCAATCCATGATTATCAGACAATCAAGATTCTAGTAGCTATTTATTGTCTAAAGATCTCCAGGACATTCTCCTTGCTAATTCAATGAATTCTGTTTGGTTCAGTCTTTTTCTTCCCCAACTCCTGCCCTCAAACTAGGGGACTTCAACATACATATTGATAGTTCTTCATAATCTATTCTTCAGCCCACTCATTTCCCATGATCTACTCCTCTACACCCCCTACTCCCACGATACACAGAGATAGTCATACTCTTGATTTTGCCATCACCCATAAGTAATGTTTATGAACTCTGAAATACTTTCAGCTAGCATAATCTGTAGTCATTCCACCACTCCCAATACCTTCCAACTCCAAACCTTGTTCTTTGTGAATGCTGCAACCTCAAATCCTTCTACCGCCTCAGTTCTTTTCCAGGCCATCACCCCTGCCCTGGCTACACTCTCTTTCCTTCCCTATCTTGACCCCTTGGAGAAGCAGTTCAACTCTATACTATCCTCTTGAGTTTCATACTTGTTATCCTTTTTAAGATCTTGCCCTGTCAAACCCTAGGCTCATATTATTTCCACTATCCATTGCCTTTGTTCCTACTCAGGTGCTGCTGAATAAAGCTAGAGAAAATCAGGAATCATGATGAAAATTGGGGCCTCTTGCTGATTTGGCCGACTTCGGGGTTATGCTACATAATTTGAACTGGGACTTCATTTCAGCCAGGCAATCTGTTTACACTTCCCCAGTTGCTTCATTATGAGATCAGGAGGAATTGGACCCAACAAATGCTAATGATTCTCAAATCTAACATACAGCTCTAACCTCTCTGTTAACCTTTAGTTTTACATCTCCAATGCCTATTGTACATCTTGAACTGGTTGTTGTGTAGACATTTAAACTGGACTTGACCAAAACTGAATTCGTTATCTTTTCCTCAAGCCCTCACCTATTCCTAACTTCCTTAAAAAAAAGGTTTTAATTCCTATTCAATTGGCTTGTTGTTGTTCAGTCATTTCAGTCATGTCTGACTGTGACCCCACTTGGGATTTTCTTAGCAAAAAATACTGGAATGGTTTGCCATTTCCTTCTCCAGCTTATTTTTTTAAGTTTAATAGTATTTTATTTTTTCCCCAGTTACATGTGAAGAAAATTTTTAGTATTCATTTTTACAAGATTTTGAGTTCCAAATTTTTCTCCTTTCTTCCCTCACTCCACTCCCTTCCTCTCTTCTGAAAATGGTAGGCAGTTTGATATACATGTGCTATCATGTAAAAAATATTTCCATATTAGTTATTTCCCCTCCAAGCCAAAGCTAGGGCCCCCAGGCACACTATGCTGGAAATGCTGTTGCTCCCTGAGGACCCTCCAGTGGCTGTAACCTTCAATTCTCTCCTCTGGCCTGAAACTGAAACCAAAGTGGGACACATTAAATCTTGACTCAAGCATAGTGATGTCATTTTGGTCCTCTTTGAGAACAAAGGACAACAACCAACCAACTAACTAACCCTAATACAAACCCTCACCATTTCTTAACTAATTGGACTTGCCTCAAGGATCCACCCTACTTCACTATTTTTCACTATCCACATAGCTGCTGAAGTGATTTCACTATGGTGTAGATCTGATTATGTCACTCTCCCTTTCTCAATAAATTTAAATGGGAACTTGTTACCTCCAGGATCAAACAAAGATTCTTCTGTTTGGCATTTAAAGCTCTTCACAACCGGGCACTTTCTTATCTTTCCACTCTTTCAACATATTACTCCCCTCTTCTCACTCTGTGGCCAGTCATTACAGCCTAATTGCTACCCCTCACACATGATGTTCCATCTCCTTTCTCCAGGGAATGGCTGTTTTCCAAGACTGGAATACTTTCCCTCCCTCCAACTCTGAGAATCCCTGGCTTCCTTAAGAACTCAACTCAAGCACCACCTCTTCTAGCAGGTCTATCCTGGTTCCTAAAACTGCTAGTACATTTTCTCCAAAGTCACTTTCATCTACTGCGTATGAACTTTGTATATGTCTGTTTACACATGTTATCTCCCCCATTAGAATACAATCTCTTTGGTAGCAGGGACTCTTTTTCCTTTTTCTTTGTATCCCTAGTGCTTAGCACAGTTCCTGGCATAAATTAAGTGCTTTCTTAATGTTTACTGATTGATTGTATAAGCCTAACCTGCTTAATGTCTTCATTAATTGGTTCTCTGGAAACTTGGTATTTAAAAGAGGCAATGAGTTCTATTGAAACAGTATCAGAGTTTCCAGCCTGATAGAAGCCCCTTTCCTCTTTCCTTTCCCTTCCCTTTTTTCTTCCTTTCCTTTCCCTTTTTTTTCTTCCCCTCCTTCTTTCTCCTCACTTGTTTTTCTCCTTCTCTCTTCTCTGGTATTCAGTCGTATTTTGTAGCAATTGTGTTTCTATATGTTAAGGATAGGACTGAGGAGGTGCTGATTGTTGTTTTACAATTCCCTTTATAGTAAAATTCATCTAGGGGTAGTCCCCAGGAATACAGACTGGGTCCATAAAAATGATGGAGCCAGAACCCAGAACAGTTGCTAGTATCTAAGACTATCTGGAGTAAGAATGGATTGCTTGTATATCTATGTCTGTATATATAATTTTTTTTGGATTTCATTGTATCCCCACCTGTACTTATGTATTAGAATATATAACTGCTACGGAAACTATCTTGTGTGAAGAGGGAGTGTGTATGTGTATGTGTGTGCACACACTCATGTGCATGCATGCATGCAGAATCCAGATTGGTGGGCTCCCACTTTGGGATTTAGTACAGAGAAGAACATTTAGGTTTGCTTCCTCCTACCCTAGGGACCAGGAACAGCTGTGTGGAGACTGCGCCAGGAGCTTCCCCTAACTTGCACTCCAGGCATCCTTTTCACTCAACCGTCTTCCCCTTCACTCCCCCCTCCAGGCTTCAGGCTCCAGGTGGCCTCCTGATCAACAGGCTTGCTATAGCTGACTGTCTCAGAGGCCTGTATCTGGTGGGACTCCTCTGTGGGCACTCATGCTAGAGTCTGATGTGCTGAGCCTCCCAAGTGGCCTGATTATTGGAAAAGACCCTTCTGTGCCACGTATTATTGAGTGTACTACCCTGGGAGGCAGGCAACTTGGGATCTAGCCCTGGCCCTGTCATTTACCTTGTGCCCTTAAGTAAGTCTTTTTAATTTCTTTGGGAAGATGGAGATAATAATGCTTTATCTGTCTGTAGACCGGATGAGATAATCTCCGGAAAAGTTTCAGTTCTTAGATCTATGACTGTATGATTTAACATATAATACTTTCAAGAGAGCTGAAGAGAGCTATTTACAATAGGATATTTTCAAGAGAGTTAAATTCTGCCATTCTCTTCTCATGGGGCAATAGAGAAGTCACAAACTCAATGTGGGCCTCCATTTCTCCACAGGTAACATAGCCAGCTTATTTGGTCCTTGTCTACCTCATAAGGCTGACTTATATCCCTTGGAAATCAGAAAGAAAAAACTAAAATTAGGAAAACACAATTACTCCAGACTCATCATTAGCAAATGCTTATTCTGTAGTTCTTGGCAATTGTAATGTGTCCCTTGGCTGGACTACAGAAACTTCCAAGGCAACTTTTGGGGGATGGAAGAGCGCTCTTTGCCATGGTCTCTATTTATAGAGGTAGATGCTCATTCTTGAGACCTATGTATTAGAACATTCCAAGGAATCTGTCCTCACTGAGTCTGCTCAGAACTTATGTTGCAGGAGAAGGACCCGACTGATGGAGTCAGCAACGAAATGACTCTCATGTTGAATTGCAGGAGGTTCTCTTACTTAATATTTCAGAACTGGAACCCCAAAAGGCTATCTGATCCAAAACTTTTATTTTACAGGAGGAAACTGAAGCTCAGGAGCTAAGTGACTTGCCCACAAATCCCAGTCCTCAGTCAAACTGCAAAGAAGATGAAATGTATTTGAAGAGCTGCAATTTGAAGAAATCCTCCAACCTTCCCGCCCACAGAAAAAGTTGACAACACAACCAGTGGATTTCCCAAACCCAAATGCTTTCTATGACTTTAACCAATAGTCCCTAATTAAAGCAATATGATGAGTTGTGATGATCACTGTTTGTTAGCACTAAGCCACTACAGAGGGGATACTGGAATGCTGAGCAGCAAACTCACAGGGGAGATAGGTAAGGGTTCAAAGGGTTCATGTATTACTACCAAGATTATTTGATTTGTTCAGTTGTCCCATCACTTGTGTTTTAATTCAAGGTGTGCTGCCATTCAGTAGTGGGCAGCCAGAGGAGAAACAATGTGCTTTATTGTTTTGCTAAAAACTCATTGGAATAATCATGAAACTTCATGACAAGACTTTGACCCTTTGATTTTTCTCTCTTGTCCTGATTTAGGAGATGGGTACCATTGCCAGTGCGGCATCTCACAGAGGATTAGAGAAAGATAAAGACAGAACTTTGAGTTGAGGGTTGGATGGAGGGAGTCGGTTGGTTGAAGGAGTTGAGGCTGGATGATTAGTCATATTACAACAAGCTACAGTGAGGTCAATATTTGGAAACATGACATTGGAAGTCAATATTGGAAACTGGAAAAATGGTGATTGTTGCATTTTGTCTTCAGAATCTTTTATCATTTGGTACGAGCTCTGTCAAAGAAATAAGAAATAAATTAAAGATTTGATGAAGTTGCTATGACACCTTTTCCTTTGTTATTCATCTGTTTCTCAGGACCAGGTCTCTACTGCTTGGAGGAATGTTCACAGAGAATATGGAGCAAGTGCAGCTAAGAAATTTTACTGTAGGTAAAATTATGTTTTGTCAAAATCATAAATTGAAATTTTCTGTGAGATGACTTGTGCCTTAGAGTAAAAAATAATCCCCCCTACATTGCCCAATAAATTTATGGGAAGTCAACACATTATTCTATGCAACTGTAACTAGTATTCACAGCTAGAAAACATTTTATTCCAATGTTAAGTTGCTCACATGGCTATTCCCAAACATATACTATCCCAGGCTTTTCCAGTTCTGTTTACACCAGTATGTCCAAACAGAAAAATGCACTTTTCACACTTTTATTTCACATTCATCCTTAAATGTTTAACATATGAAATAGATTTTTTCCTGCATTTTTCTCTTTCAGGAAGTGCATTAAAGCTACCAATACTGTAGACGTTAATGTATAAAACTAGCAGAAATTATGTCTGGCTCAGAGAAGGAAACTGGATACTGTCAGGGAAGTGTAAGATTTTTTCAAATAAGCCTCAATTTATGTCCTTTTTAAAATCTCCTTTAAAAATATTTCACTAAATTAAGTAATAGAAAAGGTTCTATTTAGAGCAGTAGGAATGGACAAGGGATGTGAAGATGATGGGAATAATGGAAACTTTGTCTATTCCTGTGTGCTGGAAAGCACAGATCAAAAAGGTAAATGTGTACACAATACTTATAGGAGTATTCATTTTGTTTTCATTATTACCATCACAGAATGTAAACTCCTTGAAAGCAGGGACTATTTCACTTTCGTCTGCCTGTCACCTAGCTCAGAGTTTGCTACTTAATAAGTACTTAACAAATACTGGTTGATTGATTGATCATCCTTATAATCATAAAAAAGAATTTTTAATAAATCCTATGTGGGTCTTCTGGCTTATAAAGATTTTGGGAATTAAGAACTAATTTTGGGGGTGTTAAGCAGAGCATCAGGGATATTCTGGGGATAAAGTCCACATGTTACTATTGAAGCTTCTAGCTTTTCCTCTTTAGAGACTCAATATCCCAATAAATGTTTTTTCAGTCTTCACAATCACCCACACTACTCCATTTAGACTTTGGTTTGGCCTAGTTCTTGGGTGGTCTGTCTTAACTTCCTTAGTGAAAGGGCTAGCTAGAAGACCAACAGGATAATTTACTCACTCACTTTTGCTTTGGTCAAGAGAGAAAAAAGGTTCTATAGCATGGTATGTTGAAGCCAAGAGACCCAATAACTAGGGCATCCCTAACTCCAGGATTCTATAATTAGCCCCATGCCTCAATTATCTTACCTAGGATAGAAAGGGTGATTTCTTATTTTCCTGTGAAAATACAGTTTGGCATAAAAATCACTGTCTCAGTGCTAGAAGAGCCCTTTAGACTAACTCCAGTTAAGTAAAAACTTCCCTAAAGCAGAGTTCTTAACCTGAGGTACTCTAGACCCTACATGGATAAACTTAGACCTTTATTTTCACTGACTTCTAATTGAAATTTAACATTTCCCTTGATTGTGAATTTGGACAACAAACATTATTCTGAAAAGGGCTCCATAGATTTTACCAGACTGCCAAAGGGGTCTATGAAACAAAAAGGTTAAGAACCCTTACTCTATAGCAGCCCTGACAAGTGGTCATTTACTGGTTACTGATGCTTACCCCATTTGCCATCACTATGCCTGTGTGTACAAAGTTCATCAAACTTGAGAGTCTACCAGTGTGTTTATTTCTAGGAGGTATGGTATTTGAAAGGGGACCCACAGTGGAATGGAAACTTGATTTTAGGAGGTTGGGGAAAATAGTCAAAGAACTTCTTCACTCCCTTCCATTTGATTTCTCTTCTACCTAGCTCCTGGAGCTGGGAAAAAGATTCCCCAGGTGACTGAAAGCTCTTATCTTTCCTTGGTGGTGTGGAGGAGATGGATCAAATTCCTCCTTCCTCTGTCCCCTGCTTTGGCCTGATTGCAACTGGCTATTGGATCAGAGCTTCTTGCAGATGGAGAAAAAGGGCTACTGAGTTGGAGTCTGTAGAAAGGAGGCTGCACAAAGACATAGGAGCTAAGGATCAGGGGAGACATTTCTTGGAGTCAGTGAGAGGGTAGAGTAGCAATTGTCCACTCATTCATTCATTCCGGCATGATAGGACTCATGGTTCAGGCCTGGCTAGGAGAAGAGCACTGAATGATCAGCATTATCTTAGTTACAGTTTTTCTTAAGGATGGTAGGATAGAGATGATTTCCTGGGGAAAATTAAGAATGGAAATTATTGTAGGTGTGTTTCTTTTTTCCTTAGAACCTGCAGTCATTGAAGCAGAAGACCGGTTTCTTTCCTCATACGGTTTTGTTTTTCTCTTTATGTGGAAGTAAGGCCATAATGTTCTTGTTTACTGAGGAATCCCCTGACTTCTAACACAGCTATTCTTTCTAGAATAATAGGGTCCTATTCCTCTAAACTAGAGTCTCATCTATTTGCATTGGGTGTGTATTTTAAAGGAAGATGATTTTTCGCTTCTCTTTTGTTTCCTCTAACTCTATATCCCTTGTTTCTAGATCTGCTTCTCTTCCATTTCTCTTTTACTATGATTAGCGGAAGGCCCCGAAAAGCAAATTCCTGATGTCCCAAAAGGTCACTGGAAGGAACATGTCAGGAAACATTTGCCAAGCAAATGCCTCATGCTTTGTCTCTACTCCTTTACTATTTGTTGGTTAGACTTTAAAAACTCCTTGTGTCTACTTTGATGAAATGAAATAAAATCACAAGCAATAAGCACCTATTTCTTGCCTGAAATGACTCATTTATCGGTAGAAAGTCAGGCAAACTGCAATGATCTAAAATATGTAGGTAGTTGATCATGAGAAGATTGTATCATTTGTGATGTTATTTAGAATAAAAATAGCTCTCATTTAGGTTCATAAAGTACTTTACATCAATAGCTAACGTTTATATAGTGCCAGGAATTGCACTGCTATGTTCCTTCCAGGTACTCTGCTAAGTGTGAATTATCTCATTAGGTCCTTACAAGAACCCAATCAGGAAGGTAGTATGAATAGGATTATCTCTATTTTACAGATGAAGAAACTGAAACTTAGAAGAACTAATGATGCTCCAATTCACAACCCTTGCAATTAAGAACTGTTAATCAACTGGTATTTATTAAACGCTTGCTATGTGTTAGGCACTGTGCTACAGTATAGGGATAAAGGAAAGGCAAAACTTGCTGGTCGTATTTATTTTCTGAAGCGTTCAATGGATAATTTTTTTTGGTCAGTCAATCAATCATATTTGCTGAAGGTCTGCTTTATGAAGCATTTTACCTAGATGTGGAGAAAAGATACAAAGAATAGGCCTTAGAACCAAGGAGCTTCAAATTGTACCTGCATGGGTTTGTAAGGCAAGAAGCTAGCTTAGGTGTCTCTAATACAACACCAGGTTGATAATAGGATTATTATTAAATGTTCCCAATCAGAAAAGGCCATTAGGTGTGTGGAGATGAAATGGTAATTAACAGAGAAAGTATCTCATAGATAAAGGCTTGGAATTTAAACATCCTCCTGGGAAAGATACCTGCCAGAAACCCTTTGACAAAATCATTAGAGTTTCTCAACTTTTCTCTTTTCCCTCCTCTGCTTTTCTCACTTTACTTTGTTCCTCCATTTTTCTTTCCTCCTGCAAATTAATCATGTAACTATAGGGGAACAGGAGAAAACCTCACCCCAAATACTTTGCAATAATAGCTGAAATAATTTCAACAAACTCAGTCTTTTGTTTAACATTCATTGCTTCATAACATTTAGAGCTGGAAAGGACTTTAGAAATTAGGCAGTCCTCTTACCTCTCTCTTCCCCACTCCCTCCTAAGCTCCTCGAATTCAGGGGATCAGTAAAGAGGCTGTAATTTTCTCAAAGTCATCAGTAACTGAGAAATAGAACAGAATGTCAAATCCAGAGCCCTGGCATTGAAGACAACATGGCAAATCAGATAATTAAGCAAAGTTTTTTTTGTCGTGTAATGGAGATAACCTCAGGGTCCCTGGAATTTAAGATGACTAGCAGGAACTTCCTTTCCACTGATCTTTGTCAACAATGAAAACTCAGACCCCTAGTATAGAGTGGAAGTCCTAGCCAAAAAATGGGGAGTTATGTATTTCCTGTTATTGAAGCTTCTCTCCCTAACCCAGTCAAATCCCCTGAGATGCCCCTGGGCCATCCCATGCAAAGGTGTTCACCTTCTGTCTCAGGATTCAGCATTGATCTCATCTGTTTTTACATTACTTTAATTTCCCAATGTGTCTTTTCCCCCCTCTTCAATTCAGTGAATGATCCTTTATTTTTACTTTTTTAGCAAAAATGAAAAACAATAGTTCAGCAAAAACAACCAATGCTTTTTTTTTTTAAACAAGTGACTTGATTCTAGAACTAACATTCTAGATGACTGGATTTGAGTGGTCTAAATATTAGAGTTGAGTTAATGCACTGGATAACACATTTACTTGACTATATTAAATGATTCTTGTACTCAGCTGTGTGGGGACTCACCATGGAAGCTCTGAGCAGTCTCTGGACTCTCAGAAGAGACTCTGACCTTGGCATGCTTTCTCAGTTGGTGGAATTTCTTCCCAGTTTTTCCAGCCACCTCCCATCTAGTAAACTAGAGGCCCTTTTCTTCCTCCTTTTCCTCCTCCTCCATTCGCTGTTTTTTCCTTTTCTACACGACCAGCCCAGATTCTTTCCCCATCAAGCACACCTGTCTTTAGTGATGTTGTTTCTGGATATTTCTTTTGTTTAAATACTTTATACCTAGCAATATGCTACAGCTTCCAAGAATCTTTCCTTTGCCTTTTGGTTTTTTTTTTTGTTGCAATTCTTTTGCGTAAAGTATATAAACACCCCTTCTCTTTTAAATTCTTCCTTAATGACCCTAATGCATTGTTGGTGGAGTTGTGGAACTCACCCAGCCATTCTGGAGAGCAATTTGGAGTTATGCCCAAAGGACTATGAAACTGTGCATACCTTTTGATCCAGCAATACCATACTAGGTCTGTATCCCAAAGAGATCATAAAAAAGGGAAAAGTTCCTATGTGTACAAAAACATTTATAGTAGGTCTTTTGGTGGTGGCAAAGAATTGGAAATTGAGGGAATGCCCATCAGTTGGGGAATGGCTGAACAAATTGTGGCATATGAATGTAATGGAATACTATTGTAATATAACAAATTATCAGTGAGTCACAGAGATTCTGGGAAGATGGTGGAGTAGGTCAGAAAATTCCAAGCTCTCCAGATTTCCTCCACAAACAGGACAAAAAAGCACCTCTGGGTGAATGTAGAGTGGTAAAAATAAATAACAGTTGGGGCAGAGACCACTGAAGAAGACCTGAGGAAAGACCCCAGGGACAGAGGTTCAGCCCCGGGAAGTGCAAACACCTCCAGGCCATCTCTGCTGAAACAACAACAAACAAGCCCTGGGGGCAGCTTAGTGGGGCGGTATCAACAGCCTTAGCCTTAGCCAGAGGAATTCTTACCTCACAGAGAGTGTGTGGGGTCAAACATCTGAACAGTGAAAGATTGAAGGACCCTCTGCTGCTGAGGGATACCAGGCCCAGATGTGCTGCTGAGACTTGGTCCTGGCTGTGGCTGAAAGGATCTAGCTTGTGTGGTGTGGGGACACTGTTGTCTGTGGGCACTTGCTGGAGAGCTGAGTTCTTGGTTTCAGTTTCAGGCTGGAGGGGAGAATCGAAGATCACAGCCACTGGAGGGTCCTCAGGGAGCAAGAGCATTTCCATCATAGTGTGCCCAGGGGCCCTAGCTTTGGCTTGGAGGGGAAAGGAGTACTGAATTTGGGCCCAAGACAAAGCTCAAAAAATAACAGTAAGAAGGACCTACAGCCAGAGGCACCATCCCCCTCACCCCAAGACTAGAGGTGATTATAATAGCAAGCTGCTAAAAAAAAAAATGAGTAAGCAAAGGAGAAAGAACCCAAGCACAGATAGCTACTACAAGAATAGAGAAGATGAGGGTTCATTTTCAGAGAAGGATACTGAAGCAAAAAAAAGCCTCTCCTGCCTCAAAGAGTAATGTCAAATGGTCATCTGCCCAAAGAGTTCTTGGAAGAACTTAAAAAGGACTTTAAAAGTCAAATAAGAGAGATTGAGGACAAATTAGAAAAAAAAATAAGAACAATCCAAGAAAACTAAGAGAATTATGAGAGGAAAGTCAACCAACTGGAAAAGGAGATCTAGAATCTTAAGGAAGAAAACAACTCCTTGAAAAGTAGAATTGGGCAAGTGGAAGTAAATGACATTATCAGATAGATACCAAGAAATAAAAATAAAAAGCCCAAAATAAAAAAGAATGAAAAAATAGAAGAGAATACAAAAGATCTTGTAAGAAAAACAACTGATCTGGAGAACATATCAAGAAGAGAAAATACAAGAATAATTGGACTACCCAAAAACTATGATCAAAAAAAAAAAGAATTTTGATACAATTCAAGAAATAATTAAAGAAATTTGCCCTGAAGTTTCAGAGCAAGAGGGAAAAATAGAAATAGAAAAAAGCCACTGATCATCATCTGAAAAAGATCTCAAGATGAAAACCTACAGGAATATCATAGCCAAATTTCAAAACCCTCAGATTAAGGAGAAAATATTATGAGCAATGAGAAAAAAAACAAAAACAATTCAAATGCAGTAGAGCTACAATTAGAATTACACAAGACCTAGCAGCTGCTACCCTAAAAGAGCACAGGTTTTAGAACACCAAGTATTGAAGAGCAAAAGAACTGGGATTGTGGTCAAAAATAACTTACCCAGCAAAGTTAAGTATAATCTTGAATGAAAAAAAAAAATGATATTCAATGAATTGATAGACTTTCAGGATTTTGTTGCTAAAAGACCAGGGCTTAATAGAAAATTTGACATACAAGATCCAGGAGAAATACAAGGTAAACAACAAAAACCAATTACAAGGGATTCAATAAGGACAAAGTGTTTACTTTTTATACATGGAAATATAAACTGTATGCTTAAGACTGTCATTAGGTAATGATAATTGTGTAATTTGAAAGAGATTGGGGAAGAGCTCAGTATGATGTGGTGATTCTAAAAAGCAAAATTATGTAGGAAAAGGTAAAAAGAGCAATTATCTCATACAAATGAGGAGTGAGAGGAAGAACTGATACAGGGGAATCAGATGAGGGTGGAGAGATGGTAGTGCTGGAAACCTACTCTCATCAGATCTGGCTTAAAGAGGGAACAACATATACATCTAGAAGGGTATAAAAGTCTTCTAAATTTATACAGAAATAAAAGGGTGAGAGAACAGGATAAGGGGTGTTATGGAAGGGTGTATAGATTAAGATTTAGGAGAGTGGGGGAAGAAGAAAAGGGAGGGATCCTTAGAGGAGTTGGTAGAACAAAGAAAAGGAGGGTAAAGGGAGAAGATAAGAGAGATTGTTTAAAAGGGTATGGATTTGGGAAGTAGTGATTAGAAGTAAACTAAAAGAAGGATGAGTCTGAGAAGGACTTTAGTGAGGAAAAATAGAATGGAGGGAAATACACAAATAGTAATCATAACCTTGAATGTGAATAGGATGAATTCACCCATAAAATGGAAACAGATAGCAGAATAGATTAAAAATCAGGATCCAATAATATGCGACTTACAAGAAACACATTTAAAAATAAGTAATACATACTGTGTTAAAATTAAGGGCTAGGGTAGAATGTGTTATGCCTCAGTCAATGCAAAAAAAAGCAGGGATAGCAATCATGATATCAGACAAAATCAAAACTAAAATAGATTTAATTAAAAGAGATAAACAGGGAAACTACATTATAATAAAAGGTACTATAGGTAATGAACAATATCAATACTAAACTTATATGCACCCAATACCATAGAATCTAAATTTTTAAAAGAAAAGTTAAATGAATTACAGGTGGAAATAGATAGTAGTACTGTAATAGTGGGGGACTTTAATCTTCCCCTCTCAGAACTAGACAAATCTAAACAAAAAAATAAATAAAAAAGAAGTTAATGGAGTGAATAGAATTTTAGATAAGCTAGATATGATATTTATCTGGAGATAACTGAATAGAAATAGAAAACAATACATCTTTTTCTCAGTGGTACGTGGTACCTTTACAAAAATTGACCACATATTAGGGCATAAAAATTTTACGGTAAAAAGCAGAAATATTAAACACTTCCTTTACATACTACAATGCAATAAAATATATTTAATAAGGGACTATGGAAACATAGAAAAAACTAATTGGAGGCTAAGCAACCCAATCTTAAAGAATGAATGGCTAAAGAACAAATCTTAGAAAGAACCAGGAATTTCATTAAATAAAATGACATTAATGAAACAACATATCAAAACCTATGGGATACAACAAAAGCAGTAATGAGAGGAAAATTTACATCTCTAAGCACTTATATCAATAAAAAAGAGAAAGAGTAGGCCAATGAACTGAGTATGCAATTAAAAGAACTAGAAAAAGAATAAATTAAAAATCCCCAATTAAACACTAATTTGGAAATTCTAAAATTTTAAGGTGAGATTAATAAAATTGAGTGTAAGAAAACAATTAATTAATAAATAAAACTAGAAGTTGGCATTATGAAAAAATCAATAAATAGACAAACTATTGGTTAATATGACTTCAAAAAAGAGAGAAAAACAAATTACTAGTATCAAAAATGAAAAGTGTAAATATACCACTGAAGAAGATGAAATCAAAACATTATAAGGAGTTATTTTGCCCAGTTATATATCAATAAATCCAACAACTTAAGTGAAATGGAAGAATATTTACAAAAATACAAACTGCCCAGATTAACAGAAGAGGAAATAAAATATCTAAATAGGCTTATTTTAGAAAAAAGAAATTGAACAGGCCATAAACGAGCTTCCTAAGAAAAAAGCACCAGGACCAGATGGATTTACAAATGAACTTTATCAAACATTTAAAAGCCAACTAATTCCAATATTAAATAAATTATTTGAAATAATAGACAAAGAAGGGGTCCTACCAAAATCCTTTAATGAAACAAATATGATACTGATACCTAAACCAGTAAAAGTAAAAACAGAGAAAAAAACATAGACCAATTTCATTAATGAATATGGATGCAAAAATCCTAAATAAAATACTAGCTAAAAGATTACAACAACATATTGCAAAGATTACACATTATGACCAAGCAGGATTCATACCAGGAATGAAAGGATGGCTTAATGTGAGGAAAACTATTAACACAATTGATAATATCAATAATAAAAGTAACAAAAATCACAAGATAATATCAGTAGATGGAGAAAAAGCATTTGACAAAGGACAACACTCATTTCTATTAAACACACTTGAAAGTGTAGGCATAAATGGACTTTTCCTTATATTGGTAAGAAGCATTTACCTAAAAACTATTATCAAGCATTATTTGTAATAGTAAGATCAGGTGTGAAATAAGGATGTCTACTGTCACTGATATTATTCAATATTGTATTGGAAATCCTAGTAATAGCAATAAGAGAAGAAAAAGAAATAGAAGGAATCAGAATAAGGCACTGGATAATAAAACTATCTCTTTTTATAGATGGTATGATGATATAGTTGGAAAATCCTAAAGACTCAACTAAAAAGTTCATTGAAATAATTAAAAATTTCAACAAAGTAGCACCATATAAAGTAAACCCACGTAAATCATTAGCATTCCTATATATAACTGTATCACCATTAGCACTCCTATATATAACTGGATTGTCAACACAATATTCACAGCACTGGTGATGACTATGAATATGCTAGCATAATTCTGAATTGCAAAATATAACAGACTGTCTACATGAAAGACAGAACCAAAACATTTATTCAAACACGAGAAAGCCAAATCCCAACACCAGAAAACCAAATCCATCACAGCAACAAAGAAATCTATACACAATAACAATGCAGGGAGCACTGTCACCCCCAAGCCTTCTATAGCAGTAAGGCAAAATTCATGACCTTGGAGAGGACCATGGACATGCCTGAGTGGTTTGGAATCAAGAAGTATAAGGAATTCTCTAGGTAGAAGGCAGAGGAAGTATAACATTTATTTAGACTCCAGAGGATCAGATTCAAGGACCAATGCTCCCAATTTGATATTGTAGCAATAATATTCCAAAACCGATAAGCCCACCTCACTGTAGTAACAAGGAAATTATAACAAAATATTATAGCAAGGAAACAAACCATACTTATAACTTCCCCTGCTAGGACCTTCCTATAATCATGAATCATGAATGATCACTCATGAATCCTAACTCTCTGCTCAGCACTCTCTCCTGCAGCTCTCCTGACTTGAGTTCCTTGATCTCCACAACTCTCTCTTGTTTGGCACTCTCCCCTCTGCACTCTCAATGCTGGCTCTCTGCTTCTGAATCCTGCCAGTCTCCAATCCATTGCTCTCAGTTCTGCTGCTCCCAGTCCTGCTGCTCCCAGTTCTGGGCTCTCTTTTTATACAGTCCTAGCCATCATCTGATTGACTAGAACTCAGAACACACACCATTGGCTCTGGTCTTAAGAACTCCCCTTAGGACCCTGAGGGTTCACACTCTCATCTGCTTAGCACCTAGTAAGTAGGGGCTTACAAACAAAGATATAATTAGGCCTTCCCACCTAGGTCCACCTGAGCCCAATTGAATGGGTGGGGAAGATCTTTAATCAGATTAATACTACACCTTTCCACAAAGAAAAACCGAACAGCTAGCTTCCTGCTTGCTTTCCCCCACAGCCCCCACCCCCTCAGCTCTAACTGCTCTGACCAAATTCCTCAGTTCTTCCCCACCCTTCCTGTTCCACCCTTCCTGCTCCACCCTTCCTGTCCCACTCATTCAGTAAGCTTCTTCTGCCACAGGCTTCCTGCGACTTAGACTTCCATGTGACTTAAGCAGGTCACATAGGCCTATTAATGGATGGGAAACATCTTTAAATTAAGCAAAAATACATTAACAATGCAATTGCCAATAGGATACTACAGGAAGAGATAACCAGGGATACCCCATTTGAAAAACTCTAGACAGTATAAAATACCTGGGAATAAACCCATCAAAACAAACCCTGGATCTATGTGAACAAAGGCATTACAACAAAACAAAACAAAACAAAACAAAACAAAACAAAAAACTTTGTATACAAATAAAATCAGATCTAAATAAATGGAGAAATATTAATTGTTCATGGGTAGGCAAGGCCTTTGTAATAAAAATGACAATTTTATCAAAATTAACTTATATATTCAATGCCATCCTAATTACCAAAAAACTATTTTACAGAGCTAGAAAAAATAATAACAACATTCATTTGGAAGAACAAAAGGTCAAGAATATCAAAAGAACTAGACAGCAGCTGGAAAGCAGGGACTAGTGTGAGCTCCCTGCCAAGTCCCTCCAAAAACCTATAAAAAATGGCTCTGAACCAATTCTAGACCTCCAGAACCCACAAAATAGCATAGGGAAGCAGGGCTCTAGCCCAGGACAGCCTGGATGGGTAAGGTCTGGGTAAGGTCTATCCCACATGGAGCTGGGAGCAGAGGGGAGCTGAGCAGAGCCCAGCGTGGGCAGTGCAGACCAACCACACCAGGAGCCTGGTGGAGCATGCCCTAGCATCCTGAATCACTGAGCTGCTGCAGTTACCAGACTTCTCAACCCACAAACACCAAGGACAACAGAGTAGGTTAGTGGGAGAAGCTGCTGGGGACTGGGATAGAGTTTGTGGTTTGGCCACCACCCCAGGGGCAGCAGAGGTGGGGCAGCTACAGAACTACGGCTGCAGTTGCTTCTGGCCCCAGGCCCACTTGGTGGGAGGAATTAAGTGGTGGATCAGAGCAGGAGTGAAGAGCCTGCTGAAGATCTAAGTCCAGTCCAGGTTGGGGGT
>CM053627.1:144207260-144256535 GCA_028646595.1 Phalanger gymnotis | reverse complement strand
GATAAAAATGTAAAGGAATGAGGGTTAACAGTACCAGATCTTAAACTATATTATAAGGTAGTCATTATCAAAAGTATCTGGTACTGGCTAGGAAATAGAAAGGTAGAACAGGGTAGACATACAATCTACAACAGCAAATGAATATAGTTACTCTGTGTTTGACAAATGTAAAGACTTAAGTCTTTAGGATAAGAATTCATTATTCGGTAAAAATTATTGGGAAAGCTGGAGAGCAGTCTGACAGAAATTGGACATAGACCAGTATCTTACACCATTTGCCAAGAGAAGATCAAAATGGATGACCTAAATTTGAAGAACATGGAACATATTACCTATCATACTTATGCACAGGCAAATAATTTATGAACAAACAAGAGATGGAGAGTGTTGTGATATGTAAAATGGATAATTTTGATTACATTAAATTAAAAATGTTTTTACAAATAAAGCAAATGCAGCCAAGATCAGAAAGAAAGCAGAAAACTGGGAAAAAAAATTTTATAGACAATTCCTCAGATAAAGGTCTCATATCTGACATATATAAAGCAGTTTGTGAAATCTATAAGAATTCAAGTCATTCCCCAGTTAATAAATGGTCAAAGCATATGAAAAAGCAGTTTTCTGTTGAAGAAATCAAAACAATTTATAGTCATATGAAAAATGCTCTAAATCATTATTGATTAGAGAAATGTAAACTAAGACAACTTTGAAATATCATTTTACACCTATCGGATTGGCTAAAATGATAAAAGGGGGAAGTGATAAATGTTGGAAGGGATGTGGAAAAATTGAGACCTTAATGCATTGTTGGTGGGACTTGTGAACTGATCCAACTGTTTTGGAGAGAGATTTGGAATTATGCCCAAAGAGTTATTAAACTGTTATTAAACAGTTATTAAACTTGTTAAACCATTTGACCCTGGAATTATTACCATTATTAGTTCTGTCTCCCAAGATCATTAGGGAAAATGGAAAAGAACCTACATGTTCTAAAATATTTATAGCAGCTCCCTGTGTAGTGGCAAAGAGTTGGAAATTTCAGAGTTGCCCATCACATTGTGGTATATGTTCATGATGGAATATTACTCTGCTATAAGAAATGATGAGCTCAAGGATTTTAGATAAGCATGGAGAGACCTCCACAAAATAACGAAGATTTAATATGAGCAGAATCAAGAGAACATTGTACACAGTAACAACAGTATTGTTTTAAGAACAATTTTGAGCAACCAAGTCATTCTATTATAAATACTCAAATTAACCTCAAAGATTCTTTGAAGAAAGATGCTGTATGAATCCAGAAAGGGTTATTGCTATGATGGAATGATGAGCTTTAGAAAAACATAGAACGACTTGGACTTATGAAGGAAGATGTTATCTACCTTCAGAGAAACAGATGATAGGAGGAATTAAGCATAGTATGATCTTACATATATGTGTTTGTTTATAGATATCTATGTAATACACATATAATATACACACATATACATATACATACACGTATATATATCCATGCTTAATTGTACCCTTCTTTAGGGTGGAGGAGGGAGGGATGGGAAAAAATAAAATAAAGAGTGCAAAGTGGAGAACAAAGGAAAACCAACAAGGAAGCAAAGAAAAGCTGGGAAGTTTGAAAACAATGAGTAGTATTTATTATAAAGGTTTTCTTGAAATGGAAATTTATTGTTTCATATTGATTCCCCTTATGGTATGCTATGTACATGGCAATCTTCTTTTTTCTTTCCTTATTCTGTATTTAAGTGTAAAATAAAACATTTACAAAAAAAATGATGAGCAGGCAGATCTCAGGAAAGCCTGAAAAGATTTATATGAACTGATGATGAGTGAAGTGAGCAGAAGCAGGAGAACATTGTATATAATAACCACAATATGGTGCGATGATCAACTATGATAGTCTTAGCTCTTCTCAGCAATACAGAGATCCAGGACAAATCCAAAAGACTCATAATGGAAAATGCTGTCCACATCCAGGGAAAGAGGTATGGAGTCTGAATGCAGATCAAAGCATACTACTTTCACTTTTTGGTTTTTTGATTTTTCTTTCTTGTGGTTTTTCCTTTTGTTCTGATTCTTTTTTTACAACATGACTAATGTGGAAATAGGTTTAACATGATTTCACATGTATAAGCTATATCAGATTGCTTGTTGTCTTGTGGGAGAGGAGAGGGAGAAAAATTTGGAACTCAATCTTATAAGAAATGAATGTTGATAACTGTCTTTACATGTAATTGGAGAAAATAAAATACTATTTTTAAAATTTTTTTTGAGGGGGGAAGACAGGGCAATTGGGGTTAAGTGACTTGCCCAAGGTCACACAGCTAGTAAGTTTGTCAAGTGTCTGAGGCTGTATTTGAACTCAGGTCCTTCTGACTCTAGGGCCCGTGCTCTACTCACTGTGCCACCCAGCTGCCCTAAATACTAATTTTTTTTAGAGAACAATTTATGTAGACCCTTCTAGTCAAAGGGCCATGTCATTAAAATTAAGAAAGAATGGAGAGTCTGCCAAATGTTTGTGAAATGTTGGAAAATGCCAAGCATTATCTGAAGGGTATGGAATCTTAAATAAATGATTTCACTTTCTTAACTCTCATTTCCCTATTCTGTCCATACTATCCCTTTATACTTTGGCCATTAGAAATCTGCATATGCAAATGTAATGACTGCAAAGTAAATAAAAAAGTCTCTCCCTCTGCTCCAAAAAAAAAAAAAAAAACCAAATTCTTCCCCAATGCCATCAACTAGAATTTCAAAAGTTGAAGTGTGCTTGCTCAGAAGTTTTTAATAAAACATGTTAATACTTGGTTCAAGTATTCTTTCAGTCTGTTTGGGGCTTCTTTTGTTTTCCAGAACCAGAAATTTATTTATGTTTCTTTCCCTGGTGTCCTCTCTCTTACCTTCTATTTTAGTAATGAAAGAATATTTGGATGTTATTCTTCATAGGTTACAGAGACGAATGGCATGGGAGGAGTTGAGAGAGAGTGCTTTTATTGTACAATACTCTAATTACTGCTTAGCCTTCATCTTAACATTGAAATGATTTTTTTTTCCTGTTTGCAGAAGAGAAATGTGATTTAATTTGCCTACTTCTGGGTAATTTAATAATCATGGTGTGGCCACTGAAAAAAGTTAAAGGTTCAATTGTCTTCTGGATTTACTTGGCCCAAGATTCTAAAGTCAAAAATTAGTATTGCTTGTTCTTCACAGAAAGTTGGAATTTTTTAAAATAGGAATTCTAGGAAGCTACACATTTAAAAATGGTGAAGCAGATAAGTTATCTGCAATACCCTGTCCCCTTATTATCATCAATAATGTACCAAGCCCAATTATGGTACTAACATTGCCTGTTGTTTGTGGGCAGAGTTTTGGTTTTTCTCCATGTCCCAGAGTTGTTCTCTAAGTGGCAATCTTCTGACACTTGAAGAGTATCCATATATTCACTCAGGCTTCTTTTCTCCAGGCTAAATGTAACTATTCCTCTGATGATATGGTTTAAATAGCCTTCATTGCTATTCATCTTTCTCTGGACTCTTTTTAAAACATTTTCTTTTTTAATATTTTATTTTCTCTCAATTACACGTAAAACGATTTTTTAACATTCTTTTTTTTAAGTTTTGAATCCGAAATTCTATCCTTTTCTTCCCTTTCTTTTCCCTCTGTGAGATGGTAACCCATCTGATATAGGTTATACATGTGCAATCCGGCTCAACTGAGGCAAACAGTATTAAGTAAGTGACTTGCCCAGGGTCACACAGCTGGTAAATGTCTGAGGTGGGATTTTAATTCAAGTCCTGACTCCAGGGATGGCCAGTTCACCACCTAACTGCCTTCCTAAGCTAGATGATGTTAGAAAAACAAGTTTAAACAAGACCCCACTTAATGGACTTGCTAATTATTCTTCCCTAATGCTTGACTTATTTTTTTTAATTTTTAGCTAACTCATACAATCAAGACCTTTTGATAGCTAAATTCCCATTGCCACCCATGAGGATTATTAAATAACTATACTGACTACTGCATTGTCCTAGATTCTATAAAGTCATTCTCTAGGTTTTTTTCTCCTTCTACCAATCCATTAATCAATAAAAAAGTATTTGTTCAAAGTCTAGCACTGTATTAGGCATAGGGAATATAAAGAAATAGTTCCTGCCCTTGAGGAGTTTCCATTTTATTGGGGAAGACAACATGTTCATAAGTAAATATATTCACAATAAATACAAGATAATTTTTTCTTGAAGAGGGAGGAGGAAACAAGCATCCTTGAGGACCAGAAAGGTCTCAAGTAGAAGGTAACACTTACGCTGAGCTTTGAAGGATACCAGGGATTCTAAGAGGTCAAGGTGAAGTGGTATGGGAGACAGCCTGTCCAGAGGCATAGAGACTGGAGCTGGAGTGCTGTATGTGAACAAGAAGGTCAATTTGTCTGGACCATAGAGTTTGTAAAGGGAAGTATTATATACTAAAGTTAGAAAGTAGGTCAGAACCAGGTTAAAAGGCTTTAAATACCAAACAGAAGAATTTATATTTGATCCTAGAACAAATAGAAAACCATTATCCAATTAACACTTAAGGTGTTTTATTAGAGAGGATGCCTGTTTTGCTTTATTCTGAGATAGAAAAAAAAGTGTCTAATGGTGTATCAAGACTAGAAGGCTTTTGGACAAATTTGAGAGACTGAAGTAGGGAAGAGGAATCATTTTTCTATTGGTAGTTAGTTACCCTTTTGGGGAGTGGGAGGGGCAAGAATCTAATTCGTAGTACCTAGGCAATCAGAAGCAATACCTTTACTAGGACTATACCCCAAAGAGATCAAAGAAAGAGGGAAAGGATCCATGTATACAAACAAAAATTATAGCATCTTTTTTTGTAGTGACAAAAACCTGGAAACTAAAGCAGGGTGCCTATAGATTGGAAAATGGTTGAAAAAAATGATGTTTGAATGTAATGGAATGCTGTCATATCACTACATATGACAAAAAGGACAGTTTCAAAGAAACTGGAAAAGACTTGTATGAACTGATGTAGTGTGAAATAAACAGAACTGGGAGAATGATTTATACAATAAAGCAACATTGTAAAAACAAACAACTTTGAAAGACTTAAGAACTCTGATCAGTACAATGACCAACTATGATTCCAGAGGACAGATGATGAAGAATGTTAACTTACTGCCCGACTGAGAGGTGATGGACTCACGATGCAAAATGAGACTTACATTTTTACATGACCAATATGGGACTTATTTTGCCCGAGTATGCACATTCCTTCTTAGTTAGTAATAACCACAAAAATTCATATTCTTCAGTTGTTTGGGAAGGCTACTTATGTCTCAGGCCTTTGTAGGTTATATCTCTAAACTAGACACCAGCATCCATAGCCTGAGGCAAGCATCCTCCTCTTTCTATAAGAAGATGAGATGCAGCACAAGCCTGTGGAATATTACAATTTTCCTTTCCCTAACTTGCACCCATTTCAAGAATCCCTAGATTGGGTTCTATGGGCCACTTTATTCCATCTTGCTATCTGATTTCTTGCGCCATTGTTATCACTTCTATGACATAAACTATGCCACACTTTAATTTTCGTGCCTAGTGTTGAATAAGTTCAGTCTCTGAGTGCATTGCCAGGTTCTACTGAGGGGCTACACAGAAGGGCCCCTTACCTACTGTATTTTCTTCCCTCGGAGCAAGTTATTGACTGGGTAGGTGAGTGCTTCATTGTAATACGCTGCCTTCTGTGGCATTGTGACTATATGAGTTTGTATTTGGCATAATCTTCTTAAATTATTCCCTAGGCAGTAGAAAATTGCCCCATAGAGCCAAGTGCCTGCATTGTTAGGTAGTAGATGTACTCTTTGGGTTGAGAGAGTAAGGACACAGGCAGGGGGTATGCTGAAACTAGCTTGAAGCAGCTCACAAGAGTTGCTTCAGTGTGAACATTTAACCCTTGGAAATCAGCAAATGCTACAAGTCAGTTCTTCACTTATTGTTATTTTGATTACATGGTTTTAAGAAGGTAATGGAGAAAATATTAATAATTCAGATTAAACCTAAAACTGTATTGTGTTACATTTCCCCATTGGAGACATTGTTGTTTAAACATTTCTCAGCGAACTAGTATCCTGGGTGGGCCGGGGTGTATTCTACTAGAGATATAGGTACCCAGCAGTCATCTCAAAAGTCAACCTTTTGGTGTAGAATGGGGTTGAACTCATTGCCAGTAATTCATACCCTAATTGGCATAATCATTGATGTATCAGAAAGGTTGCCATCTATTAGATAGTGCTACCCGTTAGATTAGTGACATAGCAACTATCTCTTGTACATATACATCCTGAATTTTGTCTTCATTCTTAATCTTGAGCCTATTTCATGAACTAGGACATATTCTTGCATGATCTGGCACTGGTTTTTCCTGGTCTTTGTTTGCTAGAACTTTTGTGAGTGCTTTAGACTATCCCAATAATGATTACCTACAATTTGGAGGAATAATTCCTCCCTCTTCCCACCTTCCCCCTTCACTCCCAATCCTTGAGATTAGATACATCCTACTTCATGTAGATCTCCCTTTAGCTCTCCTTTAGGAAAGTTGGGTCCATCAGCTGCTCAGATCATTTAGCTTAACTTGAACTTCAATCTGGGATTTGACATAGTTATTTGATCTACTGTTTCCATTCCTGAACCAATCAATCAGCAGCCAACAAGTTGGGACAGATGTTTGTGACCCTGAAACCCTGATATTCTTCCTTGCTTCCTTATATTTTTCAGGCTCTGGTGCCAAATTTTTCTTCCACAATGTTCCAAATGAATACATTTAAAGGAGGTTGTCTAATTACCCTTGGGATAAAGCATTGTAATGGAGTGGGTCCCTTGGAGATGAGAGGATGGGTTTATCTTCATTCATCTCTAATACCAGACAGGTTAGAAACTATCCCTATACATGTTGCAATCAAAAGTTAGATTTTCAACACCATCATTTAACTCAGACTCACCATTATATTAAATAGTTAGTAGCATAATGATATGGAAAACAATACTTCAATAACTCTGAATCCTCTAATAGAAGAATGGTCCCTAAATGAGAAAAATATATGACTTAATTCAGACAAAGCATTACTACTTTCAGCAAAACAGCATTACCAGAAGCTTTGGTATATGTAATCTCAAATCCTGAGGACAGGACTAGTTTGTAGGTCTTGAATAGGAACATCTTATTTGACGTAAAGATCACAAAGATACACAGCAGGGTAACAATGTGATCACTCCTTATCCTCTAGTAAGGAAATGTAACCCTAGGTTTGGAGCTTTATCTGAGATGAGGGTTGAGAGTATGACTCTCATTTCCCCAGCTTGATCTGTTACATAAGTCAGGTCATTCCCCTTTATCCCATTCAATATTCCCTGGCCCTTGCAAAACATTTCAGCAGGTTGTGGGTTGGGAGTGAAACTTTAGGGTTATCTCCTTCTGCTTTTGTTCTGGGTGCATGCAAGGAGCAAAACTGCAAGGGCACTTTCTGTTCATAGGGAAATATTTAAAAGTTTTTTAGTGGCCTTTAATTGTAGTAAGTAAAGAAGCAACAGAGGCAGTAGTTGTTATTTGCTTCTCTGCTATTTTGCATTTCTTTCTGGGCCTTAGTAGGGTGCTATTTCTAACCTTGCTTTTTGATCTCTGCTTTAAATTTTCTTGTGTTTTAGTTGATAGGGAGGCAAAGTGCTATTACTGTTCTCCAGTTCTGGATCTTTGAGATTTTTTTCAGACTTTTAATTAGTCTTAGTCTAGCTTGTATGGAGTATATATATCTTTGGTATATATATGTGGTCATAGAATCATAGATTTGTATATTTAGAGCTAGAAAGGACCTTAAAAAGCATATTATATATATATCCCTTATTTTACAGTTGAAGAAATCAAGGCTCAGAGAGACTAAATACCTTGCCTAAGGTCACACAGATAGTAAATGGCATAGTTCTGTGTATCCCTGGCAAAATTTCTTATCTTACATAAGATGAAACCCTTTCAGGACTGTTCCGAGGATGTTATCAAGCAAATCACAGCTTTACAGATAAATATTTCACCTACATAAATTTATTTTACTTGTGATTTGGGGAAGAAAGAGGAATCTCCCAAATTGGCATTTACCTTTGTCATACATCAACCACAGGAAAACTTTCTTATGTTGTAGGGTAGAGTGGAGGGTTCATAAAAGCAAATATTTATAGGAGTATTAATGGATATTTCTTGAAGGAAATTCTCACCTGGAGCTCTCCAAACTTCCATGACCAAGAGTTAGTCTAACTTTTGGGGTCTTAATCAGTCATTCCAATATGCCCCGTTCTAGAAAAGGCATTATTATTGAGAGAAGGTCAGGTTGGAGAAGGTGAAGAGGACTAGTGAAGTAGGACCTTGGCTGAAGGAAGAAGATGAAGTTAGCAAAATTTAATAAATACTTGATTAATTGATTGGTAAGAACTCAGAGTTCATTTAGTTCATCCTCTCATTTTATTGATAAGGAAACTGAGGCCCAGAGAAGCAAAGTGATTTGGGCCAAAGTCAACCCCCCCCCCACATTGGTCATCTAGTCTTTGTTTAAAGGCTTTTAGTGAAGGATAACTCATTGTCTCTTGAGGCAGTCCATTCCACTTTTGTATTGTTTTAACTGTTAGGAAGCTTTTATTTACATCAAGCCAAAAATTTATTAAGTGCCTACTCTGTGCTAGGTGCTGTGCTAACTTCTGGGGATACAGGTTAAAACAACAAGCATCCCTGTCCTCAAAGCTGTCATAATCTAATTTGCAAACATGTAAACAACTATGTAGGAACAAGATATATCTATATCTATGAAAATCTCAAAGGAAAGCCATTAACATTAAGGGAGATTAGAAGGGGCTTCTTGCAGAAGATAGGATTTTAGCTAATACTTGAAGGACACCAGGGAAGCTAGGAGGCAGAGACAAGGATTAGAGTCTAGTTCATAGCATCTGGGTTACAGAAGAGCCCTATGTTGACATCAGAAAAGTTAAGTAAGTGCATTGATCAGTCACTCTCACCTTGGAGATATGTACTGTAACATAAAGCTATGCATTTCTTTCTTTTTTTCAGTCGTATTAAATGTATTTCCACATTAGTCATGTCATGAAAGAAGAATCAGAACAAAAGGGAAAAAACACAAGAAAAAGAAACATAAAAAAGTGAAAATAGTGTTCTTTGATCTGCATTCAAATTCCATAGTTCTTTCTCTGGATGTAGATAGCATTTTCCATCATGAGTCTTTTGGAATTGTCTTACATCATTGTATTTCTGAGAAGAGCTATCATAGGTGATCCTCAAACAATGTTACTGTCACCCTGTACAATGTTCTCCTGCTTCTGCTCACTCCATTCAGCATCAGTTGATGTGAATCTTTCCAGGTTTTTCTGAAATTTGCCTGCTCATCATTTCTTATACCACAATAGTATTCTATTACATTCATATACTACAACTTGTTCAGCCATTCCCCAATCGATGGACATCCCCTCACTTTCCAATTCTTTGCCACTACAAAAAGATGTGCTCTTCTTAGTGTGGAAATAGCAATGTGTCTGGTTTTGCTTTAATACACAATACCTATGAGGGTACTTCTTCCACAGCAAACTGACCCTGACAAGGATGAAACGTGGCTTTGTTTGGACTGGATTAAATGACTTAAGAAGTTTGTTTTTTTTTTTTAGGATGTGTTATCAACATTTTAAATGACAGTTGTTCTGTGAATGAATGACTGATGAATGAATACTGTTAAATGAACTTTTATTTGAGCTTTATGACTATATTTTCTCATATTGTGGAATTTTTCTTGGTTTAAGACTATAAATTGTGATTCCAAAATAACTTTTTTTTTCAAAAAGAGATTTCCAAACACACAGGAAGAAACTCTGCCTTTTGGACCTTTCTTTCTCTGAGCAAAAATATACAGAATTGGAATAATTTGATTAATAAAATTTGTCTCTGCTTAAAATGAGGAATATAACTTCTCCTTCTCTTTCTTTTGCTTGGATATCTGAATGGAAGGAGAATCCTGAAGTCACAGTCTCCCTAAGTAGTACCCTATTTAAAACCACTACCATGGGTGCTATGAGAAGAAGCCAAAAAGTAAGATGAAATATGATTGCTATACTTTCTTCAGGGAAACTAAGCCAGAGGAATTGCCAAAGCCTGTTCTGTTATTGATAGCAAAAATCGGGCATTTTTCACTAGTATCCAATAACATTTCCCCCATTTCCTTTTCTTTTTCTCTTCCTCCTTCAACTTTTTGGGAATTCTTTGCATAGAAATATCCAGGTAATTTAAGAGATCTATATTGTTCTCTATTTAAAAATATTTAGATACTTCGATAATTTCCTGTCCATTATTCGTATTTCATCTCTGTTCCCTACTTCTTAATGGGTGAAATTAGGTTGCTACTACATTGAATTTTAAACAAGGGCTATGGTCTAGTTTCATCATCTTTTAGTTTTTTGTTTTTAGGCCTTGTCAATCAGGATTACCTTTCAGTTTTATAACTCTAGCTATCACTTCTTCTGTGTGGAGATTTATGGAGAGACTATTATTTACATGCACAGAGAAAGGGACAGTGCGTATCACTTTTATATTATATGTTACTCTAACATATTTCATACTTTTCCATATTTACATCGTAAGGCTCCACCGGTTTTTTGGGAAAGTGTGAAATTGTTTTTATACTTTAAAAAGGAAAGGGAAAGAGGCAGAGAATTAGGCTTTATCTCTGTGGAATATTTGTACAGTTAAAGTACCACGTTAGAATACCTAGTGTTGAGCTGAGATCGGGGTATATTCTTTGGGCTCAGGGAAATTTAGGGAAAAAAAAAGCAAATGTCTAAACATTTGGAAGTCTGGGAATCGGAGAACATCTTTATTTCTTTTATTTATTTATTTTTTAAACCTTAGAGAGTTTGTGATGAAAGAGCTCAGACCTGTTCCCCCCGCCAGAGTTCAATTATTCCCTAGCATCTCTCTTTCTAATAATCCTTTTTTAGAAGCTGTCATGACCACTTGCTGTCCTGCAGTCCCACAGAGAGACAGTAGCCCGCTTATTTTCCATCCCTCTTTTCTTTCCTCAGTTTCTCTCTGAAATCTTTATAAATCTCTTTTCTGGGAGGAGTGTCCAAGCGGGTGGAAGTCTGAATACAATGAAACCTGAGAATTTCTGTCACTCTCTGCATATGGTCCTAAGTGCTTTAATCCCAATTAGGGGCGGCTGACACACGGTCCTATTCATCCCAATCAGCCCTTGAATACATTTGCCTAGAAATGAACTTCACAAATAGAGTCTTGGCTAAATGTGCCCAGCAGCAAGGAAAATCGAATTGAGTGAGGGGCTCATTCTGAGGCGATCCGGGGAGAAAAGGTATGAATTTATAAGGTACACCGAAACATTTCAATTCAGCAACAAGCTCACTGACTTTTATTTGCATCATGTCAACCGAAAGAACCAAGAAATACGTTGAGGGAATCCGGTTAAAAGGCAACTTTATAGAGGCTCTGAATACTTTATAGAGCCGCTTCCAATGGACGCCCCTCTCCCCTTTTAAAACCTAGTCTGGGATGTGCCCCCTCCCTCTCCTTTCCAATTCCCTCCCCCAAGTTCTTGCCATCGGCTCACGAAGGAGTCTTGCAATTAAGAATAAAATGTCCAAATTGAGATGGTGTCATCTGGTGGGATTCCCAAGGAAGCGGCTTGGCTATTCAGAAACAGCCTTAATATCCCACCCGCATTTCGTCTGAGCCGCGCAGCTGGTTGGGGGAAGGCTGGACCCTCGGAGCCGGACGAGGCTCAGGTTCCAGCACAATCCACACCAGGGGAACTCAGAAGGGCCATGTTCCAAGAAAAGTGACACTCCGTGGGGAAATGGTTGCTTTCCCCTTCTAAACTTAGTGCGTCCAGGTCAATTTAGAGTCCGTCCCAAATATGTGATGGCAAGGAAGCTTCAGAACAGATCGTCTAGCAAAACCATTGCTCTCTCCGGATGCAAAGGCTCTCCAGGCCCGTGGTCCTCGCCATCTGCCTTCTTTCTCTCCGGCTCGAGGTCTGGAAAGGGGCCTAAGAGCTCGGGGGAAATGATGGCTCCCCTTCCAAGTGACTCAGAGACTAACTAGCTTGCCCAATAACCTTTTGGTCATTTTCGCAGGGCCTGATTACAACAAGGAGAACCCACTGTCTTTGGAGGGAGCTCTCAGGTGCTTGGGTGGGTAGCAGGATGATTCTAACCCCAAAGAAGAAAAAACCTCTCCAATGCCACCTCTGTTCGAGGCACCTCTACTTAAAAGATCTCTCGAAGCTTGGGCGTCCACTTTTTTACCTCTTCAGAGGACCCTAGGGTCAGGCGTGAGAGTTGCCGGGTTCTCCCTTAGTGCGAGGATCTAGCTTGGTGAACCGCTTAGAGGCCGGCGGCGTTTTGTTCCTGCGCTTCTCCCGGGCACAATGCAGTTGGCCCTGTCTACAGGCATTCATGCTGATTTGAATGTAATGTTGAACCTTCTCGGGGCTGGAGCAGTTTGAGGGGCTGAATGGAGCTCCCTGGTGGGACATTGCTCCCTGCAACTGTGCCTCTTTGGATGACTGTTGTTCCTTAACATTCATGCCTCATTATGGGGCAACCTGTTAAATCAAAAAGAACACTATGCCAGAGTGTTCCTCCGGGGCATGGGCAGTTCAGCGCTGGGCATAAATAAGGGCTGGCTTGTAAAATATCTTTCATCGAAGCTGGGCCGCAAAAGTGATTTCGCTTTAATGGTACTTCGGGAAGCCCAGCTTAAGTCTATAAAAAGCGATAGTGGAATGTTTTGATTGAGTCTAAACATTGTCTTTGAATAAGGCTGAAACCATGTAATTAATGTGTCTTTTTAATAAGGGACAATACGGTCGTTCAAGCTATTTAATTTCATTTAATTTTCCATCCCATTTGCTCCACAGACTGCTTTTACTTTTAACACCCAGCCTTTCATGCCGCATCTTGCTCCAGTGGGCACATTAGATTGGTTTCACCCTTGCTTTTTAGGGAAGGAAAAATAAAAGAAAATGTGTTCCTTTCCTCTTTTGTGGGCAATTTATTTCACTTGGGGAACTTCAACTTTGAGCCACAGGACAGAATAAAAATTGGCGAGCTGGTGTGAATGCTTCTAGAGCAGGGCCTTTCTTTTCTCGGGGGATGGGAACCAGCCACAATTGGCTATATTAATAAATAACTTTCCTCACAGTCGGCCTTTACATGGTCCTATTGATAAAATTGTTCGCGTGTCGTTCACGCTTTTTGACTCATTAAGGAGGGGATAGGGAGGCTCCCCAAACCAAGCAGTAGGGTCTCTCTCTCCCCCTTCCCTCAGCCGCTCTGGTAATTTAAACTGGGTGTCATCCTAGAGTCGCCAGGCCAGAGGTTATAGGGACATGTTCATGGCTTAAATTTATTGCCCTCTACTTCTTGGTTCTTCCCTCTCTCCCCGCCCCCACCCCTTTTTCTTTTACCATTCATGAGTCTGATCAAAGGAGCCATCTTCCTTCCCCACGGCTGTCCAGCCAGGACTGACCACAACAGTGGAGTTTGGGGGTGAAAATTATTTTTAATCCCCTTGGTGATGACCAAGAAATGGAATCGTTTGTTTACATAGTCCTGCAGTCAGGTGCGAGTTCTGTACTGATGCTGTAGGTAGAGCCAATGTTAACTCGGCTGGGCCAGGCAACCTGTAACTTCCACTCTCTTCCCTTTCCATTGCCCCCCTGACACCCTTGGGTCTTCCCAAAGGACTTCTCCCAAGGAGAGGAGGTATAGTTTTGTGTTCAACTTTATCATCCTGATGGCCTGCGGTCTCTATCGAGGCGATGGGCCACAGAAGCTTAGGCAGCTCGGTAGGACTTTAATAAGGACCCAAGTGGAAGAGGTTGGCTGTTTGTCAGTTCCAGTGCTGTGGCACTGGAGAATCTGTAGAGACACTTGCCTTGTGCAAGTGACCCTACCTTGTTCAGTTGGGGTCAAATGTTATATTCCACAATTTCTGTACCTTCAGAATAGTACAGACTGGTCATCGAAGTCTAATGACAGCTGGCTTGATGAAGAGATCGGAGAAGTCAGGGAAACCCTAGCAGTTTAGCACAAGTCATTAACAGTAGACGTTTACATGCAGATTTATTAGTGTGTAGATACCGAAGATACAGTATTCAATTCTAAGCAATGGGGAATCATTGATTCCTTTTAGTCTCCTCCTTTCCTTTCTCTTTTTGTCAAAGAATGGCATCCATCCTTGGTGTTATATCATTCACAAAGAACTTAAGTCCTAACTACCTGTCAAGAGTGGTAGAAAAAATGAAGCCCCAAACTCTCCTCGGAGAAGTGCCTCTTTCCCACCAAAGGTCTTCTTTTGGAAGGTAATCCTAGTGAGATATACCTGCTCCCATACAGAGCAATCAATCTTCCAACGCTGGTATTTCCAGAAGAAGCAATGGCTGAAGCAAATAATAGAAGTGATGTGGGGAGCAGAGGAGTTCTTCCATTCTATTATTTGCTCACTCAAAAAATTTTCATGCTGAGGAAATCAATCTTCAGGTAATTACATTTTAAAAATTTAAATGAAGGCAGAATTCAAAAGAGCAAATAGAAGACATCTAAGAAGTACTCTTCAGATGCAATATGATCCAGTTCATTAACTAGAGAAATCGGTTATCAAAATGGCTTTCCTTGTCTAATTGATCAATATTTAACTACCTATCTTCCTGCATATGAAAAATTGGATTTTAGTAAAAATCCCGGTTGTATTAGGGGAAGCTAGATCTCTTGATGGACTTCTTTTAAAGTATTTCTATGAACACAGGAATTCGGGTGGATTGGTATCTGAGGGAAGGTGTTCTGGTCAAGAGCTATAACTGGGTCCGGAAATTTTGCTTTCTGAGACTCCAGTGGGTCCTGGACCCTGACTTACCCTGTAGCCTGGGAGGTTTGTTTATCCAGTACTCTATGTGACTCTCCAGCTGGGTTTCCCACTAAGCCAAATAAAGTCATACCCTCTGTGTTCAGAAGTGCAATGATGTATAGCTAACCTCTTGTCTTTTAAAAGGCCTCCAAATGCTTCATATTTTGGTGAAAACGGGAGCAGAAGGAAGAATAAAGCGGTTATAAATAGATTACTGGCCTGAAACCAATCCACTGAAATGGTAATATGGTCGTTATTTAAAAAGTGTAGGTATTTTCTGGTGTTTTCCCATCAAGTACCTGCCCAATTTCTGTATGGCACACGCCAGGAATCAATAGAAGTTAACAAGTCCTCAAAACATTCTCCATCTCTTTGTTTAATCTCCTTTACAATAAAGCCAAGGGAAGAGAATTAAAAATCTTTGAAGTATACTCAGCCTCAAAAGAATCAGCCAAGTAGACTTAAAGTAGTCACTTATTTTCCAAAACTGGTTTGTCGGGGAACAATAAAAGGAAGTAAAATTTATGGAGAAATTATACAGTGGATTTGTCACTTAAAATATCGTAACTGTCTCGGGGACAATACCCCATGCTGAGGATTAATGGTCCCGCCAGACCTTTGATTCACCAGCGCCTTTTCTTTGCCCTTGACAAATTGGATTTTTAGGAATGGGAAGGTCGCCTGGACCATTGTTTGCTAGCCATTCAGAGGACTTGATTATGCAGGGGGGTGAGGGAACGACTCCATGTGACCCTCTTGGATGGAACTCTGCAGCTGCTCTAAGAGCTCAACTCTCTCACCAAACTCTGCGCCCTAGAGCCTCAGCGTGCCAAAAGGGGAGCCCTCCTGGTCCAATTGAAAAGCCGGCGTGCATCCACAAGCCGCGTCACTCTGCGGGCGGAGATACGCCTGGGTTCATCCTTCTCCCTGGCTTGTCTCTGTCACTCCAACCCTGTTAAGTAGTTTGGGCTCCTGATTGCTTGTACCCAGAGGCAGCGATGCACACAAACAGGGCTGCCGCCATCAGCGTGAGCGCAGAAAGCTGCATCCCAGCCGGGCTGCGCTTGGGTCCTGTGCCCGGCATCTTCAAACTGGGCAAATACTTGTCAGACCGCAGGGAGCCAGGACCCAAGAAAAAGGTATTTTCTGTCCTCTGCCCCCTTCTTCTGCCTCTGCTCCGACAACCTCCTCCTTTCCCAGTTGCACACAGTTCTCCCATCCCGGGGCAGGGATGAGTAAGGGAGGAAAGCTAGAGAGAGGAAGGGAGTTTATTCTTTCACTGTCTGCTCTGCCTTTTAGGAGAAATCGTATTCTCAATTCAATCTAATTAAACGAAAGCCGGAGTGCAATATTGGGCTGGTGGGGCAGGAGGGGCGGTCGGATAAGGCTTAGCAGAAGCAGAAAGTTGGGATTCTAGTTGACTCTTTTAGAAATTGAGTGTTCTCCGAGCCCAGGTCCTAAACTTCCCTTTTCAGATTGTCTTGGTACTGAAGCTTGTGGGTCACTCAGACTTGTGGTTTGGGGTGATGGTGATGGCATCTGGCTAGGTGAACGAATTTCCCGGCTCCCTGATGGAGGGGAGGGAGAGGGAGTCTCGGGGAGAGTGTAGGGACTGATCCCAGCAGCAAACAAGACTCCTGTCACCGTTTACTCCTCCCAGAAATCTAGTAGGGCAATGAAGTGGGAGGGAATAAGTACATTATAACTTTTGGAGCTGGAGGATGTATTGGTCTGTAGTCATTGAGAAAGACAATTTCTGTTTTGAGGTTTAAGAAACTATATTATTATTTCAGGTACCACCGCGTCTCCCCAGTTCATTAGATAACAATAAAAAAATCCAATATAGTATAAGACGATAATGAATGGGAGTGGGGAGGAGAGAGGGAGAGAGAGAGCGAGAGAGAGAGAGAGAGAGCGAGTACCATTGCAAGGGTCAAAATGACACCGTCCATCAAAGTCTTGTCCTAGATGCTGCTTGAGTGAGCAGTGAACTGGCTTGGGTTGGGTCATTAGTTCCCATCGAACTCCCAGCTCTAGAGAAAGCGTCGGTTCTGGAGCTCAGTCCAGAGGCCAGGGTAATTGATTAATATCCTAGTGATGGAGCACTATAGATGACAAGCCCACCCAGGCTCAAGAGATTGGAGGGATAGGAAGGTCATAAGCATCTGGGAGAACACTTCAAACTTCACACCTGACCTGCAGAGAGCTCAACGCTGGAGAGTACCTAAAAGTACGGATAAACTGTCACCCTAGAGGAGGAAGGGTCTAGAAAGGTCCTCACTTAGGTGTCCAAAGGCAATTTGGTAGAATTGAAAGAGATTAAAATTGGGAAGAGAGGGAAACAATCTAAATATGTCTCTTCTTCAGGAATTGCCACAATCTCATCCCCTCAGTTGTACTTCTTCAGTTTCTGTCTCAAATATACACTCCCTACTCTGGAGGCAAAGGCAGAGCTGAATTCACACCATGCTTTTCCTTTGAAAATGCCTTTTAATTGCCTCTAAACGTCCTACCAGGCCCCTCAAATTCAGTTCTCATCTGGAGCTATTGGTTTCTCTCTTTAGGATGCTTTGTTCGGATGACTTTTATTGCCCGGTCCTTAAACGATTTGATACCTCTTTTTCTCTTCGTGGGAGTGAGGCAGATTATGATATGGGAGACTTAGAGGTCTGTAGGAAGCATCATTCCCCCACAGGAGAAATCTAGAACTGGGAAGAGCTCTGGCTCAGACAGTGTTTTTTTTTATTTTTAATTTTTTTAGTGTAGTCCAAAACTCAACGTTCAACAAAACTGGGGGGTGAGGAGGTGGGAATGGGTGCAGAAAAGCAACCCATACTCTCCAGAGAGAATCCAGAGTGTCTATTCGCTGCAGAAACTTAACCGAACTGTTGAAACGAACAGCTATATTCCCCACGGTTGGAGGTGTCCTAAGAATTGTCCTCTCCCTGATACTCTTCCATGACCCCCCCCACCCAAAAAAAGCCTTAGATGTTAAATGATTAAGAAACTCGTCCACTTTTTGGAATGCAGGTGGGATGTAAGCAAAATCTTCTATCTTCTTTGGCTTGGGTCTTATACATAGTGAAGGGAAATGACTATCGCTTGTTGTTGGCAGGTGCGAATGGTGAGAGGAGAGTTAGTGGATGAATCTGGAGGATCCCCTCTGGAGTGGATAGGGTTAATCCGAGCGGCCAGGAACACTCAGGAACAGACTCTGGAAGCTATTGCAGATTTGCCAGGAGGACAGGTATTTGAGTTCACCTCTTTCCTTTTCTGAAACATACTCTCTCCAACCCTATCACTCCGCAAACTTTCTCTGAAAGCACGGATGCTTTACACCTTGGTTGTGTTTTTCATAAATTGCAGATAAAATAACGCTGTTTAAAATATCTTCCCAAACAGATCTTCTATAGGGCTCTGCGAGATGTCCAGCCAGGTGAGGAGCTGACTGTTTGGTATTCGAATTCCTTGGCTCAATGGTTCGACATCCCTACCACTGCTACTCCTACGCATGATGAGAAAGGTACTAAGTACTTGGATGGAGGCGGAGGCCGGAGGAAGATAGCAACCCCGGGATAGGATTATAGTCGCCCGTTTATGGACCATACCCGGGTTGGGGGGAAAAAATCTTACAGGTTTTCAGTAACTTTTCTGAACATAAAGGAGTTTTAAAGTCACTGTCTGCAAATGTTATTAGCTTCCACCGGTGCTAGAGCACTACGAGCTTGGTTGTCACCTAGAAATTACTGTCCACAGTGCACCACTTGCACAAATTCAGATAGGGAGTCAGGAGATCCGGGTTCTGAAAGTCCTGCCTCCGCCAATACTTAGGTGTGAGATTTGGTGGAAGCCGTTTTGCCCTTCCAGGTCTCAGTTTCCTCAGCCGTAAAAGCGAGGAGGTTGGCTTAAGTTTATCTCTAACGGGAATTTAAAATCTAGTGCTCTATCACTGCAAATTTTTATTAATAATTTTAAGGATTCATTTTGGGGAAAAAATTATTCTTGATCCTTTCTTGACCCTCCCTCCTGTCACCAGATATGGTAAATATAACACAGTAACTGGGCCTTATGTAATGTGTATGATGTTAAAATAAAGACTCTTCTAGTTGACGGAAACATAATCCCCAAGTAGAGATGGGTGATTTTGCTCTACTCCATTTTAGGAATATTACGGTACTTTGCACTCGGCCAGTTGGCGGCTCCTTCAGGTTCCCCCGCACTTAAATTGTATTTATTCATTCCTCCCCCTCCCCATTTAAATTGAATTTGGGACTTTTCCCAGTTTCTACTTAGATTTATTTGATCCTTTCCAAAACCAACAGCCTATTTATGCAAATTAGGATGCAGTAACTAAAAATGAAACCGTTTTCACTTCACTAGAAGAAAAGTGAAGAATACTTCCCCGGGGAAGGAGGAGCTGAGGGGTCGAGCAGAGTAGGACTTCTTTAAGTCGTTAGGCCCCACCATCAATACACCAAGCTTCCACCGATTTTCTTTATATTTCAGTTGCCTCGGGCTATTTGAAATCGGTATCAGAAACATAAAAACAACACCAAAAAGTAAAAGAAGGGATTTTATTGAATCAGAAAATACAGCTATACTTCTTTTTAGTCTTTCAGCTCAGTCATCTCAGTCATCTCATTTCTGAACCTAGATCTTAAGGATTTGAAGAAATTAATACAATTTTGGGACTATGTCTTGAAAATGAGGCAGCAGAATGAAGTGTATGGAATGTTCCTGCCTAAACTTGGTTAATACTGTACTTGTTCACTTCACTTCATTTGTTTTGTTTTTTGCTTCTCTGTGTAGGTGCACATGCAAATGTCTAGATAAAATTACTCTAAGAACTCTTGTTTTATGCACCAGATCAGGTTAAATCTTATCAATTACTTTCATTAAAGAAAAAAAGTACATTCAAATATATATGCACAAGCTCTCCTTCTGACACATGAATCTAAAAACCCTTTTTAGGGATAACTAATGGTCACAGGAACAAATTTTGGAATAATGGTCTTAATGTTTTTTTTTTTAAATTTCTTTTCACTGATTAAGTGAGCATTTACTAACGGGAAAAGCAGGGGTCACAATTCTCATTAATCTTTTTAAGGAATTGAAAAACTTAGATATCCATTCCTATATTATTCTGAATAACAACTTTTCCCCAGCTTCCAGATATTTCAGAGAAACCTTTACAGCATAAGGGACCCAGAAAGAAAACAAGACAAAATTCATACGCTAAGTACATTTATTATATTTTGCCCATGGGTAGGATCTTAGGAAACTATTCTAGGCATTTGGGATAACTGTAGAGGAGTCTAGCTCATCATTAAACACAGGTTATTTTCCATGTTCAAAATTGAAAATAAAATAGTGACTTAAGGCTGCATAGGTCGTAGAAGGGCACCTGTCATTCCTATGTATTTGTTAACTTGGCAGGATTCAAAACAACAGTGAGGTAGGATAATTTTGGTCCTCTTCCATGAAAACAATGCTAAGTTTGGGCCCTAGTCTTGATGAATTATTTAGCAGACTTTAAAAAAATCCTCACTTAAAAAAAGTTCCGAATCTAGGGGGGGGCGTCAGGGCAATTTAAAACCAAAACATTAGGTTAACAGAGAGAGCCCAGGCTTTTTTTATATATATCTGCCTACACACATATGTGTATATATACATATATATCACTTATTTTACCTTGGTGTAGAATATGTCAGTAAGATTAATCTGAGCTGCTCTAGAACAAAGAGTTTTTTGGACAACTCTTTTAGGCCTATTTCATTCTTCTATCCAGATGGCATAACCCCTGGCCCTGCATTTTGGCTTTCATCTAGGATGCCCATGACTACCTGTTTCAATCAGTGATACTTATGACAGAAAGGTTATTATCATTCCTGGGAAGGTGGTATCTTTAAACATTTTTGGGAGGATTGTTTGCTTTGAGGGTGACATTCTGAATGCTCTAACTGAATATGTATGTATATTGAGGAAGATTTGGATTTTTTTCATGAAATGTAGGGATAATAGCAGTTTTGTGGTTAAGCCTGAGAGGAGTTATGCTCATTTCTTTGTCAACTAACTTGCTTTGTTAGGCTCATCCACTTTATCCTTGTAAGTCAGTAGAATTATTAATCTAGTGAGCCTATTCAAAAGATAGCTTTCCCTGCTGAGCACAGTACAAAATGACATCTTTAGGGGAAACAATCCCTTAATACTTGATACTTTATTTAAAAAAAATTGGGGGTGGCATGAAGGCTATACTGTATCAGATTTTTCAATTTATTACTTGTGCTGTGGCTCAAATATACTATTAAAATTTCGATAATACTGATTAAGAAACTAATTCACTTGTAAAATATCTGCATACTTTGGTAGGATCAACCATAGTTTTTCTTTAGAATAATATAGAAAGCTTTCCCCCAAGCCTTTACGGATTCCTACTGAGGGCTAAAGTGTCTAAGGTAGTTACTTCGATATAAGAAAGCAGACATAATAAGACAATTAAATCGTTGGACTGTCTAGTTTGAGATCTTTCTTTCATCAAATTAAAAGGAGGCAAAGGAGAAAAAAAAAAACAAAAACAACCCAGGAACAATTTTGAAGAATAGCAAATTATAGTCCCTACGTGGTCCTTTCGGTTTGTCACGCTCCAGGAAAACCTCAGGCAAAGTGTTTAAGGCTGAGAGGGAGAGGAGTGGGTGGGTGGTAAACACAAAAGACATTGTCCTATGAAAAGGAATGATTACATATGGCCCATACATACAGGATATTGTCTTCCCTGGTAATGAGGAGCTCACGACCATTAGATTGGCCTTTGTTCAGTTTACCCAAACTCCTTGACATACGCCACCTATTCTGCAAACGTCAACAGATGGGCCAGAGCACACCACAAGCCTCGACCCATGATTTAAGGGAACAGCTGTTCTGGTCTTTCCCCACACAAGCCGGATCAGCTCAGCACTGCTCTAGTCCATACTCAGCCTTACTCGGATCAGCCCAGTCTACTCAGTTCCCTTCATCGATTCCCAGGAGGTGTGAGCAGAACAGAACCAGGTCGACAGCCCTCGGGCTATAGAAGGGCCCTTGAGTTCAGATGAGACTATGGGAGATACATTATTTAAGGTTTCCTCGGGTCTTTATTTCTCCTGGGGATACAAGAAACTTGCAGTTAGGTAGGCGCATAGATATCGGTAATTTAAAGACAGCGATCCATCTAAGCATCCTTCTTAAATGAGTAAAGAAAAGTGTATCACACTGCTCTTTAGCCTTCAGATCACCCAGTCTCTTCACCTGCTGCCCTTTCTCTCGTAGGGGAGGAGCGCTACATCTGCTGGTATTGCTGGAGGACTTTTCGGTACCCCAACAGCCTCAAGGCTCACTTGCATTTCCATTGTGTGCTCAGTGGTGGCGGGGGTCGCCCCTTCCTGCCCCACGAGCACGTGGCCCGTCCAACGGCTGCTCCGGCTCTCGACGGCTTCCGACTTTCCCCCAAATCCGCAGCTCCTGAGTTCGCTGTGGCTGCCCCCGCGGCCCCTCTGCGAAACCACTCGCAAGGGCCGCCACCTCCTCACCAAGCCTGTGGGGCGCGCGAGGGGATCAAGCGAGAGGTGTCGTCGTCCACCTCCCCGCCGCCCCCTGGCAAGCTAGGTGCTTCGGCCAAGAAGGCGGGAGTATTCGGCCGCGAGGAGCAGGAGCGCGCCCTGGACATGAGTGTGGGTCCAGGCAGGGGGCATAGCCACTTTCTTGGCATGGTAGGCGGTTCCCCGTCCGGGTCGGGTGGCCTGGCTTTCTATCCAGGGGCTCGCTCTGCTTTCAAGCCCACGGGCCTTGCCAAGGCGGCTGCGGCTGCGGTGGCGGCCCATGGCGGGGACTCCTACCGAGAGGACAGCGGGGCAGGTGCTGGAAAGGCAGGAGGTGCTCTGGGTTTTGGCAAGCTCTTGAGCGGGGTCAAGCTCGGTGGCCGCCCTGGGCACGAATCCCTGGTGGCGGGCGGCGGCGGAGGTCACCACCACCACCATCATCACCACAGCCACCACCACGCCAAGTGCCTTCACGCAGGAGATGGCCCCCAGCAGCCCCCTCCTCCACCACCTCCGCCGCCCCCTCCTCCCGTGCTGCCCTGCGCCGGGGCCCTTCGGGGCTTCCCGCTCTTCTCCGGCCACCTGGAGGAGGCTTCAGCCTTCAAGCACGTGGAGCGTGCCCTGCCGGCCGGCGGGCTTCCCAGCGGCCGCTACGCCCAGGTACCCCAGGCCGCAGGGTTGCATCTGGAGCGCTTTTCGCTCCCTCCTTTTGAGGCTGGGGGGCTCAAGTCCTACCCCGGAGAATGCAGCCACCTCCCGGCCGTCATGCCGGCCTTCACAGTGTACAACGGAGAGCTGTTGTATGGCTCCCCCACGGCCGCGGCGGCTGCCGCCGCCTACTATCCTCTCAAGCTTCACTTCGGTAGCCTGCTCAAGTACCCGGAGTCCGTGTCTTACTTCAGTGGGCCGGCGGCTGCTGCGGCGGCTGCGGCAGCGGCTGCTGCGGCGGCGGCGGCTCTGAATCCTAGCGAGCTGGGCTCTCTGGCCAGCATCGACCGAGAGATCGCCATGCATACTCGGCAGCTGTCCGAAATTGCCGCCGAGAAAAGCCGCGGCCGCCTGGACGGGGCGCTGCAGCCCATCGGGGTCCCCGGTGGAGGCGGGGGAGGTGGGGGAGGCAGTGGCGGGGGTGGAGATCCCGGGGTAGGTGGGAAGCCAAAGACAGGCCACCTATGTCTGTACTGCGGCAAGTTATACTCTCGCAAATACGGGCTCAAGATCCACATGCGGACTCACACAGGCTACAAGCCACTTAAATGCAAAGTGTGCTTGCGGCCCTTCGGCGATCCTAGCAATCTCAACAAGCACATCAGGTTGCACGCAGAAGGTAACACTCCGTACCGCTGCGAGTTCTGCGGCAAGGTGCTGGTCCGGCGCCGGGACTTGGAGCGACACGTCAAGTCCCGCCACCCAGGCCAGAGCGTGCACGCTAAGGCGACTGAAGAGCAGGGCTGTGCCCAGGGCTATCCACCAGAGACTGGGGACCCCAAGAGCGACAACGACAGCGACGTGGACGTCTGTTTCACAGACGATCAGAGCGATCAGGAAACGGGGAGCAATAGGGACCGAGATTCGTAACCTCTCCAAAAGGGAAGCTCGGAGAAAGCAAACAAGGGAAGAGAGGGCGCGGAGCCCGTCCAGGATGGAAAGGGGAATCACACAGTAGAAGAAAGATGTGATCTAGGAGGAGAATCCTTCTTGAATTTCTGGCGTAGGATTTGGAACAGCGCAAAGGTTTCTCTGGCTCTCCGCAAAGTGCCAAGGCAAAAGGTTAGGTAGGGCCCAGCTGACATAAAATAGAACCTATCCCAGTCCGCTGGGACAAAGAAGAGGGGGCATGTTGCCCTCACTCTTTTGCCCCTTAGATACTTTGGTAAGGCATCCCACCTGACCCGCCAAAGCATTCACCTGTCAGGGGTCTAGAGTCGAATTAAACTCAATGTTGCAAAGCCACGTTGCCACCCATATTTTAACTGCCACATATTTTTTTTTTCCGGGGGAAAAAGTACTTTTGTGTCGAGGAAATTGTGCCTTTTGAAACAACTGATTTTCTGTGTATTTTACATGAGCATCTCATTCTCCAGAAATAAACGATAGTCACAATTCTGCTGAGCTGGCATTGAAACACTTTATTCCTACTTCCTGTGTGCTCACTCCTGTCTAAAAATAAACATTGCAGCACTGAATATATCTACAAAACAGATATATAATTTGACCAAGTTGTAATTATTTATAACAAAATAATATTTGAGTAACAAATGTAAAATAAATATCAAAAGCATGACTGAAAGCACGCAATACATAAATTTAATGAAAATGTTATTTGATAGAATACAAATGTGGTGTATGTTTGTTTTATAATGAATGATGTAAAGTGGATACAGCATTTTGGTCTTGGTTCCAGTTTGTCGCGAGTTTTTTTTTTTTTAATAAAGTTACTGACAAACTACTGTTTGGATATGTTTTCACTTCACTTGACATGAAGGATGTCTATCTTAAAGAATCTTTTTAAAATTTGAAAACAAAATTTCATGGAAAATTAGGAATGAAATGAGTCTCGGGATACTTGAACTTAATGGAACAAATAGTTGTCAAAAATATGTCCACTCTTCTCAGTATCGTAGCTAAGAAATAAATTAATTTTCTGAAAAGCAAGGTTCAAGACACCTGTGCATGCCACAATTCTTTCTAGATATGAGGCAAGAATGGAATATTTTCACAAAAACCATTTAAACCATTCTGAGTGGTTTTTTTTCCTCCTTATTGAAAGAGAAAGGAGACAACCTCTAGGAATAAATTATCCAAAGGAAAATATTTCTCATTGAGCATTATTTGGACATTACTTTTTTCTGTCAGATGGAGGATGACTCCTAGTTAAGAGTTGACATTGGTATTTCTAAGATAGAGGCAATGAAAATCATTAATCACATACTTGTCATTATGAAAGGAATCACTAAAAGGAATTGTTTTGTTGAGTGAAACTGGGGTTGGAGTTCAGTATTACTCATTGATAGGATTTGCAAGAACAAAAACAATCTGATAAACAAACCCTACATTTAGATCCGCAAAGTCCACATTAGACCATTTGTGTCAGCTATAGTGAAGGGAGAAAGGAATTAATTCACTCAGTTGATGGATAGGGGAAGAGATCTTTTCGTGATTTTCATAGGATCTGTAGAGATCTTTTATTTGTATTTTATTTTTTGAATGAATCAGCTCCAGTCCTACATGCTCTTCAGGAAACTCCACATTACCTTTTACACTGAGATGTAACCATTTTTGCTCCATGATAGTTAGCCTGATGCTCTGGTCCTTAAAGAACTGTTTTTTTTTTCTTGAATACCTATTGTGATCCTGTTGTTGGTAGATATTGGCTGGTGGTGCAAGGGGCCTTTCTGATCTATCACAGCAGCAGGCGCAGTGTGGTACCTTTAAATCAATGGCTTATTTTTTGCAGGAAGGGTCACAATGCCCTGTCTTAAGATACATGCTCTATTCTTGGGATTCATAACATGTAGGGCCAATACAACATGTCTGCAAATATTCTTTTTGTATTTTAAATTAAACCTCAAAGAATAAAAATGTGCTTGCTGTATAGTTTAAAAAAATCCCAGAAGGCTATTCATCATTGGAATATTAGATCTGTAATGCTTAGTACTTTAAACCAAACCCACTTTTTAAAAAGAATACTTAGCTTTTTGAAATAGACTTTTTTTTTTCCTTTTCATGTAAGATAGTTAAAAACCAAGCAAAGCAGACAACTGAATAATCCGGTGATTTCAATCTAAGGAAGACATCCTAAATACAAAAGTGTTCTCTCATTATCTCCCTGTTACTCCCTGAATTACATTGCTAATTTCAAAAATTTTCTGTGATTTTGTGTGAACAAAGTTTGCAAATTCATAATCTAGGAATAGTTTCCCTGAAGGAATGCAGTTTAAAATGGACTCACCCCGCTCCAGTTAAACAAAGAAAACAAGCCCCCTAAATCCCTGATGTAGTTTTTAAGAAAATGAGTCTAAGCAGAGAGCTCTATAGAGAAAAGAGTTTAAGTAAAATTATGTAAATAAATTGTACCATCTTTTTATAGTTTAGTTGTACAATGTACTCTTTCTGTCCACATGTACATATTAAAGAAAACTACTTTATTATTGTTAGGTTTATTAGATCAAAGTGACTTTAGTCTTCCTTTGAGGACTTTCAGATGGATGCAGTTTCCTTTAGTCTTCTTTCATTGTCATTACTCCCATTCCCAAAGTAAAGGCATCTCAGAGATCTCTGAAGTATGTAGGTGACACAGCAGACAGAGCATTGTTGGAGTTGAAGTCAGAAGGACCTAAATTCAAATTCTGTTTCAGATACTGATGAGCTGTGTGACTCTGGGCAAGTCACTTAACTTAGTTTCTATAGCAGTGAAATGGGGGCTATAATAGCACCTACCTCACATATTAGTTGTGAGGATCAAATGAGATGATAGATGTATCAAGGCTTTGCCAACTTGAAAATATAGCTATTATCATAGTCCAACTTCTACATTTAATAGATTAGGAACAGGAAATTCATGATAGATTAAGCTACTTGCTCAAGGTCATCCAGCTGGTTGATCACAAAACAGAACCTTAATAATTAGAAGCTAAATCCTTTCATTTTAGGATCAGAGCCTTTTCTGCTACAATGGGGTATGGACATCAACTAATGTAAATATGGGAACACAATGCTAATTAATGCCACCAATTCTTAGACTTTTTGCTTCATATTCTGTGTTAGCATGGTGTGATGGAGACAATGCAGAACTGGGGTTCATGCATTTATATCTTTTTTCTGATACCAGTTACCTGGGCATGGACATTGCAACTGGACATTCTGATTTTCAGTTTTTGCATCCGTAACATGGGCATGATAGTATGCACAATAACTTACTCCACAGAGTTTTTGTGAGAAAAGTGCTTTATAAATGCATTATTCTTAACAACAAGAAATGATAGGTTTCAGGATGCTTCAATGGCAATAGTGTTGGATTTGGAATCTGGAAGATATAGATTCAAATCCCAGTTCTGCCATCTGTGTGACCTTGGACAAGACATTCAACCTCTCTTATCCTCATTTTTTTTTTCAACTATGAAAGGAACTATGGTTAGACTAGACCTGTAGGACCCTTCTACATTTGTGATACTAAGGAGTAAACGATTTAAAACTAAGTTAATCTGGGCACACTGAGCTATACTGTGACACAATAATTCTGGAAGCTTTTACCCCCCTATCAATCCAATGTTTCAATGTACCCCCCCCCATAAAAAGAGGCTGAAACTCTTTCCTGACAAATAGCATTGCAATTCAATTTTAAAAAATGTAAACACTCTAGAGTTGCTCTTTACAGTTGTATCACATTAACTTTCTCTTTTGGCGGAAAGGTTCTTGGGTACTGTTCCTCCTAATCCTAAATGATGTATCAGCATCATTAGAAGATATTCAATTCTCAGAAACAGCAGGAGGGAAAGATGCTTCCTGCTTTCTGCACCTTAAGCTCAGGCCTCGGAGCTGTTCAGCTTATGTTTAGCAATTTTAAGAACATGGAAAGCTTCCTTCCTTCCTTCCTTCCTTCCTTCCTTCCTTCCTTCCTTCCTTCCTTCCTTCCTTCCTTCCTTCCTTCCTTCCTTCCTTCTTTCCTTCCTTCCTTCCTTCTTTCCTTCCTTCCTTCCTTCCCTCCTTCCCTCCTTCCTTCCTTCCTTCTCTATTTCTGTCTCTGTGTCTCTGATGGTGAAGATGACTTGGTCTGTTCAGAAAAGTCTGCAGCAGCAGCGAGGTCCAGCGACTTCGACTAACAACTCGCTTATCTCCTTCCCATCCTTCAAGCCACCTTCAAGGTTCCTTTCCCCTCACTGCAGCCTTTCTTCCACTCCTCCCCGTCCCCTCCCCACCCCCCCACCCGGCCGACCAGGTGCACGACAATCTTGCAGGAGGCCAGAGACCCAGCTGTTCCTGCAATCCAATGTAGTTCTACCTCGGGGTACATTTCTGATTCAGACAGACGCGGAGGAGGGAGAGTGGGATGCTCTCGGGGCCGATTCCAGTGGTCTTTGGGGCGCGGGGGCGGGAGTTCGAGCTCGGACCAGGGTCGTGTAGGGGCTGGGGGTTGGAAGGGATTGTTGGGGGCGGGGGCGAGGGAGGTTTTAGAGAGCTGGCTGTAGGGATTGCAGGTACAGAGAAGGTGGTGATTGGCTGAGACCAGTTAACTTGTGTATCATTCCATTGGCTGGTTCTTAAAGCTTGGGTTGCGATTGGTGGGGGCTTGTCAGCCCTCCGAAAAGCGGGGGATCTAGGATGAGTGTTTTACTGCTCCACAGTCACCCCTTCAGGAAGTGTGTAGCCCGCGGACTCCGAGTTCAGCTCACAGTTGAGCTCATGCTCCTGTCTCGAGGTGACACATTTGTGCCACTGCAAGTCTGTCGTGGTTCACATATGCTGTTTACGCTCCCTCGTAGCCTTTGAACAACTTGATTCTCCCTGAAGAATCCTGTTTCCCTGGCTACGATTTTTCCTTCTTAGCCTGAACTGTGTGGTCCGTGTTTGGATTTCAGAGGAGTCTCCCGGGCTAGAGATTGGGGAGAGGAGAAAGAGACCGAAGTTCTTCTAGATTTACATTCTGGGAGGAATGAAAGATAAATAAACGAACTATAATAGCAAAGTAATTGCGGGGAGGGGGGAAGGGAGGAAGAAGGAAGTAAAGTCTCAAACAAGCAGTGGCATTTTCCCTCCCAGTGATCAAAAACCGCGGAAGAAAGGAGAGAGTCGTTGCCCTTGCATCAGACGCAGACACCCTGTCCCTCGCCAAGCCTGGGCTGTGCAACACCGGTACTGTAATTTCACATCATCTATTGTCTCCCAAGAGAGAAAAGTGCAAAGGCGAAGTCAGAGGGTTAGATGAGGTTCCACGACCGGCTCCCTCTCTTCCTCCGTTCACATAGGCCCATCGGCGAAGAGCTGGGGTATTCATAAACCAAAAAATAATTGATGGCCGACAAAGTTCGTGTTGGATCACAGCTCGGAGTTCTTACCCGATGAAAGGTTTCTGTCATTTGCCCATACTGATTTAATTTAATTTAGGTGTGATATTTTTATTCCCGACAAACTGTTAACACCTTTGACTGAACAAACCTATTTATGATCCCTTCTCTAGGAGGGTCTATTTAGAATCATCTGTATGTACACAACTTCTCAGAAAGTTCAAATATTAGTTAAAATAAAATTATTTTAAAATTTAAGTTTCATATAATTTCAAGGCAACAGGAAATATAATTTCATGGGACATTTGATTATCTCACCTTGCAAGGTGAGCAAAAGACTACAGACAACTATGTAGATGATATCTAAACAATTGAGAACAGAAAAAGTAACAGCATTAAGGACAGATTACAGTAACCTAAAAAATTCAGAGGAATAGTTTTTTCATGTGTATAATGAGAAGTGAACTCATTTGAAATAAAGTATATGATCAATATCCTATATTATATCCTCTATTTTTTTATTAGCTATGATTTAGCATGGCAGCACAGAAATAATCCCAAGCATAATTTATATATATGTATATATGCATTTAAATAATACTCCTTTCAGAGAGATAGCTTGGCATAATAGATAATGTGCTATGCTTAGAATTCTGAATTCTGCCCCAGACATTTATTAGCTGAGTGACCCCAGCTAATTACTTAACTTCTTACATTTTTCCTCACAAAACTTTTCTCATATGTAAAATAGAAATGGAAAATGAAAATTGTTAATTATAACTTTAAATCATGTCAGGAAATTCTTTAATTTAGAAAATCCTCAAATAAAAGTAATATTTTAATATGAATTTTTCTAACAACAATTCAGAACTGTTATTTATTATCTCAGATTTTCAGGCCCACTACATCAAACTCCCTCCCTTTATATATTTATATGTTGATGAAGGGGTTCTTAACCCTTTTTATACCATGGATTCCTAGTCTAGTGAAGCCTATGGTCCTTTCTCAGAATAATGTTTTTAAATGCATAAACTAGAATATGTAGAATTATATTGAAAGATTTATAAAAAATATTTTAAAAACTTGAGCTCATGGAACATAGGTTAAGAACTCATGTTCTAAATAGTTATTTTAAATCAAGTTATTTCATCGACAAGCTGTATTTGAATTAAACAACAACAACTAAACCAAATTCTAATAAATTGAAAAGAAAGCCTTATGTGGAAATGTCTTACATGACAGGAGAGATGTTGAGAATGATGTAACTACTGCCAGCTTCAGGTCAGAAAACAGTGAAAGTCAAGGATTGTTTTTGATCCTTTCCCCCTCCTTTTCTGACAACCGGCAAAAAGAAAGATTTTAAACTTGACTGTGAGCAGTTGCTTCCTGAATTATCACCCTGAGGTAAAAAGAGACTTGTCAGGGTCAGGTTCAAGCTTCCTTGAGTTCACTGGACCATATCAGATAAAATCTATAAGCAACAAAACGCTTTCAGGTATGTTTAAAGTCAATTTGATAAGAGATGTTTCCATCGAAGATGTCAGATTTTATAAATTTATTTACAATTTACAGGAAATAGGAGAAAGAAAACCTTTAGCAACTCAAATGACACAGAAAATAGAAAATATATTAATGGGTTTATGGGAATGGATTTTCTGGATAGTTTAAAATAACATGTTGAAATGTGTTCTCACAGAAATTAGCTGCTCACAAGATGTACTCATAGACAAAAGGTGTCTTGCTTTAAAATTTTTTTTACTGTATTAGTAAATTCATTTGGTACTTTCAAAATTTTTGATGCTGGCGATGGTCCAGGACGCCTCTCTTTATAAAGTTGATATGAAATGTACTTCAAATCTTTTTAGTCTGAGGTATAACTTTCCCTTCCTTGGTTTTGGACAGTGTTCCATGCTCAGATGAATTTGAACTATCCCTCCCCAGTTGTGTCAACTCCATCCCCCAACCTAATTATAGAAAGATAAACCAGTGAATTTTGCTTCTGTAAAACATATGTCCCAGGGAAATCATATTTAAAAAGCATTATAAGCACTGAATCTTTCTCAGGCTTATGTTGTGCTTTCTGCTTGTGTAATTGACATGAATTTTCTTCATTATGTTCATGGACCTTGGACTTTCACCAAGGCTTCATTTTGGAACAATTGTATAAACCAATAGTCTTACAGAGATTCATATTTGAGACATTTAAAAATGAGGTCCCATTTAGGGCATTACACTTTTATGATTATGGTTATTTACAATGTAAAATGTTACTTGTGGCCTGGGGGTATCCTATTTCACAAGAAGCTCAGGCAAACAGTTCACTTTAAGAAGAACTCGACATCAAGAGGAGATTGGACTTTTCTCTTGTACTTATTACAGACTACTAAAATTTCTAGAATCTCCCTAAAAGAACAGAGTACTATCTAGAAGAGTCTTTCAGTGTACAAAATAATATAGTACAACTATTTATTTCTTCCATTGTGAAAGAGGTGTATAATACAAAAAAGCAAGTATTAGTTCATACTCCATGGGGTCAAGGAGAGTAAGATGGAAATGAATGACTCAGCAACAACAATTATAACAGATGCCCTCTAGTATACCCTCCCAAGAGATACACAATAGAGAAATTTATGGAACTGAAGAAATGATATATTACATTGAGCTCAAATCTGTATTGTCTAAGTAGCTTCTTAGTCTATATTTTCTGGCCAGCCAAGGAGGTATGCCTAATCCTTTTGGCAGTGTTACCTCCTTAGAGAAGGGTATAGGTGCAGGGAGCACTTCCCACTGGGCAATGAGTATCCAATTCAGTGACTTCAGACCATCTGAGCACATAAGGTTGCTGCCAAGGCTGGAAATGTCCATCCATTTCTCAGGGTTACTGTTCCATCACCTGTGCTCAGGGAATGAAACACAAAACAGAAGAGGCAGTCAAGGACTTGAGGTACAATCTCTGGCTTACCTAGAAAAGCATAGATTCTTTCTGATGGTAAGTGCCGTAGTTGTTGCTTGAGAGAAGGGCATAGAAATCCTCTTCTTTCCCTCCTTGGTAAGTTCAAGGGAAAGCTGGTGTTGTTTATGTTCCAACAAAGAGTCTGCCTCAAAAGCTGTCTCTTGTCAGTCTTTATGAACCATAGAATAAAGCAGCTTTTTTTTTTTTCCGGCTTAGTCAATAGTCATCTTGGACATAGTACTCCTAACAAGAAGACCAAGAGACCAAACATGTGCCACTGGTTACACATGTACTTTAGCAAGGGGCCAGAGCACATGTGTTACCAGAAGTGGCCCAATTCCATGGCCAGCTTTATGGGAAGTGCTCCAATGCAACTTCCCCTCCTCTTCCCAACTACATAAAGAACAGCTATAAGAACATTTCATTTGTGTGAAAGACAGATTCTTTCTCTCAGTGACAAGTCAACTATTGAAACCTAGAGGTTTTACAGACTTAAGTTCAAATGTGGCCTCAGATACTTAGTAGTTGTGTGACCCAAAGTAAGTCACTTAAATCTCCATCTGTCTCAGTTTCCTCAACTATAAAATGGGGATAATAACACAACTTACCTCATGTGGTTGTTGTGAGGATCAAATGAGATATTTGTAAAGAGCTTAGCATAGCGCCTGGTGTATCTTCTGATGCTTAACAAATTCTTGCTCTTTTCTTCTCCCTCCCTGGCTCTCACCTTCACAGCTCCCCAAGGAAAAGTACTTGTTTCTCTGTACAAGAACAAAGTTATTAGGTAGCACTTATCTGCTCTTATACATCTTGATTCTCAGGACCAAGCAGAAATGTAATTTCTGGGATACACTCTTGGCTCCTGTTTACCTGTGGGAAACCTTGCTGCTAGTCAACACCACACTACTAAGGGTGATAAGAGATAATGTGGCAAATGACAATGTGTGAGAGGCCCTTTTCTCTCCAGGTTGTATTTTCTAGGATGAAAAGGAGAATCAAGCTAAATAATTTCATTTCTGAGGCATTTTCACAAAATATCATCTCTTAATAACCTATTCAATATCTTTATTTGGGGAAACTGATGTAGAATGTAGACAATCAAATGATGTGTAACAAGATTATTACACATAATAAGAACTAGGGAGGATGAATGTTTGCCTCCTATGTGTATTATAAAGGTAAATGCAAGGGATGAGAGGAAAGGAACCTAGATTTAAAATAGTTAAAAGATCCCTTAAAAGCTCTTACTGTCTTTCACAGAATGCTACATGTATTAGTCTAGGGGAAAATTTCTTTGATATGCATTAAGTTGCTAATCTCTTCCTGCTCACTGCATCTTCTGCTTATTACCTTGACTTGGCAAAGAAAAATTGCAGCAAGTTGTGTGTCCAGGTTTGTGACTTCCATGCTAGGCATGAGATAATCATGACTCTGTGGTTTCTCCATTCTGTTCTTCACCCTAGGTGATAGATGCTTTTATTCAGAACTTTCCAGTTTTCCAACCTCTATCATCTCAGCTGACCATTGAAGAAGAGGCAAGGGTTAGCAGCTACTAATTTTTTTTAATATAGAAGGAAATTGGCAATATAATAGTAAGATGGGAGAGTTTTGATGGGCTGACTGGCACAGTTTGTTGGAAATAACAGTAGCCAGAAAAAATCCTTATGGACGTGGCAGCAGGAGTACCTTCCCATGTTCAGTCTCTTTTCCCCTTGTGGTAAGGAGGGCATAGTTGTTTCAGAGGTATAGTTCAGTTAAAAGGGTTGCAACCTTTCCAACTCTGAGACAAGGTGGGTAGGGTTGTGTTTACCTTATCCAATAATTTATCATTCTGTGACCTGCCCTCAGTGTGGTAAGGACCCTATTTTCTCTAGTCGTGGCAGCTCTGAAAAGCTTCAGTCAGAGTTTTTGTAGGGAGGGGCATAAATGTTCTACTTTGCAAAGACTACAAGGCGTGAAGATGAAGGATGACCTTGAAGACAACCACAACTCTCTGCTTCTTAACCTAAGTTCCTCCCTTTTTGTTCCTTGACTTTGTTCTGAAGAATTTCCAATACTCTCAGTTTCATATTGTCAGTGACTGGTGAAATTTTGAGCATGTGTTTCCACTTTCAGGGTGTCTCTGGTGCAAGATAAGACTTTGATACAGATTTACAGTAATATTAGCACTTTGGTAAGGTCTGAGATCCTTGATTATGAGATCTGTGATTTCATTGATGTAGTATTCTCTCTTCTATTACAGATTGTATCCCTCCATACTTTGTCTATTCAGTTCTTCTCCATATCTATCTATATGTTCTCCATACAAGATCCGAGCAGTATGAAGAGCACTGGATTTGGGATCAGAGGATCTGTGTTTGAATCCTGACTGTCACCTATGGGACCTTAAACAATTTACTTTTCTCTCCGAGCTTCACTATTTTCATTTGTCTATTTGGTTGGGTTAGATGATCTTGATGGTTCTTTCTAGACCCAAGTCTATGATTCTTTGATTAACTCAATGAACTAAGGATTATCTCTAGGACTGTGGTGTTTTTTTTTAAACACTTTGTGGGTATTAGCTAGTAATCATTTAATCCTTTAGGCTACTCCTTAGTCCTTTTTTTGAGGGGGGAAGGCAAGGCAGTTGGGGTTAAGTGACTTGCCCAAGGTCACATGGCTAGTCAGTGTATTAAGTATCTGAAGCCACATTTGAACTCAGGTCCTCCTGACTCACTGCGCCACTTTGGCCTTGATGACTATTTCATTTCCTTTTCTAATGCTATCCTTCCTGGATTATTTTTTGGCCATTTATTTCACTAAATTCATCACTGGTAGTTTCTCTCTCCTAAACTCCAGGTAATCTACTTGAGCTTAGTAACTCTTGTATCTTTTAATTGTCTTTGGGTCACCTACAGTTTGAATCTTTGGATACTGAAACATTCCATGATTCAAAACCATATAACAACACTGGAAGAATATTCATGATGTTATTTGTTACAGTATTCCATACTATGATGATAACATTAAATGAGTAAAAGATAGTCATGATAATGACAGCTGACATTTATATGGCACTTCATAATTACAAAGTACTATGTAAGCACCATCTTATTTGATTCTCACAACAACCTATTCAGTTATGCAATGTTGGTGTATCTCCATTTTCCAGGTGAAAAAACAGTCTCACAGAAATCCAAATTTGAGCCCTGGGCCTGCCACTAGAAAGAACATTTTTCATAGTATTTGATTGAGATGTTTTTATTTGAGTTGAAAAGTAAAATGGCTAGTTAGTGGATCTGAATCATACTAGTAGTGAAATCTTACTGAATACCCCTTACTGGGGAAACCTCATTATCCACAAGATGCCATCAACCTTGGTACTCGACCTCCTCCTCCTCCTCTGTGCCTCTTATTGGAGGGTGAAGCCATGACCTCTAAAACATCTAAGGAGTGAGCTCAGCTCAGAACATCTCTTTTCTTACTTGGCTATACTACTTTGAGATAACTTTGACTTCTTCATTATACTCCCGAGTGGATACCTCATTTTCAGCTTCCTTTTCTTCATTGTCTTCCCTCATTTGATTGTAATCTCGTTGAGGGCAGGGGCTCTCTCTCTCTCTCTCTCTTTTTTTTTTTTTGGATTTGTATCTCCAGTGTTTGGCACAGTGTCTGGCACATAGAAGGTGCTTAGTGAATGTTTATTGACTTTTTGACTAATTCTATTCTAATCATTCAATGATCCTTTTTTGCTTAAAATTCCATTTCCTATGGGGGAATAAACTACTTTTTCTATACTTTGAACCCTGAACTCTGCTGAGTGAGCTTTTGCCTTTTGCCCATTACTTCTTTTGCCTTCTAATGCCTTTTGCATTACTTCTTGCCCATTTCTAAACCATCATGCAATTGGGTAAAGGGTAAAGAGCACTGAATTTAGAGTAAAAAAACTTGAATTCAAATCTTGCCTCTGTCACTACTTGTGTGATCTTGGAATAGTCACTTAACCATTCTGGACCTCAGTTTCTTCATCTGTAAAATTAAGAGGTTGGATTAGTTGGACCTTGAGACTTGCCAATTCTGTAAATTTATGATCCTGGGATTCCCCATCCTCCACTTTCTAGCTCCTTTTTATGTTTTCTTTTCTATCTCCATTAGATTGTAAGATTCTTAAGGGCAAAGATTGCTTTGTTTACTTGTATTTGTTTTCCCAGAGTTTAGAATAGTGTCTGGCACAAAGTGCTTAATAAATATCTTATCATCACCATCATCATCATACTTGATTTTTGTTATATACTGGGTACTTCCGTTATTTTCCTCTTTGAATGAATGCGAAAACCCTAGGGAGAGTCAAAGATAATTTTTTCTTTACATATAAAATGAGAGTGTTGGACTAGAACAGAGATATCAGACATGCAGCCTAAAGTCACATACAGGGCCTCAATACTTTTATGAGTAGTCTGAACCAGATTAAAGTGTAATTGGGAACTAATTAACAAAGTAAAGAAAACACAATAAAAATAGATAACATTACATTTTAAATCTGTCAATATGCAGTGCACAGGAATCTTGATGGATGATTTAGTGGTCCCTATTTCTATTTGAGTTGACACTAGATCTATAATTTAGAGAAGTGATTGGCTGGTTATAAAGATGAGACTATGTGTCAGTGTAATGTGTTTTGTCACATGGTTGTATCTAAATGTGGCTCCCTGAGAGGCAAGAATAGATTTTTATAGAATCTCTTCTCACTCTTCTCCAAGGAAGACTTTGATTCCTTCTTGGAGGGAAAGCAGGAGGTTGGGGCCAGCGACTGGCCACTCTCCTCTGAAAGCTACAATGTCCTTAAAGCTATGATCTTGACTGCTATTCCTTAAAGGGGAAAGAGTATCCCAGGTTATACATCCAAGGCTTGATTGCCTTCTCATCAAATGCCAGTTTCACAATAAACATACACAGCAAATCTATTTATTCAAATCCATAGCAAAATAGAAATCAGAGAAAATATAAATAGGAGAATATATATCAGCCAATACACAGAGTAAATGATTTATTCCATTGCAAGAGAGATAACTCAGCTTAACCAAGAGACAGGGTTTCAGGTCTCACCTAAGGGGAAATCCTCCAAAATCTTGAATAAAGTAAGTAGGGAATAGGAACAGGATTAAATGATGGCTCCTCTCTGAGTTGGCTTCTTTTCAGTCTTTCTCTCCCTTTAGGGAGTTGAAGAGAGTCAGGAACTGTGTACATTCTCTCTCAAAACTGGAAGTCAAAGACTTGGATTTCTTTTGTTTCCAGCTCTCACTAATTTTGCCCTCAAGTAAGCACAGAGCACTGAGTAATCAACCTCCTCCAATTAGCCTTATGTAAATGGCCCTTTGAGCCAAGGATTACATGTGAAAAAATTTTCAGCAATTATCTCTGATAATGGTCTACAACACTATTACACAAGATGTATAAAGGAACTGATGCAAATAAGTGACTTCTGAAATTCTTCTCTCTGAGAGTCTTAATTATTTTTTTTTGCTCTTCAGGATGAATCTTGTTATTATTTTGACTAGTTCTATAGAGAACTTGGAAATTTGGTATGGTATTAAACTCTTCTGCAAGAAACCTTTCTTAGTTTTCCTTAATGCTAGTGCCTTTCCTCTGTTAATTATCTCCTCTTGTATATACATCTTGTTTATACATAGTTGCTTGCAGGTTGTCTCCTTCATTACACTGTAAGTTCCTTGAGAGCGGGGGCTGTCTTTTACCTTTCTTTATATACACAGTACTTAGCACAATACCTGGCACATAGTAGGCATTTAATAAATGTTTGTCGATGAACTAAATTAATTCACATAGCATCATCATTTTTTCAGTGGCACAGCCTAACCAAATTTAGTCATTTTCCACTGTTGGTCATACACATTGTTAATTTTTCATTGTTTTAAACAGTCACCAAATCTTAGAGCCAGAAGAAACTTCAGCAGCCCTCTAGTCCAACCTGTATCTAAGCAAAAATTTCCCCTGAAACATACCCAACAAATGATCACGTAATTATTGCTTGTGAAGACCTCCAGGGAGGAGAAACTCAGAACCTTTGGAAGCAGCCCATTCTGTTTCCAGATAGCTCTCATTGTTAGTAATTTTTTCCTTGTCTCAAGCCCAATAAAGCAACTAGGAATATTTTTGTACAGATAAGTCCTTCTCTCCATTCCCATCCCTTTCCATGTTTTCTTTAAGATAAAGCATTAGCAATGATATTGTAGGGTCAAAGGGTTTGATCAATTTTGAGCCATTTTCATATTGTTCTCCATAAAGTTTGCCTTTGTCTAAAGTCCCACAAGTAATATATGGTGAGTGCTTACTTTGTCACAGTTTATCTAACAATGAATTTTAGAATTTTTAGATAGTAGATATTTTTTTGCAATTTTAATAGGTATAATTCAGTATCACTTTGGTTTTCTTTCTTTTGATTATTAGGGAATTTGAACCTCTTTTTATTTGGGTATTAATTATTGTTATTTTCCTATTTTGAAAATTCTGAGTTCATGTGCTTTGAACATTGCTACATCAGATAGTACATATTACTCTTATAAATAGTCATAGTTCATTTTAAATTCTGGATGCATGGCCTTTAATATATTTGCTGCCAGTATTTTTTCTCAATCTGTTTCTTTTCTTTGAATTTTAGGGACACTGGTTTATATTATGCACAATCTTTTTATCTTTATATAATCAAATCAATTAAATTTTTGTCTAATAATTTCTTCCATTTGTGTGATAAAAAATATTGTTCGCCCTTCATATTTAAGATAAAATGATTTCTTTTTCTCCCAGTAATTTTATGATTCAGAATGTTTTATTGATACTCCTTATTAAAGCATTTTATATTATTTTAAAATCAATTTTAAAAGAGTTAAAATCTATTTAAAACTCTTAAAATATATTTCGTATTTTAAAAAACATTTTGGCAAGCAAAAAAAAAATACTTCATACCTCCTATTACCTTGATGTCATAGGATGTACCAATTAACATATATCTAAGTTCACAGTTTGCAAAGCATTTTCCTTACAATTCTGTGAGGGAGGTGGTACAAAATGAGGAAACTAAGGCCTGGAGAAATGCAGTGACTTATCTAGAGTCAAGTGGCTACCGTGAATCAGAGACAAGACTTGAACCCAGGCTTTCTCACTGCCCCCCCCCGAATTTTATTCTATTTAAACATAGATTTGTCACTTTTTTTTAAACCATAAATATCGGAATAGGGATCACCCACTCTCAGTTGTTTTATCAGTTGTACCCCCAAATCTGTTGGAGGTACCAAGATTTCTGAAATCTTTTGACCTTAAATATGTGTGAGGAGTGTGTAGAGGGCAATATACTAACTTCAATCCTCCTTGCAAGTTATTCTAGTTAAAAGATAATTGAAATCGTCTCTCATGCTTAAGTGGCTCAGGGTTGGGCTTGGGCCTGTTGAAATTACTTTCTGGTTGCTTGAGTACAAAATTGCCACAAAAAACTCTAGGTCAGGTGTGGGAAACCTGAGGCCTCGAGGCAAGGACTGCACTTGAGGACCTAGAGGGCCACATGTGGCCTTGAGACCTCAGGTTCCCTAACCCTGCTCTAGGCGCTCTCTATGTTTGGCTGGGGAACCACCACGGGAATCTGAGAGGCAGGGGAGCTTCATTCAGCTGAATCAACTCTCATTGTCTCCAGTTCATATCCTTGTTGTATATCCTTCCTGTACAATGGCTAAGGAAATCTCTTTGTTTACTGTTGAATGACTAATGAGTGTTCCTTTTTATTGCACTATATCTAGTTCTATTAAAAATTGCCTATTAGCATTTGAGATTTCATCATTACAGGGAACTCCAGGAAGAGAACTTCTACCAATGTACATCTCTGCAACTTATAGTCATAGAGTTGTCTCTTTGCACTAAGACCCATAATTCACCTTGTTTATTATCCATACTTCCTAAATCTGTGTATAGACATCTAAGGAAATGGTTTTTATTGCTCACTCTTCTTGGCTATAGTCTTTTAGGAGTCATTGCATTTTATTTCTCTATGTTATACTTGCTACTTATTCTCTGTAGTAGATGACTTGGCTGATAAATGTTGGCTCTTATGTTCCTCCTTGTTCATTTCCAGGTTTCTCTCAAGAACCTATCAATCCATATTTTAAGTCACGATCCACAAAGCCTAATTTCATTTTTCTTTTTTTAAAAAATATTTTATTTTTTCCAATTACATGTAAAACAACTTTTAATATTTTAAAAAATTTTGAGTTTCAAATTCTCCCCCTCTCTCCTCTCCTTGAAAAGGCAAGCAATTTGATGTAGGTTATACATATGCAGTTATGCGATATGTATTTCCATATTAGTCATGTTGTGAAAAAAAGATATCTCCCCTCAAGAAAAACAAAGGGTTTTTTTTTGCATCATAACTTTAATGTACATATCTAAAAGGAATAGCAACTCATACATAATAGATCTGTAATAGGTTGAAAATTACTTCACAAATTAGCGTATCATCCTTGTGCAGGGGCCATGATAATCTTCCCTGTATCATTCCAATTTTAGTATATGTGCTGCCAAAGCAAGCACCCAAATTTCATTTTTCAGAAACCAACCCCTTATCTAGTTCACTTCCTAAATCTGACTTTTACTTCAATAATTGGAATACCACCTGTGCACTTAAAATCTTTAGTTTCTTGCTATTGATATTCTAGTCCCTATTTTGTAAATAATTTGTAACCTGTTTTCTACTTTTTATAATCTATTCCTTGTGAGTTGAAGATGCTAAGGCACAACTTAATTTCTGATTCTCTTCTGTGTAAAGGAAGATAATGACAATTAGGTTCATTGCCTAGTCCTTGTCTTGTTCCTTTGTTATTTCTGCAAATTCAGCTGTGACTCCCTATGTAACCTTGACTCCCAAGACTCTGCTGCCCTAGGTTAACATAGCAGAGCAATCCTCATGCAAGATTAGGGTAACATGTCAGCTCTGTTGGTTGTATGTGAGAGCAAGCTTTTAACTTACTTTTCCATTATCATTGTATTCAAGTAGCAAATTCCCTACGAATGTGTTACTTCCCAAGTACTCCTAGTAAAACTATCTTTGGGATTACTATTCAGGATTGGAGCTAACTGAATCAAGCCTGAGCCTTGTGGGAAGCAGCAGGTACTAGGTATAACCCACACCAACCAGCTGCAGTATAGCAGTGAGCACTTCAGCGCTGAAACAAACAAATGCAAATGAGATGCACTTGGCCATCCAACAATGATGAAATAACATTTCAGTTGTAAATGAGTTTTCTCTGTTTGATGTAAACAGAATGAAATGTATTTTGTGGGAACACCTCAGTGACCTTGGAAGGTAGCTGAATTCATTTTATGAATCTGCAGATGTTTCTGACATTTTTGTTACTAGTTATTATAGATCTTGTGATCTAACCAACTCACGGGTCTTATTAGCTCGGGAAAAGTGTCCCTGGTGGTCTGCAGAGTGAGGTTTTGATAACTGTTGGCCTGATTCAGTAGATGGAACTGAGGATAGAGAGTTAGGAAACTGAGTTTTCCAGCTCTGCCTTTGACATACTAGATGGGACCTCCCCTTTCCCCCATATCCTCGAATGGTAAGTGTACTAAAGCAAAATGATAGCCGTGTTGACTACTTACCTATTGTATTAGTAGACATTTGATCTCTTCAATGTGGTTATTCCTTCCAAAGATGCAGACTACATACAACTCATACAGGTTTTCTCTGTTTAACTCTTGCCCATGTCCTCCTAGAAATCTGACATAGGAATTCCATCCAATCCACTGGGGGTTTTCCTCAAATTCTCTTGCCGTTGAAAGGATGTCAATGGGATCTCCCTTCCTCTGCCTTGTGACCAGCCTATCTTCTTTCACTCACATATTTCTTTGATGACAAGACACATCATGTGCTTCTTTGTAATTTCTTGTCTGCAGTGTGCTGCAGCTTGCATACATCTGTGTCATGCCTCCCCTCTACCCTCTGGGTGATCCTCAACTTTAATTCTTCAGAGATGATAGTATTCTATTACTCAGACACATAATATCATCATATGTATATTGGCATAAAATGGTTACATTTTATTTCAGAGAGAAGCTGTGGAGTCATAACAAAACTTTACAGTTTCCCAAAGACAATCCATCTTCTTTCCTTCTGTTTAATTCTGTCCTTACTTCATTTTCCATTTTCAGCACCATCTTGGGCATTGATCCCTCAGTATTCTCAAAATAGTGTTGCCTTCAGAATGAATTTGCATTGGTTATGCTTGGTCTAATTCAGCTGCTTTCCCTTTTTGTTTTCTTCAATGCTATTTCCATTTCCTTTATGAATACATTTGGGAAAGTGAAGTTATTTGTGTTTTACTAGGTGTAAGGTCAATGGGGAATAAGATCTTCCCCACCCATCAATAGGCCTCATGTGGAACCCATTAAGGGAAGCTTGCTTGCTTGTAGGAAGGCTTACACACCTTTTGTTAATTTCTAATTAGGCACCGAGCCTATTAGCTGAAAGAGTATATATTCTGAGAGGTGAGCTTTTTGCTTTGGGGGCTCACTTACAAGAAGGATCTTGTGATTCCCTGGTGGAGATTCTGAGTGGGTGTATGTTCAGAGCCTCCCCAACTGCTCAGAGGTAAAGGCTCTTTTGATCCAGTGATATACATATATACATACATATATATACCTACACACATGTATATATAAAACAGTTTTGCTTTGATTCAGGCAGTAGAGCTCTGTCTGTTGGTCTTCATTTTTCTTCTCTGTATTTTTTTTTTCTGTTTAATTAAAGAAGATTTTTGACCCCTGAAATAGCTATCTTTCCTTAATAAGGCAGATAAAAGAACCCGCACCAGCAGCCATCCTGGGCATGCCAGTGAGGTTGCCATTACACTAGGTATATGTTTTATATTGCCAGTAAGACTTTAAGTACCTTTTTGTAAACATTCAACATAGTACTATGCATGTAAGTCCTCAATGGAGTTTTTTTAATTGATTGGGCACTTTTTGAATTTCTTAAACTTCTGGGCACAATGTCAAAGCACCTTCTTCAGAAGTATCAGGCTACATCAGAGCCATACTAGGCATTTATTTTGGCTGAAATACACACTCTGCGCTTTCTAGGGTTTGAGGGATAGTATTATAAGACGCTCATTGTACTTAGAACCTCTTCATGGTAGCTGGGCTGCATGACAATGGTCACTACTTACATTTTAGTGATAATCTGACCCTGATTCTAGATTCCACTAGACTAGAGTACAGGGATGAGTGTAGTAAAGAATAACTTTCCCAAGGTTATCTAGCTCTGAAGCCCCCTGGATCCTCTAAATATGGGGCCCTGGGAAGAGGCAGTAAGTTGGCTCAGAAAGGGGTAAGATCCATCTGCAAATGCAGCTCTTGTATTCTTGCCTGCCCTCTGGTCTTTGGGGGCTGGAACATAGACTTGTTAGACTCAGCAAGCCAACTGACAGCCTGGAGTTAGGGAAACCAGCCAGCAGGTCTCTGCTTAAGGGTTAGGAACCCAGGAACATGGTTTTTAAGAACCCAATAGTTATTGGATTTTTTCATAACCCTTTCTGTTCTCTTTGGTTGCCAGAGCATCAATTAGAGTTGTTCTGCAGGAGTATAATTACCTTTTCTACAATTTATATTAAGTGTACTTCATTCATTTGCATCAGTCAGCATCAATGAGCAGGTCATTATTTTTATTGATTTTAGTAGTGTGTCTTCTAATAAAACTACTAAGATTTCTATAGCCTTTTATTTTATTTTTATCTGCTTAATTCTAGAACAATTAATTTTTTATTATCTTATTTTGTACACATTAATTTCTTAATATAACCTCCCCTCCATACCCATTGAGACTTCCCTGGTAATAGTGATTCAAAAAGGGAGAAAAAAGTAGTTCAATAAAACTAACCAATATATTGACTGTGTCTGATAGCATATGTAATGTTCCATTACCTGAAGTCCCAGTTCTGCAATGGACTGTGAGAAATGATTATTAATAACCAATGATGTGGAGAGACCCAGAGTTACCCCTAAAGTCCTCTTTTCAAACCTCAGTTTCTGAAGGTTGAACTAATTTTCTCTTCAATCCTGGTCAGACCCCACCCAACCTTACAAGGAATCTAATGTAAGGTGAATTCCTGCCCATTGTGTTCCACTCAAGCAAGTTTGGGTGGAGGTGGATCCTTTGTCTAGATTGCCCAAATCTGGGGCTGGTCTTGGTGTACAGATAGTCTCTTTGTCCAAGAGTGACAGGATGTCATTCCCCCAGTCCCACATTGGAGTAAACCCATTTCTCTTTGTAAAGTCCATCTCTCATTAATTGTTAGCCAGAGTTGATTGCTACCCACTCTTTCAAGGTCATACTATGAGCCCATTGCCATGATTCATCTTTGGGTCCAAGAGAGAGATGGCCAAATGACCATTCCTTTTATTAATAAAATTCTAGTATTATCAATAAAATGACTAATTACCCAGAAAATATATCTCTCAAACATTTAAAACGTCACAGAGAGATTGTTTCCTGGCACAAATGTGGTCATTATAATCACATAGTATTCAGTTTTGGCTTTTTATTTATTTCATTTATATTTTTGTACTTACTGTGTGAGGTGGCATAAAGTAGTGCATAGAGAACTGGCCTTGGAGTCAAGATCTGGGTTCAAGTCCTGCCTCTGACACATGTTATCTTTGTCATCTATGTTGTCATATCTGGCACATACACTCTGTAGAACTGCTTACGGACTTATTCTCCCATCCCCACTTACACTGATAGGTTATAGTGTCAGATAGTGGCTATCTACTCCTCCCCTAAGGATTCAAAGAGTTGTGACTTCTAATACTACTGTTCATGAGTTGCCTTTGAGTGTACTCTTTGATATCAATCAGTTGATATCAATTAGCTTTTACAAAGAGATATTTGTTGAGAAGGTATAGCAAGGACCGAAGTTGAAAAACATCCTCCAAACTAGAGACGCACTCTTTCCCTGCACATGAAAGGTTCCTGGAGAGAGTAGGCTCAAGATTACAATATGAAGGTAGTCAGATAAATGTGTAGGGAACATGTGAGGCCAGGGGCTGCCACGTGACTGGCCCTAGGAGTCCTTTTCTCCCTTCTCAGAGTCCCTACCAAGTTTGCTTCTGGATGTGGTCTTAGTGATGAACAAGACACTCCATTCCTCAGATAGGATGCCACCTTGCAAGACAACTTGGTATTTTGGCTTAGTACACTTATGGTCTAGGTCAGACAAGTCACTTCCTTGTTATACTGGATCCTCAGTGGAAGCAGTTTCTGTCATTATCAGCTCCAGTGATCTCTTCACTGACTCCAATTACTAAGGGGATTTTTTATGGCTCTTTTAACCTTTTGAGTCTCACAAACTTAGAAACTGTTCATTTCTGTTTCCAGATACTTGTTCACCTGAAAACAAATCAAAGAAACTGCATGTTAATGAACATATAGAAGCTGGATAAGGGAGAAAAGGTAGCTCCTGCCCTCTCACCATGTAACAGTTCTTGTCTTGCCCACTTCCAGGAAAGAAAAGCACAAAAACAGTCAGAGGAAGGCGTGTATCGATCTTTTTCTATGTGAATTCCATTCCAGTTCTATGCCTTCTGAGTCATTAATTCATTTGCCACTGAAACCAATTAGAAGACTTTTTGTTACTATGCAGTAGGAATCCCTGAGTCATCATGACCAAAACTGGCTTCTGAGGTTCCATTTATTATACCGCCTACAGGTAGACAATGTCTGCTCAGGTTTTAAGGACTGAGATCTCATTGGTCAGTCTCTCCCCTCTCTATTATAATTGTGTGATGCTGGGCAAGCTACTTAACCTCTTGGTGTCTCAGTAATTTTCTAAGATTATAATTTGCAGACAAGGTACCCATCTGCACTGTAGAGGAACTTTTCCCAGAATTTTTTTGTGTCAATGAACTCACAGGTTAGTTTAAAAAAAATCATTTTGTATTGTTTTCCTGGTTTTATTGAAGTGAAAAAATGCTGCATGATCCTTTCATGTTTCTTAAACTGGGAGATTTTCTGATGTTTCCTAAATCTCACTATTTGAGGCCTAACTTGTAACTTTGGCTTGTCATGCAGCTTTAGTTTGCTGTACAGGATGTCCCTAAAGTCTGGACACATAGGAAATCTCATTAACATCTCATTAACCATTTCATGAAGATTATTGTTCAGCGACTTCTTTTTCTGGGGTGTGCTAAAGGAGAAGGTGTACTCAATGAAAATCACAGATGCAACACACTTGATTGAACGCATAGTGAATGTGCTAAAATTGATGGTAATGTGGAGTTGTTGCATCGAGTTCACGTGAATCTTGCAAAGTGCATCAACCTTGCATCACAAATGATAGAAATCATATTGAAGATGCTATTTGTTAATATTCCAATTAAATAAAATGTTGTTGAAAATTTCATTCATTTCTTGAAAATATGCATTTTTGCCTATGTCTCCAGGCTTTAGGAACACCCTGTGGAAATTTACTAGCCAGCTTGCTAACACGCAGCCCCTCCCTGCCCCACAATGCCTGTGTACTCTGATAGGCTATGATCTCTGGCATAGAAAAAGTGCTGCCAAGGTGGCCTGGAAGCTTGGGGTAGCCCTTCCCCACCTGCATCTGAAGATAAAGTATGTAGTGGCTCAGATGGGCAGGGAAAATGCCCCACCCTCACTTTGAGGTCAAGGAGAAATGTCCCACTTCTTGTCTCGAAACCAGGAGGAATATGCCCCTTTCCATCCAGATGGCCAGTGGGGGGAATACACTAGAAAAAAACCAAAACAAAACCCAACCTGTATAAACTACACTGAAATACCCAGCTAGCATAGCAATCATTGATAGCCCTTGGAGTATTTATCTCTCACTCTTGAGATTTCCTTCCTAGTGCCTCAGAGATTACTTAAATCTCTGTATGGGACTCCCTTACCCTCTGCTCTTCTTCCTTTCCCCAAATAAGTTTCACTGTTTCTGTGTCCACTGCTTCTGGAACCACTGATGCCTTCCCACAGGTTTGATGGTGCTGGTAAAATGTCAATGTGCCACTAATAAAGCTTCCAGCAGTGACTCTTGGAGTTATCTGTTCTTGGCAGAATCCAAATGAATTAGCTGATTGGGCGACAGGTCAGATACTAAAGGTGCTTCCCTTTAGTCCATGAGCCTCTGACAAGAGCTGTTTCTAAATGTCCTGATTGCTACATCTCCACAGATGAAGCAGGACTTGCCAGTGCCAAGACTTGACACCTTGCTGTGACCTTCCATCCTTCCTGGAGAGGGCAAAGATCAGGCAACTTGACCCCTATATCCCTTCCCCCTAGCTCACAAAGCTTGTTCAAATGGGGATCACTCAGCCAGGTAGTCACACAGACATCCTGATGAGTTTGGCATTTGGACTCAAACAGAAGGGCTGGGGGTCTTAACCTTGTGCCTCAGCAGTAGGGAACTCCTTTTCCTTTTAGACCTATGAGCGCTGACCAAGGCTGTGACTAGAGGAAAGTTCATTGTCTCATTAGCTTCTTGCTAAGCATTTGACTTATGTAAGCCTCAGACTCTTTCTAAATTGTGTAATGCTTCTTTAATATCTAAAATCCTTTCCTTTCATGTGTCATTGTCTCTGTCTTTAGCTCCTCCAGCTTTGTGAAATATAAACAAGGTAAAGCAACTATTGCATATATTAAAAGATAAACACAGGATACATGTAGAACAGATGGGAAATAACCTTACAGGTGAAGCCTCTAGAAGTCTAGGGGGTTTGGGAGACTAGGAGTAATATGTACTTATCAAACACATGTGCGCTGAGAGTATGAAGATAAAAATAAAATAGTCCTTACCCTCAAGGAGCATACATTTTGCTGGGAGGAAACAGCACGTAATGTCCCTCTATCTGTAGCTTTCTCATTCTCCATTCTTCTGTTCCTTCTTTTAGGATTTGTAGGATTTTGGACTGGAGAAATGAAAAGAATGACCAGGATCAGAGAGAGATGTCAGGGTGGTATGGTGACTACAGGCTCCTCCTTGCTAGGTTTGGTCATTCTCTCTCACTACCCTTCTCTATGAGCAATGAGATAGGTGCAATGTAAAGAAGTTGGAGATCCCTGCCAGTTAGGACCTAACCCACAGGACCTCTAGGACCACTCTGTCAGCAGAAGCTTCTGTCTTCTCTTGAGCTGTGTCGAATGCTGGAAGAAGAACCTCTAGTCTTGGGTCCAAAGTTTCTCTGGTTTCATCTAAATGTGGGTTTTATTAGGAGCATAAGATAAGCATCAAGTGTATACTGCTTTGCTCATGAGGGAGTGTGGGAGAAACTATATATATACAACTAGTCAGTACATGCTTTATTATGATTGTATTTTCATCATTATGCGTGGCTTATTATCTCTTAGGGATTTTATACTAAAAGTAAATACTGTATGCAGTTAAGCATGCTTTCCTACTTCTATGGGGATCAACACTATTATGGCAAGGTCATGAGACTAGAGATCCTTGAAATATGAAGATCAAAGAGAAGAAAGTATTCACCAGTAGGCGGGGACTTAGAACTTTTCTAATTGGCTAAATCCAGAATAATCCATATGCTCCTAGATAATGAGTCAGTGTTGTCCCAGAGAGTGAGTGTAGTAGGAAGGCTGAATTTATAATCTCAAATATAATCATGTATATGTTTGAATGGTTCAAAATCGCAAGGTATGAGAGATTCTCTAAGGAGAAAACAACAAGAAATTTATTTAGGCCCCACCGCAGCAGAACCATGA
>CM053627.1:144191543-144206760 GCA_028646595.1 Phalanger gymnotis | reverse complement strand
ACAAGAAATTTATTTAGGCCCCACCGCAGCAGAACCATGAACCAGCCTCCCCATTCTAACATCTTGACAAAAAGACTCCAGGCCCAGAAAGCCCACCTCACAAGAGTAACCAGGAGGCCACAGAAAAACAAGATAGTATTTAGCCAAATCATTTTACTGGCCTCACGTTCCTGCTCGCACTCCTGGTCTACACACGGGTGAGCCCTGCTTCCACAGCTTCCTGCCTCCACAGCTTCCTGCCTCCACAGCTTCCTGCTTCCGCAGCAGCTTCCGCTTCCGCTGAAACTGTCTCTTGGCTCACCTTTCCTCACAGCCGAGCTTCTGGCATTCTCAAGCCCCGCCTCAACGACCAGAGACCATTGGTTCCCAAGCTGGCCCCTCCTAAGTCACCAATCCACACCTACACAGGTTTCACACCTGACAGGGCCCTGGGCCTGGGGCTTAGCACTTAACAGCTGAAAGTACTTCCACTCAAAAGAAACAAAAGCCATGCTAATGAGACAATTTTGCTTAACAACACAGTGAGGCAGAACTAAGAGACATAAGATTACTCATTTAGAATCACAGAAAGGACGGCACTCTTTACATCAGGGGATGTGCATAACTGCCTTGGTGAGCATGGGACAAGCTCAGCACTTTGTTGTTGTTGTGTCAAACAAGATCAAGTTAGTGGCTATCAATGCCACCTGGTGGCTAAATATATGCATAAGGAATACAAAAATAATTACAGTATGTATAAAGGACTTTTTTGGTGAGGGAGAGAGAGTATTAACAATGACGAGGATTAGGAAAGGCTTTGGGATGTGTGATTTAGGTTAATTTAGCTGGCATGTTGAATTCATGAAGGGAAGGAATATTAATTAATGTATTGCCGCCCATTATTGTTTACACTATAAACAAATGTAAGGTCCCCTAGTTGGGCGGGGTCCTTCCCAAGATCTCAGAGCATATACCCCAGGGATTAGGCCAATCTTATCGATCAACTTTGTCCTTCAGAGACGTAGATAAATGACCTACAAGGGATGGTTTCTGAATGAGGAAATAGAAAGGAAAAACCTTAATTATAACTTAATAATTGGTTTTCAACATAATGGAAAAAAATCATTTCTTTCAATTTATAGTGTTTGCTGATATATAAACACTCACAATGAATGTTTAAGAATCAGCTCTCCCTAGCTTGTTTGAATTGGCTTTGACATATCCCTGTTTAAAGGTAACACAGAAAATAACAATAAGCAGCTTTCCTATTCTTTTCTTCAACTGCTTAACTCCATATATATAGTTGAGATAGGATTATAAAGGATAACAATTGGTTTGATGTGGGGTTGCAACTGAAGGGAGACTATAGAGTAAGATAATAACATGGAGCCACATAGCCTTTGGGTTGTTGGTAGCAATATTGCTTTTTCAGGAATTTTTTTCTTAATAAGACCAGCAATAGTTATATTCTCAAAGTTATTTCTTAGAGGTAGGAATTTAAGCAAGATAGAGGACTTGATCAAGTAGTCAAGAAATAACACTCATCATATATTGTTTTTAAAAGAGATAGACTGCAATTAAACCTTTTTTTTTAACATTGGAAAAAGTTCAGTTTGTAGTGAAAGAAATATGACCATTTCTGCCTGCCCCCCCACCTTCTTCTTACTTAACAACCAGTTAGAGTAAGGAACTTTCAGTGTGTGTTTCTTATAATTTTCAAAACAGTCACCCATTTGTTCTTAATAATGTTACTGAAAAAAATACCAGCAATTATATAATGACTGCAGAAATCACATTTTTTAAGTAAATGAAGAGAGAAATGATTTTTTAATTATATCTCCCCAATTTATATGTAATTACCAGCCATAAAAGAACCTTCCTGGTATGCCTAATGACCACCTTTTGTCCTTGCATGAAAAGTCGAGGTTTTTATTCAAGGTTTTGTTCTGTGAAGCTTATTTCTGGCTGGTTGGGGGAGATAGAGGCAGCTGTTTTATGACATGTCTCACAATCCTTCCTCAGCCTATTGAACATATGACTTTGAAAACCAGCTGGCTGTATTCTTATTCTATCAGACCCAGGCCATGTAATCAGAATCCTGGGCAAGCCAATGGAAATCTGCCAGTATGAGAAGAAGTGGCCCTCCATCAGAGAACATGGTCACTTTTGAAGCAGACCATTTCTAATTACCTTCAACTCCTATGACTGGAGGATAATAAAATACACAATGTATAAATATATATGTTACTATTCCATTAGCCCTGGCTTTATTGGATATTTCCTACTTTCTGAAATGTCTTTTTGAAACAAGCTAGGAAATTGAAAGGAAAAAAAAATTAAGATTCTTTTCCTGTGTAGTGGTGGGATCAGGTGGTTCTATGATTACTCTCTATATGGTACGAGGTTAAGTAGAGCAGGAGTAACGATGGCAATACTTTCCCTTTTAATTAAAACTAAAGTTCCACTCCTAATATTTACCTTTTGCCCCATATAATTCACATATTTCTGAGGGAAATATATAGATAAGATGACCATTTAACTTAAATTTTTTTAGTATCAGAAACTGATTATATATAATCTTCATTTGGTGCTGCCCTATGCTTTTTAAAAGATAAAAATGTTTTCTTTTTTCAGCTTAGTATCTGTTTTCTCTTTTTGATGTTTTACAATTTTCAAAATGAAAATAATTTAAAATATGATGTGGGTATACAACATTCAGATCTATAGTTTTCTTTCACTCATGGAGATGATGAAAATACAGTCATGGAGAGAATACTAGACTTGAAGTATAGAGACTTGAATTTGATTTCCAACTCTGATGCTGACTAGCTGTGAGACTTTTCTGTACCTTGGTTTCCTCATTTGGAAAATGAGGCAGTAGTGTATAGTGGACAGAAAGTTAGCCTTGGAGTCAGAAAGACTTGATTTTGTAGGATCATAAAAAAGACTGAGGGGCAGCTAGGCGGTATGGTGGATAGAGTGCTGGGCCTGAAGTCAGGAAAGACTCATGTTCCTGAGTTCAAATCTGACCTCACACACTTACTTAGTTGTGTGACCCTGGGGAAGTCACTTAACCCTGTTTGCCAAAGTTTCCTCAGCTGCAAAATGAGTTGGAGAAGCAAATGCCAAACCACTCAAATTATCTTTAAGAAAATTCCAAAAGGGGTTATGAAGAATTGGAAAATAACTGTAACGACTGAACAACGACCTAATAGTTTGAAAGAAGTTTAAAGAAGACAGAGTTGTAAGGGACTTCAGACAGAATCTAGCCCAGGGGTTGGGGGTCCTTATGTGACCCTCTAAGTCCTCAAGTGCAGCCCTTTGACTAAATCCAAACTTCATAGAACAAATCTCCTCAATAAAAGGATTTGTCTCATGGTCTCAGTCAAAAGGCTGCACACCCAAGGACCTAGAAGGCTGCATGTGGCCTCGAGGTTGCAAGTTGCTCACCCCTGATCTAGCCCAAGTGTGACCTGTAATAGTTGAGAGGAGTTCTAGCTCTAGAGAGAAAACTCCTGAGAGGGAAGCTCTCTTTAACTCTTGGGGGCCAAGGAGGATTTCTTTCTCTTCTCCTCTCCTCTCCCCAGCAGCATAGGCATCTAGCAATGCTTGAAGAGCAGGAGAGACTACAATCAGCCTGGAGCAGAGAGAGAGTCAGAGGAGGCTGCTCTAAGTATTGTAATCCTTGGCAGCAGAGAAGAGAGCCAATTATGGATTCAAGAATTATCTCTCACAATTGGGAGTTATACTGAAGTAGAAAATTAAGTTAAGGGAGACCAGCTGAGGGAGTTTCTGTGCCCAAGGGGAGCAGCATGAAGACCCCAAATCATGACCCTTTGATGACCAAAGGTAATCAGGGTGCTGCAGTGCCAGAGGTATGAGTTGCCTTGGCCACATATTTCCTGTGTGTGTGTTTTCATTACCTAGTGTACATGTGCCTTCTCTTCCCTCTGATGCTGAGTATTTGTGGAAGAGCCTACCCCAGGCTTATGGTTAGGAATGTTTTATTGCTATTGTTTTCATGATATCATCTTAGCAAATGCCTTTGCTTTGAACTAGTTGTTCTTAAGGGTAAGCATACCACTATGGGGCTAACATATACCTTCTTAAGGGTAAGCATACCACTATGGGGCTAACACATACCTTCTTAAAGGTAAGCATACGACTATGGGGCTAACAAGCTTTAGTTTTAAAAGTGCAGATTCAAAAAGTACTTTTGAACCTGGAATAGTAGTCACCCTTTGGGGATCTTGACTGCAACTTATGAGTGCCAAACTGGAGTAGACCCAGAGAGGGTGTTACACAAAATAGTAATAGCTGTCATATGTAGGTGATTAGTCTATGGTATTAAAATTGTGTAAAGATTTAAACATTATCAGAACATTTGATCCATTCTTAGAACAAGATGGAAAATGTGAGAGCTCTTTTATAACTTTTTTAATGTGAATATAAATGGTGTTGAGCTTTGTTTCCTTAGGACCCAAATCTTTTCCATTATTGATTCTACAATACGTATTAGCCTACACCATAGAGCTATGTCAAACACTTGTATGTATAGATTTGTCAAGTGCCCAGCTTAAAAGGTCTCATAAGATGATCAGAAAGCTCATTCTAGACCTCTGGGCACATGCAAATAGTCGTAAGGCAAGTGGATTCAGTCATCAGAGAACCAAACTATATATGAGCCAACTCAATCAACAGGAAGGCTAGAATCCAAGGATAAGACAAAACCACAAATGGAGAAATGGACACAGTAGGAAAATGGCTTTGTATCACCAGAGCGATTTTAGTTATTATATACTAAATGAAACAACAGGGAGCTCCATTGATTTCATCTGGGGCAATGTGGTTTCACACCTCCCATTATTCATTTGTTACCTGCTCTATCATTTACCATTTTAGCTCTCAAGCACTGAGAGATCAGTCAGGGAGCAGACCTGGTGTTTGGAAAATACAGCTCAGGCTGTTGGGTAATGGAAAGAGTACTAAACTGGAGTTGCAACTTGGGTTCTAGTACTGGTTCTGCCTTAAGCAAAGTGTCTGTGAGACTTTGGACAAGTCATTTAACCTTTCTGGGTTTTTGTTTCCTCATCTGTGAAATTGAGGTAGTTAAACTCAATGATCTCTAAGATCCTTTCTAAGCTTTCAAATTCTATGGATTTAAATAAATGTATTTCTAGTTCAAGTACTTTGTAATCTATATCTATGTCTGTTTCCCTTCCACACATAGGCAACCAGAATTCATTGCCAACAGCTATTTCGCTTGCTGACTTCCAGTTCACTGAAGCTTCTAGTTCCTTTTTTGAAAAAAGTCTGTTTTTTTTAACCACCATAGTTTTCTTTGTATCCTTCCCCTTTCTCCTCCCAGTGAGCTATTCCATATAAGAAATTGTGTCTTTTGAGACAAAAAAAGACTAAGAAGAAAAAAAAAATCTGCATAACTGATTAATATGTCAAAAAAGTCTGAAAATATGTGCAATGCGCAACACGTGCGGACTTCCCAACTTTGCAAAGGGGTAGTATGGGAGTGTCTTCTCATATCTCTTCTTTTGAACCATACTTGTTCTTTATCATTTTGCAACATTCACTTTTGATTTTTTTGGGTATATGTATGCAGTTGTTTCAATTTACATTGTTGTAGTCAATCTGCATATGGGGCATCTAGGTGGCCCGGTGGATAGAGTGCCAGGCCTGGAGACAAGAAGAGCTGAGTTCAAATCTGGTCTCAGATGCTTACTAGCTGTGTGACCCTGGGCAAGTCACTTAACCTTTGTTTGCCTCAGTTTCCTCATCTCTAAAATGAGCTGGAGAAAGAAATGGCAAATTACTCCAGTATCTTTGCCAAGAAAACCCCAAATGGTGTAATGAAGAAAGTCAGACATGACTGAAAAACAACTGAAAGGTCAATTTATGTATATATACTATATATATCTATATCTATATATATATGTATTTTTTTAGATATGCTTGTTTCACTCTGCATCAGTTCATGTAGATCTTTTTGTGCTTCTCCATATTGTTCACATTTGTCATTTCTTACAGCATAGAATTTTTCCATTACATTCACATATCATGTTTAGTAGTTTACCGATTGATTTGCATTTACTTATTTGCTATCACAAAAAATGCTACTATAAATATTTTGGTGTACATGGGAACTTTGCTCTTATCAGTGTTTTCCTTAGGGATAAAAGCCCGGTAATGGAATCTCTGGGTTCCACTATCTCTTATATCTATCAATCCAACTCTTGTAGTTGTTCAGTTAAAGAGAAATCAACCAACTTTACTGTCCTCCTCCTTTGGTGTGCAACCCCACAGATTCCTCAGATGTATTTGAACCATAAAGAGCTCCTTTGTGTCTTATATGAAAGGAAGAAAAGACAGGATTCAACCTTCTCTCTCTACTCCCACTCAGTTGACAAAGTAAAGAGGTAATGAGATGATAACATATTGATAGCCTCTCTGAATGAATGCCTCTCTGACTGGGTCATAAGGGAATCAAGGGATTGGCTGAGCAATCAAATTAGCTGTGCCCCTGGGGGCTTAATAGCTAAACCCAGGGGAGTTTTAGGAAGTTCAGCTTGGGGAGTATCTTGTTGAGGAGACCCCTGTGGTAGGAGAGTATTTCTTTCTTCTTTCCTGCCCCATCAGTTATAGTATCTAGTAGCAACTTAGCCATCCAGCAGTTCAAAGCACATTTGAGGTAGCAGAGACAGACATGGATTCATAAATGAGACCACTTGAAGGAGTAAGCAACTTCAAAAAATGGGACCTCTCAAGCAGAAAAGGGAAATTGGCTGTGGATTCAAGAGAGAACTCACTTTGGGGGAGAGAATAAGCATTTATTAAACTTACTATGTGACAAGTATTAGGCAAAGTGCTTTAGAGACATTATCTCATTTGATGCTCACAACAACCCTGGAAAGTAGGTGCTGTTATGATGGTTATTTTATAATAGAATAAACTGAAGCAGACAGAGTGATTTGCTCAGGGTCATGGCTAGTAAGTGTCTGAGGTTGGATTTGAACTCAGGGCTTCTTGATTCCAAGCCCAGTGCTCTAATGACTGTGTCACCTACTTGCCTTGGCAACGTAGAGTTGAGATGTGGATGTGGGAGAATAGAACCTGAAATTCCAGCAGAGATGCTACAGTAAGGGGTACAGCAGCATGAGGGCTCTACAAATAGAAAAGGACATCAGTACCTTGCAGTGCTTTGGTTATGAGACTATGCACCCTAAGGACTAACTTCCAATCTGACTCGTAGCTGAAATTTTCTGTATGTGTTGCCTCCCCCTTTAGAACATGAGTTCCTTGAGAGCAGAGGCTGTCTCTAATTTTCTATTTGTATTCCCAGTGCTTGTTCTTTGCGTATAGTTCATTTAGATCTTGCGCAATACATCTGCCATGACAGTGGTACACATCTTTGGTGAGGAGATCTTTTTTTTATGCCTCCCAATAATAAGAAAGTCATTAAATAGAGTTATCATTATGGTTGCATTTATCAAAGAATCTCCATGTTAGAAGAGTCATGAAGCCTTTGTTTTTCTCCTTCAGGAGGAATTAGCAGGTAACTAGGTGATGCTACCTCTTTCTAAGAGATGTCATCACTTGGAAGCCTCCCTGTCAGCATGAATGAGGCTTTCCCCATCTGCCACATCTTCTCTTCTGTTGTTTTTCAATCTGTGCTGATGCTCTGTGAGTAATCCCATGTTCTTTTGGGAAATGAAACCTTTGCTCTCCTGCAATGAACTCATGCACTCTCCTGCTACGACTGGTGAGGGATGGAAGAATAAAAGTTCCCATGAATGTTTGCTATAATTGCATCCATAAGAGAAGTAAAGATAGTTAGTGAATGAAAACAAATAACAGAGCAAAGAGAAGCAGAGAGATGAGAGGAAACAAAACAAATTTGTTTGTTAAGACCCTAAAATTCGCAGAACTCTTACTATGATGGGGATCTTCTTGGGGAAAGTTCTATAGGATAATGGTTCTCAAAGTTTAAAACTATTTTCATAATAATACTAGGACATTTAAATTTCTAATACAGTAAATATCAACAGATACAACCCACATAGACAAAAATCTCTTTGGAAGGGGGAGTCTTTGATAATATCATGAGTGTAAAGGGATACTGAGACCAAAAAGTCTGGGCATTACTGCTCTAGTGTATGGTAGATGCTTGATTTTATCCCTTTGTTCTTTCTGTAAGTGGTAATTTAGAAGTTGTGAATGGTGGGGGGAAAAAGAATCTCCAAAACGTCTTAGCTGTTGGTCCCATTAATCCTCATCCTTACAGATCACCATTGGTTAAGTAGATGTTAGCTTAAAACCTGAGTTCTAGTTGCAACATTTTCACCAATTTACTGGATGAACTTAGGCAAGTTACCACTATCTGGGACTCAGTTTTCTTATTGTAAAATGGAGAAGTTGAAAGAGGAGATTTTTAAGGTGTCATACCTCTAACATTTCACCATTCTAAGGTTAATGCTTGTCTGAATTTATATATCAAGGTCATCAGACATGTCAAAATCATGTAAGTCACTTTCAGGACCAACATATTGGGATCTTTTGACTCATCTTAAATAAACTCCAAGCTGTTCTGAAACTAAGTTACAATCTAAGATGGGGGATTCCAGATCATAAGTCACATTAACTTAATTGTTTTCAGTTCAAACAGATCTCAAGGCAGCTTCCATGCCTAGTCAGACAGTTTCAGTGTTTGGTGTCCAAATAAAACAACTTTTTCAAATAGAGCCAAAATGAATGACTTCAGGTATTTAAAGGCTGAAAGGTCCAAGAGTAAGAAGTTATTCCGGATAGTTGTTTTGGCTTTAGACATTAACACTGACCCTCCCCGGACTGTGCCAAACAACTTGAAAATTACCACCTCAGGTTGGAATCCAAGATACTATGCAAATAATGAACAAGAAAGAGTTAAACTCAGATGAACTTAGGACACAGTCAATTCAACATATTCAAAAGCATAAAACTAGGGCAAAAGGAGGAGGCAGAGTGAAGCCAGTAGTAAAAGGAAGATTAATGCTTTTAGTGATAGAAACTCAAGTGGGGAAGCTGCATAATGAACTGAATTTTAGAAACAGCCACAAGGAACTGATTAGATTCTAGGTACCTACATAGCACAGGGGACTTGGAGGCAGGAAGACCTAAGTTCAAAAAGGGCCCTCTGACCCTACCTGATCCTGGGCAAGTCATTTAACCTTTCTGCCTCAGTTTCCTCATCTATAAAGTGGAGGTAATAATATCTATATCCCAAGGTTGTGGGGATAAAATGAGATGGTAATTCTTACCTTCCTTGCAAACCTTATAACGCCATATAAATGTTAGATATTATTATTATTAGGCTACTTTTGCATGCTGATAAAACAGATAATTGAAATATGAAAACTTCAGACAAATATCAGACTTTGTTTTTGAGTTAATATAGTATACACTAGGAGGCAGCTTGCTATAAGAGATAGTATTGGATCTGGAGTCAGAAAGATTTGGGTTCAAGTCATACCTCTTACACATACTTGCTATGAGACCCTTGGCAAGTCACTTAACCCATTTGTGCCCAAGGCATTTCTCTAAGATGATAAATTATCAAGGAATTGCCAATATGCCTTGGTAAAAGGAATTTCCACATTGGGATGCCCCCACCCTCCCCACTGATAAAATGACAGGTTCAGGCTAAAAAAGAAAATATTTCCTTAAATAGGTGGAAATGATTTCCCTCCCAGAACTGACAGAGTTGTTTCCTTGTTTCAGAGTAAATTACTCATAGACATAGACAAATATATTTTAAGGAAGAAATTATATCAGGATGGCTAGCGTACTTCTTATATTCCGAACAAGTAGGAAAATCAAGTGCTACACAGTCCACTCTCTCAAGCTCTGTACCTTAATGTGTGCACATTAAAAAACACATAGTATATTTGGTTGCCAGCAGCACAGATGCACTTACTGCCATAAAAACTGATTCCTTATATATTAATATGGCTGATTCATAAATTGGCTCCTTATCATCTTTGCTAAATACAAAATGATGTAGATTTTGGTGCCTGCTAAATCATTTATAATTTTCACTTGCTGCTATGATTTTTAGACTGCATTTTAAACATACCAAAATAGTCCCAGGTGTACTACTACATTTAAAACAAAATAAACTTCAGCAAATATTAATTACTACAGGACCAAACGATTACTAAAGGACCAAACAATTCTATTGCCAGCTCAATAACCAGTAATCAGGCCCAATTTAATAACAAGCCTTATGTTGCATCCCTGAAGTCATCCAACTGGGCTGTGTCAAGCCAGATGGAGCAGGAAACATTAAATATAGTTACATGATTCATTATTTAGGCAACCCACCTCTGACTTCTATGTGCCAACATCAAATACTGAGCCCAATTTTCCTTCCAGTGAAGGGGAAAGAGGCTTTCCATAAATACACATTTTTCTTTTGAGTCTATTTTTAAAAAAAATTGTTTTGACTCCTTTAGGTGCCCCTGATGTGCAGGTAAACCAGAAAATATTCTTTGGGAATGTGGCAGAGATCAAATTATCAAACCTTATCCTGGTTTTTTTTCTCTTTATGTGCTTAGATTCTTTCCAACTATGTATGACTGGGTCACCACTAACATTAAAAAAAGTATACATTTTGCCAAATGTTATAAGAAGTAAGAAATATGGCCTCTAGATGCAGCTGCTATAAGCTCTGAATAAGGCAAAATCTAACTAAGTAGGGGGCCAAGTGAATAGAGTTGAGACTCTTATCTCCTCTTTCCCAGCTGCCTTAGCAGAGAGGGGAGAACTGAACTGCCTTGTCATTTTAAGTTTCAGAGATAGCTCTTTAGTTGGAACATACAAGATTTTCTCTTTACTTAAAAAGGTGGTTCATTTTTTTTTCTTTAAAAAGTTTTTATTGACATATTTTGCTACCTTCATTTCTAAATATATCTCACTTCCTTTCCTCTACCAGAGAGGGGTTTCTTGTAAGAAAAAATAAAAGAGGAAGAAAAAAAATTAGGCTAGCAAAACTAACCAAAATCTGACAATATTTTATGCAATAGTTTATATTTTTAGTCCTTCATCTCTGCAAAAAAAAGAAAGGAGGTTCATTTTCTTACCTTTTCTTCCAGGTCAAAATTTGTCATTATATTCATATATTAACTTGTTTCATGTTGATGACAAAGTAGTATGACTCTTTTGAGATACATATGCAAAAAAAAATTCCTATGGGTTATACTTTGGGCTGAGGAGGGGGAAGAAAATTAACAAATTCTGTTGATTTCATATTAGACATCATCTAGCCAGTAAATCAATTCTGCATCTAGAATGTGCCATGAAGTTTCCAAACAGTACCAGTAGCTCATTATATCAAGGTAAGACAGGAAGATATTCAGTGAAATGGAGATTTTCATATTAGTTCAAAACAAAAAGTTAAACAACAGATGCTTACAAAACCGTAAAATGCCTAGATTGAGAAGAGAAGGCACACATTATTTAAATAACTCAGTATTGAAAGAAGGAGCAAGCCAAAAATGACATCCCAAAGGAAAAAAAATCCAGCACCCAATGGTTTTTACAATGAATCCAAATACTCAGAGAACAATGAATTAAAATATTACATAAATTGTTTGCAAAAATTGGAAAAGAAGGAACCCTTCTACACTTTTTCTACGATACAAATATGGTCTTGATACCTAAACCAAGGAGTGTTAAAGCAGATAAAGAAAACTACAAACCAATATCTCTAAAGAACATTGATGTAAAAATAATCAGCAAAATAAAAAATATAGGCTACAAAATATTAAAAAAAATTGTACACTATGGGCAGGTTGGATTTACACTAGGAATGCAGGATTGGTTCAGTAAAAGGACAATTGTTAATACAATAGACAATATTTATAACAAAAATAGTAAAATTACATGATTATATCAGTAGATATTAAAGGCTTTTGACATAGTCTATAGAAATGGAATGAATAATGAGTTTACTAATTTCCTTGATTTACTTGAGCTCCCTTATTATCTAGGAGAGACTGAAATAACCAGGGAATCAAAATTGGTCAATCAGCAGGCAAAATGAGTGTTGCCTGAGTTTAATATATCAATGATCCTTTGCAGTGTTGTGTCGGTAAGGCAAAATGAACTCCTTAGCACTTAGTTCAACAAGTGCCCTTGAAGAGTTTGGCTTTTGTTTGCTTTGAGTGATTCATCTATTTCATTGAATCTTAAGTGCTAAGCCCCAGGCCCAAGATTTGGGCGTCCTTGGTGCCTCCTTTCCTCAGGGGAGGGCTTGGTTTGGACATGGGTTTGAGTGGCGTGTCTGGGGCAGCCGAGACTCTTGGACCTCATGGGTCTGAGTCTGCCTCTTTGCGGCAATTTTGGGTCGCGTGGGTGAGTCGCATGTGCGGCTCACCCCTGGTGCTGACAGGGATGTAGAAGCCAGGGGTTGGTCTCTTCTTCTTTGGAGCTCTGAGACACAGCAGGAGTGGCGTGTGACTCTGAGCCAGCCTTGTTGAGCTTCTGGCTGAACTCAGATGTTGATGGTTCCTTGGTAACTATGAACTGTATTGGGTCTATCTGTTTGTAATTTGTTTAAGGGCTCTTGAGATGGTGTTGATGAGGAAAGTCTGGGCAGCTGTAGCTAAGGAGCCCTCCAGCTTGTAAACCCAGATGCTGAGACTTTGTTGAATTCTGGAAACTATGTACTGGGATTTGAATCAGATCTGTCTGTTGATGTTTGTAATTTGTTTGTATTTTGCTCTGAAGTTCAGGGTGCTGTCTTTTTCCCCTGAACTAAGTGAATGATATTTGTGTGCTGAATTAAAGTAAGCTTGCCAACCCCTTAACCTTGCTCTCCTTATTAAGGCAGATTAAAAGAACCTGGGCTTTCTGGCTGTCTGGCAGCTTTCTGGGTGCTGGCTGTGGGTGGATCCCCCAGAAGCTGCTAGCCAGGTTGTTGAAACAAGTGTCCAGTGGGTGAACTCAGAACACCTCTGCTGTGCCAGCAACCACAGGCCTGGCTCAAACTGGTTAATACAGGGCCCAAATGGATAAAGCTTGCACAAACATCCTGGTTCCAGGTACTCTATTCCTCCTATTCTCCTGCTTCCCCTTGTGGTGAAACCATACAAACCACTCGCTAAACCCCCAATCTTGAGAGCAGCAGACTGGTTCTGCTGTTTTCTGAGTGCATGTGCTGTATTCACCAATAAATTGGTTTTGCACTTGAACTGTGACTCCATTCCCTCTGTTCTGGCAGATGCCATGCTCCAATTAATCAAATGCGAATTAATCAAGTCCAAAATTCATTTTTGCTTAAAAATATTAGAAAGCATAGGATTAAATGAACTTTACCTTATCATCTGTCTAAAATAAAGAGCAATGCAGTACATGTAGTGGAAAAATATTGGAAGCCTTTTCAGTAAGATCAGAGGTAAAGCAAGGATGCTCATTATCACTATTCCTGTCTTTTTTGTACTATAAATAATAGCAATAGCATAAGAAGCAGCTAGGTAGTGCAGTGGATAGAGAGCCAGATCAGGAGTCAGGAAGACCTGAGCTCAACTATGGCCTCAGATACTTACTAGATGTGTGACCCTGGGCAAGTAGCTTAACCTCTGTTACCTCAATTTCCTCATCTATAAGATGAGAATAATAATAGCACCTATCTCCCAGGGTTTTGTTATCTCAAATAACAACTCAAGTAAATCTCAAATAACATCTCAAATAAATCTCAAAATTATCTCAAATGAGATAACACAGTGCCTGGCATGTAGTAAATGCTAAATAAGTGTTAGTTATTAATATTCTTTTTAAATTAAATTTTATTTTACCAGAACACAAATACAAAATAGAGAAAAAAACCAAAAACATATCATAAACTTAAATATAAAGTAAGAAAGAAAAAAAAGCATGTTATGTGCATAGCAGAATATAGGAGAGGATTCAAAATATGTAACAATAAATTTTCATTTCAAGAAAGCCTATATGATAGATAATATATCTTGTGTTGAGAATTGTCCATCTTTTCTTTGCTTCCTTGTGTTTTCTTTTGTTCTCTGCTGTGCATTTTTTACTTTGTTCTTTTTTTCCCCTTCCCCCACCCCCAGAAGGCTACAATATAATTTAGACATTTCTTGATATATACATATGCATACAGATATATACATACCCTTACACACATATATATATATGCGTATATAGACATATACTTTCCCAAACATAGTGTACTCCTGATCTTTGTTTTTTATGTTTGCACATATCTTTGGTTTCCTATCCTTCCTGCCTCCTCTACTTGACTTCTTTTGTTTTTAAATTTTTTTTGTTTATTTAATTTATTTAATATATTTAGTTTTCAGCATTGATTTTCACAAGAGTTTGAATTACAAATTATCTCCTCATTTCTACCCTTCCCCCCACTCCAAGATGGTGTATATTCTGGTTGTTCTGTTCCCCAGTCAGCCCTCCCTTCTGTCGCCCCACTCCCCTCCCATCCCCTTTTCCCTTCCTTTCTTCTATGGCAAGATAAATTTCTATGCACCATTGCCTGTCTATCTTATTGTCTAGTTGCATGCAATAACTTTTTTTTTGTTGTTTTTTAACATCTATTTTTAAAACGTTGAGTTCCAAATTCTCTCCCCTCTTCCCTTCACACCCACCCTCCCTAAGAAGGCAAGCAATTCAACATAGGCCACATGTGTATCACTATGTAAAACCCTTCCACAATACTCATGTTGTGAAAGACTAACTATATTTTGCTCCTTCCTAACCTATCCCCCTTTATCCAATTTTCTCCCTTGACCCTGTCCCTTTTTGAAAGTGTTTGTTTTTGATTACCTCCTCCCCCATCTGCCCTCCCTTCTATCATCCCCCCTTTTTTATCTTCTTCTTCCTTCTTTCCTGTGGGGTAAGATACCCAATTGAGTGTGTGTGGTATTCCCTCCTCAGGTCAAATCTGATGAGAGCAAGATTCACCCATTCCCCCTCACCTGCCCTCTCCTCTTCTCCTATAGAACTGCCTTTTCTTGCCACTTTTATGTGAGATAATTTATCCCATTCTATCTCTCCCTTTCTCTCTCTCCCAATATGTTCCTCTCTCATCCCTTAATTTGATTTTATTTCTTTTAGATATCATCCTTCCATCTTCAACTCATCCTGTGCCCTCTCTCTCTCTCTCTCTTTATGTATACATACACATACATATATACATACATACATGCACACACAC
>CM053627.1:144141043-144191043 GCA_028646595.1 Phalanger gymnotis | reverse complement strand
GTGCTGTTGATTTCAGAGCTATTACAGCCAGCTCTGCCACACCAGCACTTCTCCTTCCCCAAGAACCCCCAACCAGGACTGGATTCAGATCTTCAGTAGGCTCTGCACTCCTGCTCTGATCTGCCACTTAATTCCTCCCACCAGGTGGGCCTGGGGCCTGAAGCAACTGCAGCTGTAGTTCTGTAGCTGCCCCACCTCTGCTGCCCCTGGGGCGGTGGCCGAACCTTGAACTCTATCACCCCGTCCCTGGCAGCTATTCCCGCTAACCTTCTCTGTTGTCTTTGGTGTTTGTGGGTTGAGAAATCTGGTAACTGCTGCAGCTCACTGATTCAGGGCCCTAGGGCCTGCTCCGCCCGGCTCCTGGTGTGGTTGGTCTGCGCAGGCCACGCTGGGCTCTGCTCCGCTCTGCTCGGCTCCCAGCTCTGTGCGTGATAGACCTCACCCAGCAACCATCCAGGCTGTCCTGGGCTGGAGCCCTGCTTCCTTCTGCTATTTTGTGGGTTCTACAGTTCTAGAATTGGTTCAGAGCCATTTTTTATAGGTTTTTGGAGGGTCTTGGCGGGGAGCTCCCGCTAGTCCCTGCTTTCCAGCTGCCATCTTGGCTCTGACCCTCCTCTACTTGACTTCTACCTGCTACATTGCCTTCCTATTACTTGCCTACCCCCTCCTCCACCAACCACCCTGCCCTCCTATTGCTTGCCTTCCCCTCTCTAAGGATCCCTCCCCCACCTCCCCATTTCCATTAATCTAAACTCCCTTTACCTATTCCCTCATTCTTCCCTCTAAAAATCCCTCCCTTATCCTCTCCCCCCTCACTAAACCCCTACCATTTTATTTCTTCTAAATTTAGAAGACTTTTATACTCTTCTAAATATGTATGTATTGTTCCCTCTTAAAACCATTCCCAATGAAAGCAGATTACCAGAACTATCAGCCTTCCTCCCCCACCTAAATCCTCTGTATCTTTTCTTCTTCTTGCAACTCTCTTGCATAGTTACTCTTTTTAGCTCTTTCTAAATGGTTTTACTTTTAAAATTCATATCAGTGTCAGATTTATCCCCCTCTTTCTTATAAGCTTGACAATTATTAATAAGAATGTTAGACATACATTCTACATTTTATGTTATATAAAAGGTGAGCGATCTGTTCTTGTAAATCCCTTATAATCAATCTGTGGTATGTACCTTATGTGTCTCTTAGTTCTTGTATATCGAATCTTCTATTAAGTTGAGGATTTTTTTAAACAAAGTCTTGGGAGTCTGGGGGTTTGTCAAATGTCCATTTTTTTCATTCAAGATAATAATGAAATTTGAAGGGTGTGATATTTTTGGCCGGAGCCCCAAGTCTTTTGTTCTTTGATATATTGTGTTCTAAGACCTGTGGTCCTTTAATGTCTCTGCTGCTAGGTCTTGTGTAATTCTAATTAAGGCACCATCATATTTAAATTGTTTTAATCTTGATGTTTTTAATATTTTGTCATTGATCTGGGGATTATGGAATTTGGCAATGACATTCCTATGAGTTTTTCTCACAGAATCTCTTTTAAGTTGTGTGCAATGAATTTTTCTTTTGCTACTTCCCTGCCTTGTTCTAATGCTTCAGGACAATTTTCATTAATTATTTCTTGTATTATTGTATCAAGATTCTTTTTTTGATCGTAACTTTCAGTTACTCCAATTATTTTTATATTTTCTCTTCTTGATCTATTCTCCAAATCCGTTGTTTTTCTTATAAGATGTTTCACTTTTTCTTCTATTTTTTCATTATTCATGTTTTGTTTAATTATTTCTTGATCTCTTATAATTTCAGTGGCTTCACTTTGCTCAATTCTAATTTTCAAGGTGCCATTTTCCTCCTTGAGATCCTGGATCTCCTTTTCTAATTGGTTGACTTTCCTTTTATAACCTTCTTGGTTTTTTTTAGATTATTTTAATTTTTTTATTTTAGTTTTTCCTCCATCTCTGTCATTTTATTTTTATTTTATTTTTTCCTGTCATTTGATTTTTAAAGTCTTTTTAAAGATCTATAAATTCTTTTTGGGCAAGTGACCTTTAACTTTGCTCTTTGGAGATTTCTTTACTTCAATGTCCTCCCCTGAAGATGGGGTTTCCTGTAATAGGTTTCTGTGGTTGGATTCTTTTTCCTTTGCCTATGCATTTTTTTGTGTGTGGCAATAACTTGATTTTTATAATCACCTCTAGCCCTGGGGTATGCGAAATGGTGCCTCTTGCCCCAGATCTTCAGTTCCCTTTAGCCTGGAACCAAAGCCAAACTTCCAACCTCCTGTAAGTGTCCACAACCAGGGACTCTGCCCCACTGCTTCTGCACTCACCGGACATGTGTTGGTTCCGTCTCGCTCCCACTGCTCTTCACAGCACAGCTGGGTCTGGCGTTCCTAGTTAGGAGGGTTGCCTCAATCTTCCTGGGGTCAAACGCACGACTCCCCTCACTATCCTGTGGTAAAAAGTTCCAGTGGCTGGGGCTGAGACAGCCTCTCAAACCAACTAACCCCAGGGCTTGCGGATTGTTGTTAAAACAGAACCTGGCCTGGAGGTGTTTACTCCTGGCCAGGACCAAACCCAGTCCTGGGGTTCTTCTTCAGATCTTCTCAGACTGGCCCTGGAAAATCCTGGTTGTGCCCCTATTCTTCTTTGTCTCTACCCCACTTTGTTCACCTTAAGGTGCTATTTTAACTCTTTTGTGGGCAAAAATCTTGAGAGCTTGGAATTTTCTGACCTATTCTGCCATCTTCCCAGAATCCTCTCCAGTTATTAATATGCTTATGTTAAGATGAGAAAAATAAATTAAAGAAACAAATATAGGGAAAATGGAAACAAAAACCAATTTTTTTTGCAGATGAGAGCATCCTATTTTTTTGAGAAATCCTAATTTTTTTTGCATCTAGAGAATCCTAATGAATTAACAAAAAAATTGAAACAATAAACTTAGCAGAGTTGCAGAATATACAATAAATTCACATGAATCATCAGCTTTTCTGTATATTGCCAACAAAATCTAGGAGGTAAAGATAGAAAGATAAATTCCATTAGAAATAAATACAGAATGTATAAAATTCTTGGAAGTCTATTTATTAAAAAAAATCACATGAAGTATATGAAAGCAACTAAAAAATACTCTTTGAGCTAATAAAGATGTACCTAAATAATTTGGGAAACATTAATTGCTTATAGGAGGGCTGTGCCAAAAAACCAAAATGGCAATATTACCTAAATTAATTTACTTATTCAGTGTCATATCAATTAAACTACCAAATGATTAATTTTCAGAGCTAAAAAAAATTATAAAATTTATCTGGAGTAATAAAAGTTCAAGAATCTGAAGAGAAATAATGAGAAAAAATGGCAAAAGCCTAGCAGTACCACATTTTAAATTATACTACAAAGCAATAATCATTGAAACATTTTGGCATTATTTAAGAAATAATGATGTTGACCAGTGGAATGGATTGGATAAAAAACATACAGCAAATAAAGGTAGTAGCTTAGTGTTTGATAAATTCAAAGTTCCCAGCTATTGGGATAAGGCTTCATTATTCAACAAAAACTACTGGGAAAACTAGATAGCAGTCTGGCAGAAATTAGCTATAGCTCAATATATTGCATGGCATACCAAGATATGATTTAAATGTGTATATGACCTAGATATAAAAGGTCACATCTTAAACAAATTAGAAGAACAAAGAAGAAATTACTTTTCAGATCTGTGGAAGAATTCATGACCAAACAAAGAATAGAGAGTATCACAAGGTAAAATGAACAATTTTGATTATGTAAAATTTAAAAGTTTTTCATAAATGAAACCAATATAGTTAAAATCAGAAGGAAAACAGGTATCTGGGAAAAATCCTTTCAACAAATTTATCTGATAAAGGTGTCATTTCTAAGGAACTGACTAACAAGAACCATTCTCCAACAGACAAATAGTAAAACAGAAGAAAGAAACTTCAGAAGAAATCCAAATTACTGACGATTTTTTGAAAAAAATTCTCCAAATCATTGATTGTTAGAAAAAGGCACATTTAAGCAACTCTGAAGCTTTACCTCATAGTCATCCAATTGGCAAAAATGACAAAAAAGGAAAATGACAATTGTTGGAGGCACTAAACAGAAACAGGAACATGATATACTGTTGTTGGAGCTGTGAACTGGTCTAGTCATTCCAGAAAGCAATTTGGAAATATGACTCCCAAAGAACTAAACCATGTCTAGCCTTTGACTCGGTAATATCACTACTAAGCCTATATCTCAAAGAAATTAAAGAAAGATGACAAAGTGGAAAACAACACATACAAAAATATTTATAGCAGCTCTTTTTGTAGTGGCAAAGGATTGGAAGCTAAGAGGGTGATACCTATCAACTGGAAAATGGTTAAGCAAATTCTGGTGTAAGATTGTAAAGAAATATTCTCATACCATGAGAAATGGTGATATGGGCAGTTTCAGGGAAACTTGAAAAGATTTGTATGAATTGATGCAAAGTGATATGAGCAAAACCAGGAAAAGAATTTATACAATAGTAGCAACATTGTAAAGACGGACAACTTTGAAGGACTTAAGAGCTCTGGTTAGTGTGTTGTGGAACCATAATTCCAAGACTAATGATGAAACAAGCTACCTAACTCCTGACACAGAGATGATGGATTCAGGATGTAGACATACATTTTTGGATTCAACAAGTATGGGGATTTATTTTGCTCACTATTATGTATTTCTTTAAAAAAAAGCTTTTCCCCTCCTTTTTTTCAATGGAGGATGGGGAGTGGGTAGGAAGGTAAGGGAACGTAACTTTAGGATAGCAAAAAGAAAGAAAAGAGGGTCAGTGAGGTATCTTTTTTGTTTTGTTTTTTTAAACGGAAATAAAAGAATAGATGGAAGTCTAGAAGAAGGCCAGACAAACAGGAAAGATTTGAAAACTATAGGTTGATTTTATATACTTAGAAAGAAAAGCAAGCTGTATGAAATTATAGGGACCTACAGTTTTATGTACAATTCTGTTTTTTTTGTTCTATTATCTATGTGTTATAATGTAATGTGTTAAGTTTGGAACAAAAAAGAAGAAAGCACAGTCAAAATAAACATATCTGCTCTAATTATTGTATGGCTGCCTACAGATTATTATTCAAATGGTGCCTTCAATAGTACCAAATTCTTCAAATAATAAATTTTCTTGATCTTTGTATTTAACACTAGTCAGCTGCAGCTTCTCAATGACAATAATATTTACAAAATTTAGTTAGAGACAATTTGTAATGTGGGTTAATTTCTACCTTGCCCTTACCCTGGTTTTTTGTTTTTTGGCTAAGCAGTGGTTGGTATGTGAACTCTTGACTATTAATTGATTTGGGGCCTAGATTCCTTTCTTTGAGGACTTTCCTCTAATACCATTTAAGTTTTAAATTTTAATTAACCATTTAATTTTCTTTTAAAGATAATCTATTAGTTTTAATTTGACAAGTATCAACAAATATGAAAATCTTTATATACAAAGAACAGAAAAAAAGTAGATTGTATAGATGGTGAATCTCCATCAGGTTTAGCATATTTAACATCATCGATCCTCAATTACTCCTTGTATAACCGAATAACATTTCAGCAGTCTCAGGGGAAACATGCTTAGCTTGCTTCTTTCCTATCCTAAAAAGCCTTTTATTGATTTTAGATACTCAAGAAATCCCTGTAAAGTTGTGGCAGTTTTTGCTGCTTTCTACAGTCCTGCTAACTCATCAGATCACACTACACCATTTCATTTGAGAAAATAGATGATGGGGCAGGACCAAAGGGCCAAACAGAAAGATAAAACCAGCAAATAGCTTTACAGAGAAGTCACTTTAGTACACGCTGGGGACAGCAGTTGATGGTAGCAACATTCCAGATGATGTGTCTACCCTCTACCCCCCATACTCTAACTATGCTCATATTAATTGACAGCAGATAAAAGGTGAAAGAACACAATGCATAGTAACTCTTGTTCAAGCCTACAGGTAAAAGCCTGAATTCTTATTTGAAATAAATGGTTTTCCACTTAATAAACTGGAATTGTTCCAAGGACATCTTTTCATCTCTGAAGCAGGTGCAGATGAAGTTTTGTGAAACTTATGCTGTATTTGAATTTTTTTTTTTATAAAACATTTAATTAACAAGCATGAAAACAGTGGGGCACTTGAAATGGGATTAAAACAATTGTTTGATATCACACAGTGAAAATCCAATTTGTGAATGCAATTGTATTGAAAAGCTTTAAAATATTAATAAATTGCAGTGGGTTATAAAAGAGAAGTTTTAATTTTCTTTCAAGGTTTCTTCTTTAGACAATTTCTAAACCAGAAAAGAGGTTCAAATGAATGAAAAAAATTTCTTTGCTAAAAGAAACAAAGATGGAAAGTGACTATGGTGTTTATGGACCCTAAAAATCAAAATCAAATCAAAACACGGCTCTGGATATGGATTGTTTAGTAAGGTTGTTTGAAATTGTCATTGCTATTTGGGCTTTGTAGGCTTAAAATACAATCGTTTTTTTTGGAAAATACAGCACAGTACTAAAAAATAAAGTGTTATTTTCCAAAGATTAAAGCAAAAAAAAAAGTTGGGCAAAAGCGACTCTACTAAAATTTGAACCTGATTTAGAGAAATCTGAGGCAGAGAAGTATAAAGACTAAGAAAGCTGCAGGTAAAGCTCTTATAGTGCTTTGAATTGCCTTTTATCCCCCCAGGACAAATGCCCTTTGATGCAAGTGTTTTTCTAACAGAGACTGCCATTGGTCTCATCAAAATTTTCTGCAGTCAGTATTTGCTCTGTCTGGGAAGAACTTCTTAGTGATTCCTGACACTGGCCCTGTGAGAGAGCAATCCATATGCATGCAATATTTGACAACCTCCTCAAGACACGTTGTGTAAATTTTCATGATGCCAATATTGGCAGGAATTTTCCAGATGCGCCTTTTCTTTCTGTCTCCCTTTTTGAAAAATGCAGAAAGTGCAGCTTACCCACTAGGCTGCTGGAAAAAAGGGTGGTGGTGGTGGTGGTGGTGGTGGGAGGCTGGAGGGTATTCTCATAAGTGACTGTGAAGGTTTTAATGGCAAAAATATTACATTCTTTCCCTCTTCTTGCCAAGAGTACATTTCTCCAGTAGTGACCCTGAAGTCACCAAAAGAAAAATCTAAGGAAAGTATTGATTTCCTCCACCCCTCCAAGGTTACTCACAGAAAGCCAGAACAATAATATGGAACTTTGTCTTCAGAATCATGCTTAATTCAGTGAAATATAAGCATATTTTCTTTTGCATAAGGAAAGAAAAAAGATTCCTTATGATCTAGTTAGTGGGTGATAGGGTGGTAGATTTAAGGGGCCTTTAGGATCTACTCTCCTCATTTTACAGAAGGGGGAAGTGAGACTCAGAAAACTCTAGACCCATCGCTCTATCTACTTTGCCACCTAGCTACCCCTTTTCGATCATACCTGAGTCTTTAGATGACTGTGACTTCTTATTTTATTTTCTTTACTCTCTTTAGTCATAAAATAATTGTATGCCAATTAGCTGACATACCATTAGGTTCTGCAACTTAGTTCTCAACATGGTAGTCTTTTCTCTTTGGTGCCCTTAAACCTATGCTTTTTCAACATTAATATTTCTCTAATTTTTAATAAGTGGGTCTGGAGTCAGAAAGACTCATCTTCCTGAGCCCAAATCTTGTCTCAGACACTTACTAACTGTGTGACCCTGGGCAGGTCACTTAACCCTGTTGGCTTAGGTTCCTCATCTGTAAAATGAGCTGGGAAAGGAAATGGCAGATCGCTCTAGTAGCTTTGCCAAGAAAACCCCATATGGGGTTGGACACAACTGAAATGACCAAAAATAACGTGATTAAAAAAGGAGTGTTAATTTAATAGGAGAAATTTGGAGAGTCGTGACTGTGTGAAAAAGTGGAAACTCTCATTTAACATGTAAATATTACAACCAGAGAAGGATAAGAGAAGACAGCAGCATCAGGGGAAGAGGAACCTGAAAAGTGAAAACACAGCTCTATTGGACCTTTGGCTTTTGGAGGGATTTAGCTGAGAAAAGCTTCAGTCGAGTGATTTCTCATTGATCCCAGAGAACTAATTTTATTGGCCAAGAGCTTTGCTGACAGCTTTTGCCCCTCAGAGCCAGCTGGAGTTGGGGAAAGGTGAAGCTTTTCAGAAGGGCTTGTTGCTTCCTGGTGCCAACTCTGGCTTGAGGCAGAAAAACAGAGGGGCTTTGCATCAACATTGGTATTCCCTTATGAGATTGGTGTTCTGAATGTCAATCTGATTGGACCACACAGCATAGAGGGGAGTGAATGAATGGTCTACTCCGTATAGCCCAGAGATAGGGCTATATAGAGATACATACTAAGATATGCTAGAAATTTGTTATAATACAATTCACCATAGAACAGAATTCACAAAGGTATAGAGGCAGCTGGACGTGTAGTGGATCCGACACTTGACTTGGAATCAGGAAGACTGAAGTTTGAATCCTTCTTCAGGTTTTACCAGCCTTGTTGCCCTATTAGGCCATTTCCATGAATTTTGCAGCTGTCTGCTATTTGCAATAAGAGCTAACACTTTGTAAATGCTCTTTTAAGGGTAGTGGTTAATTGAAAGAACTTATAAGGGCTATCTATGTTCCAGTAGAGAAGAGGATTTCCCCAGCAGAAGAGTGGTGGGGATCAGCAATCAAGCCGTGAGCAGAGAAGCAGTGGTATAGACGTTCCCAAACGGACCAATAACATTGAGGCCTGGAATCTAGAACTGGGAGTTGCCCCAAGCACATTTTTTCCCTCATGTATTTCCTTGCCGGGTTATGTGCTCATTCTTCACTATAGTGCATTGGTAGAAGATTTGATCTGGATTTATACATACATTGTGATTTGTTACTTATATGTTTCCTTTAATATATTTGCATCTCTGATACTTTTTCCTTTACTTTATTAAGTAAATGATTCCGTTTAAGATCTTAAAGTCATAATTGCGAGTGACTTGTTGTATAGACTGGCAAATATAGGAGGCTCGGGAGCTAGGATGGTGAGTAGAAGTGTGTTTCACAGGGTTATTACTGGGACCCTGAGATAATTTGAACATGGCCATGTGGAAGTGGTTTATCTCTGGGAACTTAGTTAGATCTTACGTTGTGAGAGCAGGTTGAAGTGAGCCAAACCCAGAGAAAGAATAGGAGAGCTTATATTAGTTAACTAGGCTCCACTGGAGTACATTTGTCTTATTACATTGTGGGAACATTGAAAGAGACTATAGATCACTCCAGAAATGTCATTATGCTTAGTTGAAATATTTCCTATATTAATTTTCACTTCTCAGATATGCTAGAAATTTGTTATAATGCAATTCACCATAGAACAGAATTCACAAAAAGCCTGTGGAATGAGAAAAGGCTGGATCCAGAGGGCTCCTACTCAGGGAGATTGACCAAGCTTGGCTAGATTCTATAGTTGGGGATATAGGAACAAAGTTAAAGGATCTAGATGTGGAAAGTGCAGTACAGAGTGCAAGCAGGGGATGGTATATATACGTATAAGTAGATGTCAGTATACATATACACATATAAATATACATATATACATACATGCATATACATAGGAGTATATATGTGTAACTATATTTATACATACATATTTCAGCTTGGTAGCTCTGTTTTTTGTGTTTGAAGTTGTCCAAAATCTGACCTCTAGATTAATGAGACATTACTGTATATGTTTTCATGTCACATACAGCTAGATAGTCATTTATCATAGTTGCATGTGCTTTCCATGATCAGATAAAGTAACACCCATTTAAATTTCAAACTAAGGTATATTAGCTAAATATTTCAGAATGTGCACATCAGAGCCATGAATGTCAAATAATAGAAATTTGACCATTACAGATCTCTCCCACGCATCTTGTTGCTAAACTTTGAAATCCTGTCTTGAGGTTGTCATCCCATTGAATCATTTCCAATAGCTAGCCTTTTCTTATTATTTTCTGCTATTGAGCCCAGTGTCGCACAGAAAAGTCGATTTGTTAATTAGTTTAATCGCCTCTTCTCATAATGGCAGGGTAAGATTGGCAGAGGAAGCTTGTTATAAATCTGTGGTACTGGTAAGCAATAATTATATATAATGAAGCTTTTGTCTTGCAGTATTCTGAAGATTGTCTTGAACTCCTTCTCAATGATTTAGCAAATGGACTGTCATGTTGAATTCTCCTCTAGCTTCTTCCCCTTACTCACCCCCTTTTTTTCCTCCAATGAAACAAAATTATAGCTTGTTAGGTGGAAGCTCATTTGATGTCTCAATTTTCTCTAGTATTCTGCTCTTGTTGGGAAGGGCCAGGTGTGCATTCAGGGCTGCAGCGCTTGCCTTCAGCTTAAGGTTCCAACTCAACCAGCCTCCTACAAGTCTTTGATTTTCCTTTTACATTAAGAGGCAATGGTTGTCTTGACAGCAGAGTGAGAGCTCTGTCCTTGTCCTTTGATGCACATTGTGCTACAATCTAATAATCAAAGACGTTTGTCAAGAAACAGGGCGTTCACACTTTTCATTGAAGAGATTGCAAAAAACATCAGATTTTATGTGGATGGAAGCCAAATACGACAGCTACCACTACTCACAAAGTGTGTTTGGAATGCAGATTCAGGATTTTAACGGGGACGACTGATCATTTCTCTTCCCCTAACTTCAATTCAACAATTATTAAGTGCTTACTTTGTACAAAGTATTACAAAGTCTTGCTGATGTATATGTTTTAGTATATGATGAATGTAGCTACAGGGACTGGCATTCACTATAAAGATAATTGAAATGATCTATTGGGCTTAATCACAGAATATAGTAAGAAAAAAAGGCTAGTCATAGGAAACGATTAAATGGGCTAACAACCTCAAGATAGAAATCCAACATTTAGCGAGATGATGGATACGATAATTTATATATTTTGATATTAGTGGATCTGATTTGCACAATACTTGAAATACTTGTCAAATATATTTCAACTTGACATTTAAGGGTTATTATGTTATTTGATCAGGAAAAAAAACTGATATCAGAGTCTACTTATCTAGTTGCCCTTCACTTCCCTCTTCCTTCTCATCAGGGAGTCCAACTAACTCTCCTATGGGCAATAGATGGTTTTAATGAATTGTCTTAATAGAGTCCTCATCACTCTCTGGGGCTCTTTTACAAACTGGCAAGTTGCCCAATCTCTCAAAGATTTGATCTGGAATAGCTTTTCATCACTTCACTAACTTGTACGTTCCTTGAACACTAAAATTTCTCGGCAAAACTCTCACATTGTTGCAATTTTTATTAATCCAGACATCATACGTTTCTTTGTTACTTCTTTCTATGACAGTTCTGAACTGGTCATAGCTAGTTGGCAGGATTTCTTCAACTTCTTTCTTAGCAGAGAGAGGTTCTAGCTTTGAAAACTTGCATCCTCTCTATCTTCTGAGACTCCAAGCAAAAGTCAATAGACGGATGCAATTCTTATCCAAACATCTATAGCCCATGGCATCATTCCTGGTGGAATGGTGTGTGAGAAATGCCATATGGTCATTTCATTGAGATTTTTGTTTAGCTTTCTAACGCTTTGTTTAGCTATTTCTAACACATCTGTGTGTGACTGAAATACTTGGGCTGTGAGTTTCTTTGGAGATTTTACTATATATATATATATGCATATATATACATATATATATATATATATATATATATATACTTTTTAATATACACCAAAGCTAATATTTCCTTAAATATCTTGCTCTTAAAGTCTCCATGTTGGCCAGATGAATACTGGCAGGTTGCATGGACACTTGAGCAATCATAGAAATTTTCTGGTTCATGTTTGGGTATGCCTGTGTATTTTGAGAAAATGATCTGTCACTAGTAAGATATGACATACTTTGACTATTCTCTCTCTCCAGAGATGAAAAGTCAATTAGCCAGGCTTCAAGTTTTTCTCAAAATATGCAGCCTGAGTTAGTAGAACATTAAAAAAACCCAAATTGGCAGAAGTCTTGCTTACTTCTAAATGGCATTTGTTGCCATCTTAGGCCAGTAAAATTTGTTTCTTGCTAGCTCTAGTATCCTTTCTTCCTACAAATATTAAACATTTTGTTCCAATTATCAAGCCCATTTACTTTTTTCCTTCTGACCTCTCTTTCTTCAGTGAGGTAAAAGAAAAAAAAACCCAAGACTGTTGTAACTCATGTGTGTAGTCAAGCAAAACATTCATTTATTGGCTGCATATTGGTCAAAATTCCGGATATTAGATCATCAATTCTGTCAGGAGATGGGTAGCATACTTTATCATCAGTTTTCTGGAATTCGGTTTATCACTATGGTGATCAGTTAAATCATTTAAAAATTGTTTTTTTTACAATATTGTTGTTCTAGTATAAATTGTTCTCTTGATTCTGCTTACTTCACTCTATTCACACAGGTGTTCCCAGTTCTCTCTGAAACAATCTCTTTCATCAGCACAATATAGAACAATATTTCATTACATCTGTCTACCACAATTTCCCTAAACAATGGACATCTCTTTAGTTTCCAATTCTTTGCCATGGCGAAAAAAGAGTTGCTATAAGTTTTTTTTTGGTATATGAAGAACTTTTCCCTTTTTCTTTGATCTTCTTGGTAGTAGTCATATTGCTGAGTCAAAGTATATGCACACTTTAGTAACTTTTTGGGCTATTAAAGTATTACCAATTTATTAACACTCAGTGATCCCTTTATTAAATATGACCATTTCTCTTATTGAATTAGAAGGGAACAATGCCATTGGAAGAATAATCTGTGGCACACCTCTGGGTGACACTTAAAAGCCCAGCCAGACAGTTTGCAATGGGAATATTTGCTAGTTGGATCTGGTAGTGGAGTGAGAATTCAGCGTCTGAAAGGCAATCACTTTTGGTAGGGAGCAGGGGATTTCTCTCTCCTCCCTTACCTCCTTCAGCCTCCAACAATCATGGGTACTTGCTTAAAGGGAAAGACCCCATCTACCTTCATCAACTAGTTCAAAGTGAGCAGAATGAGAACAATTTATACAGCAACAGGATAATGAAAAACAACTTTGAAAGAAACACCTGAGAACAAACAGATGCAATGACTAGCTATGCTTCTAGAGGACTGACAATGGAGGAAGACACTACCAATCTCTTGACAGAAAAGTGATTGAGTCAAGATGAAGAATAAGACATACATTTATGGATGCAGTCAGTGTGGGAACTTGTTTTGCTCTACTATACCTATTTGTTTTCAAGGGCTTTATTTTTTTCTCCAGTGTGTGTGTGTGTGTGTGTGTGTGTGTGTGTGTGTGTGTAGATAAGAGGAGATAGGATAAGAGGATAAGGTAATAAAAAAGACAAGAAAGAAATAGGGTTATTAAGGTTTCTTTTAAAGAAAATGCAGAGAAGAGAACAAGTGCAGTCCAGAAAGGAGTAGAGTCAAGCAGGACAGCTTTTCAAATTACAAGTTGAACTTAATATACTTCAAAAGAAAAACAAGCTATAAACTGAGACATGCAGTCTCATGTTCAATTCTCTTTTTCTGTTCTATTTACACATATGGAAACATCTATTTTTGGTGTTTTAAAATTTAAGAATAAAAATAAAAATTATAAAATTGTAAAAACAAAGAATAAAAATAAAAAATTAAAAAAGTGAGTTTAAGAAAGCTTGAAACAGCTGAGGGAAGAGGAAACACATTCCAGACAGTGGTGAATACAGAAGATCAATCAAGGCCAGAAAAGCAGCATCAAAGGAAAAGAGACTTCTGGCAGCAAAGAAAAGAGCTATCTATAAACTGAAGAAGGAGCTAGAACTAGCAATTGAGAAGTGGCCACTTGAGATTTCCTGCCCAATACAGTGGTGAATTTCACATCTTCACTCTTTGCTACTACTTTTATATATCCCGATGGGACGTATTTATAAGGAACTGACGATGAGGTAATGCCCACTTTTTTTTTTTCAGATTCATGGGTACCGCCTTCTCTGGAGCCACCATTAATCAATCAATCAATCAATCAACATTTATAAAGTGCCTACCACCTGTCATGCACTGTAATAAGTGCTGGGGATACAGAAGAGGCAAAACAAACAAACCCAATAACTCAGTCTCTGCCTTAAGAGGGCTTACAGTCTAATAGGGGAAGGTCACAAACAAACAAATACTTAAAAAGCAAGTTATATGTAGGATGATTAGGCAATAATTAATGAAGAGAAGGCACTAAAATTAAGAGGAGTTGGGGAAAATTTCCAGTAAAAGATGGGATTTTAGTTGGGACGTAAAAGAAGCCAAGGAGGTTAGGGAGAGGGGGGAAAAGTGGAGAGAGCATTTCAGGCATGAAGAAAATGCCCAAAGCTGAGGGATTGAGTTTCTCGTTTGCAAAACATCCAGGAGGCCAGTGTAACTGGATCAAAGAGTATGTGTCAGAGAGTAAGGTGTAGGAAGACTGGAAAGGTAGGAGGGGTCTAGGTTTTGAAGGGCTCACTCCACTTTCCACCTGCAGCTGTGCTTGATTTCAGCTTCACAGAACAAGATGTCCCATACTGTCCCCCCACCCCCAAACTCTCACCCCCTTCTAAGCTTCCTTTCGTGTGTTACCTTTCCCCATTAGACTGTAAGTTCCTTGAGGACAGGAACTGTTTTTCTTTTTCTTATTTGCATCATCAGTGCTTAGCACAGTGCCTGGCACATAGTAGGCACTTAATAAATGTTTGAGTTGAATGCCAAAAAGGGCATTTTGTATTTGATCCTGGAGGCAATAGGGAGCCACTGGAGTTTATTGAGTAAGATAGGTGGGGTGACATGATAGGACCTGCTAGTGCAGTGGCCGTTAGCCTCTTCTGAAGCAAGTTATATTTTTCTCTCAATTGCACCTGATATATGTATGGCCATCTGGCCCATATTTGCAGCAGAGTATAGTTCTGCCTCTCTGGTTTTATCCTACTGTTGGTGTTTTTGAACTTCTGTTCTCCTGGTCCTTCCCCCCCTCCCAGAAGAATGATTCTGTCCGTGGCTCCATTTCTCACCAGCTTTTCTGTGGGGTCCTGTTATGCATTGTCAAGGTGATTTCTTTGCTTCTATGGTAAACCCATAAGATAATCCAGAGTTAGAATTTGGGGGCAGGTAGGTGCCACAGTGGCTGGAGTGGCAGGCCTGGAGTCAGGAAGACATCCTCCTGAATTAAAGTCTGGCCTTAAACACTTAGTAAATACGTGACCCTGGACAAGTCATTTCATCCTGTTTACCTCAGTTTCCTCATCTGTAAAATGAGCTGGAGAAGGAAATAGCAAACCACTCTAGTATCTTTGCCAAGAAAACCCCAAATGGTGTCACAGAGAGTCAGATATGACTAAAAAAGACCGAACAACAGCAAAAGCAGAAGTTGGGTCTTTCCAATTTAGCTCTGTCTTTGCAGGTCGGACATTGCTCTTCATTCTACTTACTCTTTCTAGCAAATGACCAGTTTTTTTTTGGTGGCTTCTGTTGAAATTCAAGCCCAATTAGGTTACCAGCTCTTTGTTTTATATCATACCTCCATGTACTTTCTATGGTCTGACTTCACCTGCTTCCTCAAGATTTACTGTTCCTCCATCTGTTAGTCTCTGTAGGTAATTGTTCATACAAATTACAAAACTCAGAAGTTTCACGTTGTACTGAATGACAGGCTGGGTGAATGTACTTGCATTGGTGTCTTACAACTGCCAAATTACCTTTCTAATTTTTGAAAACATTCTTGCCATTTCATTCCAGATGTCACAGCCTTTAGACCCTGCACAATGCCATAAACTTATCTTATAATATTTTCTATTTGTTTTCCTCTTTTTCCCCCTAATTGATATACATGCTAATACTGTAGTGATTTTGTTATATGGCTGATCCAAACTTCCTACGGTTGTTCCTTACGGGAACGTGGATCTTTTCCTGAGATTATTACACATTAGGCTCTCCGACATAGGAAGTGTACACTCAGCACTACCTATGACATCGTTTTCTGACTTAAAAATTCTTCTCAGTTTTCCTCTTCTCAGCCAAAGTCTTCCAGTTTTTAAATTAACTCTTCCTCCTGTGGCATTTAAAAAGATTTGAGAGACATAATTTCTGGGTAATTTAATCATTTTATTATAGGAGGAGAGAAGTACAAAAATACCAAAAATGTTAGTATTTTAATAAAAGGAGTGTCATTTGGCCATCTCTCTCTTAGATAAAGGCAATCGTGCCAGAGGCTCATGGTTTATATGCCCATTGGAAGAGGGGTGTTCCTGAGGGTGGCAATCAACTCTGATTGGTTAACGAATAATGAGAGAATGAATATTACAATAAGAGTCTGAACCTATTTAAATTAACTTTAATTATGTCATTCACTTCTAAGTTATCTCTAGCCCTGGGTAATCTATGAAAAAAATTTATCCCCACTTAGACCTGACTAGAGCCCAATGGCTTCCCCACCTGGATGGGGTCTGGATAGAGGAGAAGGTTAGCTCAACCTTCAGAGGTTGAAGTCTTGAAATGAGGATGAAAGAAAAAGGAAATCTGAATATCCCCAAATCATTGGTTATTAGTAATCATTTCTCTCAGTCCTCAGAATTGGGAATTAGAGATAAATTATCTGGGTATTATCTCTTATTGTCATAGATAATAGCAGTCAAAGTGTTTGAAATGTCAGTATCACTATAAATCCTTCATGTAGTTCATCCTAGCTAAATTTGCTTACTTATTATTTCCTGTACAGGACATCCACTCTCTTGCCTTCATATTTTTATACTAGCTGTCTCTTATAGTTGATATATTCTCCCTACTCATGTCCTTTTATCTGTAGCTATACATGTGTGTATATGTATATATACACATACACAGAAGAAAACATCAATAAAATGTTGGCTCTGCAGTCTGAGGACCCTCTGACACCTGTGTGACATTAGGCAAGTCATTTTAATTTTCTAGGCTTCAGTTTTCTTGTGTGTTAAATGAGAGGGATGTATTAGATGTCTTCTGAGGTCCCTCTAGAACTACGATCCTATGATCCCAAGCATCTAAGGCAGAATTTAAACCTAGGATTTCAGACTTCAAATCCAGCATCATATTACCATGCTGCCCACCAGTTGACTGATGCTGCTGTTCAATGCTAGCTTTTTTGACAAAGTAACTGAGTCACTATACTGCTAACACAGGATTTAAAAACTTTTGGTGTGAGCTCTTTGACTGAGGGTAAATCTCTCCAAAGATGCCTATCACAATTGTCTGAGGCTATTCTTCCTGTGTGACTCTTCTATATGTCCTTCTGTAAATTGTACATAGGGGTGTCCAGAAGACGTGGATCCCATAGGGATGGGCCTTCCTTCTTCACATTATCCTGAGAACTCACAGGACAAGGCACAGCTTTATAAATCTGGAGGCAGTGGGTTATTTTAGAATGCACTCTTTTCCTTTTTCAAGAAGGATGACAGCTCTATGCACGTGTCTGTCATTGTGGTTCAGAAAAATAAACATATTGACGTCAGTGCAAGTTGCATATGTGTGTCGTAATCAATTTGCTCTCCATTTGAAAAATGAAAATAATTAACAGTAAAGGGCTTCGCAATTAAGTAGATACTTCCTTCCTAAGTGCTTTCTCTTCTCATTTTTGCTGTCTCAGTCATGAACACACAATGGAGAGAGTAGCTCGAAAGACCTTTTGCCCAGGCCTATTATGCATTTATTCCATCTGTCTGTGGCAAACCAGAAAGAGCTGTGTTAGGTCTTGCCTTATGGCAAATTCTGATCGGCAGTTGCTGTTTTCCCACAATTACTTAAGCTTCTTTGCACAGCTCCTGGCACAAAGGCGGGAGAGCCTCGTTCTGAGTGTGAGGTACTGTTATACAACCAGACCCTTTGGACTAGCCCCTGGCAAAAACAAACAAACAGAAAGGCTGCTCAAAGCTGACTTCCAATGGTTGGAAACTGGTCCAGTGATGGAGCAAAAGAAGGCATATAGAATGGCAGTTGGGAGCTGTTTCCCCCTCTCCCGCTTTGGAAAGGTCCTTGTTTTGTAATGGTGTTTTTGACAACATAATTTGATTTTATACACTGTTCTGGGTCCTTCGAAACATATAGCAGTAGGAATAAAGTGAAGTAGCTCACTAGAGGATTTGATTGATTTTAGGTAGAAATGCACTTAAAAATGCTTTTTATGGATATCTCTTCTATCATCTTAATTTCTAGATATGTCCTAGCCCCTTATTCTCCCTAGTGAGGCATTCCTTATAATAAAGAATTTTAAAAAAGAGAAAAAAGCAGTTCAACAAAACTAAACAGCACATCAAGTGAGTCTGATGGTGTATGTAGTTTTCTATGTCCACCATCTTTTAATTATTCAAAGAAATGAAGGAGATACATATTCTCCAGGGCCATACTTGGCCATTATAACTATACATCATTCTTGTTTTGTTTGATTGTTTGCTTATCATGGAAATGCATTTTTAGAAGAATGTAACTAAGGAAGAGAAATATAGCTCAAGGAATGATTTCTGCATCTCTAAGGAGATGCTTCAGTTTTGATGTTTTAGAGATGTGCATCTACTAGGTTTTTACAGAAAATAGAAGAAGATAACATTCAATCCCAAAGAACTTTCAGCTTAGGCAATGACTGGGTCCATTGTTGATTTTTTCCTTACTATGGGACATCCCAAAGGTCTTAGTGCAGTTTAAAGCTTTAATAGCTAATAGCTTGGTTTCTACCTCAAATGCCCCTCTTGGATTCTTCAGGAAACCTTCTCTGGTCTCCCAAGAGAGTAATGATCTTCCCTACCTCTCTTAATGCATTATTCACATGTTTATTTTGTATATGTTCTACCCTCTCTCATTCTAAAATAACCCACTGCCTCCAGATTTATAAAGCTATGTCTCCTACAAGTTCTACGAAGACAAGAACTAGGTCTCATCTAAATTTTGTATATTGCTTCTCCCTTCCCCTTATGTACTCTAGGTCTAGTACAGTAGAGTGCTTTGTACACAATAGGCACCCAACAATGTTTGTTGAGTTGAACCAAATGGAACCTAGCTCACTGGAGGTGAAACAGGGGCTAGAGAACACTCCCCCTTACAGTGGAAGCTTTAGGAAAAAAAGTTCAGCATTCATTTTATCTCTGAATTGTCCATGGATTTTGCTTTTCTTTTAGCCACCTCTTATTTAATTTCATTTGGCAAACATATTGAGTGCCTACTCTATGCAGAGTATTATTGTTGGTTCTGGAGGAAGCACAGGTTTAGAAAAATACAAGATCTGTGTTGGGCCTCATAAAACTAACTATCTGGTTGGGAAACCAAAAAAAGACACAAAACACAGAGAACCAAAATGTACATTACAAAACAAGTACATTAGAGAGCTGAAAAACCAAGGGCTATGTGAAGTTCCAGGGATAAAGGTCATTCATGAGTGGGAGATTAGAGAAGACGTGGAATATGAGTTAGGTTTTAAAGCATAGGTAAGAATTGAACAAGGGAAGAGGAGAAAGGACAATATTCCACGCTCAGGGAAGAGCATGAAGAAAGGCATGGCATTTTGAGGGCCAGAGAATGTTGAAAGTAGGAGTTGGTTAGTGCACGGAGGAGAGAATAATATGAATTACCCCTGGAAAGGTAGAGTGACAGTGGATTGTGGAGAAGCTTTAATGCTAGGTAAGGGTGTTCTGAACTTCCTTCAGTAGGCAGTAGGTACAGTTTCAATAGTTTTTCAAGCAGATGGAGAGTTGACATGGTCAGGTTTATGCATAAGGAATATTACCCTTGTAGTGAATTGACAAGTGTAGAGACTTGAGCCAGGGAAATCTGTTTGGAAGCTATTGCAATAGTTTTATTACCACTTGCATAAGGGGAAATGAGGCACTAGTGCAGTGGCAGCAGAAATATAAAGGAAGAACTAGAGGGAAGGCAGATTCTGGAAGTAGAATTAATAGGACTTGGTAGCTAATAAAAGGGAGGTGGCAGTATTTCATGATAAAATATAGAATTAGAAGAATTTCACCAAAAATTTGAGTAGATAATAGAAATAAATGTGACTAGGGTTCTAAAATATTAAAAAAAATAGCCAACTCTCTTAATCTTTGGTTTGTGACCTTTTGTTCAAAGTCATCGCAAATATCACCAACAGCCTCGATAAAAGATCCCACAAAGGGAAGAAGGTTTTCATAACAGAACTATAACTAGCAATTTTTGTAACTAGGGCAAGCTGACCAAAATGGTGCCCTCAGTTTAGTTTGGTGGGCAGTAGAGACTCTGGGGTACAACTGGAGAAGCCACTGAAGTGAGAGGGAAGGGTGTATAGGTCAGTAAGAGCCCATTAAGTCATGTTTGTATCACTGAAGGATTGGGAATGTTTGATGGCTTTTAAGTTTGACACCCTGGACAAAGCCCTAGTTGTCTGTCTCTAGTTAAAGTTCTGATAATGGCTTTGAGTAATGATGAACTAGGAAGCAGTAGGTAACTTCAAATTCTGGTAATTATCTGGATTTAAAAATATGTGTGTGGGTTGCAGATGAAGTGGTTCTAAGAAGGTAATAAAAAGGTCAAATTATTTGTTTTCACTTACTATTGGTATTATCAATTTTTTTTAGTAAATTGAGTCAAATTGTGCTAAGTAAAGATAGATTGTGTACATACATATCCCAGCCAGGTAGGTTTATAAAAATGTTGGAAGTCCTAGAGAGAGATTGAAGAGTCCTGGCATGCTCAAAAACAGGAGAGAGAAAGGTGGAAATTTCGTTTTCTCTCTTTAAAGACTATCAAATGGGTGATTTTTCTTGGATAAGTCAGTAATCATATTTGGCACATTCCTACCTTTCTCATGAGTACTAAGGAACCAATAAGGGATTACTGAACCATTCCAAAGTGCATGACTCTTCAGAAATGGCCCCAGCCTCAGGCCTGTCCTTATGCATGCTTCATGGGATGACCCCTGAAGGCTTGTCTACAGGCATGCTTCATCGGATGGTCCCCACCAGGCCTAGTCCAGCAGATCAGGGGAGCTCCTGATCTCAGTTATACATATACCAACACATTTAAACAGGGAAAATAGACTGCTGAGAATATTAAAGTTATCATTGGTACAAAATCCAATAAATCCAAGCCTGCCTTAATGAGGCATGTGTATGCATGAACACGATTTCCTAGTGTAGCATGGGAAACAAACAGCTGCTATTTCTCAGTGAAATACATCCCTAGAAATATCTTCACTAAATTTTCTTAACCGTTTGCTAATAGGAAAGGCCAAACAGCTATAGTAATAAACCTAAACTTAAAAAAAACCCAACTGTTTTCCATAAAATTATCTGAATCTTTTAACTAAGACCTCCAGCTATAGGTAGCAGGGCTGCTTCATGGTATCTAGTCTGCTTGGTAATTCGCCCTTGCAATCTATGGACTAGAGCATGTGAAAAATGATTGACCCCTAGGGCCACCAACCTTGACTGTCTGGTGCTCCTCCAGGCCCCTGCAGCGTGGCTCCCATTCCCCTACCTTCAACCAGATCACTTCTATAGCCTCAGGGGGGAGTTTCATTATGATCTTTGATAAAGTTGAATGAACTTTGTAATTGAATGAGTGCCATACATTGGGGACTTTTGATGGGCTATGCTCATCAGGATGCAAGGCAGGGTTTGGTAAGGAGAGTAGATGGTAGGGGGATGGGTCTGAAGTGGGAACAAGTGACAGCTTTGCTCACTTCATGACCGTTTTTCGTTCTGATTGTAAATTAGAAACGAGGTTGCACATTAAATCATTATACCTGTGTTTAGAGCCTGGAAAACACTGCCTGACTATGGCATGATTCATAACATTAAAACCTTGTGTCTTTGGCATAGCTTAGCAAAAATATATCTATTGCAAAGGACCTTCTCTGCTAAAATACCACATTGCTCTCTATCTCTCTATCATCTGTCTATCTCAATTTCTATCATCTATCACAAAAAGAGGCTATGAGCATATGTGTGTGTGTGTGTGTGTGTGTGTGTGTGTGTGTGTGTGTATTTTTCTTTTAAAAGTACAGTGGAAAGAGCCCTGGACCTGTGTTTAAGTTTTTGCTCTGCCATTTTTTACCTATGTGACCTTGAGTAAGTCACTTGGATCTCTTTGGTCTTTGTTCTCCTTTATCAAAAATGAGAGATTTTGATCAGATGACTTCTGGGCTCTAAGTCTATGATTCTGTGAGCCTGTGACTTATTTGTGGGCATAAGGTCTTTCATAGTGGTTAAATCTTATGCTTTTGTATGCTAGTTTACAGTAGGTTCATTCTGGGCTGGACACGAATTCACTCATTTGGAGTTGGTGTAGTGTGGTGGAAAGTGCATCAGCTCTTCAGTCAGATGGCATGGGTTCGAATCCTGTCTGTAACATTAAATAGTTGTATGACTTTGAAGAAGTTATTTAACCTCCCAAGGACTCAGTTTTCTCATCTGAAAAATGAGATGGTTGGACTAGAGATAGTCTCAGAGATCCATTCCAATTCAGGTTCTATGATCCTATGACTTAGGTTTGAATTCTACCTCTTCCATTTATTGCCTTTGTGACCTAGGGCAAAGTTAAAAAGTAACTTTCTTGGGATTCAGTTCCCTCATCTGAAAAATGAAAATATTGGTGTGATGAGACATAGTGAGTATGAAGAAAACAGAGACACATGGAAGACAAATGAATTGATGTAAATGAAGTAAGAAGAAGTAGGAAAAGATGAAGTGGTTCAATGATCTACAGAAACATAAGCGACAGCAACAACGAAATGATTCAAATCTTCTCTGAGGAAGACAGGAGTGCAAGACCCTTCTTACCTTATTTACAGAGGTCGAGGTCTCTGGGTGTGCAATATTACATATACTGTCAGACTCTGTTGAAGTGTTGGCTAGTGTTGCTGAGCTGCTTTGCACCTGTTTAATTTTTTTTTTTTTTGCTACAAGGAGCTGCTTTCTGAGGAGAAGGGATGTATTTGAAATGAAGGTGATATAAAGATAATATAACTTTAAAATATTGATTTCAAATTAAATTTTATTTTATTTTTAAAAGAAGATCCTTCTTGCCCTCAAAGCTTCCTTCTCCTCTCTCTCCCCACACTGAGAAAGCAAGAAAAACAAAATTCCTGTTACAAACATGCATAGTCAGGCAAAAGAAATTCCTACACTGGCCATGTCCAAAAAAAAGTCCCTGTTTGCATCCTGAGTCTTTCAATTCTCTCACCAGGTGGGTAGCTTATTTCATCATGAGTCCTCTAGAATTGTGAGTGGTCATTGTGCTGATCAAAGTTCCTAAATATTTCAAAGTCGTTTGTCCTTACAATATTTTTGTTATTGTATGAATTGTTCTCCTGGTTCTGCTCATTTGACTTTGCATTTTTATATAGGTCTTATTAGATTTCTCTAAAACTGTCCCCTTCATCATTTCTTACAGCACAATAATGTTATATTACATTCATATACCATAACATGTGCAGTCATTTCCCAATTTATCAATGAAACTTTTAGAAAAAAAGAAAAAAGAAAAAATGGGGAGGGTTTGAATTGGATAGTTTCTAAGGCTCCTTCTAGCTCCAAATCTATGATCTTAGACTTGATATTCCTGAAGTGATATTTAAATGATGTGGGTTATGGTTTGGAAGTCATGCAGCTAAAGTGTTTCCTCTTGATGTTAATTGTAATTAATATTCTCTACCCACTGTTAGTCATCCCCTATTCACCAATTAATTTCAACTATACATTTTTGTGAAACCTTTTCTTTGCATACAATGGCAATTAATCTGATTTACTGGGATAAATATTTGATAGATTGCTTTAGAAGAAAACGAACGTTAGGGTAGGAAGAGGGAAAGACTTTGAACTTCCTAAGGTGTAGTGAAGTCTTGATAACACTCTTTAAAGGAGAGAAGCGATGATGATATGGATTATCCCCAAAGGTGGGAAATGGAAAAATCACTTTTATTTGACTTTGTAATGTGTCATGGTACTGACATTTCCATAGGCGTGTGTTTAGTATTCTGGGAATTCACTAGGCTTAATTCATTCATTCATACATTCATTCTAGTGTGTGACTAGCACTGCCTGAATGCTAGCAGGAATTAGGACTCAAAAGAGTATTTTTACATAGTTCCCTACCTTTAAGCGCTCATAGTCTAAATTGAAAAACAGAGATACACATGTGATGAACTTGATACAAGCTATCACAAAGGGTGAACTTAGTCAAGGCTTCTTGCAAGAAATAAGTCAGACCAGGTTGAAAGATAGTACAATGAAAAGCAGTGGACGATGGTAAAAGGGATGTTCTGGGCAGTGAAGTTTGGATAGTCATGGAATAGGGAAGGGGTTGGGCACAATTGACATAATTAACTTATTTAGAAAAGATGAACTTGGGTACGTTTGAAGGGTGGAATTAAGCATAAAGAGAGGGAAGACAGGTAGACCAGCTAGGACTTTGTTGCCATAATTAAGAAATGAATTCGTAGATTATGGTATAACTATAAAAAATGGAGAGAATCTTCCTTCTTTCCAGAAGTGGGGAGCTGTTGGGGTGGAAAATTATACTTACTAAAGAGTTGAGGAGCTGTGTAGTTTGGTTGAATGATTCCTCTCCTATCTTTTTTTATCCTTTAATTGTTTTTTGCAAGGGTAGGGAAGAGGGGATATAAACAGAAATGAAAGTAATAAAAAATGTGAAGAAAAATTGAAAATTAAAACAAAATAAGCAGAGGGGAAGGTAGGAATCTGAGAGATATTTTTAAAGAGTTGGCACCAAGCTTTTCTTAATAATTTCGAAATATTAATTTTTGATTGTTTTGTAGTTGTTTTTCTTTCTATTTACATAGTTGTATTCATCGAATGTTGTTTTCCTGACTGCTTACTTCACATCAGTTCATATAAGTTTTCCCATGCATCTCTGCATTCATCATATTCAATGTTTCTTTGCAAAATTATATTCCTTTACATTCATGTACTACCATTTATGTGGCTGTTCCCTAATTAGTGAATGTCTGCTTTGTTTCTTTGCCATCACCAAAAAAAAGGTTACTATAAATATCTTCCTGTATATGGCGTGATTATTTTTGTCAACAGTCTCTTTGGGGCACATGTCTAGCAGTGAGATCTCTTGGTCTAAGAGTATAGACATTTTAGTCACTTTCTTTGCATGATTCAAATTGCTTTGCAGAATATTTGTACTAATTTATAGTTCCATCAATAAATAACGCAGTAGTGTGCTTGTTTTCCCACAGCTACTCCAATATTGATTACTTTCACATTTTGTCATTTTTACTAATTTTCTGGGTGTAAGGTAAAACCATAGACTTGTTTTGATGCATTTCCTTATTTTTAGTGTTTTGGAGCATTCTTTCATATGGTTGTTAATATTTTGCAATTCTTTGGGAACTGTTTGCTCATATCCTTTGAGCATTTATGATTGGGAAGTGGCTTTTGTTCTTATATGGTTCTGCTAGTTGTCTATGTGTTTTGGTACCAAAACCTCTTCAGGAATTTTTAATACAATTTTTCCCCCAGTTAGTGGCTTCCCTTCTTATCTTAGATACATTAATTTTGTTTGTGCAAAAGTGGTGTAATCAAAATTATTTATCTTCTATAATTGCCCCTATCCTTTGTTTTATAAGAATTCATCTCCTAGCCATAACTATTAAAAGAATATAATATGCTTCTCTTCTAAATGTTTTATGGTATAATCTTCAATATTCAGGTCATGTGTACTTTGAATTTATTGTGAAATATGGTATGAGATATTGGCCTAAGCCCAATGTCTGCTTTCCAATTTTCCCAGTAGTTTTTTTTGTCAAGTGGGGAAATTCTTTCCTTAAGTAACTTATATTTTGGAGTTTATGGAACATTAGGTTATTGATTTTCATTATTTTTGATTTTCTCTTGTCTGATCTGTTGCATTTTTTTCTACTATTAACCATTACCAGGTTTGATGATTGCTGCTTTATAATTTGCTTCTGAATCAGTTTTCAACGATGTGGGAAATGTGCCCACTGATTTGTGCTGTAAAATGAGAGGCAAATTTAATTCAATTTAATTCCACCAATTTATTAGGCAGAGATTCTATACTTTGGATTGAGGATGAATAAGTTTTTTAAAAAGATTTTGTAGATTGATTGTCATTTTAATGCTTGTTTGGGTGAGTGGCGATCATTATTTTATTTCTTTAGTATTTAAAAAGTTTTATTGAGTAATTTGAAATGGTTGTAACAAGTATCTGAAACTGCTAAAAGTAAACTCTTTTTTAGAAAAATAACTCAATAACGAAATGTGGAAAATTCCGAAGTGTATTAAGTAGCTTGCAGAAAGCTTCTCCCGTGATACCTGGTGGTCTTGGGAATCTGTTAATTGAATTCACTGTAAAATGCTTGTGTTGTAAAAAAAAAAAACCCAACTTACTAAATGTGAAAGGAATCTTGTAAAGTACGCCTTAGGAACAGAGAAGTCACCAATATATTTGAGATCTGGATAAATCTTGGCCTTAAGTTTTTTCCATAAGCCACCTGTATTTTGCTGTTGGGGTTCACATCATTTGTCATGTTATTTATCATTGAGTTACCCACACACTTATATGTCATTCCCATAACCCATCGTAATATACAAAGCATGTCGGGACAGAGATGGTGAGTCAATTTGAGCTGCCAACTGGTTATGTGCTTTGGTCCTGTGAACTGCAGCAAGCTGCAGTATATGTATCTTTAGTCTGGGTGCTGGCTTCAGAGCTCCAGGAGAGCAGGTGGTGATTTTCTTATAGAAAATTTAATAGCCAATTTATGTACTTATTCTTTTCCAAACGTCCAGAATCACGGAACTCTTCTGATTTTCATGACCGTAAATTTATATATTGTAATATTTGTTTGAAAATTTATATACTGGCTCACCATATGAACATGTTCTCATTGCCTACTCAGGCCTTTGAGCAATTTGCAGTCTTTTGTTAGCAAATAAAGGCTCTCGGAGCCTCTTATTTTGAGCACAGAGTTTACCAGCTGCTATCCACTACTAGGCTTCATTAGAGGCCTGCTGTTCCGCTGAGAACCACACCACATGCTACACCCTCTGTTGTCTGCATATTACCCTGTTGCTGCTCCTTAAATTACCAGGTACAAAAGGTTGTTCTATTTCTCCACATAGAACTACCACTCTTCTCCAGTTTGAAGAGGCTGTATATCATGATCTCCCTAACTAATTAAGGTTCGTAGGCAGGCCACAGGTTGCTATAGAGGAGCCATCCCAGAGGCTGATATTTCTTTCTGTGTTGCCATTGTTATTGTGTTTTTGTTTTTGTTTTTTTTGGTGAAAGATTACTGATGCTGTTTTTTTTTCCTTTTTGCAAAGGATCTCCTGCTCAGCAGTTTGTTGTTTCAAAAAAAAAGAGTAAAATGACTTTGTTTCAGTCGAGGTGACTTCATGGGTTTCTATTCCCAAAGCCATTTGATAACCAGTTTCAGTTAGAGGAAAAGAGGACATTAGTGGCATTTATAAAAAATGGAAATGAAAGAGATTTAACATTTTCCAGTTGATGAACTTGAGAACACATTTCCTATAATATTTCTTGGCAGAGCCTGTACAAATATCTGCATTTGGGGTAATAGGAACATATCATAGTTTTCTAGTGTTTCAGAAATACTATTTGTTTGTTGGGAAGAATGTCCATATTTAAGGAACTGATTTTAGAAATTATTAGAGTTTCAGTAAAATAAGTAAAATGATTTCATATTTTCAAAGTTCCCCAGAGAGAACTTGTACTCTCTGGCTTTTGATTCAGGGAGAGAGTTGCCATGATTGCTTTATAAAAAGTAGTTTTATGAAAATCTGTATTTACATGCAAGATAAATTATACAATTACTTATTGTAAAAAAGTTTACAACTTGATGAAAGAATTAACAACAGGCTTCTTTTAAATAGCAAAGACCCTCTGTAGGCATTTAAATTTGATTTAGTTGACAAAACATTAATTTACACATTTTGAAAGAGCACATTGATTCCATAAAGAAAGGAGCATCTGTAGTCTAGAGTGACCAAGCATTCTGAATTTGGTAGGACAGACTTGAATTTTCACACACCTGTCTCTTATGAGTCATCTCATAAAAAAATGTCTTTTGTTGGCATATTTTATTCCTTCATTTTTCATTTTGTTTCTCTTCCCCTCCTCTGTTTTCTTTCTCTTTCTCAACCTCTTTGTTATTCTTTATTCAGTTATAGATATTTTAATTCGGTTATCTATAGACTTTATATTTCTTTTATTTCTTTTCAAGGAAATTTCATTCCTGAGTTTATCTGACTTTTCTGATTGGTATTCCTTTTTGTGATCCTGTCTACCTCCGTGTCTAGGTTTTTTAGCTCTAATACTTCAATGTATAACCTGGAAGACCATCTCAGCTCGAGAGTCCTTATATCCTCTCCCTGTGGCTTCTTTATCTGAAATCTAGGCACTTCACATTTTATAATCAGTCTTTCAACATTTACTAAGCATCTACTATACTGAGTGCTGCAGGGGATACAAGGAATTTCACTAAGAGACTTACAGTCTTAATAGGGAGACAAGACATAAAGATATGGAGAGTCAAATAAGAGAACAGGATAATATAGGAAATAACACAGGGCAGTGCCTCATGAACGGTCAAGTAAGTGGTACAGAAAATAAATATGGGAGTTCAAAGTACAGTTTACATCTAAAGATCATATCTTGGTTTCCACCTATGTGGACAGCAAGTTATTTAGCTCCCTTACATTTAAGATAGCAAATGCAAGGGGCTACCTTTATTTCATGTTGCCGAAAATTTGTAAGATGCAAAGGAGTCACAGGAACTCATAAACATATAGAAGCAACTATAGCACTCTAGTAGTCTCTTAGCTCCCCTTGGAGAAGACTAAGCTTGGGGTTGTCATCAGGACAAACCTTTTATTCTCTGGTGGATTCTCCTTTCTCATGGGAGTCCTACAGAATCTTCTTAAGAATAAGGGCTTAAACTACCCCTAAAGGGGATCATACTTTTGAGAATGTAACACAATCCAAGTGACTTGTAATGTATTTCCTCAATGCTGTGGCTTTAGTATTTCTGCTACAAGAGTGGATACCTGCTATTGTTTTCTTTTTCACGGAGACTGGATGTCATTCAGGAACTATATTGTAGAGAGGTGTCCACAAAGGCTCCACAACTCTCTGGGCTCAGTTATATTCTGTTCAACATTTTTTATCAAGGCTTTGTATGAAGTAATAGATAATCTGTCCAAATTTGTGGATATTGTAAAATGAGGAACATAAACTAATATTTTGGATGACAATCAGATTCTGAAAAGGTTTCAATGGGCTTAAGTGATGGGTAAAATGGAGCACTGCAAATTTTTGTTGGGAATGTTTTTTGGAGGGGGGAAGGCAGGGCAATTGGGGTTAAGTGACTTGCCCAAGGTCACACAGCTAATAAGTGTGTCAAGTGTCTGATGCCGCATTTGAACTCAGGTCCTCCTGACTCCAGGGCCCCTACTCTACTCACTGCACCACCTAGCTGCCCATTTTTTGGGTGGGAGGGGCTGGAATTTTTAACTATAAAACTAATAACCATAAAAGTTTTCAAATAAACATATAAAAATAAAGTTTGAAAATTTTAGTCACATCAAATGAATTAACAAACAATAAACAAAAAAGCATTTGCTTTGCCCTTCTTTTCCAAGTCAGCCTGAAGCTTTGTTACCTTGGCCTTAGCTTTCTTTTCTTAAAAAATATACATACTTATGTTTCATTTCCTCTATCCAGGGATACTTTTTATGTAGCTGTAGTCAATTGTATATATGGCTCTGATTTTACTGGTCTTGCTTTGTATTACTTCACATGGGTCTTTAATATTTCCTTGTATGATTACCTTTACATTAATTTATAGTTTTTTTGTAGTACCAAAATATTTCAGTTCAAAATATTGATATGTCATGATTTACTCAGTCACTTTCCAGTCATTGGACATATAGGTTGTTTTCCCTTATCTGCTATTACAAATAAAGCAACTATGAATATTTTTGTACTGATAATCCTTTTCTTTTTCTGTTTGTTTTTTTTTTTTAGGATGAAGTCATCTCAATGGAATCACTGGTTCAAAAGATGTTTTCTATTTCGTGTTTCTTATTATATGGCATGTAGTGGTCAAAGTGTTGGATTTAGAGTCAGGAAGATCTTGGTCCAAATCCTACTTCTGACATTTAATGGCTGTATGACCAAGGGCAAATTAATTTACCTCTTTGACCCTTAGTTTCCTCATCTGTAAAATGAGGAAGTTTGTCGAGATGACCTTGAAGGTTTCTTCCAATTCTAAATCTGTGATTATATGATTGTACATTGTCATAAGGATGTGCAACATATTTGCTCCTCTCTTCAATCTCACCAACAATGTATTTGTTAGAGTTCCTGTTCCCTCACGGTCCCACCAATGAAACATATATGTACGCATGCACATATGAATATGTGTACATGCATCTATAGGTATATATGCATACATACATATATATGCACACAATATCCATTCTAGTGCGAGTCTAGTAGGAAAAGTATTCATTTAGTAGAAAATTGGAATATCTTTTCACAGGATTATTAACAATTTGCATTTCCTCCTTTGAAAATTGCACCCTTGGGAGGTATACGTTAGTCTTAAAGATGCAATATGAAATGTGAAGTCTTATGCCTAGGTTAAAAAATGAACCACAAGAGTACAGGATGAAGGAGGCCTGGCTTAGCAGTAGTTGATGTGAAAAGTCCTAGAGATTTTAGTTGACTACAAATTTAATATGATCCAACAGTGTTATCTAATCATTATTTAAAAAAAAACAAACACTTAATTTGAATTTAGACTTCATCAATAGAAGGGTGCTATCCAGAACAATCAGGGCTGTAACTAGGTCAAGCAGACTGGGGCTTTGACCCAGGGCACCAAAATTCATAGGGTGTCTTTTGGTTGAGCTGAAGAGAGACAAATCCAGCTGGAATTTCATATGAACATTCTTCCAAATTTGCTGGCTATTCAACTGGAATATTTGGATTAAGGTCCTAGTTTACATTCAGTTTCAGGCACATCCTCAGCACGCCATGCCTGGTTGAACAATCCAATAGAAAGAAACAATTAAACTCAGTAAAATCCATCTAGTACTATACATCTCCATCACCATAGTGACCATGTTTTTCTCCTCTTCACCATGAAATTAGAAGACAGTAATAACATGGGCCAGTCTGCATAAAATACCCTGTTCCATGTAAAGTATGTGTTCCAACCTAGATCTTTTCTAGCCACCATAACTGCTTAGGGCTCATTTGAAGGTCCTTCTCGAGTAATGCTCCTCGGAATCTTGAGTTGCCTTGGGCACATGGGTTTCTGTACTCGAGTTCTTCCCTTACTAGGTTTCTATAAGTATGTTCCCACATTCCTTCAAAGACGTTGATTGTATTGATAGGAGAGTGTGTCCCAAGTTAATAGGTGGACTGTTATATTTTGATTATTTCTGCTTTTGCCTTCTATTGAGTAAATGTTATAGCCATTCTTGCTTTTGCATTTTATTAAGAAACTCTTACAATTATTCCTGCTTCTGTCTTCTGATGAGTAAATGTTATGGTTTTTCTTGCTTTTGGTCTTACATTAAAAATAACTAACATTTATATGGTTATGGTGCCTCCTATGTGCTCAGTGGTATGCTAAACACTTTACAAGTTTTATCTTATTTGATTCTCTTAAGAACCCTGGGAGATAGGTGCTATTATTATCACTCACATTTTACAGATGAGGAAACTGAGGCAAGCAGAGTTTAAGTCACTTGCCCAATGTCACATGGCTAGCAAGTATCTGAGGACAGATTTGAACTCAGGTCTTCTTGACTCTAGGCCCAGCCTTCTATTCACCATGCCACCTAGGTGTCTTATTGTTTGGTGAATATTTTAGGTTCAAGAGTTAATGGTGTTATGGTGACTGATTTTGTGTAAAAAAGAATCACACTGGTGAAGGCTCAGGAGCTAGAGTAGCAAGCAGCAGGGATGTATTTTCTCCCCTTCCTTTTCCCTCTCCCCTCAAAAGGGTTACTAGTTATTGCCAGCCTCTCCACTCTAGGAAAAACTCCCAGGCTGACTGGAGTGAGAATAGGTTAAGGGTGAGCAATTTAGGCCAGAGAAAGAGAAGTAGAGACGTGGATGCTATTGTAGATGCTACACATGCAGCCTATGCTGTTCTCATAAGAGGTCCTATGGCCATTCTGAAACTATCCAAACAAATATTTGTAGGAATCTTAAAGGGGATTTCTTGAAGACTCCTGCTCACTTATAGCTTTAGGCGAGCAGTTGAAACCTTCCATGACTTGGGGCCAACCTAACAGTTACCTTCCAGGCCCTAAACAACCATTCCAATGTATCCCCATGATAACGAGCTGCTAAGACATCTTTGTTCAATTGTTACTCCTTGGCTGTGCTTTCAACCGCTTCTTGGTCCCAAAACATCCACCTTGGTTGGGTGAACAAATCCTAGAGACTCAGTTTGGTTAAGCCAGAGAAAAATTGACCCACATTAGGCCTTGAATTTCTTTTCCTTTGTTAAGATAACCTAACTCTTCCAGCAATGGTTTCCTGGCTCATCCAACCATAAATTCCCTGACCAAGTAATCTATGACCAGTAGCTGTAGTTTAGAGAGTCCCATTTTAAAGGTCTTCTGGATAAAAATGAAACTCTTACTCTCACACCAACCTAAAATATATGGATATATGGAATGGAGCAACCAAAAACTTGACTAGCTCCACTGCTATTCTACCTGTTATCAAGATAAGTGGATATTCCTTTTGGATACAGAGTAGTTTGCTTGCAACTGTGGCAGCCACATCTCAACTCAGTAAAAGTCCTTATTTGCTATTATAGTTGCTACCCCTGGCACTTTGCATTTATGCTATTGACTTCCATGACAATTATAGATTACAATCGCACCAAAGACAGCATAGAGATTTAGATCTGGAAGGTAAATTAGAACTCATCTAGTTTGACCCCTTCCTTTTACATATGAGAAAATTGAGGATTACAAATTAGGGGGCTGTGCCAATAGAGGGTGGAAGGAATAAGACTCATGAAATATTGTTTGATTCAATAAACATTTATTAATTACTTCATGTAAGACAAGGCTTAATACTATGAATGTGAAGATAACTACAACATAGATACTATTCCTAAGGGGATTACATGCTAATGGAGAGGTAGGGCAGAAGATATGTACAAATAACTATAATGTAAGGGAATATGATAATTGCAGAGGAGAGGCTCAACTGATATACTATGAGAAATTTAAGAAGAGAGATTTCTTTTTAAATTGAGTATTGAAGTAGAGAAGAGACTCTAACAGAAATAGGAGGGAAGGATCCATTCCAGGCATGGGAAGTGTGAGATTAAAGACAAAGAGACAGGAGGGAATTGGATTAGAAAGGGTGATAGTTATCCAGTTATTCTAGAACATACAGTACAGGAAAAGAAATAGTATGGTATAATAGTATGCTAAATTTAATGAGACCAAATTCTTACACTTGGGTTCAAAAAAACCAACTTCACAAGTTTAGAATAGGGAAGTCCCAGTTAGATAGCAGCTTGACTGAAGATCTAAAGGTTTTGGTGGACTGAAAAAGAAATATAAATCATCGATGTTATATGGTAGTCCAAAATGTTAATGTGACCCTGGGTTGACTTGAGAGGCACAACTTCCAGAAGCGAGGAGGTGATGATCTCTCTTGGCTAGACCACACATGGAATATATTAGTAGTTCTGGGAACCACAGTCCAAAAAGGAAATGGAGGAGCCGAAGAGCATTCAGAGGAGAGTAGTCAGAAAAGTGAAGGGATCTGAGGCTATCTTATGTGAGCATTAGCTGAAGGACTTAGGGATTTTAAGCCGGAGAAAGACAAGATTCAGGGGGATATGATTGCCACCTTCAAGTATTTGCAGGATTCTCATGTGGAAGGAGATTAGAATTGTTGTTCTCTGTGGCGGTAGGGCAGAAAGGGGAATGATGGGTTGAAACTGTGAAGATGAAAACTTACTATAAGCTAGATGTCAACACTTCCTGACCATTAGAGTTGTGTAAAGGATGGTGGGTTCCCCTTAAATGGAGATCTCCAAATGGAGGCAGGATGACCACTTATTATTTAATGTTATGGTGATGATTTCTTTCAGGTATGGGTTGGACTGGATGCCTAATCAGGTTCCTTTCAAGTCTAAAATTCTGTGGTTCTGTGACTTTCTTTCCTTTTTTTATTGTGTCTTTGCACTGTTGTAGTCTCCCAGCTGTTACGCTTTGAAGTCAGAATAAGGGAATAGGATACTTTAGGACTACTACTACTGCTACCAAACATTTGTATAGCATTTGCTATGTGCCAGACACCATGCTAAGATAGGAGAACTAGGGCATTCTGAATGTCAGAGGTTGAGTAGAGACGGGAACCAATGAAACCTCAAGGTGTGGGGCATCTTGTTGTTTCAGGCTGGTGATAGAGTAGGCCTACTTTTTGGCCTATTGACAGATAGAATTGGGAATGGATGGACATGGCTAGAAGCAGGGGATTGTATTGATAAAAGGAAAAAAGTGAAAACTTTTGTAGTCCTGTACATTTAAAGGCATAACATTTCCTCATATCTGTGTGAGAAAGGATCTATTGATAGTTCAGCTCAAGCTAGAGGGTACAAGTTGAACTGACGGGCTTCAGTGATCTGGATAAAGGCTGAATGTGGCCAGCTTGGTCAATATATCTGCCTTCAGGAGACCATGGTGGAAACTGAACTGTCAGGAAGGTTGGTGGTCCCTGGATATGGAACCTCCTTCAAGGTGGCAAAGAAATTGCCAATTGAAAAAGGCCCATTTTGCATCTTATTGGCAAAAGGATAGGATAGGGAGAGATGAAAGAATGCTGTGATTTGTTTAGGTGCCTAGAAAAATTGGCATCAGCTAGTACAAACCACTTGTGAATATAATCCCTATCTTACTTCTGCCTGACACTTTTGTAGTGGATTGGCAGGAAGTCTGAGTAGGGAATAAAATTGCAGACTCTATTTACAGGTCAATCACTGGGGGCTAGATTGTACAATTTGTGGCTACACATGGCAATAGGCTTCCTGGGCTTGTCTCTTGTAATGCAGATGGTACACAGAGGGGTTCATGCTGGCTGCTGGCTGTCTTGCATGTGGCCAAAGCAATGTATGATTCCCACATCTATTCCCTACGAGTCCTGAGATGCCTCTAGCACGTTGCCAGAATGAGGTCAGGAAGTCCCTGGCCAACATTGTCAGGTTCACTGAAGCCATAAACAATTTGAGTTACTGGATGGGAACATGCACACTAAAATTTGTTAAACTTCTTTATTCTTCAAAAGCTATCCAGTTTAGCAGTTCCAAAGACCTCTCCAGAGAAATAAAGGAGATTATGCTTTTGGAAAAGATTCTAATTAAAGTTGGAATTAAGACTCAGGATGTAAGTCTTATTCTTCTTCAGACGCTATTAGGCCCTCCACGAAGCAGGGTGAGCACATTTCCACGATATCAAGCTAAAGGGAAGGGTTGCTGTAGGTAGTCACTGCTGTTGGTTTCTTCCCATCCCCAGAATAGAGCACTTTACCCTATGGGCCACCAGATGAATGTCCAGTTACCCTCCGGGGTGGCCCAGTCTTGTCTTCAGGATACTGGTGCTCACTGTCTTCTGAGGCATCATTTTTAAGGCATTAGAAGGAGTTAGTGAATATTTTGTGGGCTGTCAAAATTTTTGTGACATGAATAACTTTAATGTCATGTCTCCAAATCACCAGAAGCAGAATCTTTAACTATGAACCCAAGGGCCAATGCAACATCAGCGAATTCAGTTGACAAGAAGTTCTGAAAGGGCATTTTGCTAAGTTGGGTAGTGTGTCTGATGCCCAGTATCCCATTTATTTATTTATCTTTCTGTTTATTCATTCATCTATTTATCTATTGGGTAGAGACATGATCAATGCTGGAAGAAGATCGTTATGAATGGGGGGAAAATGAGGACTTTTATATTTCGCATAGGAAATTTTACACCTAGATATAAGATAATGCCTGGGCACACTCACTATCTAGTCATTAGAAAATGATGTTCAGAGAAATGAAGGGGCTCATTTCAGGTCACCCAACAACTCACTGTCAAAGTTAACACTTAAACTAAGGTCTTCTGAGACTCCTCGATCTTTTGCTCTGAACATGTATGTGTCTTGTCTCTAGGGAGATGAATGAACATTTATTAAGCACCCACTCTGTTTGAAAGCACTATACTGGGCTTTGGGGACACAAACAGAAATTAAGAGTCCCTTCTCTCAAAGAGCTCACATTCTAGTGGTGGGGACAACACATATAGAAAGTCTCAGTTGCAAATCAGATGGAAAAATCCCATGGTCTTTAGAGTATAGCAGCAAAGCAGAGACTAATGATTTTTTCTAGAATGTCATTTAATGTCACTATTCTCAGGCCTCTTGGTAAGATGGTAAGAGTTGGTAAGCTCCTTTATATGAGATCTTGCATTCAATTTCTTTTACTCAGTGTACCTGATAATTCTTTTTTCTTTTGGTCTAGTGTTTTAGCAAAAGGCCAAGGAGAAAGAGTTGAGATGGGGCAGTGGAAAATTTTCTGAATTCAGAACCACAGAATATGGGCTCTAGTCCTGGTTTTGTCTCTTACAATCTCTGTCATCTTTAGCAAATCACTTCAGCTTTTTGGGCCACAGTTTCCTCATCTGTAAAAATGAGACTAAAGAGCATCTCTAGGGTATTTCCAGCTTTAAAACTATAATCCTGTATAGTCACCTGGTAGATAAGGGATGATTTTGTCTTTCTACATTTGAATTCATCCTTTTTTTTTTGCAGAGGGAAAGGTAGGGCAATTGGGGTTAAGTGACTTGCCCAAGGTCAAATAGCTATTAGTGTGTCAACTGTCTAAGGCTGGATTTGAACTCAGGTCCTCTTGACTCCGAGACTGGTGCTCTACTCACTGCACCACCTAGCTGCTCCACATTCATTCTTTCAGGTATCTTTTAATGGGCTAATTGTCTAAGAGAATTCTGGGATAATTCTTATTAGGGCGCTAAGAAGGTAACATTGGTTAGTATACAACAATTCAGATTTTGCAGGGATTAGATCTATGATTTTATTGGTCTAGGGTACTCCTACTAAGGAAACTCTATGCACACACACACACACACACACACACATTCTCTCTCTCTCTTTCTCTCTCTTTCACACACACACACATACACACACACACACCACATACCCCCATGCAAATATGACTATTGAAAAAACCTTCCTGATGATCATCGAAATAATTAAATTAAGTGAAAACGGCATTGTGGTATGATTGTTTTGAGCACCCAGATAGTGCTTCCACTTCAGTGTTAGAGACAGACAATTTGGGGATATTTAGTCAGGACTTGTTCAGTTGCTGCTGCTGCTGTTGTTTTCAGGGTGTTTCAGTTCCTTAACTCACTGAATACCTCCATTGAAGTCTTACTCTGGTGCCTCAGTAGGCATAGAGTTGATCTTGGGTTCTTGAATATTATGACAGGGGATTACAAGTTCTTACAAATTCTACCGAGTCAGAGCACGTTCAAGTATAGTCCTAGTAGGGACTATGTCTGTTATTAGGAAAGACTCAAATATATCCATTCGTTTGTTCATTCATTCAACAAGCCACATCAACAGAAATGACTACTAAGTGATGAATTTTTGGGGCAACAAGTCATGAATATCATCCATTAAATTGTAAAATGGTTGAAACATCTGTAGCCAGAGGAAGTTCTCCACAGATGAAATCATGGATTCCTGTAGCATTTGAAATACATATTGCACTGGACAGTGTTAGTATGTAGCTCACTGATGTCTTGAATCCTCTGCTATGTGTTTCCCCCCACCCTTTCCCATAGCTGCAAACTTATACTATGTAAAGATCTTTGTGAAACACATTTTGGAGTTTTCCTAGTAAAGCGGTGATGATGTCTCAGCCACATCGCACCATTGTAGAGGACATAGCTGTGTCTTAGTATTCTTGGTTATGCCTTTCTCCAGAAGTTATGTGGTATTTTGTGAACATTTCTTGGAGAGAAATACCTTTTTCTTGGCCTTACCCATGGAAAAGATAAAACATTTATCTTTTATTTAATGTTCTGCAGAATGTTTGTGTTAGGTAGCTCTTTACAGCTAGCTGTGTTCTGTTCGCCAGTTCTATGCTTCACCCACTGCCACCCTAAGGAAATGCATAAGCTGATCTGTAGTTTATCTCTATCAGTATAAACATTTGCAAAGTTTCTGGCTCCAGTAAAGTACATATGACTGTCTAGATGAAATATATAGAGTATCTCAGTTGAAAGGTAGTATCCTTGTAATTACCATTTTCTCTCAGTTTGCTATGGTATTTAAAAAAAAATTAATGAACACCTTAGCTCTTGGGCTATCCTTCTTGAGCACTGTGGTGACACAGCTGTGTCCTAGGAGCAATTAGTGCCTAACAAAGAGATGCTAATTGTTTATAGAAGCATCAAAAAGAAGAGATTTTTAGAAGTTATTGTTTTGACTGCTGAAAAGACAGGATGATAATGGTTCTGGCACATTTATGGAATTTAAAAATATTCTTCATGAAATTAAACTAGACCGTTGACTGTGATTAAGTTGTCTGCTATAAATTCCATATAAAATCTCATATAAAATGTTATGCTTTAGCCATATTTTGCCTTGATGTACAGAACAATTAACTCCTTGAGGAAGCATCAACTAGGAGGAAAATTATCCATATTTAGTGGAATATGGAGGATTTTATTTTAGTTTCCTAAGAGAGAAGGAACTCTCTAAATAATGTTATCTTTGCAGTCAGTGATGAATTGTAGTTTGTGTCAAAATCACATGTTGACCATGTAGGTTTTCAACATCAAATAAGAAGCTTCTTCACTGAGCCACTGCTAATGTCCTAATTGTATCCAAAATAGCTTGTGTTGGATGGGTCAGAAGAACCAAGAAGAAGTTATGGAAGTGAACTCTTCCTAAACTAGCTATCATTCTAAGAATTTTTTGGGGAAAGGTCATTATGCAGTCAGCCTAATGAGATAAATGTTAAAAGACGAAGGAAGGAAACAAATATTTATAATCACCTACTATGAGCCAGGGGCTATGCAAAGCATTTAACAAATATTATCTGATTTTATTGTGGTAGGTGTTATTATTTTCACTTCCCTTTTACAATGGAAGAAACTGAGGCAGACAGAGGTTAAGTGACTTAACAGGTCACACAACTAGTAAATATCAGACTGGATTTAAACTCATCTATTCTTTGCTCCGGGTCTTGTGCTCTATCCACTGCACCATCCAGCTGCCTTAAAATCACAGATTTAGAACTGGGAGGGGTGTCCATGATAGTTTAATCCACCTTCCTTATTTTACAGGTGAGGAAACGAAGGCCCAGAGAGGTCAAGTAATTTGTCCAACATCACACAGGCAATCTAGCCCAGGTCTTTTGATTCCAAATCATAACTAAAAGGATGTATGGGGTTTTCAAGGAGGATTAGCACCTCTGGTATAAGGGCTTGCCAAGGCCCTTTCAGGGCTGCTCATCTGTCTTTGATCTCTGCCTTCACCCAACTCCTACCCGTGGCTCCAAGAAGCTCTAACATGTGCAGTGGCCACACTCTGGTAATACGATCTAGGCAGGTGGGCTAAAGGAGGTTGAGAGTCCACCTCAAACCTCTTAGTGAGTTAGGGGGATGTCTACTCCAAGCATGTGAAGATTTTCCCTGGTGGAATGGGTGGATGAGAACAATTTGTTCCAATGGCTATGAAGGCAGCTGAAGCAGGCACTGTGGAGTGCTTAGAGCTTGGTCAGATGTCAAAGATGCCAAGGTCACCCTCTGTATCCCAGGCCATCATCAGTCATCCTGACTTTGTCTTTCCACTGGATTTCAATGACTGAGGAAGAGAGAATGAGGCTGACAACTCGGTGCAACTCTGCCTCACATAAATCCAGTTCATGTGGGAGTCAAGACATCACCCTGTCTTGTCATTGGTCCTCTCAAAATGAAAGACAAACAACAGCACAACCAGGACAGTATTCCAAAAGAAAAAAGTCAGTATGCTCTACTTAGGTCTCCAAGAAATTGTGGCACTTCATGTGCTGAGAAAGTAAAATACATGGCCTTTTAAAGAACAGTATTTGCAGTTAATTGATGACTGAATCTGATTTGCTCTTTATTCTTTGATATAGACAAAAAGAAAAATGCAAATAACTGACATTAAACAATCAACAAATGCTTATCGAGTGTCTACTAAATGCCATATAACATGACCTATTCAAAGCCTATAAAGAGAAGATAGGACAGGTTAGGACACACAGGTCTGATGCAGCCTGATTTCCAGTTTTCATTGGAAGTTCCATAATTCCTTTTTCCAGGATTATCTTTGTTTTTTGGTGAAATTTCTCTAGTTTCCTTAATCTTTGTTCATAGCTACTAGATGAGACTAAAGTAATCTCAGTTCTAGGAACTCTGGGGTCCTACCATAAAGTCCTGAAGTCCCATTTTGGGAAACATAGCTCTAAGTAATAGAGGATTCAGGTATCATGGGCCTTTGTAGCATAAGGAGTATTGTTTGGTAGTCTTCATATTTGTATTTTAATAGGGTAGGATCTTCCAGCATTTCAGATATTAAAACTTTCATGGCAAACATAAGACGATGATTCATGTATTTAAGATATAAATAAAATAAAACAATTCCTGCTCCTCCCCCACAGCAGGCATGAATTATTAAGCATAATAATTCTCTAACATCCTTGGTATTCATTTAAAAAATTAGTTTCATTAATACCTTTTCTGACAAATTATAGTGATATTGAGATGTTACTTCATCTTTCTACTCTTAACTGAACCTTCCTTGTAACAAAGAAAAACAGTTAAGCAAAAACAAGTCAACACAGTAGCCAGACTTGATAGTACATGCAATATCTCATGCCCATAGTCTACTCCATTTACTTTCAGAGCCATTGCTTCCCAAAGGCTCTCTATTATTTGGTGTTACAGGTTGTGTTTGTCCTATATTTTTGAAGAGGACCATGGTATCAAGGAAATGATGACATGACTTGCAGTTGACTTCGATTTGAGTGAGGGAGGGCTGTGCAAGGTCACCAGCCTCACTTTCTCCTCCAGAGCCATCTGGATCCAATGACCAGATATTCATCAAGATGACTGGAGATGACCCAGGATGCAGTGGGAGACCTTGGCCCTTTTAGGCTAAGGCCTTTTCATGTACTCAGAGTGAGGCAATGTCCATTCAGTGAACAGGCCTCTATAAGAAGTGAGTCAAGGGATGGCCCCTTTAATTAGGAAAAGGAAAAAAAAATCAAGCTGGGAAGGGAAGACCCTCAGGGTTGCTGTTCCAAAGAGAAACAGAGAAATGCTTGCTGACCAGAAATGAGGGAGTTGAAAAAGTTGACATCTGAGGTCCCTTCCAAGAGAGAGGTACATTTAATCACCTGTCTTTAGGAGCAAAATTGGTCATTATGATATCTCAGAACTTAACTTTCTTTCTTTCTTTTAGTGTTCTTTTCATCTATATGAGTCAATTCATTTACATATGGTCATTCTGTTTCTTGCTTTCCTGGTTCTGCCTACTTCATCCTGTATAGTTTCATGCAAGTATACCCATGGTTCTTTTTCTTTCTTTCTTTCTTTCTTTCTTTCTTTCTTTCTTTCTTTCTTTCTTTCTTTCTTTCTTTCTTTCTTTCTTTCTTTCTTTCTTTCTCTTTTTTTCATTTTTTTTTACAGTATAATGGTATTTGATTGCATTCATATATCACGATTTGCTCAGCCATTCCTCAATCAGTGGACTACCATTTCATTTGCAGGTTTTTTCTTTTTTTGCTATTACAGAAAATCCTGCTTTGGATATTTTGGTGTATATGGTACCTTCTTTTTTTGTACTTCAGACTTTTCATTTCATTTGATCCTTAGTACAGCCCTGTGAGGGTCATACTACTACAATTATATTTCCATTCTTCAGGTGATAAAAGTGTCACTCAGAGAGATTAATTGACTAATCCAGATTTGCACAGCTGAGGATGCATCAGAGATGTGCATTTGTACTGAGACTGACTAAATCCAGGGATCTTACCAATACACACACACACACACACACACACCCTTTCAGACGTGTGGGGAAGGCTGCAACTACAGCCAGGAGAGTAGCCTTCAGATGCCTCCATGTCACAGGTGTCTAGTCCATGTGCTTCTGCACCACTGTGTTGACTTTCGGAAGGCATCTGGGAATAAAGTGAGCTAGTGTGCGTGCATGCACATGTGTGTGCATGTATGTGTGTGTGTGTATGTATGTATGTGTGTGTGTGTGTGTGTGTATGTGTTAACTCCCGGGTGTTCCGTTTACTGTAGATATTCTTGGTAGATGCCCCGGCCTTGGAGCCATTCACCCAAAAGATGAGTCTGTGATTACACAGTGATTCATACTCAGCCCTGCTTGCGTCTCTAAGGTAGCACTGTATAGCAAGAAAGAGCTCTGGCCTTGGAGTCAGAGAATCCTTGCTCTGCTGTTTGCTCCCCTGAGTGACTTTAGGCAGGTTACTTCGCCTCTAGGTGCTGCCTCAGGTTCTTCCTCTGTAAAATGGAACGGGGGGCTTGGATGGGGTAGGGAACCTGCAGCCCCAAGGCCGCATGTGGCTCTCCAGGTCCCTGATGCCTCTCTGAGTCCAAATTCCACAGAACAAATCCCCTTATTAAGGGGGCTTGTCTTTCAAATTCTGGACCCAGTCAAAGGGCTGTACCTGAGGGCCACACATGGCCTTGAGGTTGCATGCTCTATGGGACTTTTCTTTCTGTCTTTTTCCTCCTTGGGGTATATGCCCAGCAGTGCGATTGCTGGGTCAAAGGATATGACTTGTATAGTGATTTTGCTCACATAATTCCAGGTTATTTTTCGGAAGAGTTGGCCCAAGCCACACCCTAACCTGGCCTTCATTTTGAATGTTTGTCAATGCAACTTGATTTTCAGGTGAGCAGTGGGTCACTATTCAGTACAGCCAGGAGCTTCTTGTTGCCACTTTCCTTCTGTTGTTTCTGAACAGCATCCATTGATGGTGTCAGACAGAAACCAGAATGCTGGCCCTGGATGCAAGCCGCAGCTCTTGTTCAGAGAGATGCTATAATCCAGTCAGTGGCAATTGTGAGCTTCCCTGTTATCCCCCTTCAGCAGGCAGCCACCTGAGCAAGAGAAACAACCTTCTACAGGACAGGGATGACACAGACTCTGGGACTTGCTGCAGCAATGACCAACCAGGTTGCTAATTAGGCCCAATTGTCAGGGTGGTTTTTGTGCTGTGGACACCTGTCCACTAGGAACTGGACTGAGACCACCAACTCATTTCCTGCAGGTCACCGAACAGCTGTCAGATGGCATAATTTTGTGCTGTTAATTTGGAGAAGGATGTTATTCAAAGACAGGGGTAGCTGCTTGCTGCTGATGAGCTGGCAGTATTATGCTCTGCATAATGTGTGTGATTAATGCTTATTTATTTGGACAATCCTGTGTTGTAACTAAAGTGGTGGCCTATTTTATGCCAGTTATAGTATATCATTCAATACACAAGAAGGAGGGGTGAGGTATAAAGATAACATGGAATTTGCTCATCGAATGAGAACCAAATTGTTGCAACCCTTTGCCAAAATGCATACCATTTGGGTGCTACTAGCATACAGAATGGCTCCCACTAAGGTGTCTGGGCTCCCTTCCATTCTGAAGAGTAGGTAGCAGAGGACAAAGATGGTGGTTGTTTTGATGGTAGGAATTGTCCACCCCATTTGCTTTTAGAGCAGTTGCTTCTTGCAGGCTCTTGATTATTTGATCTTAAGAGAAATGCTTGCTGTCCAGAAACGAGAGGGTTGAACAAGATGGTATCCCAGGTCCCTTCGAGCTCTAGATGTACCACCCTATGACCTATTATTGGTAGAGCTGAAAGTGGGATGTGTCATGCTGTGCTTTTCCCCAGGTGTTGACATCTCCTCATTGCTGTCTGGAAACTATAATCCCTGGGCTTCTTGGCCCTTCAATAGTTTGTTCCTCCCATCTTTTTCTTTTTGAGGGGAATAAGATGGAAGATCTGGAGTCTTTGGACTCCAGGAAAGGTGGAGAAAGAACAGAGTACCTTCCCTCTTCCAGTAACTGCACCAGCTTTTTGCTAATCTCTCCTGGACTTATCTGCTTTCCTCCAGTTTTTGAAACTGTTTTTTGCTGTTACTTTTCTCCGCAGACTCATATTTATCTGGCTCATCTGTAGTCCTCCCCAGTCCTTATCTTCTTCTTCTCTCTTTTTTTCTATTCTATTCTATTCTATTCTATTCTATTCTATTCTATTCTATTCTATTCTATTCTATTCTATTCTATTCTATTCTATTCTATTCTATTCTATTCCTATTCTATTCTATTCTATTCTATTCTATTCTATTCTATTCTATTCTATTCTATTCTATTCTATTCTATTCTATTCTATTCTATTCTATTCTATTCTATTCTATTCTATATAAACTCACTTTCATTCTACCTCCCTCTCATATTCTGGCCATTAACTGAAACCCGACTTTCTCTTGAAGGTACCACATTTCTTGGCCTCTCTCACTATGGCTGGTTACTCTTTACCTTATGCCCCCTCACACACAAGGCAAGGAGGAAAAGGTGGGAGATCCTTTGCTCCCTAGTGTCACTTTTAAGCCCTTCCTCAGCAACCATTATCAGGGAACCATCTTGGTTTTTTTTTTTTGGCTTTAATTTATTTTTCAATGAACAAAAATCTATTTTCTCTCCTAATCTCCCTGTTGGAAAAAAGAAAGAAAAACAAAACCTTTGTAACAAAAACGAATAGTCAAGAAAAGCAAATTCCTGCTTTGTCCATATTGAAAAAATCTATTTCATTTTGTACCTTGAATCCATCACCTCTCTGTCTGGAGGGTGCAAAATTCCCTTTCATTCTTCAGTTCTCTGGGTGTGGCTTTGCAAAACTTCACAGTAAGGGGGACAAAAATGCTCTATTCTGTCTGGATCCTTGTTGCTGTCAGTTTTGGGTCTCCAGGTCATTGTTCCTCCTCTCAGTACCTACCTTACAATTTCCTGCCCTACCTTAAACTTCTTCCTTTCAAAACCTGAACTTTCATTTCTTCAACTTCCTCAACTCCTATGATCTCTGTCTCCAGTTGACTTCAACTGTGCAAGAGAATGGTCATTTCTTTAGATCCAACCCCTTCCCCTAATTGGATTTGCTCTGGAAATTTCTAGATTTGGCTTTGTTTTTTTTTTTTGTCTCCATTTTATGATTAAGCTGTCATTGAATCTTAGAATATTGTTGCTGGAAGGATTTTTAGAGATTATCTGGTCCAAATCTCTCATTTTAAGGATGAAGACACTGAGGTTCATAGAAAGGAAGTGACTTGGCCAAGGTCATACATGTAGTAAAGGACAAAACTTGAATTCATATCCAAGTCCACTGAGTCTAGCGTGCTGGGTTTGGAGTTAGGAAGACCTGAGTTTAAATTTGGCCTTAGACACTTACTAGCTGTGTGACCTTGGGCAAGTCACTTAACCTCTGTTTGTCTCAGTTTTTTCAATTATAAAAGAGGAGTAATAAAGCACCTACTTCCCAGGGTTGTTGTGGGGTTCAAATAAGATAATATTTGCAAAAAGTGCTTAGCACAGGGCCTGGAGCATGGTAGGCACTATATAAATGCTTATTCCTTCCCTTCCCTTCCCTGTCCCCATCTAACTCCAAATTTCTCATTTTTTCCTTGGTATATGTGCTTAATAAATACTTGACCTGGTTGAATTCTTCAGGTGTGGGGAATTAGTGGCCTCAAGGCCACATGCGGCCTTCTAGTTTCCTTGGGTGCAGCCTTTTGACTGAGTCCGAGTTTTACAGAACAAATCCTTTTATTAAGGGGCTTTCTTCTGTGAAGTTTGGATTCAGTCAAAGGGCCTCACTCGAGGACCTAGAGAGCCACTTGTGGGGGTTCTCCACCCCCATCTATGTTCTCTGAAGCTATTGTCATAGTTTTTTGTTTGAATCTTTAAGATTCTCTAAGTAAATCACTGTATGGTCTGAAAATCTCCATTAATTTTACATTCTCTTTGCCTCTTACGTTTCGATATCATTTTGTTTTCTTGCTATAGCTAGTTCCTGTAGGACTCTTAAAAAGGTCTGATCGGTCTATAATTTTTTTTCCTTTAACAGACCAAGAAACTGAATTCAAAGTCCAACAGCTGGTCAGCTACAGAGCTGGGACAAGAACTCAGGTGTCCTGATGTCAATTTCAATGCTCTTCCCATTCACTATATGATACTAGGTTGGAGTTCTGTGTGGCCCTGTTGCAAATCCCACAAAAGCTCGTATTTGTTGGGGGAGGGGGAACAACTCACCACTATCACCACCAACACAAAAACAAAGAGTATTGTATTAAAAGTCAAAAGATCTGGGTTCTAGTCTAATGCTGCCAACAATTAGCTATGCAGGTATTGGCCTTGGTTTTCTCGTCTCTCAAATGAGGGGATAAGATTAGATGATCTCTAAGGATTCTTCCAGCTGTGATGTTCCATAAATCTCTTTAGAATAGCAGCTGTTCTCTTGAGGTGGCTGCAACCTTTGAAAAAGGACAGAATTATTGTTTCTTTCTAATGTGTTTATATACACGAACATTTTCCTAGGGGACTTAACCTAGGTGTAGAAACTTGTTAGAAGGCAGGGAAGTGTATCTATTAATATTTTGCCTACAATTTGCAATTACTTTTGAACAGGCACACATATACAGAGGCAAAATTATAATGCAGATCAGTTTTGTTTTTCTTCAAGTCAATTGAACACACACTTATTTTTTAAAGAACATTTTTCTTTTATTTTTTCTGAATTGTGTGTAAAAACAATTTTCAATATTCATTTTCAAATTTTTGAGTCCCAGACTCCCTTTCTCCACCCCTCCCCTGTCTTTGAAAAGGCAAGTACTTTGATATAGATTATATGTGTGCAGTCATGCAAAACATATTTCCATATTAGCCATGTTGCAAAAAAACACAGGAAAAAAACCCCAATAAAAGTAAAAAAAAAGTAAAAAGCCAGTATGCTTTGATCTGCATTCAGATTCCATCAGTTCTTTCTCTGGAGGTGGAGAGCATTTTTTATCATGAGTCCTTCAGAATTGTCTTAGAGCCTTGTATTGATCAGAATAGCTAAGTTGTTGACAGCTGACCATTGTACAGTGTTGCTATTACTGTGTATGATGTACTGTGTATGACGGCTTTGCTCACTTCATTTTGCATCAGTCTTCCCTGTCAACACATACTTATTAAGCACCTACCATGAACAAAGGATTCTTGGTCTGTTATTTTCCTCTCCAGAGCTCTCTTATTTTCATTTTAGGAACCTAGTAGGCTTATGGTGGAAAGAGAATGAGATTTGGAGTCGAGAGATGCCAGGTTTGAATCCCAGCCAAAACTAGCAGTATGACCTTGGGTCTCAACACATTAGAAGGTTAAATACTCTAAGTACTTAACACTGAACACCTTTGAAGCTTAGCTTTGTCATGTATAAAATGCTGATAGTAATAATTGCAATGCCTCCCTCACAGGGTTGTTGTGAGGAAAGTTCTTTATTAACCTTACAGCCCCAAACAAATGTGTTGTCATCATTACCTTATTCTTTACTCTTTCCCAGCCTCTACTCAGGAAAAGGAGGAAGGTAACAAGCATTTGTTAAGTCAATATGTGACAGGCACTTTGTAAATATGATCTCATTTTATCCTCATAGCAGCCCTGGGAGATCGTTGCTATTATGATCCCCATTTACAGTTGAGGAAACTGAGGCAGAAGTCAATTGACTTGACCAGGGTCACAGAGCTAACAGGAGTCTGAGGCTGGATTTAAAGTCAGGTCTTTCTGATTTGGGGTTCAGGGCTCTATCCACTGTGCCACCTAGCTGATCTCAATTGTTTAAGTGGGAGCGGAAGGCAACATGGCTCAACGTAGGAACTTTGTACTAATGGGGCCACAAAGTTAGCTAGAGGGCATATCAGTGTCTCTGGATTGCTAGGCTGCTTAGCAACATTGGGACTCAATGGACTTAATTGACTTTTATAATATCAGCTCTCTGGTCCCATCCTAATTAGGTAAGGAAGTTAGGTGGTGTAGTGGATAGAGCAGTGGACTTAGGAGTCAGGAACATACGTTCAAATCCTGCTTCAGACACTTACTACCTGTGTGATTCTGGGAAATTTATTTTATCCTTTTTCAGTAACAGTTCTCTCATCTACAAAACGGGGATGATAATGATACCTCTCTTACAGGGCTGTTGTCAGAATCAAATGATAAAGTATAGATAAAGCACTTTGCAAATCTTTAACCTACATAGATGTTAGCTATTATTACACTGCCTTGCACCAAATGGAAGTTTAATAAATGTTTATTGAACTGAATCAGTGGAGGAATGCTGGAAGATACCTCATGCATTCCCTTTTCCTTCTGTCTGTCTGATGATTCAACACAAGAAGAAAGTCCTTGGTGGCAGTATGAGGATGCAAAGCATCTGCTCTTCTGCAGATGACAATGCCACAGTGAGCAGTACTGAATCCTCAGATTGCTGGTTAGTGGCTCCCTTGGCACCTTGCAGTCAAAAGGGGAATGAAGAACTTGCAGATGAGAGTTGGATATCCCTAAAAATAACAGTGGCCCTAAATTAGGAGTGCTTCTGGCCTTGATATAAAGAACTTATGTTCAGGCTAATTAGATTTTAATTCTTTTCTTTCATCATAGATTGAAAAGATTTATTTCCTTTTAGAGGACTTTTCCTTTGGCCAACAATTGTGGGAGATAATTGGGAAGGGTAGGATAGGAGGCCGTTGCGATGATTTACTCTTGAAATCATGGCATGTGGGCAGCCACATGTTCTGCCCACGTGTAAGGCCATCTATGTTGGCTTGTTTATTTTTAGACAAATATAAAGTTGAAATTCGCTTGAAGGTTTGAGTCTTATGCTGATTTTTCTTTTTCTTCTTCTTCCTGCCCTGCCCTGGAAGATTGCCCTGTCTTTACTTCTGAGACTAAATTTAGGCAAAATGGTGGTACAAGCTTTAGTAACTCCTTCCTGTCCCAGTTGTTCAGTCCCATATGCATTCTTAGCTGTCCAGGTGTTTTTAGGCAGCCTATCAGACATATCCCTCCTCTTCTCCACAATCCTTTATGCTCTTGCTTCCGCCAGCTTAGATCTCATTCCCACTTTCTTAGGCGTCAGCTAGTCTTCCTAGGTGACATATCCATAATGGGTGCTCCTGAAGACAGTGCCAACTCCCAGAAGTGATCGGACAGGTAAAGATTTCAGGTGTTATATCAGCCCTTTGGGGGAGAGATTTAGGAGGGAAAAAGGAGATGGGAAGGCTCTTGTTTCTACTCTTGAAATCTTTCCAAATGAAGACAGGATACATTTCTTTCTATACAGAGGACAATGGAGAAAGGAAGACAGAGCTAGGGTGAGGACGCAAGCCGTCAGCATCATTTACTGGGGCATTTTCTTCTAGGGGATTGTTCTATTGAGATGATGTGCACCACTGGCTAAATCTAGATGAAGAAGGGCCGAGGGGAGTAGCTAATCCACCAGGTTTGTGAATTCCGTCTTTCCTTATATCATACCCATCAGCTGTTTGTGGTGTCCCAAAATATAGAAAATTGTAAAGTTAAACCTTCTAAAAATAGTACTTATATCTAAATAGGGAATAGAATAAGAATTGGCATCAGGAAGATCTGAGTGTGAATCCTGCCTCAGACACATACTGACTGTGTCTCAGTTTCAGCCTCAGCATCCTCATCTTTTTTTTTTTTTTTTTGCACTTATGGAGAATCCCTTTGGTTCTTTTTTTTTTTTTGAAGGTTTTTTTTTTTAATTTATTTTTGACA
>CM053627.1:144094424-144140543 GCA_028646595.1 Phalanger gymnotis | reverse complement strand
TTGTTCTCTGCTGCTTTCTGCAGGGCATTATATTATCTTTCTTGGGAGTGGAGTTTTCATTCTCTTCTGGGTGTCTTTGATGGTCTCATGATTATGGAGCTGCTCTTTGTTACTTCTTACTGGTCTTCAGTTTCTTCAGGACTATCTTCTGCTCTCTGTAACCATTGGTTGGGGATGTGGTGGCTAGTAAGCCTCTCTGGCATAGAGAATTACAGCTCTTATAGTTCATAGCCTTCTTTTTGCACCAACTCTGTTTTTCTTGCACCCCTGCACTCAAACACATCTGAGCAATAATCAGTAACCCCTTTTAGTTCTCATTATACCCTCGTTTCTTGCTAAATATACCCTGGGCTCTATTTTTAGCAAATTGTAAACTGGGTGAAGCTGAGGTGGAGAGATGGCTTCTGCCCTCCCTATCATTTCTCTCTTATTGTATGAAAATCACAGGGGCTGGATTAGGTGGCAAAGACTGAAAGGGGCTGGCGAGCTTTGGCCCCAGAAATGATCATCCTTGCCTTTTGTTCATCACTACCTTTTGTTACTTGGTGCCTTTGTCTTCTACGTTCTGACCAGTGTTGGTCTCCCTACAGAAAATCATCACTTGGTCTATCAGTATAAATGATGCCTCAATGATTTGAAAATCAATGTAGTAACCTTCCTGTTCCTATTACTGTCATGGCCTCATCCTTGTTAGATTTGGCTTTGCCCACTCAGGCTTCTCCCCAAGGAGAAGTGACTCATTCTGCCTGGGCCAGAGTGGCGGTGCAAAGCTTTAGGGGAGCAGAGTGCAAGCCTCAGTCACAAATGATATCGTTCCTTACTTTGTATTTTGTTGTGGTTTCATTGTTTTTCATGGATTCAAATGATAATATTTGAATATTTTCTCATATTCTCAACAAGATCTAGTCGATCACAGCCTTTCTATGATTTCAACCTCCGACAAAGTCTTCATCCATTTCACCTCCACCCCGAGATAGAAAAATTGGACATACAAGAGAGAAACAGGAGATAACTGATGGAGGAAGGCCCTTATGAGGCTGGAGAGGATGCCTCAAGGTAGCATTGCCACTGTTTTTCTAGGACAGTGTGCCTCTTGGGGTTTGGTTCTTCAAATGTTATCTTTGGCACACAAGTGTCCCTCATTGTAATCAAACTTCAGAAGCCATGGAGTAGTGCTCCTTTAAAGCTGTCATGGGGAAGAGACTTCCTGAAGGGACACAGGGCATTTTGTGATGTTCCTCAGGCTGCTCATTTAAACATGTTACAGCCTGGCACCTGTGTCCTAGTGAAACAATTCAATCAGCTTGTGAGTGGGCACACTGCCAGTCCAACAGATGGGGATGAGTGGAGGGACCATGTACTGTGTGATCATCAAGTGTGCTTGCCGAGGGCGGGATTCCCTGCCAGAAATGTCCAAATGCCCGGCCTCAGAACTGTCATCTTATTTTTTTTTTACAAGAATACATAAAACGGAAGGAGGAATGATGAGACAAACAACAGAAAACAACACGCAGAGCTCTTATTCGAGCTGGGAGCAGATAGGTAGAAATAAGCAATATTGGCAAGGTCTCTGGGGAATCAGAGATAATAAGGTATTGTGATACTGTTCCTCTGCTCTGGTTGACAAGGGCACCCCATGAAAAGTGCCAGGGATGGAGTGTCCAAGCTGCACATATGCAGTTCGGCACAATTGTGCATTGTAGCCAGCCAATAAGCTCTTTTTGGAAAACCAGGTAAAAACAAACGCTCTCTGTCTTACCTGTCTATTAGCAGGAAACAAGCTGGGCTTAGGGACAAAGAAAAAGAAGACTAGGTATCACTAGGATCCTTATAGTAAGCATCCTTTCTATTTCATTCCTTTCTCCTTCTTTGTTTTTCTCCATCTCCTCTCGCCTGCTTGCCTCTGTCCCTAAGACCTGGTCTATTTGTGCTGGAATCCTGTTGGTTCTGATTCTCGGAAGATAGGTGAGGCTATGCCCTCCATCTTGTTCCATTCCAGACTTGCCATCTTTGATCAAAAACAACAACATAACAACAATGACAAATGTTTATTAAGAGTCTGCTGGTCGAGAGCACCATTCTAGATACTAGGAAAGACATAGTTAAGTCAGTCAAGTCCATTTATTAAGCCCCCACTATGCGCCAGGGGATATAAAGAAAGGCAAAAAAATTCCTTGTTCTCAAAAATCTCACAGTTTAATGAGGGAGACAATATTCAAACAAGCATGTAGAAACAAGATGTATATGTGGTAAATTGGAGAAAATCACAGAGGAAAGGCACTAGCATTTAAGGGAAATCTGGAAAGTCTCCTTGTAGAAGGCAGGGTTTTAGCTAGGATTTGATGGAAGCCAAGTGAAGCTACATGATGGGGATGAAGAGGGAAAGAATTTCAGGCATGGGGAACAGCCAGTGAAAATGCATGGAGTTGGTAGGTGGAGTGTCTTGTTTGAAGAACAGCAAGGAGGCCGGTGTCACTGGAGAGCTAACTTTTGAGAGAGTAGATTCCAAAAGATTCCGTAGGCTCTCATGGCCTAAAATTCTTCAGGGAAGTTCAGCCTAGGAGGGACGGGAAGCTCTCAAACTCAGACTCTGCATACAAAAGGCACAAAATTCCTATGAAGAGGAAAAAAAGGACTTGTCTAAAGAAACTAAAGCAAATGCAAAGACATCTCATCTTACTAACTTGGATTTTAAAGATGTACAGAAGAGGAAGCAAGAATAGGAAAGAGAACATGAATACAAAAGTGTAGCATGATTCCGTAAGAATAATATCAGGAACAATTTGGATTATATGAAATCAAAAAAGTTTTCACATAGACAAAACCAATGAAGATAAAATTCGATGGGAAATTGGTAACTGAGGAAAAAAAATCTTTGCCTCAGGTTTCTTTGCCAAATGTCTCAGTTGCAAGATACATATGGAATTGATTCAAATTTATAAGAATTAGAACCATTCCCCAATTAAAAGGGGAAAAAAGGATAAAAATAGGCACTTTTCTGAGGAAGAAATCTAAGCTCTCTATAGCCATATTAAAAAAACAATACTCCTAATCACCAATAGTTAGAGAAATGCAAGGTAAGGTAACACTTGAATGTCAATGGCACACTTATTAGATTGTCATAGACAACAAAAAAGGAAAACGATGAATGTTGGAGAGAGTTCAGGAAAACAGGCACATGGATGTACCATTGCAGGAGCTGTGACTTGGAACAGCCATTCTGGAAAGCAATATGGAACCATGTTCCAAAAGTTATTATGGTGCAAAACCTTAGAGCAAATACTGCTACTTGGTCTATAACCCAAACAGATAAAATCAAGGAGAAAAGGACCCATAAGGGCAAAAATATTCAAAGCAGCTTTTTGGGGTGGCAAAGTACTGGAAACTAAGTGGTAGTATATGTCATTTGGGGAAATAGCTGAATTGTGATATATTCCAATAAGGGAATACTATTGTGCCATAAGAAAAGACAAAAAGGGCAATCTGGGAAGATTTGTATGAATTGAGGCAGAGTGACATGAGCAAAACCAGAACAAATCATATAATGTAGCAACATTGAAAATACAAATTGCCTTGAAAGACTTAAGAACTCTGGTCAGTGTAATAATGATCATCTATGATTCCAGAGGACTAATGATAAAGCCTACTGTCCATCTCCTGACAGAGAGGCGAGAGATTCAGGATGCAGAATGAGACATACATTTTTGTTCTTAGTCAAGGTAGAAACTGGTCTTCCTTGATGATGTGTATTTTTAAAAGGGGTTTTGTTTTTTCTTTAATTTTTCCTTTTTTTCTCCTGATGGGGGTAGTGGTGAGGTGATATTGAGAGGAAATAAAATGCTAATATATTTTAGAAAAAAAATCCAGGGGTTAAAAGAGACTGTTCCCTTTCTACAGTTAAGAGAACCCAGCTTAGCAGTAAAATGATTCACATAAGGTCACTTTGTTATTTTGGGAAGTTCTTAGATGTGAACTCAGGCTTCTTGATTTCTAGTCCCCTAATCCTTCCACCCTTCTCAGCTGCCTCTCAGTAGTCATCTAGATGTTTTGATGGAGGGAGTACCATAAAGTCTATCAAAAAAAAATCTTCCCACTTCCTGTCTGATTTCACAATTACACACTTATTTTTTTGAGTCTCATTACATTGTAAGCTCCTTGAGTACAAGGAGGGTCTTGCTTCTTTTTTGTATCCGTAGTGTTTAGCAGGTGCCTCACAAATGTTTCTAATAAATGTTTTACTGATTGATTGTTTGAGTCTCAAATGCTTTCAGGATTAATTTAATAGATTAACTGAGATCAAAGCCTCGTAGGAATGAGACACAGAATAAATGCCTGGCGATTCAGGAGTGTACCAGGAGGGCAGTAGGGGTACCAGAAGTGAGAGGAACAGAGATGAAATAGGAGTTGGGAGAGTAAAGACATGATTTATTGATTCACTGATTCACAGCTGTTTTGAAAATGAGGCCTTCCTGCTGTGCTTACTAGGCCAGAGCAGCAGTAGTATTACGGTCTAATAAAAGAATATAGGACTCGGAGTCAGAAGATCTGGGTTTGAATCATGGCTCTGAGTGTGGGTAAGTGTGGTAACTAAGTATGGGTAAATCTTTGGTCCTCAGTGTCCTCATTTATAAGATAAGAACCTGAGCAACTCTAATTTGCCTCATCGAGGCCAAAAAACACAACCTATGATTCAGTTACTTTTATTAGACAGAAAATTATCATCTTTTTCTTACATCTCATACCCTGGGGTCACTTCTCTCTATGGTCCAGGAAAATTTCCCAATAACTTTTCTGCCTAATCATTCTATTGCTGACCTTAGGCCTTTTCTCATGTTCCACTATCCAATTCTTCCTTCTAATAATTACAGTTTTTAAGATTATGCCTCCTTGGGGCTGCTAGGTGGCACAGTGAGTAGAGCACCAGCCCTGGAGTCAGGAGGACCTGAGTTCAAATCTGACCTCAGACACTTGACACACTTACTAGCTGTGTGACTTTGGGCAAGTCACTTAACCCCAATTGCCCTGCCTTCCCCCCCGCCAAATAAAAATAAGGAAACCAGGGCTCAGAATTGCTCAAGGTCCCATAGTTAATCAGCAGCAGAACTAGAATCCAAATCCAGGACCACAAATTTGGTGTTTGTTTGTTGGTGTTGTTTTTAAACTATATACCATTCTGTATCTCTTATTCTCTTGTAAGAAACCGCTGGACACTCTGACTTCCTGTGTTAGGTCTTCTCATCTCAGGTTTGTTAGCAGCCCATTCTGCTCTTTGGAAAGACCAGCATTAGAATTTCGTGATCTAAATTTTGGTTGCTTAATTCAAGTCAATTAACATATATTCCATTTATTTTATTATAATAATCCTAGGCATAATGTGGTATATAGTACTAGGCTTTGAGTCAGGAAGACCAGGGTTCAAATCCCACCTCATACAATGACTAGCTCAGTGACTCTGGGCAAGTGTCACTTAATTGTTATGTGCATTGAGTATCTCCCTAAGATTTTTTTTTTAACCAAATGTTAGTCAGCGGATAAACATTTATTAAGTGCCAGGCACTGTTCTAAGGGCTGGGAATATAATACAGTCCTCATTCTCAAGGAGCCCATAGTTAATAAGTTGTACTATGTACAACCAATGATCTGCTGTACTTTTTAGATCTGTGGTGGTGGAGGGAATTTCCAGAGGAACAGTGTCCATGATAATGAAATTTAATTCAAGAAACATTTCTTAAACACCTACTATGTACCAGACATGCTAAATGCTGGGAATGTTATGACAAAGATCAAAATGGTCCCTGGAAATAAAATCACAAATCCTTTGAGTATTTGAATAACATTAACAATCCCCTTGCGGTTTTATTTAGAGTGTTGTTGTGTTTTGTTTTTTCTTTTGTGGAACCAGTTAACAATATTATGTTTGCAATCTGCTCAGCTTATTCAATGGTCAGTGCTTAGAATACTGTAAGTCCTCATTCTAAAAGTTTCATCCCCCATTCTAATTATATTTAGTGAAGCAGAATAAGTCTATTGAAGTGGAATCATTTTATTTAACTAAGGTTTTAAACACCTCTGTTGAATTTCAAGAAAAGTGGACTGTCTCCAGAGGAAGAGGGAATACAGGATACTTGAGGGAATACAGAAAAAAGTACATCCCAAATTTCGAATTTAAAGCATCAATTGTATGACAGTAGTCAACTCCATGTATTTACTATTCTAAACAAATATTTTAATTGTAACAATAATTTTCTAAGAATGAAAGATTGAATAAGACATTAGGGAGAGTATTGCAATGAAATAATTATGTGTATCCCCATTTGAAATAGAATAGGAAATTAAAATGTAACAACTATGTCACTTTAAAATTCTAGAGTTTTGGAATGGCATGTGTTTTAAAGACAGAGAGTAACTATAGTTACTTTGTGAAAAAAATTAATTTTTGAGCTTCTATAATAATGCTTGAATGCTTGTCTCCATAGGATTCTTAGAATTTATTTCAATTTCCAGTTATTTCCAATAAGAGTGCAGTGTGTTTAATCACAATTTTCTAACAGCATATTGTACTCTTTAGGCACCAAACTGTATAAATTCTGCAAGGAAAAACAGCATACACTATTTTGCACATTCACAAAACTACTAGACCTTGTAGTAATTGTTTTAATGATGGTTTCCATTATAAAGCCCTTGCCATGGTTAGTGTAATATAAGAAAAAGTTTTGAATAACAAAAAGACAGGATGAAAATATCAATAGGGGTTAATGGACTATTATTCCTTCCCCCTTTTAATGTGGTATTAACTAAGGCTTCATGAACATTATTTACTAAAAATGGAAAAGAAACCTATGGATTAATTGTCAGATGAATGAAAACTGAAATACAAAAATGGAATTTGAGGAACATTCCCCAGAAATGCAGATTTCATTTCCTTTAAAGGTATAAGTGACTAAATTACTGGAGACTGTTTTTTCAATCTATATTAATTAAAATTCCATAGTAGCAAATCATATTTATTCAAAGCATACAACAATGATCTATACATAGATTGATATTTTATTTCAGAAATAAGCAATAATGTTAGTTGATAGTTGTTCCTAGTAGAAAACCAAATCCAAAACTATTAACCTTATTTAGTGAATGACCCTTGAAGGAGCTCAATTCTGATTGGCCTAATTTCTTGGGGGGAGTTTTGATTTTGACGTACAAAATTTGATTAAATTTAAGAAGTCTGTCAGCTCTCTTCTACAGTGTCACTTGTAAACAATTAAGTGTGCCTTTAATATTCTTACTTTTTTTTTTAGAAAAGAAGAAATAATTCTTAGTTTGGCAAAAATATAGATAATAACAAAATTATTTTTTGTGTCCTTATTTTCTTGGCACTTGCAGTTTGGTAAGATGAGCAATTGATGGAAACATTTGCATCTTTTTTCTGCATAATGAGACCAACAAAACATGATTGCAGCTCATGTAAAAGACAGGGTGGCGTGTTTTCAGCTTTAATGGGGACACTCAGCAAACTTCCAATCTTTCTTGACATTTCTTATAGCAAAATAAATGTGGTCTAGGTTGGAGTGTCTATTATGAAAATAAGAGAAGAGCAAGTCAATTATATTTCAATGACTGAATAGCCAGGGGTCCTCATTAAAATGATCAGAAAGGCTCCAGTGTTGCTTTCCTGTGTGTAGCCACTGATTAAGTTATAAAAGAATGACATGGCCTTTTGGGGAACAAACCAGAATGTGCCTTGGTATCTAGTTAGCTAGCCAGAAATTGTTGACACTTCCCCAAGTGAGATGCACACTCTAGCATGAAAGGAAAGTTACTACTTACGACCCCATGGGCATCTGAGGAATTTAAAAATATTTCACTGGAGCCAGTCAACAAAAGCTCTAAATTTTCACTCTTGTAAGGAAAAATACCATTAACATGGTGGTGATGTTAAAATGCTTCCCCTCCACCCCCTGCCAGATTCAATCAATTTGGCTTTGTTTACGTTAATTATTATAATAAACATGTGTTTGGGCATTTAAACTGTATTGGTTTTGCCAATTCACTATTATTTCTGCTTACTTTTAATTTTGGTTCTCCAATTATTTGGGGCTGTGATGCTGATAGGAAGAATATACATCTTCCTCTGGCCCTGAAATGTTGCTTAATGAAGAGCAGGTGACAATTCTTTGACGTATCTCTTAACATGCATCCCAGAAAGTGAGAGATTATAGAAAGGTAATGATCCATACTGGAGGGAGAAATCATATTGATGAAATAATAGATCCATTGAAATATTGAAACTGAGGCAAATAATCAAAACTAAGGTTGTTATTACCAAGATCCTTAATTAGCAAAGGAGCAAGAATTCACAAGGCCCCTTATCTTCATTTACTTGGCCTTTTTAATCTTGTGGATTCTTTTATTTTGTGAAGCTTTGAGGAAGACTTGATGAGGCCTGAATGAAGTATTTTCTAGATAAAACTTCTGTTTTTAATACATATTTTATTTTCCTGTTAAATCAGACAAGGGTCTCTATCCGAAGATGTGCTAAGATGAGTAAAGTTCAGCATAGGGTTTAGTCTGATATGACCTTTAGTTTTTTGAGTATAAGAGTTACTATGATAGTATTTTATTTATTACTTTTAGTCATTTTTTTTGCCAATGATATGTTTAATTGCCTATATTTTGCTTAGCCATGTAAAAAATAAAAGAGACATTTTTCCACAATGCAAATGTGAACAGTATTGTACTAATTAGTCACAGTAAGGCTGTATGAATAGGCACAAACTAACTTGATTGCTTCAAGTCAGGGGAAAAGTGAGTTAAAAATGGTCAAGGCAGCCAAACAATTGCTTTCACTTGTTTGTTTGTACTTTTACCCTGATTTTGGCTAACAACTGGTCAACATTGACAAACAAATAGTCCACATGACTCTTGGATATAGATGTAGCTGAAATCGAGTAAGATGCAGAAAAGTCATTTAATTTGCATTCAAAACCATTCTTTATCTCATTATTCATCATTATTTTCCCCCAAGAGAAACTGTAGTTATTAAAAAATTAAATTACTAATACCTCATTTCCAACTTGTGCAATCCTGGACTTCTGTTGATTTAAAAATAGTTGGGGTGATTTTATTGACAACAGTCAACCAAAACCCCAAATTTATATTATTTATTTTAATGCTGACTATTTCATCTCTGCTAAATAAGCACAATGTAGGGTTGATTGCATTATCAAGTAGGTTTCAAAATCATGAATAGAGCAAACCATAGGTTATCATTATATTTCCTTTCGGTTACTGGGATGTTCAATTCTGTGTGAAAGAAAATGGTAAAGTAGGTGCTGGCTTGTCTAAAGGGACCCAATTATGTGCCTCTCAAATACATTGCAGAATGTAATGCAGCATAGATTTTAGAATAATTTCCCTCTACGCTGGGCTTTTCATCCAATCTGTGTTCTGACCAAATAAACATTTTGAAAAAAAAATCCACATTTTTTTTTCAGTATTCAAAGGCAAAGAGAATGTCCACACAAATGACTTAACACTATGCTTTTTTGGGGGAATATTTTTGTATGCATTTTTGGTATATTTGCTGTGAATCTCTGCGCTGCTTCTGGTTTCAGGATGAAATTAGAGTCTCTTTTGGTGGAAAAAGATAAAAGAATGAAGAAAATTGTTGTGAGGTCATTTATTATGTTATATACATGTTATACCTATATACACACTATATATATATATATACATATTGCAAGCTTTATGCTTTATATAATAGATCATATATTGTTAACATAACAAACATATATCCTGGTTTGGGATGGCCATCAAACTAAACAAAAAAGGTGTGCTTTAGCTCTTAATTTGGAGACAAACATTTTACCATTACCTCTAAAGAAGACACAGTATCCCGTTGGGTTTTGCCTGAGAATATGTGGTGGTTTCCCCACTTTTGGGGGAGTTTTTCTTCTAAATATTCATATTTTTAATAAATGAATTCTCTTTTCCTTAGGGTGCTATTAAGAAAGACTTGGTAATTGTGAATAAACAGAACATCAATTAAAACAAATTGTGAAGAAGCATTAAAAATTTGTTTATTTAAAAATAATTGAGATGCTTTGACTGACAACAATTCACCAAAGCTTGAAATTGGTATCATTTATTCTGATGTTTAATATTTAATGTCAAGTAAACAATTGGTGAAGAGCAATCTGCACTAATGAGTAGGCTGCAAAAAACATCGAAATTAGAGCCAAACAGTATGTACTATCCCTTAAACATGTTTTTTTTTTTTTTATTCTGACATTCTGCACTAAAGAGTATTTGAAAATATTCAGGTGATACATTTGGGCATAGCTTGGATATTTTAGAAATATTCTCTGCGTTGTAGCAAGTACACTTTTTAAAACTATAAAGTAGCAAGATTTTTATGAAATATTGCAATGTAAAAAAAAAATAAGAACCAGAAGAAAAAATGAATGAGAGTAGATGGACAAAAATAGCTAGCATTAATCATTTATCAGGAAAACAATCCTGATGGGGATGGGGCACAACTGAAAAGTTGTTGGTATACTTAATGTGCTGAAATTAGTTAATTTGCATGAAAATTGTTACTGAACAAGTTTGGTTAGTTGCATTGATATTTAATATTAAAATTGAAATTAAAACCTTGAATTAAAAAAAGTTGAAGAAGGGACATCTAGTACATTGATCCAGGAAGGACTGTGTGTGTGGGGTGTCTTCTAGTCTAACTCCTTCATTTTATAAGTGAAAGCCAGCTAGGTGGCATAGGAGATAGAGCACCAGCTCTGGAGTCAGGAGGATGCCTGAGTTCAAATCCAGCCTTGGACACTAACTAGCTGCGTGACCCTGGGAAAGTCATCTAACCCCAGCTGCTTCTCCCTCAGCACTGGCCCCCTTCCCTCCAAAAATAAGTGAGAAAACTAAGGCTCAGATAGGTTGAATATATGCCTAAGGTCACATAAGTAACAAAGGGGTGGAGGCCTGACTTGAACTTGGTTCCTTTAGACTCCTTGTTCAGAGCTCTTTTCCTTGCATCATGTTACTTCTATGACAATTTGAATTTGCAACTATAACCTATTAATAAGCATGAATATTCCTGATCTTTTCTATTTATAATGAAATATTTTGGATTTTGTAGCAATGGAAATGAATTGCTTTATCGAATCTGAAAACATCCTTTTATCCATTTCTCCAAATTTTCTTTCTTTGCCTACTGAAAGTTAGGCAAAAGAGCGTTTCATTATAAAATTCTGAGTTGAGCTTAAACTTGCTGCTGAATTTCTTGAAACATTAAATAAATTTATAGACTAATGAACAAAACTAATCAATTGTGAAAGAAAAGTCAATTAATTTGAAAATATTGGAAAGGGTTTTTCTATATTTTCTTTTAAATTCTCATTTGCTTCAATACAAAATCTTGACACCTCAGTTTCAGAAATGCTATTTTTCTTCCCCTGAGTGTCAAAGGTAAAGATTGGAAAGATGGTTTGAAGGGTATTTTAAAGTCATTCTGTGTTCTAGTTTCCCGATGAAGTATCTGTTACCTATGGCTATGTTGCTTCATTACATATTGCAAATAGGCAGCTCCCAACAAAATATCTTTATTGTGATAATTAACTTAATAAAAATATGGAATTATAACAAAAAAGGACTTAATGTCAGCAGCGAATTCTGTTTTAACCAGCTTTCCAACCTGTGCATCATCAGAATAATTGGTCTTTTAGTTGATTTGACTAACTGACAGCGAAGCCACTAATAATGACCTATGGCATCTTTTACTTTTGGCCTTATATTAGGACACTCACTTAATGAAGGAGTGAGTATGTAATATCTAAACAATTTTAGTGGATTGTATTTGAATGCTTTGCTTTTCATTTAAATAATTTACCATGGAAATGTGAGCACACATGAGGGATTTCAGAGACTTTTAATTTAATTAAAAAGAAAAGCTGCATGTTCATGTAGCCTTTTCTTTTTAATGGTTAAGCAATTTGTGACTTTAAAAGTATATTAATTTTGTCAATTTTGTAAGGCATCCTTTTAACTTTATGACAAGCTTTCAGTTTTATTTAGGTATATGTAAAATTTGTAACAACGTTTATTTTATAACATATTCTTTGGTGCCCTTTATTGTGAAGGGGTAGTTTTTCTGCATTGTTGTGAAGACTTTAATGGCTATATCTTTCCAACAAGGGATAGAATTGGAGACAGTTGTGTTGTGGTTGGTCTTGGGTCACTAGAAATGCTCGGTGCAAAGCAGAGTGGGAGAAGATTGGTCTGGCCAATTCACAAGAAGGTAAGTTAGTGGGCAGGGAAGAGGGACGGAGAAGGGTGGGGAATGAAAATATACTTGAATATCGTTGCTTATAGTGATGTTCATTTAAGATTTCAATTGATCCAAAAAGCATAGTCAAGTATATGATGAGATATTATTTTGCAATATTGCAAAATTGATATTGTATTTCCTAAATATAAATGTATGTACATTGTGCATACATTTAATATTAGGAAGAAAATGATAAGTAGGAAAAGAACTTTACATTTTTGAAAATACTTTTTAGCCATTTGATGTCCTACTTTCCTTATGGAGTTGTTATACCTATGGCTATGTAGATTTATTATCTATTGCAAACACATAGTCTTATAGACTGCTAAGTCATAGAAGCATGTTCTTCTGTTGCTGAGAATAGATAGTTGAAGTTATTACTGGCATATCCTAGATAAAGAGTTAACAAGCTTGCAATGAGTATATTTTTCCCTACAAAGAGACTCGATTGAGCTCAACCATTTTTTCCTATTAACAAATTACTCTAGGCAAAGGGTTATTAGAATTCAATTTTGTCTATTTCTATTATGTATCAACCTTGAAATTTAAAAAAAATACTTTGTGATGATTTTTCTTTAGAGGACTGGATATATACATATCAGAGACATGAATAATAACATACACTGAGAATATGTATGTATTATTAGTGTGTCTTTAGAATAGAGTACCTAATTACCTGTATAATCTGATAGTAAAGAACCATTTCTTTAAATTAAGTCATTTACCTGCAAAGGTGAGACAGGGTGATGGTGTGAAACAGAAAACCAGTGTACTGCTAGGAAAGGTATAGGAATTTTCTCTTTTAAAACTTTCCCCTGGTTTTGGATAAGAACATATTAATTTTGGAATGATAGTAACTAGTATTTTTCTTTGAAGATGTTCTATTATATTTTTTCTCTTGAATAGCTGATTTTTGTGATAAAAATTCCATTGTGAAAAGCAAAAAAAAAGTACCTATTGAAAATACTAATTAAATCATTCTCTTTCCTTCGCCTCTTTCTATCTACATTTATCATATATAATAACATTAAGCTCTCCTATTCATCCAAATTGCCAGCACTACATTAGGAATACTATAAAATACTATAAAAATGAGTAAGAATTTGTTGCTATGTGTGAGAAGAGATTCTAAGGTAATGACTGATTTAAAAACATACAAGTTGCCTAGAATTTACATGTTTAAATAAGTGCTATCCTTCAAAATAGTCATTTTGGGAAACCTTATGCTTATTCCAATGGGATGCCATTGATTAGAACATTTTGGGAACTCTTCTTTGGGAATTTTCTTTAGAGATACCACACACAATGCACAAGAAGAATATCTTTATAGTGATACTAATTATTTTACTAACTAAACACGCAATAATACTCTACGTAAATACATACCAGCCTATTCAGGAGACTCAGTAACAGATGACTGGGTGATTTCTGAAACTTAAATCCACACTCAAGCAGATGAAGATTTTAGATAATTACCAAAGAGGAATTAAAAAGTATCTTGTTGGCAACATCATAAGAATAAGTGTATAGGTTCACACGATGACAGCTTTGGGTAACACTCATTTGCACTTATGAGATCTGTCATATATGTGAGAAAAACAGTGACGTTACTTTATAATAGCCTTTTTAATGTATAATAATGTTTTTAAACACATTTAGATATGTTTGCCTAGATACCTATCCTAATTAAATATTCTACAGGGAGGAATATAATGGTAGTTTGTTTACTCAGTTCAAGGAATAAATTAAGTCCTTCTCTTAGGAGGTTATTTTGTGAGTACAAAAAAGTTTGACACATCCAGTGATGTTTTGAACAAAATCAAAATTTTAACTTTGCTTGTGTTAGAACCATACATAACCTGATAGCAAAGTTTTGCTTAGAGAGATAATATTTTGTAGGGTTTGCCTTTTTACTATTCCTCAAATTGTTTGCATAGCAATATAGTAAAAAGAACTCCTTTTTATGGGATATTAAAGTAATATCAGATAAAATCATACATAATAATTTTCCATCAGAATAATTCATATTCTTTGATGTATCAATAACTTGGAAAAATGTCAACTTATTAAAATAAAAATTTGAATGAATTTCCTTAAATAGAAGCCTATTTTCAAATTGTACCATATTACAGAATGACATACACCATTTGATTCTCTATTGATCATTTATTAAAATAACTACATAGAAATCTTTGCCATTCTTGAAATATCTGAATTTGCTGGGTGATGAATTATTGGAGTGGACATGAGTATAGAGAAATTTATGTATATTTACAATTTTTCTGTTTGTTGTCTACACATTGCCTAAATCCAGAAATGATTGATTATTTTTCCACTTTTCATCAGGATGCTTTAGTACATAGATGTAGACAAGATATAAAAGTCTGCTAACTTCATTTCTTAGAGAAAAAATATGATATATAATAAGAACAAGAATAAGCTTTTCATCTAACACATAAGGTTAACATCAGTACTTGAATATGATATATATATTTACATTTGTATGTTACATGTATACACTATTGCAATTAAATGTGTATTATTGAAATATATAATTTTAGAATCAACTCATATCTATAATGAATAGAAATGGATTGAATTTTATGTTCCCTTAGTTTATCGTCTTATATATTCACTTGCAAATATTCATGCAATCTCACATTTACTGATTAAGAAGGCTTGCTAGGAAAGCAATACATCCATGAATCAAACAGTCCTATGGTTGCATATACTTACATTCTGATCCATCAAAGTGAAAGTATTTGTATTTATATGAATAAAAACCTGATAATAAAAGAAAAACACTTATAAATGGAGTTGAAAATAATTTACTTTTTTTTTTGAAAGTGCATAGTATATGACAGAGGACTTGATTTTTTAGTGTTGTATAGCAGTGTTAAAAATAGTCCACTTGGAAACTAAACTATGACATATGAAATTCAAATGAGATAGTGTATGTAAAATGCTTTGCAAATTTTAGAGTGCTATATAAATGCCTGCTTTTTTTGGTTAAACCATTGCAAAGATTTCTCATGAGAATTTAACCTAAAATGGGTATAAATGCTTTCTTAGGTCTCCCAATTTTTAACATTCTATGATTAAGATATCAATGAAATGAAAGTGTAAAAATAAAAATATCTGAAATCAGGATGAGTGCTAGAAGCCCCAGTAAGGAAAACATTTGGACAATTAGAGCTTTCCAAAAGTGGAATAGGCTGCTTTGGAAATTAGTGGATTCTCAATAATTGGAGGTCTTCAAGCAGATCCTAGATGACCACTTGCTGGGAATATTGTATAGGGGACTTTTGTTTTGGCATGAGTTGGCTTACATGGCATCTGAGGTCCCGTCTAACTCTGGAATTCAATGACATTTCTTCAAATTTTCTTAAATCTCAAGTGAAAAAATGAGAAATAAGAACTAATTTCGAAGAGAAGAAAGAAAATATGATGATAAATGAGATAATAAAGACAGCTCAAGTGGCTGGACAGTTTGAACTTAACTCTAATAATAAAAATAACAATAAAATAGCTTGTATTTCTATTGATATATTACGTATATTTAAAAATTTTCTGTTTGTTGTCTGCACATTGCCTAAATCCACAAATGGTTATTTTTCCACTTTTCATCAGGATGCTTTAGTGTATAGATGCAGACAAGGTATACAAGTCTGCTAATTTCACTTCTTAGAAAAAAAATAACCTAATTAAAAAAAAAACCCTGAGTAAACCCTACAACATTCTTGTGAGAGGGATAAATGATGATGATTTTGATAATGACGATGATTATTCTCTAGGAAGTGAAACCAAGAAAGCCAAGAAATTGCACAATTTACAAGGTAGATGTGTTGGAAGTTGGAATAGAATCTGTTGATTTTTTGCTAAATGATGCCTTACTTAAATCATGCTACCTATTTTAGTTTGTTCATATTTTTAAGGTGTGCTTGATTTATTATATAGATAAATGATATGAAAGTTATAAAGTAAATTATGAAGAGATTTTCAACTATTCAAATTTTGATTAGACATGTTGGTAATTGGATTCTTTCTTTTCCTCTTGTCTGTCTTGTGTAAATGGTAAAACAAGCATTTTTGTGGTTGTCACACGATTTTAGTTTTCTGCAAAGCTTCATGATGAGAAAACATGAGTTGTGCTGGTAGAACTAAAGAAATATTAATATGTATCAACTAAAATAATGCTTAAAAATAAAAATGATTCTGAAAATATTGAGTTTAAAACACTCATTCGACAATGAAAATTGTCATACACACAGCCATAAATATAAACAACACACACACACACAAACATATGTTACATATGTATACATATAACACACACATACATACAAAGCCATAAATGGGAAGAAATCATTTTCTGTTTCTTTTGTAGAAGGAACCCAAAATTTCCCATTCCACCTTTGTTAATTAATCTATCAAGGGTTTACTTCAAATAGTTTATGATATGATCTTCAAATCAAAGAATATATGAAATTAGATCATAATTAGGGTTGTATCTAATCCATATACTTATATATGTCATAGTTGCCTAAAAATGATCAATTCTCTTCTGTCACTTTTTTTTCAAGAATTTGTTATCAAGGAAATTTTGACAAAAATAGACAGAATTAATATCTAGGGCTTATTAAAGATGAATAATTTAGGGTACCCATGCTTCATTGTTTTCTACAGAGAAAATGAAAGAAAATTCAAAGAAAACTCATCATTTTTGTAATGAAAGAATATTCAAATTTCTGAAGTAACAATCTTTATACATACATTACACAGGTTTATACTTTTTGAAAGAGAAAAATAGTATGTTAGATTTGAACAATGAAATGATTGACATATCATATCAGGGTCTATAACACACATGAATAACACACTCAGATTCCATTAAATATATTTTTTAGACTTTCAGAAGTAAACAAAATTTAATGTACAGGCTTAAGTCATTTGAATAATGAGAGTCAGTGTCTGTAGTGGAAAGAGCCCTGGAATTGTCCAAAAACACGTCTGAACATTGATTCTGATCCTTATTGAGCGTTCTCTTGTAACAAAGTAAAACAGTTAAATAAAGCTATTAGTGACCTCATCTGAAAATGCACGCAACATTTTACATCTGTTGCACTGTTTCCCCATTTTTGTTTAAAAAAAAATTAAGAGAAATTTTCTGTTTTCTCTCCCTTCCCTTCTTGCACCCTTTTGGAAAAAAAGAGAAAAGGTTAAAATGTAACAAATATGCATAATTTCAAAAAGACAAGTGAAGAATTATGTGAATTAAATGTAAAGTGAGCATTACAAGAAGAACAATTTACACTATATAACTGTTACAAAAATAGTAACTTTGAAGACTTTTATAAATGGATGAATAAGGAAATGAGCAGAACCGGGAGAAATTTTATACAACAACACTGTGAAAACTTCTGAAAGCCGTACAAACTTAGATCAACATGACTACCATTCATGATTTCAGAACTTTATCTTTTCATAGAGTATGCTTTCATATGGATTTCCTTGCCTGTTACTGATAGATAGCTAAGGCTCCAATCCCAAAATGAACCCCATCGGCTCCTATTTCAATATTTTCTTTTTCATTTAAATGAAAGATCCCTTATAGTTCTTTAACACTTAGTCATTCCAACTTATTTTGGGGAGATTAGGTCCAGTGAAGGATTTCAAGTTTTTTATTTTAATTTTATTATTATTTACTTATGTACTTTATTTAGTTCTATTTTTGTTTTTCTTTTTATTGGATAACAGGAAAAAAAAAACTCCTTCACTGTTATAAGGATTGAGCTCTAACTCCCATGAAATCCCCTTTCCTGGTTTTTAAATAGAGAGTACATTTATAGATTGCTTTCCACAGTCCTGCTTAGTCTCCTATAATGTCCCAAAGTCATGCCATTTTTTATTCAAGCTTTTAGACTTTGAGCCCAGCAGAAGGATGACACATATGGGGCTGAACACTGAGCAGTAGTATAAATCAGGGTCATGTGATCTGCCAGAAGCTGACCTCATTTCAGGACTCCTTTACAACTCTACAGACATTCTATATGTGAAACACTGCTTCCACCAACATAGACAGGGCAAGTGTTTCATCTAATAAAATTAGGACACAAGGCTTGAAGTGGTTACACAAAGTGCTGCATCAGAGTAGGTCACCAGGTGGCACTCCAGGCTCAAACTAATTTAATTTACTCACTGGGCATGGGTGAATGAAACCAGAGGCTCAGTGAGTTTGCTATAACTGATTAAGCTTATGTAAAGCCACCTCACTACTGGCATCTGTAAGAAATGCCAATATTTGCTAGCGTTGGCTTTTCTCAATGTTTTCTGGTTATTATTTAATCCCATAGTAATTCATAATTGGGCAGTCAGGTGGGGCAGTGGATAGAATGCTGGGCCTGGAGTCAGGGAAACTCATCTTCCTAAGTTCAAATCAGACACTATTTCATTTTTGGCTTTATATTTATAGTGCCTAACATAGCACCATGCACATAGAAGGCATTTCATCAATGTTAGTTGATGATTAGTCGAATAAAATTGAATTACATAAATCTAAACTCTAATGGTACACATGGATTTTTTTAGTTAATTATGACTACTAATGTAGCTCCCTGTTCACATAACTGTGAGGATCCCTGAACACATATAAAACGAAGTATTTAGGGGAAAGACTTTTTACTCATAAAAAATATTCCAATATAAAAATATATTTTGTGTTTAAAGAGGACAGCTGCATGTCTGCTGTTGTAACTAAAACAGACTTTCTAGGAATTCAAATCCTATATCAACTTCCATATAACCTCAAAGAAAAACACAATATATCCTTCTGGTCTCATATTCCTTATTTTTCATATCTCTCTGATTGAGAAATACATTTTGAGATAAACTATAGTTGTTTAGATACTGGTACTAGAATGAATTCATACTTATTCTACCTTCTTGAGAATTTTAAGAGTCATGGACTCACAACCCTAGACAAGGTACTTACACTCTGTTTGTCTCAGTTTCCTCATCTTTAAGATGAGGATAATAATAGCACCTGTTTCCCCTGATTGTTGTGAGGAACAAATGACATAATAATTGTAAAGTGCTTAGCACAATGCCTGGCACACAGAAGCACTAGGTAAATGTTAGCTATTATTACTATTAATTATTGTCATGATACTTTGTTGTTGGTGGTGTTTGTCCCTCATTCTAGAAGAGGACCATGACATCAGGAAGACAAGGCCATGACTTGCAAGTGAATTGGATTTAAGTGAGGGAGGGCTGTGCAAGGTCACCAGCATCACTGTCTCCATCTGGATCCAGTGGCAAGATATAGATCAAGATACTGGAGATGCCCCCCACCACAGCAGCAGAGTTGTCAAGGCTAGCCGCAGATCAGGGACTGATGGTTCTAGTATGTCTACCAGGAGAGGTCCTTAATCTTGTTGTTGTGTCCTGGATGTCTTTGGCAATCTGTGAAGTCCATACTGCTTCTTAAAATAATGTTTTTAAATGGATAAAGTAAAATGCATAGGATCATAAGGGAAACTGATCCTACTGGTACTCAGTTGTCAAAATGCTTAAATAAAATTTAGGGAAATAACCCAAGTTACAAGTATTTGGGAGAAGAGAAAGAATGAAACCAGTCTACATGTGATTGTAAGAAAGATTGTGACAAGAAAGAATTCAAGGGGAAAACTGTCGACGGGCAACAAGGATACCTATGACATTGTCTTTTGGGTCTTTTGTCCTTTTGTTGTCATTATGATGTACATAGCACTAGTCACAGGTCACTCAATCAGAAGTTATCACTCAAGCTTCTCCAGCATCCATATGTAGCTTAAACTACTATTGTATTAATAAGAAGTGCTGGAAATTATGGCCAGTTATGTGAATCACATTAGCTGAGCTCAGTTTTAATTTCCCAATCCTAGAGAATAATAGTAATTATTGACATTTATATAGCACTTTAAGATTTGCAAAGCATTCTAAAAGGATGGCATGAGGGTAGCCCAAGAGCTGTTTTTCTCCAGCTTAAAACTTTACTTAGAAAATAATGCAAGGTCCTCAAAGTCATACTTTAGTCCAGAAAAATAAAGTGGCTGCATTAATGGAAAAATTTTGCACTATGGTTAACAAATTTATAAAACAATCTTTTTGTTATGTTTCCTAATCTAAAAATACCTGCTCTAAAAATTAAATAAAAAATCAAAGAACCATTTATTTTTTAAACTAATTTTTAGTTTTTTATATTTCCTTTTCCCTAAAGACCTCCTAATTAATCATTTAATTCATCTGCAGAAGTAGTTCTCAGTTTATTTTTAAGCTCTAGATATTTCAAAACATGTATGGATAAGAAACCTACTTGTCATGGACAAATATGATACATTTGGTTTTATTCCACCTGGACAAGAATGGCTACTAGACTTGCCTTATTATGGCATGTTGAAACAGGCATTTGAATCTGTAAATCTTATATTTTGTGGTGAAGAGTGAATAAGAGAGCTCTGATTTATTGAGCAATGTGCTAAGAATTTCATGACTATAGCATCTTTATTCAAAATGGGGTTTTCTATTGTAGATGTTATAAAAAACAAAATATTGGTCTTGATAAATGTTTGAAAAAGAATTATGAGTAGCCATATAATCCATAGTACCACATTTTGAGAACATAAACCAACCTTCCCATCACAATAGCGTTATATTTTTACTTATTTTATATTATAAACAAAAAACTAATTAATGATTTCATCAATCAATAAATATTTGTATATTACATTATTTTTACTATATGTTTTTGGACTTATTATAAAATGGTGATAAATCCTTAGTTTTATATGAATAAAATATAAGCTAAAAAAATTCCTTACATAGATTAGTTTAAGAAAAGTGTTGGGAATAATTTCTTTGGGGAGATAAATGTAAGATCAGGGGTGGGCTGTTGCCTATATCTATAAGAAATACATGGGAGGTTCCCACATGTAGTGTTTGTATACTTGACTGGGTTTATCTCTTATATGTTAATTTTAATGGAGTCTCTACATGTAAAGAATATAAGAGGGAATAAGTAAGCAAATTACACATTGCTGCAGTGTTTCCCTACAGGAATAGTGGTTCTTGTAGCAATGTTAACGGGGAAAAGCCCATGTAAAAGCTCTAGTAATGCTGATATCTTTTTCCTACTCTTGTAGAAGATGACCACAAAAAAAGGACTGAAGATTGTCCCATTTTACCAAAAGGGAGTTGCTTGGATAGTGCAGAGATGAAACGAAATGGGAAAGGTTTATTTTGTAGCCCCACAAACTGCTTTATAATCTTTTTGGGAAAATGTTCATATTTTATTTTTCCAATTACATGTAAAAGAATTTTTAACATTCATTTAAAAAATTTTGAGTTTCAATTTTTTTACCCTCTCTTTTCCCTTCATTGAGAAGGCAAGCAATTTGATATAGATTGTACATGTGCAATCATGAAAAAGAAAACACAGACCAAAAAAAATCCCCAAGAGAAAGAAAGTTACAAAAGTATGCTTTGATCTGCATTCAGACTGCATCAGTTCTTTCTCTGGAGGTGTATAGCATTTTTTATTATAAGTCTTTTGGAATTGTCTTGGATCATTGTATTGCTGAGAAGAGGTAAGTCAATCATAGTTGACCATTACACACTGTTACTCCTGGTTCTGCTCACTTCACTCAACATCGGTTCATGTAAATCTTTCCAGGTTTTTCCAAAAGCATCCTGCTCATCATTTCTTATAGCACAACAGTATTCTGTCACAATCATATGCCACAGCTTGTTCAACTATTCCATAATTGTTGAGTATCCCCTCAATTTCCAATTCTTTGCCACTACAGAAAGAACTGTTATAAATATTTTTGTACATATAGGTCCTTTTCATTTTTAAAAAAATTTTGGGATACAGACCTAGAAGTAGGTCTGGGTCAAAGTTGCTGGGTCAAAGAGTATATACATTTTTACAGCCCTTTGATCACAGCTCCAAATTGCTCTCCAAAATGGATAGATCAGTTTTCAGCTCCACCAGCAATGCATTAGTGGCCCAATTTCCCACATACCCCTCCAACATTTGCCATTTTCTTTTTCTGTCCTATTAGATAGATGTGAGTTGTACCTCAGAGTTGTTTTAATTTACATTTCTCTAATCAGTAGTGATTTAGAGCATTTTTTCATATGACTATAGATAGCTTTGATTTCTTCTTCTGAAAACTTCCTATTCATATCATTTGGTCATTTATCAATTGGGGGATCATTCATATTCTTATAAATTTGACTCAATTCTCTATATATTTGAGAAATGAGACCTTTATCCGAGACATTTGCTGTAAAATGTTTTCTTGGTTTTCTGTTTCCCTTTCAATCTTGGCTGCATTGGTTTTGTTTGTGTAAACTCTTTTAAATTTAATATAAGCAAAATTATCATTTTATATCCTTTAATGCTTTCTATCTCTCTTTTTTTGGTCATAAATTCTTCCCTTATCCATAGATCTAACAAGTAAAATATTCTATGCTCACCTAATTTGCTTATAATATCAACCTTCATGTCTAAATCATATATCCATTTTGACCTTATCTTGTTACATAGTGTGAGATGTTAGTCTATACCTAGTTTCTGCTAAACTGCTTTCCAGTTTTCCCAGCAATTTTTGTGAAATAGTGAGTTCTTGTCCCAAAGCTTGGATCTTTGGGTGTGTCAACATTAGATTACTATGGTCATTATTGTGTACCTAATCTATTTCACTGATTCAACACTCTATTCCTTAGCCAGCACCAGGTTGTTTTTATAATTACCATTTTATAATGCAGCTTGAGATTTGATACTGCTAGGCTACCTTCCTTCACATTTTCCCTCCATTGATTTCCTTGATATTCTCAGCCTTTTGTTCTTCCAGATGAATTTTATTATTTTTTCTGACTCTGTAAAATAATGTTTGTAAATTAATTTGGGTAGAATTGTCATTTTTATTATATTGGCTCAGCCTACCCATGAGCAATGATTATTTTTCCGGTTGTTTAGATCTCACTTTATTTGTGTGAAAAATGTTTTGTAATTTTGCTTATAGAGTTCCTATATTTGTCTTGGCAGATAGACTCCCAAGTATTTTATGTCTACAGTTATTAAAAATTGAATTTCTCTTTCTATCTCTTCATGCTGGATTTTGTTGGTAACATATACAAATGCTGATGATTTATGCAGCTTTATTTTTACACCCTGCAACTTCGCTGACACTGCTAATTGTTTTAACTAGTTTTTTAGTTGATTCTCTAGGATTCTCTAAGTATACCATTATATCACCTGCAAAGAGTGATAGTTTTGTTTTCTCATTGCCTATTCTAATTCTTTCAATTTCTTTTTCTTCTCTTATTGTTATAGCTAGTATTTCTAGTACGATCCTTCCTTCTTTATTTTCTTCCTTCCTCCTTCCTTCCTCCTTCCTTCCTTCTTTCCTTCCTTCTGGGTTACTTCCATTCCTATTCTTATGAATGATGATGAAAATCTCCCATTTTAATAAAACAACTCCCCAATTTAAAAAAATAAAATTACTATAGAAATATCTAGTGAAGGTTCCTGGTTTCAATGTGTTTACATTTTTTTCTTTTCTCTTACTGCCAATGGAAGTTTTAAAATTATCTCAGTGAAAGCCCACAAGCAGCTGACTATAACTTTAATGACAACTGATAAGATTTATCAAGGGAAAAAAAACATATGTGTATTTTATACATTATAACAGTACATGTGTACTTTATCATGGTTTTCCCCCAGATGAAAAGCTCTCAAACTTCACAGCGTTACTAAACTTCATTTTTTAAAATGCAGGTTTCAATTATGAATATAGATTATTTATGTCAAATGTTATGTTGACAAATTTAATTGACCGTAATTGTCAAAATTGCTGGTCATTAATTTATTTTCCATTTTTGTGTGTGAAAATGTAAACCTGCAGAAGTGCCATGGTCAATTATGGTGCATCTGAAGTGACCTAATTAGTATTGTGTGATGAACCAACACATGGAAAAGCAAACCGGGACACTTGCTAGGGATGTAATTGGATGTGACATGAATTCTAATATTGGTTTTATGCTACTTAATTCACAAAAATATCTCTTCTGTACACTAGGACTCTTTTTATAGCTTACCTTGCTGGAAAAAATAAATACATGCTGAAAACAAGCAAAGCAAAAGAACAAAGTGGTTCTTAGGAGCAGAAAAACTTAAGAATTTCCAAGACACTGAAAATAATAGAATCATAACCCTGTTCATGGTCTTACCAGTTAGACCTACAAGAAAAGAAAAATCCTGATACTGATAGCTTAGCACAGAGCCTGGAACACACTCGGCACACTTAATAAATGTTTATTGACAGTTTATTGACCAACTAACTGATAGGCCATGTTTCTCTAATGTAAGGTTAAATATAAGAGGGAAAATTGAATTGGAAGGCTTTTCTCTAAATGATAAGGCTCATGTGATCTATGGACATATGTTACGCTCTTGGCATTATTCTCGTTCAAGAAACCTTATATTAGTGAAAGATTTTCCTCTAGAAGTCCGTTTCCTCTTGGTTAAATTTATTTTGTTACGGGGCTTCTGCTTTTGGGGGGAGAAACATTTTGTGATGTTCAATGAGGACTACTGTGAGTGTGTTTGTTCACATGCATGTTTCCTTACAAGTGTTTCCCTTGAGATGAAATGTCTCTGCACATGAGGAAGTCATGATCATTGAGTTTTAAGACCTTTGTTGATTGTGGCAAAGCTGTCAGGTTTTCTGAGAAGCAGCATAGCATCAGACTTTAGAGCCAGAAGGGACCTCAGATGTGGTCTAAACATGTGGAAAGATAGCATGTTATAGTGTAAAGAGTTCTACAGCAGGAGCTATGAGGACCCCACGTTCAAATTCTACCTCTGACACTTATAACCTGCAGGACCTTTTTGGGCAAGTGACTTAATTTTTATGATTTTTGATTTTCCTCATCTTTAAAATTTAAAGCTTTGTGACACAACGTAAATAAAATTTATATAACTTTGCATTTGGAGGTTATTGTAATCTCCAGGCCCCCGCATATCTAGGCCTGGACTCTCTGAAAACTGGTTAATTTGGATATTGAGTTAAGGGCTACCTTGAACAGACTGCTTGGGAATCTTTACGTGGCATTTAGGAGGCAATCAGGAACCGCGGCTATATGGCCTTTTCGAGACTCGCGCTTCAGGAACCAGGTGAGGCACTTGAAAGGAAAATGCTTATGTGTCCCCAGTCTCTGAGGAACATTACAGAATTGGGGATGTAGATAAATGTACCAATTGTACTCCAGTTTATTTGCTTAGGACAGCAAATATTTTACTGGAATAAAGGTATTATAGGGGTTAAACCCTATGGAGCATAAGTGGTATTTTGCCTGCAAGGATTTCCTCAGAAAGAGTGTACTGAGTTCTTCTCTGGGGACGGGTGTGGCTCAGCTCTCAAGGACTTTCTTTTTACGATAAGAAAGCCATCTTCCCATTGGCTACTGAGCAGAAAGGGTGACACACTGCGTCTTAAAAGAAGGGAATGATTGCTATTTGCCTTTTTCCTTTGGCTCAGTGTGTGCCTGGTAATTCTCCCTCTTTGGGGTTTCTATGTAGTACAAAGGAGTGTGTGACCTCTGCAAGCAGAAATCACTGACTTTGAACACCTGGCAGTTAAAGCACATGTTAATTTGGGTGAGCCTGAAGGGCCTTAGGCTCTTGGCTCCCTCTTCTGTTTTGTGTTTTTTTTTCTAAGCATAGGCAATATGTAATTCTGACACAAATATTTCCAGCCTTGGAGGAACCTTATGAGTTTGAGGCAATCCAAATTAGGACTCAGGAGTAGAAGAAGAAGCAGACACCTAAAAGAGAATTGAGTAACAGGATTTCTCTCTCCTCTCTTTCTCCCATCAGTCATGGAATCTATTAGTAGAACTACTCACTTAGAGTGAAACACCCCATTTATTAATGAGATAGAGTCAATTTGGTAGAATTCAAGGTAGAGTTGCAAGAAAAGTGCAATCTCCAGACAGACACAGATGCAGAGAAGCAATTACTTGACGTAAGAAGCAGCTTTAATGAGTGTATTTTCCTGCCTTGGTAGGAAGGTGAAAATCTGGCTCTGGACTGGAGAGAATTAGCCCAATCAGTTGTGAGTTGAGTTGCAGAGAGGAGCCTGGGAACCCAGAGGAGCAACACACCCAAGGGAGATGTTGCACTCTAGAGGAAGTTTCATGAGGACTCCACAACGAGAGAAAGAACTCCAGGCTCTGTAATACCAGCTTTAAGTTGTCTTGGTCACTTATGTTCCTGACATACATATGCTGCTAACATTACACTCTTCCCTTCCATGCTATGTACATTTGTGAGTGGGTGCACTCAAAGTTTCATGGGAAAATGTTTCATAGCTACTGTTCTTATTATGCCATCTAAGTAGATGCCTTTGCTTTGAGCTAATTGTAGTTACTGGTAAACTCTTAATGGAAAACAGTGCTAAAGGCTCATGAGCTACACTTTTAAGAGTAAAGCCCTAGAACTCAACTTAGAAGCTGACCTCTGGGAACCCAATTTGTGAGAATGAATATACTTGCCAAATCTACCTCATAGGATTGTTGTGAAGTACAGGTTATACAAAACAAGTTGTTTTTATGATATACTTGCCTCATTTCATAGATGAGGAAACTCAGAGAGGGGAAGGGTCTTGGTCAGAGTCAGAGAATAGACAGAGCTAGGGCCGTTGACTCCAAATCTAGCACTGTTTCTAGTAATGGCACAAACTTGTATGGAAACAGATTATCTGAGAAAAAACTAACCTATGCATCAGGTTAAGTTGTGAGGAAGGGAAACAACACCAGGTGCAGCTATACACACATACACATATATGTATATATATGTATGTGTACATATACATATATACGCATATCTATATATCTATGTCTATATATCCTTCTATTTCCTCTTTATCCAGATATATATAAAATCTATTCCTTAGTTTGCCTTGTTCTAGCCTGAGTGACTCTTGGTACTACTCTAATTCCACAATCTTTTGGCTTAGAAATTTAAGGTTTTTTTTCCTATGTTCTTGACCTTATTTCCTGTTCATTGCCTTAATTTCATATTTCCTCAGCCTGCAACTGAGCTCCCTGCCAAGGAACTCTATTCAACCTGAGAAGGGAAGTATGTTTTCGGGAAATGAGGTTATTTTGACCAATGGGTCTCTGCTCTTTCTGAGTCAGACATCTTCACTCTTTTATTAGGGATCTCTATGAATGGGGTCTATGGTATCACATAACTTCTCTTGGGTTGTTTCTTCTTAACTTATGATATATATACTTAATTCATAGTCAGATAGGGCAGCTACCCACCTGTGCATGATGACATTCAACTTTTTCACCTGTTCAGCACCTTGGTGAATAATAGGGATTTAATAATTGTAAGTATAGATTAATTATCAGTGAGTTATTAGCCATTCCCTAATAGGAGAATATCGCCTTAGTTTCCAATTTTTGGTTACCATGAGAAGAACTGCTAGAAATATTTTTGTGCATGTGCATCATTTTTCTCTTTCTTTGGGGGTATAGGACTGCCAGTGATATCAATGAGTTAAAGGATTTTCACAGTTTAGTAATTTTTTGGTCATAACTCCAAATGGCTCTCCAGAATGGCTGGAGTTGGAGGCCCAATTTACAGCTCCACTAGCAATGAATGCAGCAATGTCTCTGTTTTCCCACAGGTCCTCCAACATTTGTAATGTTTGCCACTCTGATGGCTATGAGGTAGAACTACAGATTTGCTTTAATGATTTAGAACACTTTTTTTAAATAGTTGTTGATAGCTTGGATTTTTTGTTTTGAAAATCGCCTGTTTCTATCTTTGGCTATTTATGTATTGGGAAATAGTTCTTAGTCTTATAATTTCGAATCAGTGCCTTATATATTTCACATGTAAGATATAGAAGACTCTTAATAGAGAAATTTGCTACAAAGATTTCCCCTAAATTTCCTGTTTCTCTTTTAATTTTAATTCAAATTTGTTTTTGTGTAAAAACTTTTAAATTTTATGTCATCCAAAATGTCCATTTCATCTTGTGTGATCCTCTCCGTCACTTAGTCTTGCACCCTTCCCTTATCTGAAGATACAAAAGGTAATTTCTTTTTCACTCCTTTAATTTGTTTATGATAGGACCTTTTATATTTTAGGTTGTATATCCATTTGGAACTTATCTTGATATATAGTGTGAGACAGTGGTTTACTTTCTGGTTACCTACTTTCTGCCATAGTGGTTTTCAGTTTTTTCACTCGTTTTTGTCAAATAGTGAGTAAATCCTTCTCCTAGTAACTGGAGTCTTTGGGTTTATTAAATACTCTCCTATTATGTTTATTTGCTTCTAGTTGTTGTATTCCACAGACCAGTCTCTTTTTGAAAAAAAGACAGTGCCAAATTGTTTTAATGATTATTGCTTTGTAGTATAGCTTGAAATCTGGTACTGCTATTCCCCTTCCTTTTCACTTTTTTTTTTCATTATTACCTTGAGTTTCTTGACCTTTTGTTTCTCTAGATGAATTTCTTTATCATTTTTTCTAGCTCCATAAAATATTCTTTTGGGAGCTTGATTGGTATAGAACTGAATAAATAAATTAATTTAGGTAGTATTGCCATGTTAATTGTGTTGCCTTAGTCTATCCATTTGCAATTAATATATTCCAATTATCTAGATTTGTCTTTATTCCACAATAGTGTTTAATAGATTAATAAAGTTTTTGGTAAATCTTGGTAGATGTACTTCCAGATATTTTACAGATTCTATGTAGCTTATTTTGAATGAAATTTCTCTTTCTAGCTCTTCCTGTTAGGTTTTGTTGGTAATATACAGGTATAATGATGATTTATGTGAATTTAGTTTATATCTTGCAACTTCATTGAAATTAATATTTGAATTAATTTTGTAGCTTACCCTCTAGGATTCTTTAAGTACACCAACATATCATTGACAGAAAGTTATAATTCTGTTTTCCTTTTTTTGCCTCTGCTTATTCCTCAATTTCTTTTTCTTTTCTTATTGTTATAGCTAGCATAGATAGCACTATTTTAAATAGTAGTGGTGATGATAGACATTCTTGCTTTATCACTGATCTTATTGGTAAGTCCTCTAGCTGTTCTCCATCATATGCTTTATCTTGTATTACAACAGTTATCATTTGCTATATTAAGGAAAAGTTTGCTTGTTTCTATGATTTTTAGAATCTTTAACAGAAATAGGTAATGAATTTTATCAAAAGCCTTTCCAGCATCTGTGGATATAAACACATGGCTTTTATTTTTTATATTATTCACATAATTTATTATATTTATAGCTTTTTTTCTGCTGTACCAAACCTGAATTCTTGGTATAAACTCAGCCTGATCATGATGCATAATGTTTCTAATGTGTTACTATAGCCTATTTGCTAATATTAAAATTTTTTTTAAAATTTCCATGTTCATTAGGGCTATTGGTTTGAGTTTTGCTTTCTCTGCTTTTTTTTCTCTCTCAGCTGATACTTTCAAGCTACCATTCCCAGTCAATGTAACACCTCTAGGAGTCTTCATATTCTTCCAACATCTTCCCAAATATGAGATCATCCAGATAGACCCATACCCCAGAGAAGTGCATTCTATTTCAGGCCTACTACTATTACATAAAATGCTTTTTTGATGGGCAGCTAGGTATTACAGTGGATAGAGTGCCTGGCCTAGAATCAGGAAGACCTGAGTTCAAATTTGGCTTCAGATGCTTATTAGCTGTGTGACCCTGGGCAAACTATTTAATCCTGTTTGTTTCAGTTTCCTCATCTGTAAAAATGAGCTGGAGAAGGAAATGGCAAATCACTCCAGTTTCATCACCAAGAAAATCCCAAATGGGGTCATAAAGAGCCACATATGACCGAAATGACTGAAAAAAAACAACTGTGTTTTGATAACAGTATGTACCTGTGCAGTCACTTTGATTTATTGGATGTTGTTGCTTATTTACCAATTGCTGAGATATGAATTAAGTTGCTGTTGTATTATATTACCATTAATTTGCATATTTTCTAAATATTATTTGCTTGCAGCATTGATTTAATGTGTTATTGTGATACAATATGGCTTATTTAATGCTTTAACATTCTTAGTTTATTGGATACTACCAATATAACATTGGACAGAGATTGTCTAACCTACTTGAAGTGTATTGTCATGTTACAGGTATACAGGGTCATAGGGTTCTCCTGATTTTGGGAGGAGACTCAGAGAGTAAAAAGAGGAACATGGCAAGGACATTAAAAAAAAGGTGAAAGAACAATTTATACAATAACAAAAACATTGTAAAAACAGACAAATTTGAAAGACAATAACTCTAATCACCAACGATGATGGTGGACCAATGATGACGCATGCTGCCCACCTCCTGACACAGAGGTGAGGGACTCGTGATCGAGAATGATACATACATTTGTGGATATCAAAAATGTGGGAGTTGGTGTTCTTTTACAGGGCTGTTACAGGGGTTTTGTTTTTGTTTTACTTTTTCTTTTTTTTCAATGGGGCATTGGAGGGGGAGAAGATAAATGCTTGTTAATTGATTTTTTTTTTTAAAAGAGAAGCAAAAAAAGAGAAAATATAAAAGAAGAAGAGTCAGAGGACTGCTAGGTAATTCATAACAATGGAAACCATAGAGTGTTCTGGGAATTACTTGGTCAATTTGATCATTCACAAATACTAAATATACTAATACTAGAAGACGACACCTAGGAATTAATTTCCATGTCACACTCCCCTTTCCCTCACTCTTATGAGAAGTAGCTGGTCCAGAGAACAGAGGCCTTCAAGGTTCAATTCAAGTGTTGTCTCCTATAGAATGCTTTTTCTGATCCCCACTGTGTCTCATTCTTTACTCCTTGTTCCTTGGAAATCATTTAGTATTTACTTTGTATATATTTTACTTATGTATTTATCTGTGCTTACCCTTTATTTGGGTTGAGAGCAGAAACTGTTTCCATCTTTGGATGCCTAGCATCTAGAACATAGTATATATTTAATAAATGTTTGTTGACTTCAATCACCATTTCTCTTTTTCATTAAAAATTTAAATTAAATTAATTTTTTTCACTTTACAAAAATCCCTTTTGCTTCCTTCCCACCCCTCTCCCATTGGAAGCAAAACAAAATACAACTGAACAAAACCCTCGTAACAAATATTCATAGTCAAACAAAACTAATTCCTTCATTTTCCTTGTTCAGAAATATATGTCTCATTCTCATTTTGAATTCCTCACCTCCCTGGCTGGATGTGGGTAGCATATATATCATCATAGGTCCATTGGAATCATGGTTTGTCATGATGTTGATCAGAATTCTTAAGTCTTTCAAAGCTGTTTGTCCTCACAACATTGTTGGCAGAGTATAGATTATTCACCCGGTTCTGCGCATTACATTTTAAATCAGTTCATAAAGTCTTTCTAGGTTTCTCTGAAATCACTCCTGTCATAATTTCTTAAAGGGCAATAGTATTTTGTTATATTCATATAGCATAATTTGCTCACATGCTCCCCAACCATTGGATATCCCCTTAGTTCTAGTTTTTTTTCACTCCAAAAAGAGCTGCTAAAAATATTTTGATACATATAAATTTTTTTGCTTTTTCTTTGATATCTTTGGGTTATGGGCCTCATAGTGGTACTTGATAATTTTCTAGGCATAGTTCCAAATTGCTTTCCAGAATATTTAGATCAATTCACAGGTCTACCAAAGCATTAAAGTGCATTCAAGTATCTGTTTTCTTATAATACTTCCAATATTTGTCATTTCCTTTCTTTTCTTTTTTTTTTTTTGGTCAACTTTTCCAGTCTGAGGTGGGTGAGGTGAAACTTGATTTGCTTTAATTTTAATCTATCTAATTACTAGTGATTTGGAGTTTTCTTTTTTTATGTGGCTGTTTGACAGCTAGGATATCTTCCTTTGAAACTACCTGCTCCTATTTTTTGATCATTTGCCAATTGGGGAATGACTCTCACTTTTATAAATTTGGTTCAATTTCTTACATATCTGCAAAATGAGAATCTCATCAGAGGAACTTGCTGCAAAGATTTTTTTTCTCCCACTTATGTTTTCCTGCAATTTTTAACTGCATTGGTTTCATGTATGCAAAATCTTTGCAATTTTAGTAGTTGAACTTGAGCATTATATTTTTTGTGAACCTCTCTATCTTCTGTTTGACTATAAACACTCTCCCAGTCCATAAACCTGAAGTGTCATCTCTTCCTTGATCCTCTAATTTGTTTATGATGTCACTTTTTATATTTATACCATGTATTCGTTTAGAGCCTTTTTTAATATACAGTATGAGGTGTTGGTCTATACCTATTTTCTGCCAGTCTGGTTTTGAGCTTCTCAGCAGTTGTTGTCAAACAGGGTGTTTTTACCACAATAATTGGAATCTTTTAATTAATTAATTAATTTTTATTATATTATTTTTATTTTTAGTTTACAACATTCAGTTCCACAGGTTTTTGGATTCCAATTCTCTCCCTCCCTCTTCTCCCTCCTCCCTCCTAAGATAGCATGTAATCCAATATAGGTTCTATATCACCTTCACATTGAACTTATTTGCATAATAGTCCAGTTGTGAAGAAGAATTATAACCAATGGAATGAATAATGAGAATGGAGAAATGAAACCAAAAAAGAAGGAAAAAGAAAAAAAGGGAGCAAATAGTTTGCCTTCATCTGCATTCAGATTCCATAATTCTTTTTTTTTTTTGAGGGGGTAAGGCAGGGCAATCGGGATTCAGTGCCTTGCCCAAGGTCACACAGCTAGTAAGTGTATCAAGTGTCTGAGGTCAGATTTGAACTCAGGTCCTCCTCACTCCAGGGCTAGTGCTCTACTCACTGCATCACCTAGCTGCCCCAGATTCCATAATTCTTTCTCTGGATGTGCATAGGTTTTTCCAGCATGAGTCTTTTGGGGTTGTCTTTGCACCTTGCATTGATGAGAGGAATCAAATCTATCAAAGTCCTTACAGATACTGTGTGTCTGTAACTGTGCATATTGATCTCCTGGTTGAATCTTTTAATTTATTAAACACAAGACTGTTGTATTGGTTGGTTTCTATATGTTTTATATATAACCTGTTCCACTGACTACCATATCTCTTTCTTAAGCAGTACTAAACAATTTTACTAATTACCACTTTGTAGTATAGTTTAAGATCTAGGATGAGTAGGTCCCCTTCCTTGCTACTTCTTTTCATTGTTAGTCTTGAGATTTTTGGCCTTTTGTTTCTCTAGATGAATTTTGTTGTTGCTTTTTCCCAATTCTACAAAGTAATCTTTTGGTAGTTTAATTGTTATGGTGAAAATTAAGTAAATTAATATGAGAAGTTTTGAAATTGTTATGAAATTGGCTCAGCTTACCCATGAGAAATTATTTTTCCTTCAATTATTTATGTCTTTATTTGTGTAAAGAATGTTTTATTATTGCATTTAAATAGGTTCTGTGTATGTCTTAGGACCCCCAGTGCTTTATACATTCTGTAATTGCTTTAATTGAAGTTTCACTTTCTGGCTCTTCCTGTTGAGTTTTCTGGTAATATACAGAAATTCTGCTGAGTTATATTGATTTATTTTATTTAATCATAATTTCTTACAGAAATTCAACTTCTGTAATGCAGTCACCACAATGAAGAGATCACTACACTCAGCAAATTGTCTTTAAAACTTTTTTTTAAACTCATTTAGCAGAGAGATAGAAACCAAGGGTAAAACCCATTGAACCCTGTGAAGTCATTTGTAAGATCCTACGAATATGGTGTAAGATTATGAACGCATCATACAATATGAATTGCATCATACAATAAATAGTAACCCTGTCTTTATAGTTGCACAATTGACTGAATATTTTAAAGGAGGGATTCTTAGCCTGAGGTATCTGAACTTGGGCTTTTTTTTTTAAAGAATATTGGATATGAAAACAGATGACTTGGGTTCAAACTCCCTACGTTTGTGACCTTAGATAAATCACTTGACCTCTCTAGGACTCAATTTCCTGATCCCCAAAATGAGGGGATTGGGGCTACATAATCTTCCAGTTCCAAGTCTATGAACCAATGACATAACATCAAACTAGGCACCTCCTTTCCTTGAGATTATTCCCCTTTGTTCAGAAAAGTTTTTCGAGGGCTCTTCCTGCTACATAGCACTGGAGCTATGGCATAGGAAGAGCTATGTCTTCTTCTGGGCAGGTAATATTGTTGGCTTTCCCCTCAGTAGTGGACAGTGGTGGTACCCAACAACAGACTAGGGTTAGAGAACAATGTCTGACACTATGCATTGGAAACTGGACCATGACAGGGAGGAATAACTGATATCACCCTACCACCTAGGGTATATGCACATACAGACAGTTCTGTTTCATAAGTGGACCATTCCACAGACCTCTACATAAAGTGATTTTTACATAATGTGAATTTACCCCTACCCACCCACTTCATTTAGCTTATGTGACAAAGAGACACAAAATAATACCTTTATGCAAATAATAAAATTAATAAAATGCAGACATGTTAAATACTATACCATGATAATAAACAGAATTGTGAAATGAAAGGTAAAGTTAATGATAAAGTAGGCACAGTACTGTACAGCAAAGTTAGTATAGGTATGCATCCACTGCATTTAGCCTTTATCTGTGGTGGTTGGCTGTGCAACTTTTTTAACAAAGCTATTGAGAGATGTTTGGATGGTTCTTCTTAAACTGACATATTGGGTAATATTATCCTCAACTCACCTTTGAACTTTTAAAAATCTTGAAGTATTTGGAGCCATCTTTTCAATACAAGAAAACAATTTACTCAGATGATGAAATGCTTCTGCCAACTGTTTCACTGTGAACTTTTTTGGTTCAACCTGGGGTTCTGACGCTTCTCTTCCTTCTTCTGCAATATTTGTGGCTAGCAGCACAATGATATCATCATTCTATAATTCTTCTCTGTGACACTCAGTTAACTGGTCCACATCATTCTCATCCACTTCTAACTCCAATTCTTAGGCTACTTTCACAATCTTGCTGCTCTCTGACCAAGGGTTAAACCACAATTCATAAAGTAATATTTGTAGCCTGGCTTTCCATTGAGTCTTCCTTTGTGGTTATCCCTATCAACCTCCCAAAAGGAAAGAGAGCTTACTCATTTATTTACTCTCATTTCTAATGAGTGTTTGCAATATTAATTGAGTTTTTATTGGCTTTCCAAGGGATGTCCCAATTGAAAAGGATGGGGAATCTAGCTTGGTAGGAACATTTTCAAGCTACATTTCCTCCCTAACTTCTTTGCTGGTTATGGCAAACCCAATTCAGAAAAAGTGACATTTTCTTTATAATTGATGTCTAAAAGCAAGTTCAGCTCCTTGGGTATGGAAAGGAGATCGCATTATTTCTCCTGTTTTCCCACTGCTCGTTTTCATACTTCTAATGCAACAAAGCCAGAGCCCTTTATTTTCCAAAAGGTTTATCAGGGGACTAATTATGACATCAAGTGGGGTGGTGCTCAGAATAGCCTGAATGATAAATAATGAGAAAAAATAATCCAATAATTATTTAAAGTAGTGGGTGTTAGCTTCTACTCTGATCTGATGGTGGCGGTAGCTGGGAACAGCTTCAAAGTAACAATACACATCCAGCCATTGATGACATTTTATTCTTCTATTCATGGTTTATTTCATTACAAAGGTCCAGTAGATTTAGTCTGTTTTTCAATTACACTGGCCACTTACTTACCCGTATTGTGGGAGGCTGTTTCCACACGTACTGCAGGCCCTCTGCACCATTGTGCTGGCCAACAAAAGACAATGATTAAATGTTTTTAAAGCTTGAAATGAAACTGTGGTAACAATGGACATAGGTAATCAGAGGCATAATCACTTTCTGCTGCCAATCTGTTGCCACAAAACGAACAGGGACATGCTGCTGTCTTTGAAGTCCATTTTCATGTAAACATCAAATAGTGCTGTCAGATTTATTTCCTACAGTTTTGAAGTATAAATGGGCATCAATTCAGGGTCAAGAAATGAGTTACACTGGGCTACACTGAGTGGAGATATATTTGGATAATGTATCATTTTCTATTTCAGGGTTAATGTCCTTGTTTAAAGATATTTAAATATCAGAATTCTTATATTTATAGACCTTTTCTTCTGTAGGTCACATAAATCTGCCCTTCTCTGAGAGAGAGAGGGAGAGAGATTAGAAAGAGAGAGAGCGAGGGAAAGGAGAGAGGAGAGATCAGTAAGGTTCTTAATTGGTTGGTGGCATAATATGCATGTGTGTGTGTGTGTGTATGTGTATGCATAGTCTATCTTACTTCTAACCACATATATTATAAAACACATTTTTACTCTACAAATTTGATATCCCATAGGTGAAAAATCAAAGCAAATGCATATAGTAGAGACCAAACAACAAGTTGGGCCTAGGACTAGCAGACGCTAAGTTAGGTCTACTATATTTAGAAAAAAAGGACTTTTTAAAAGATGTAGTTATAGGGTCATCTTGCTGTGATCTGGATTATCTTTCACTTTCAACAAAAAAAAAAAACATTGGTGTGATAACATTATCTGGAACTGAAAGTTTAGCCTTTCATCTGAGAAAGTTCTAGCAGCAGATTGTAAATAGTGAAGGCCCTGTAGGTAGTAGGTGGAATAAGGGAGTGGGAGTCTGAATGGGAGTGGGTAGTGAAAACACAAGGAAATAGAAGTCTTGGCTCTGTCATTAGGGATGTGTGAAATATCAGGGAAGTCATATCATTTCTCTGGGCCTCAGTTTCATCATCTGTAAAATGAAGGAATACAGGAATCAATTCCAAGGAAGTCATTTACAATAATACTTTATAAAGCAATGTTTTTAGAGTGGCACTTTTTGTGACAGCAAAGAATTGGAAACAAAGTAGATACCCATCAGTTGGAAGATACCTAAACAAATTAGTGGAACATGAATATAATGGAGTGTTATTGTGCTATAAGAAATGATGTTGATGATAAATACAGAGAAGCTTAGGAAGACATGCATGAACTGATGCAATGTGAAGCAAGCTGAGCTAGGAAAACAATATACACAATGACAACAATAATGTAAGTGAAAGAACAACAACAAATAAAAATGAATGTTGCAAAATTACAAAAAAAAAACAAGCTTGAAGAGATATGAAATCACACTTCCCCTCTCTCTATTGCAGGGGTGAGGAGGTTTGTGGTTTTGAAAAACTACCTATGATATCAGATTTTTTGGGTATATTAATTCGTTTTGTTGTTTTTTTTCTTCATTTTCTTTTTAAAAAAATCTTTGTCATAAGGGATTGCTTTCTTGGACAGGGGGAAGGAGAGTGATGGGAGAAATCTGGTTGATGTATAAACAAAAGATGTCAACAAAAACCTAAAAATTCTGACTCTAACTTGAAAGATGTTGTAAGACCCAAAACGTCCTATGCTATTTTCCTCACCAGATGATCATAGGTCCCAAAGTCTCGAGGCACTGGGTTTCTAAGAGAAACCAGTTAAAATGCCAATGTGCTCATCAAATGAAACACTATCTTGTAACAACTTAGCACAAACTAGTTGACCATGCACACACAAGCTCAGAGTTGAAAGAGATTGTGTGATCATCTAGTTTAACCTGGACCTGAGTGAGACTGCCTTCTAGAACATTCCAGATAATAACAACAGCAGTAACATCAACACCAATGGATAGTATTTCTATAGTACTTTAAAGTTTGTAAAACACTCTACATATGCTAGCTCATCTGGTCACATCCACCCTGGGAGGTAGATTATCTCTACTTTTCAGATGAAAAAACTCAGGCATGGAGAGGTTAAATGACTTGCTCTGGATCACATAGGAAATATCTGGGGCAGGATTCAAGCTCAGGTTTTTTCTGACTTCAAGTTCAGCTTGGGATGATCACACAATGTTTCCTTGAAAACCCAGCCTATTGAAGCAGAGCCAGGATGGTGAGAAAAGGCGGTGACTCACCTGAGCTCTCCCCCAAGTCCCTCTGAACACCTTTAAATAATACCATAAAATAATTCTTGAAGCAGCAGAACCCAAAAAAGGACAGTGTGAAATAATTTTCCAGACAAAGATAACTTAGAAGGCCGGCAAGAAAGGTCTGTCACACTTGGGTGAGAGTGGAGCACAGTCCAGCACAGGCTGGTAAGGGGGTTGAACAATGATCATAAGGAGATTACTGAGGTCTCTTTGCTGGCACTTGGGGCAGGACTATGTTGCTTTGCTCATAATCAGATCTGGGTCACAGTCCTGTGTGACAGTCCCAGGTCAAAGATGAATCTAGCACACTAGAGCTTGTAAGCTGCAGTGGAGCACACTCAGCACAATTCCAGGGCAGAAAAGAGTGCTTGTGGTCATTCACGGACCAGAGCACAGGCCAGGAAAGTAGTAAATGAACTTCTCCTTAGATCATACCATCTTGGAAGAACTGAAAACTTACAGGTCTCTAGAAGTATCTCTGAAACTGTTGCACAAAACCTTTGAAGCTTGGGACAGTTTGCCCTCAACCCTGGAAGCAGAACCCCACTTTAACAAATAGTTGAAAATCGAGAAATAGACTAGATAATTGAGCAAACAACAGAAAAAAAATTTTGACCATAGAAAGTTACAATGGTGACAAGGAAGATCAAAACACACTCAGAAGAAGATAACAAAGTCAAAGCTCCTACATCCAAAGCCTCCAAGAAAAATATGAATTGATCTCAAGCCATGGAAGAGTCCAAAAAGGACTTTGAAAATCAAGAAAAAGGAAGGCAAATTGGGAAGAGAAATGAGAGTGATGCAAGAAAATCATGGTAAGAATCAACAGCTTGATAAAAGTAAAAAAATACTGAAGAAAATAACACCTTAAAAGACAGAATAGGCCAAATGGTAAAAGAGGTACCAAAAACCAATGAGGAGAATAATGCCTTGAAAAGCAGGATTGGCCAACTGGAAAAAGCACAAAAATTCACTGAAGAAAAAAATTCCTTCAAAAGTAGAACTGACCAAATGGAAAAGGAGGTACAAAAGCTCACTGAAGGAAGTAAATTAAAATTTAATTAAAAATTAGAATTAAGCAAATGGAAGCCAATGACTTCACGAGAAATTAAGAAGTCACAAAACAAAATCAAAAGAATGAAAAAAATAAAAGACAATGTGAAATGTCTTATTGGAAAAACAACTGACTTGGAAAATAGATCCAGGAGAGATAATTTAAAAATTATTGGATTACCTAAAACCCATGAACAAAAAAAAAATAGACATCGTCTTTCAAGAAATTATCAAGGAAAAGTGCCATGATATTCTAGAACCAGAAGATAAAATAGAAATTGAAAGAATCCACCGATCACCTCCTGAAAGATATCCCCAAATGAAAACTCTCAGTAATGTTATAGCCAAATTCCAGAGCTCCCAGGTCAAAGAGAGAATATTGCAAGGAGCCAGAAAGAAACAATTCAAGTATTATGGGGCCACAGTCAGGATAGCACAAGATTTAGCAGTGTCTACATTAAATGATCAGAGGGCTTGGAATGATACTCCACAGGCAAAAGAATTAGCATTATAACCAAGAATCGCCTACCTAGCAAAACTGAGTATAATCCTTCATGGGGAAAAATGGATATTCAATGAAATAGAGGACTTTTGAGCATTCTTGATGAAAAGACGGGAGCTGAATAGAAAATTTGACTTTCAAATACAAGACTCAAAAGAAGCATAAAAAAGTAAACAGGGAAGGGAAATCATAAGGGACTTAATAAGGTTAAACTATTTTCATTCCTATATGGGAAAATGATAGTTGTAATTCATAAAAACTTTCTCATTATTAGGGCAGTTAGGAGTATATATAGACAGAGGGCACACACATGTGAGTTGAAAATAAAGGGATGCTATGTAAAAAAATAAAATTAAGTGGTAAGAAAGAGGAATGCACTGGGAGAAAGGGAAAGGGAGGGGTAGAATGGGATACATTATCTCCCATAAAAGAGGCAAGAAAAAGCTTTTATAGTGGAGGGGAAGATGGGGGAGGTGGGAGGGAGAGAGTGAACTTTACTCTCATCAGAATTGGCTCAAAGAGGGAATAACACACACACTCAATTGGGTATAGAAATCTATCTTACCTTACAGGAAAGTAGAAGGGTAAAGGGAGAAAAGAAGGGGTGTGTGTGATAGAAGGGAGGACAAATGGGTGAGGCAGTACCAAGAAGAAAAACTTTTGAGGAGAGACAGGGTGAAAGGAGAGAGAACAGAAAAAACAAGGTGTGTGTGTGGGGGGAGGAAATAGGATGGAAGGAAATACATTCAGCAATCATAACTATGAAAAAAATTTTGAAGCAAGTTTCTCTGATAAAATCCTCATTTCTCAAATATGTAGAAAAGTGAATCAAAAATTTATAAAATAGGAGCCATTATCCCATTGATAAGGATCAAGTGATATGGATAGTATTCAGATGAAGTAATTAAACCTATTGGTAGCCATATGAGAAGGTGCTCTAAATCGCTATTGATTGGAGGAATGAAAATTAAAACAATTTCGAGGTACTACCTCATACACATTATATTGGTTAATAGGACAGAAAAGGAGAACGGCAAATGTTGGAGGGGGTGTGGGAAAAATGAGCCATTAATGCACTGTTAGTGGAGTTGTGAACTGATTCAACCATTCCGTAGGACAATTTGGGGCTATGCCCAAAGGGTTATAAAACTGTGTATACCCTTTGACCTAGCAGTGCCATTACTAGGTCTGCATCCAAAAAGAGATTAAAAAACAAAAGGGAAAAAGACCTACATGAGTGGAAATATTTATAGCAGGCAAGGAGTTGGAAATTGGGAGGATGCCCATCAACTGAGGAATGGTTGAACAAGATGTGCTATGTGATTGGGACGGAATACTACTGTACTGTAAGAAATGATGAGTAGGATCCTCTCAGAAAAAACCTGGGAAGACTTACATGAGTTGAGCAAAGTGAAATGTACAATGTATAATGTATTAGTAATATTGTAAGATGATCAGCTGTGAGTGACGTGGCTATTCTCAGCAATGCAATGATCCAAGACAACTCTGAAGGACTAATGATGAAAAATGCTATCCATCCCCCAGACAAAGAACAAATGGTGTCTGAATACAGATTGAAGCATACTTTATAAACGTTGTTTATTTTTCTTGAGGTTTTATTTTTTTATTTTTGGTCTATATTTTCTTTTACAACATGACTAATATGGAAATATTTTGAATGACTACACATTTATAACCTATCTCAAATTGCTTGCCTTATCAATGAGGGGAGTGGGGAGGGAGGAAGGGAGAGAATTTGGAACTCAAAGCTTTAAAAATGAATATTAAGAAAAGCCTGGAAAGACTTACATGATCTGATTCATAGTGAAGTGAACAGAACCAGGGGAATTTTGTACACAGTAGGAGCAATGTTCTTCAATGAAACACTGCGAATGACTTAGTCTCAGCAAAACAATGATCCAAGGCAATCTCAAAGGACTAATGATGAAGCATATTATTCATTTCCAGAGAAAGAACTGATATTGTTTGGAAACAGACTGAAGCATGCTATTTTTCACTTTCTTTCTTTCATTTTTCCCCTTTATTCAAGTCTTCTGGTACACAATGATTAGCATGGAGATGGTTTACATAATTGCATGTAACATAACCTATATGTGGTTGCTTACTGTCTCAGGGACGGTGGAGGGGTAGAATTTAGAACTCAAAACATAAAAGTGTTAAAAATTGAAATAAACAAACATTAAAAATTCCTCACCCACTCTCTTAGCCCCTCTTCCTGCTATTACTTTGTGTTTGTGGCTGGTGACAAACTTCCCATAAGGTACTCTGCCAGGTATAAGAAAGGCAAATGTGAAAAACATGACAAAATTTTTGCTTTCAAAGAGCTTACCCTTCTTCCCTTCATGCTGTTCTGCCTGCTTAGGTATATCTAATGTATTACTATAAATTACTATATTCAATACATACAGTAGCATCTTATATTCCTATACATTATTATTATATAGGATAGGTATATAATGGTCCCCATATACAATATCAGGAATGCTATTTCATGATGACTCTGAAGTGCCTGAGTATTGTTGAGCCTGCCATCTTTCCCATGGTGCATATGGAATGGGTAGGCCTGTTCTGCTTCTTCTCATTCACTTATATTCTCTTATGTCACTACTGCATACAACAACTGCTATGCTGTATTCATTTTCTTCCTGTCAGAGTAGATGTCTGGAATGCACGTGAAATGCGTTGTCCTTCAAGGGTCCTGGGAGCTAGAGGGTACATACTAACAAAACAAATGTACCAAAGATGCCAGTTAGGTGTATTGCTAAATGATAAAGTCATTTTTGAACAATATCTAACAAACAAGAAAATGTATTTTTAAAAGTGCCTCTACAAAATAATAAAATGTTCCTCAATTGCCCTCAGTTATCCTGAGTTTCCCTATTATTCCCCAGCTCAGCCTAGATGCTCAGTGGTCTTATGGGATTATGCAATTCCAGGCTTAGAGCTGGAATGGACCTCAGAGGCCATTTATTGATAGGTCCTAATTTTACTGATGAGGAAACAGAGAGTTTAAGTGACTTATTCCAGGCTACACATTGTGAGGTAGGGTTTGAATCCAGACCTTCCTGACTCCAAGCCCAATGCATTATCCATATGTTACTTTGCTTTGACAGCTTGAAAGTAAATTTTGTTATTGGAAAGTAGATGTTAGGGTTATATCAGCAGGTAATCCCAGGAGATGTGGATTCCTCTCCTACCAGAGAGAAATCAGGAAGAATTTCCTGAATTGGTTAATAGTATGTATGCCTATATACATTGGTGTGGGTAAAGCTACCCAAGCACAGTAGGGGACTAACAGCAAATTAGAGAGAGCAAGAGAGAGGTTGCAAATACTCTTTCTATTCACAAATGGCCTCTCTGCTTTACAGAGAACACTTGTTGGTACCCTTTCTTGAATCCTTCATTTCTTTTTTTTCTTTCTTCTCTTTCACTTAAGCTTGACTTTTGAGGAAGAGCGTGTGTGTGTGTGTGTGTGTGTGTGTGTGTGTGTGTGTGTGTGTGTGTGTTTGAAAGACTTGGCTGCTTTGGGATGACCTTACTGATTCCTTGGTCCCAAGGAAAGTAGGCAAAAGTTACGTGCAAAAAGAGGATTTTGGTCACTAAACTGGGGGACATGGCCCACTCAGTGGACATTAAAGGGAATGACTCTGACCTCTGGCTTTCTCTTTCCATTTGCTGAAGAGACAGTTCAATGTTGCTAAAGAAAACCAGTACCCAGGTAGGAATTTTGAGTAGGAAGCTGAAGTTAAAATTCTTTAAAAACTAAAAATTTATTTACACATTTATTGATGATGAGAGAAGTTCTTGTAAAGAAAATACTCCTTTTAAAATACTTCAGCATTTTAAGGGTTGTAGTGTCACTGCTATGTGTGTTCCACTTATGTGCAGAGGCATAATGGGGAGTACTAATGGGGAAGGAACAGACAGTTGTAACTTTTCTAAGTTGGTGGAATAACCTTGCTGTTTTACTGATTCAGATGCACCCAGGCAGAGAGACTGAGAGAGATGGAAAGAAAGAGAGACAGACAGAGACACAGAGATGAAGAAAGATACAGAGAGATATGGAGAAACAAAGAGAGAGAGAGAGAGAGAGAGAGAACACAGAGCCCATGACCATGACTACTCTGTTCTGTACCACTGATATTTGGCTAAACCTCATGACAAATCCCCATTCTAGTACTGTCTCATCCCTGGTCTACTCTCTTTTTTCCAGTTGTTATCATCTGTCACCATTTGTCTTCTCCAATACAGTATGTGGGGCTTGGAGTCAGGAGGAAATTAAGGAACAAAAGCTTGTTTTTTTTGTTCCTTTCCTTTTCCTCCTCTTCTTCTAAATGGGCTACAAGTTTGTCACACGTTGCTAAGAAAGTCATTATTTCATAAACACCTTGGTACTCTTCTAGAACGGGCACTAGGAAGGGGAAATTACTGGCTAACAAGCATTTAAGTACGAGCCATATTACAATGGTGTAGTGGAGAGAACATTCGTTTGACTTGGTGTCAGAAGATGCTTGTTTATTTACTTCCCACATGGTCTTGTGCAAGTAATTTACATTCTTCATTTTCTTTAGCTGCCAAGTGAGGGGCTTGTACCAGATGATCTTTAAGGCTCCTTCCAGCTTTAAAATTGTATGTGTAAGCAAGGCACACATGTGGAGTGGGCAACACACGCCTCCAGTGCCGTAAGGCTGCCGATGTCTTCTAGTGATATATCATCATGATGCTCCCACTGATATCGAGCTCCCATTGTGGTCTTGCCCTGTGTTGGTCTCGCAGTCTCTGCTGGATTCTTCAGAGACCAGATTCCGTCCTATTGAATGGCATCCAGATATTACTCTACTAAACATCCAGCTTTTGCTGGATGCATAGTCTCTGAACATAACCTTTATAGATGTTACTTGGCTATAGTCTCCATTACTAACAAGCAGATAGGCATGAGTGCCTTGGGAATGGCAGCACTGCCCAGGCCATCAGTCTTGCTTCTAGCCAGTCCTTACCGACAACTTCTAGGGAAGTGGCTCCCATGAGGGAGCGACCAGCTATTCCCACCAACTGACAACTAACTACTGTCCATAGGGCAGGCCAATCTATTTGAAAGAGCAAAGGATTCTGAGAGAGAGACAGGAGGCAGCATGTGACAAGCAAGTCAAACCACTTATTTGTTATTTAAATGGTTTTCTTACTTTCAATTTTATTAATCTCTCCTTTGATTTTCTTTTTTTTTTACATTAAAATCTCGTGAATTTAATGTTGTCATGAACAAGTAATTTCAGCAAAAGGAGAACATATTAAAAGTTTTTAGATGGAGAAAATTATAAATGTTCTTGCTTTTCAATAAATTTAATTATTTTACTTTGTCCCTGTTAGTTTGTATATCACTCTGTACCTAAGAAGAGCTGGCTAACTGTTTCTCATTTACATGCCTTTGTTCTTCTTGACCTTCTGAGCCAGTAGGATAAGTCTCTGATCAAGTTTAACCATTTCTCAATTCAGTTTAACCATTTAATCAAGTTTTAATCTTTTAATGAGCAGAATAAGTAGAAAAGCTCTAGCTTAGGAGGTAGGGAACCTGCGGCCTCAAGGCCACATATGGCCCTCTAGGTCCTCAATTGCAGCCCCTCTGTGGCTGTTTTCAGAGTGAAAAATATAAGTCACTAATTCCAAAGTTGTCATGACACCTAGTAGATAGAAGTTCTTAGCAGAGATGGAGTATTCACCATGGTTACTTCCGTTTGGCTGAGGCAACTTTGTGCTCCTTGTGTCTGGAACCTTAAGGTCTCCTTTTCATGCTTCTCTTGATTCTTGTGTTTGAAAGTCAAATTTTCTATTCAGCGCTAATCTTTTCACTGAGAAAGCTTGAAAGTCCTCTATTTTGTTGAAAATCCATATTTTGCCTTGGAGCATGATACTCAGTTTTGCTGGGTAGGTGATTCTTGGTTTTAATCCTAGCTCCATTGCCCTCCGGAATATCGAATTCCAAGCCCTTCGGTCTCTTAGTGTAGAAGCTGCTAGATCTTGGGTTATTCTGATTGTGTTTCCACAATACTCAAATTGTTTCTTTCTGGCTGCTGGCAGTATTTTCTCCTTAATCTGTGAGCTCTGGAATTTGGCGACAATATTCCTAGGAGATTTCTTTTTGAGATCTCTTT
>CM053627.1:144017400-144093924 GCA_028646595.1 Phalanger gymnotis | reverse complement strand
TTCATAGTTACCAAGAAACCAACATCTGAGTTCAAGAGCCGGGGAGCTCATAACAACAGCTGGCCCAGAGTCATGTGCCACTCCTCCTGTGCCTCAGAGCCCCAGCAAATAGCTCTGTTTTCTCTTTTTATACACTCTTTAGCCATCATCAAACATCATCTGAGTGACCAGAACTTAGGCTCCTACTATTGGCTCTGGTCTTAGCAACTCCCCTTAGGACCCTGAGGGCTTCATGCCCACATAGGCTTAGCCCCTAGTAGATAGGTGTTTAGTCATGGGACTTTGCACCTAGTAAGGCTCAATCAAAGACACTTAATTAATTTTTCATTCTAAAACAGTAAAAATTCCCAATTTAATTGATATTACACTAAACTATTAGAGGCCACATCTCTAACACCAAGTTTTTTTTTGCTTCCAAGTGATGTCCAAACCACAGAGTCATGCTATGAGTCTGGAGCATTATATAACAACAGCTAACATTTTTATAGTACCTTTGTGATTGTCCAGTAGATTCAGTGGAGTCTGACTCTTTATGACCTTATTTTGGGGTTTTCTTTCCAAATATAATGGAATAGTTTGCCATTTCCTTCTCCTGCTCATTTTATAGATGAGGAACTGAGGCAAACAGGGTAAGTGATCAAATAGCTAATAAGTGTCTGAGGCTGGACTTGAACTCATACTCATGAAGATTAATCTTCCTGATTCCAAGCCCAGTACTCTATCCACTGTGCCATCTGGCTGCCATATAGTGCCTATCAGAGATAATTATCTCATTTGATCTTGATATACGATCCATGGTATAAGGTGGAACTCAACCAAGGGGAAAGAGAATTGTATTGATTGTTCATGTGCCTTTTATGTGTGTTCTGTATTATCTAGGGGCTAAAGTAAATCATTAGGTTGAGTGCCTGCAGGGAATGGGAGACCATTTTACTCAGATCTATGAAGACCTTTGAATACAACATCAGTTGTAGTCTAGCTAAATTCTGAGATTTCCCAGGGGCAACTTTGGGTAGAAGAAAAATGATCCAAAGAGTTATGATTTTTGAGAGGCCCTCTGAAATCGAACCTGGTCCACAAAAGCACAGTGTGTCATGCTGGGTCAATGCCACAAATGAAGCTCTTCTTAGTTAATTCCTTTAGCAATACTTACAACAGTAGGAGCAGTTCCAAACTGTTTAGTGAGAATTTCTTAGAACTGGTTTCCCAACCAGAATATAGCTTTTAAAAACATTTAAACAGAAAGCTTAAGGTTGTAAAATTAAAATTTAAAGTCATTTTGTCACATTTATGTAGCTTCTGTTGAATTCTCGGAATAATAATGTTGCATTATGGCCATCACCTTCAAGAAAACAAATACCTGCTTTTAACAAAAGCCTTGATAGAATAAAATCTTTTAAAAAACATCATGATTGAAGTACAATATAATTAAGTTGCCATTATTGGCATGACAATCAGCATACATGTGTAACAGAAGGAAAAATGAGAACCAAAAGAAAAATTATTTAGTAAAGGTGAGAAGCCATGTTGAGTTTAAAGATTAATTTAGATGACACCATAATGGGATTCACCTCAAAATTAAAGTCAAATTAAAAATAGAGATTCACCAAATAACAATGGTTTGGTAGTTCAATGAGTGAGTCAAAAAGCATTTATTAAGCACTTTCTTTTTCCCAGGCATTGTGCTTAGTGCTGGGAATACAAATAAAGGGGAAAATAGTCACTGCCCCCAAGGAGCTCACATTTTAATTGAAAAATAACTTGTGAATAGCTGGGTACGTACTAGATATATACAGAGTAGATAATGGCAAGGAACAAACAGCTGAGTGGGACTGACTGAGGCCTCCTGCAGATGAGATTTAAGTCTTGAAGGAAAACTAAGAGAACAGAGAATTCCAGGGATGGCAGATAGCTTATGCAAAGGCATGGGGATGAAAGATGAAATATCATGTTCAAGGAACAGAAATAGTCCAGTGTGGTTGGACTGCAGATTACATGAAAGAGAGCAAAGTATGTGAGTGTGAAAAGAAAAGTGCAAAAAGACTGGAAAAGAAGGAAGAGACAAGGTTTTGAAAGGTTCTAAATGCCAGAGGACTTTATATTTGATCTTGGAGGTAATGAGGGATCTATTAACTGGAGGGTAACATGGTCAGATCTACATTTTAGAAAAATCACTATGGTAGTTGAGTAGAAGATGCATTGGAGTGTGGAGAGATTTGAGGTAGGGATTTCTTTTGCTTGTAAGTTGACTCAGATGTCCACAGAGCTTTCTCCCAACTCTTAAATTCCATGATTTTGTAAACAACTATTGAGAAAGCATATACTTAATACAGCTCTCATGGCATTACCTGAACTTATCCTAAAGTACCAATGGTAAGAGACAACAGCATTAACAACTTTCTTTAGTTTCTGAGGTTGGTGTCCTTTGCCTTGAAGCAGAAGATGCAGAAAAACTTTGGCAAGTTTTTAAGCTTTGGCTTTCAGAGGTTGGACTTCTCCAGGATCCTGCATGATACCTGTCACTAGGGGTGATAAGGATTCTCCTTTGGAGCAAAGGAAGCTATAAGATTGTTTGGTCATTTGGAACTGGTAAAAAGATGCCCATTTTGAGGGATACCAGAAAGAGCAATGCTCTGAAAAAGGCTAATTGTTATTTTCCTCTGGTTTTTTTTGTCAGGTTGTCCTGGAATCCAATTCAGTGGTGTTTGCTGAGTTTTTCAGGATTTCTTGGTCAGCACCTCAAAGGCTTACAAATGTCTTCTTTCTCAAAGACATAAAGAAGCTGTGGCTTTATCATGGAAAAGTTGATTAAGTATTGTGTAACATTTATTCACTCCAATCAGGATAATAGGTAAGGACATAGAGAAGGGGGAAGTCATGGAAGACTGGAAGATGTCTGGAAGCACGAGTGGCAAAGCAAACACATGAACCAAGTCCCAAGTGATGATGAGATTGTATTTCATTCAAATGGAAGAAGCCAGCAATTCTCTCCAATAGACTCTAATCTAGCTTTCTTCCTTTCTCCAAATGCAAATTGGTATTTTTCAAAGAGTTTACTCAGCAGTTCCCTCAAACGGGTATGGTGTGTTGTAAAAAGGTCAGTAGGCTGATGACGCATTTTCTCATGATGTTGAGCAGGTAAAGAGATAAAATGCAGTAGGCATTGGCATACCATAAGTGAATTGGAAAAAAAAGTCACAGTCCCTGAAGCAAAAAGATGAAAGCAGATTCTTCTATTAGCTGGGCCTAAAGTGCATTGTAGTATTTATTTCCAATCACAGTCTGATTGAGAAGCACAGAACATTTTTAATGTTATTTTTTCCCTTTCAATGCTTTTTCTTCATTTTCAAACCATCTCCCATTCATTACTATAAAGTTAGATAGAAAATGCTTTAAGCATATTATTTTAATGAGTTCTGGGTTTTCACCCCCTCCCCAGTTTGTTTGATGTGTGCAAAGAACTAAAGATGTATTTCGCATTAAAATAATCAACTTGAACCAGCCAGAAACTGATGAAGAAAGCTAACAAAAAAAGACATTATTTTTTAAACAAATTCATGTAAATATATGTGTCTTTGATTAAGTTAAAAGCTCTCTGTGTGAATTTGATTAAAATATAAATTTATGAGAACTGTATGACTTAGGCAGGTGATACGGGAGAAAGATGGCAAGAAAATTGTAAATTTTAACACTATTGGACAGACCTTTTTTTAGTAGGTTAGTGAAAATTGATACGTAGATTTAAAAAACTGATATCTTTTGCTTTTATATCACCTTCATTTCTGAATATATTTTCCCCTTTCTGCCTCCCCAAATTATAGAAGCATCTCTTATAACAGAATAAAATAGAGAGAGACAAAGAAAGCAGTTCAGCAAGCTAACCAACATATTAACTGAGTCTTATGGTATGTATATGGATATTCAACACCTATAGCACCCCACTTCTGCAAAGAATAGAGGGAGGTGCATTTTCTCATCTCTTCTTCAGGGCCAAGTTTTGCCTAGTAGATCTGGAAACCATATATTAATCGCCTTCCTAAGTGGAAGTTGCATCCTTATCTTCCTTTCTGTAGTAATCGATTGTACTGATAAACCTTTTCCTCCCTGTACAAAACTCCCACTCATGTGGCTTGTTAGGATTAAAGGCCCTTTCTTTCCTCTTCCCCACTCATTTACTTTGCTATCTGCCCTGAAGACAGGTCCTTTTCACGACAAGTTTGAGGCCCCCTATCTTACAGAGTAAAAGTGCTACAATTTTTTTTTTTTGGAAAATATCTTCTTTAGCTATTGTGTGGAGTATATTTAATTTGGGATTCAATGTCAATTCACTTCTGAGAATTTCCCATTCCGGATCCAGATGATCTGCCTGTGGTATCTTCACTCCTGAGAATTCCCAGGGAGCCCTGCCTATAAGTCCAAGATGAAGGTCCTCTGTCCTTTTTCTTCACCCCAGGGCCTTCTCCAGTGCTCAGGAAGCCTTTCTCCAGTCAGACCCACAGCTCCTGCCTCCTATCTGGACTTCTGTAGGCTGATCATTCACCTGTTCCTGCTTGCTTTGAGTCCGGCCTCACGGGATACAAAAACCACTATCTGCCTTAAAGATAGACCTGGGGGATAGTCTTGAAAAGTCTAATCATTTTCCTCTTCTTCTCCAGCCACTGATACTCTGCCTACATTCATTCCTCAATGGTGAGAATATTCCCACCCCCATGTACTCTCCCCACCCCAGGTACTCTGAATCCCTAGATGTTCCTACTACTCATTCTCTATACCCGCTCTAGATTTTGCCATCCCTTCCACTGTATTCTAGAATATCAGCTCCATAGTTAACAAACTTCATTTCCCCTTACACCTTTTCATTTCACACATTCCATACTTTTTTCTGCTTTCCACTGAGACCTTACCCTTTTCTGATAACATGGTATCCCTGGCCATCCTTTCTAGCACCAGATTCAGATGGAGCTACTTGACTATGCCTTATACTCAAATCACTTTGGCTCTCACTGATTGGCCAATAATAGGTCTCAGCCCAAGCTTCACTTGGTTATCATTTAGGCTTTGATGGCTCAGAGTGAGTGCAAATAACAATTGTTTTTGTTCTGGCCAGAAAGTCTTCCCTTCCCAGATTGATTTTTTGAGTAGGCAAACTAGACCATCTTTTGCCTCATTTCTTACCTACCCTTTAAATCACTGAATGAATGTTGCCTCAGACAAACTGAGATTGTGGAAAGACCTTAACCTAAAAAGGTTAAAGTCTTCCACTGTATCTGGGGCCATCTCCAGTCATCTTGACCTATGTCTTGCCCCTAGACTCAGATGACTCTGGAGGAGAGAATGGGCTAATGACTTTGCATGGCCCAGCCTCACTTAAATTCAATCCACTTGCAAGTCAAGACAACCCCCTCTTGATGTCATTGGTCCTGTTCGAGAATGAAGGATGAACAACACCTATAGCACTTTCATTCAGAATATTCCTTGCTCCCACTGCCTCTTCCAACCTCCACCTCTACCACCGCCACATTTGACATTATCTATCACTTTCCTAGAATTCTCTTTTCTTGCGTATTCTTTTCTCTCGAAGTTTTTGGGACACTCTTCTTTCCTTCCTCTCCTAATTGTCTGACCATTCCTTCTCGGTTTCCTTTGTTGGATCTTCCTCCAAGAAGTTATACCCACTAACTGTAGGCATCCCCCAAAGAACCATGCTGAGGCCTTCTCTTCTCCCTTTTTATAATCTCTAATACATTGCCAAGACCTGTTGATTCTACCTTCACTCATATGCACCCTCTTTTTCCCTCTTATACTGCTACTACCCTAGTGCAGGCTTGCATGTGGACTGTAGCAATTGCCATCTGGTTGATGTCCTTGCTTCAAGTTTCTTCCCACTCCAGTCTACCTTCTACTCAGCTACCAAAATGATCTTCCTAAGGTGCAAGTACAATCATGTCATTTTCCTAGTCAATAAACTACTATGGCTCCCTATTAATTCTGGGATCAAATGTAAAATGCTCTGTTTAGTATGTACAGCCCTTTACAACTTGGCCCCTTCCTACTTTTTTTTTTGAGGGGAGAAGGCAGGGAAATTGGGGTTAAGTGACTTGCCCAAGGTCACACAGCTAGTAAGTAGGTTAAGTGTCCGAGGCTGAATTTGGACTCAGGTCCTCCTGACTCCAGGGCTGGTGCTCTACTCACTGCGCCACCTAGCTGTCCCACCCCCACTCCTACTTTTACAATCATCTTATACTTTCCTCCTTTTCATGTATTCTAAAATCTACTTACATTGGTTTACTTGATGCTCCTTGAATATGCGAGCCATCATTCATCTCAAAGCCTTTGTACTTGCTGTCTGGGGGCCATCTCCAGTTGTCCTGATCTATATCTTGCTGCTGGACCCAGGTGGCTTCAGATGAAAAAGTGAGGCTGGTGACTTTGCACAGACCTACCTCACTTAAATCCGATTCACGAGAAGCTCATGACATTACCTTCCCGATGTCATGGTTCTCTTCAAGAATGAAGGACAAACAACAACTTGCTGTCTTCCATGTCTGGAGTGCTCTGCCCTTTCACCTCCACCTTTCAGTTTCCTAGCTTCCTTAAAGACTTGCCTCAAATCATACCTTCTATGGGAGGCTTTGACTAATCCCACCTAGCTCTTAGCACCTTCCCTCTTAGATTACCTTCCTTCTGCTTATATATTGTGTGTGCCCATAGTTGTTTGCATGTTGTCTTTCTCATTAGAATGTGTATTCCTTGATGGCAGGGCTGGGTCGGTACATGCCTAGCATATATTAAACACTTAAAAACATGCTTGTTCACTTGATGATCTCATCAGCTTCCATGGGTTAAATTAATATATGTGTGCAGCTGATTCTCAGATCTATTTATTCTGCTCCAACCTCTCTCCTGATCTCCAGTCTCAAATCAGCAGCTTAGAGAGCTCAAATGTCCTAGAGATATCTCAAACTCACCACGTTCAAAACATCACTCATTCATGGCTATAGGGAATGAGAGAGAATTTTTTCCAATTTGTATTTTCCCCAATTTTTTCCAATTTTTCCAAATTGCATAATTGAAAAAATGGTGACACCCTTGAAAGAAATGGAGAAACTAGGAAGAAGAATGAGTTTTGGGGAGAAGATAAGGAGTTCCATTTTGGACATAACTGTGTTTGCTATGCTATCCAAGAGGAGATATCTATCAGGCAATTGGTATTATATAATTAGACCCCAGGAGAGAGATAAAGACTGGATATATAGATAAAGGAGTCATCTCTGCAAAGAAATTATACCTGAACCCATAGGAACTGACAAATTACCAAGAAATCACTCTCATAGAGAGACAAAAGAAGAGGACTCAAGAAAAATCGCTAAGGGCAACATGGATGATGATCCAAGAAAGGACGCTAAGAACAGTGAGTCAAATTGAAGTAGAAACAGGCAGTGTCTGAAAAAAAATGAGTAGAGAATATTTAGGAAGAGTAAATTATCAGTAGTGCCAAAGTTGTAGAGAAGTCAAGAAGGTTAAGGAAGAAGAGATCATTGGATTAAACAATTGAAAGATAGCTGGTAATCTTAGAGGAAGCAGTTTTAGTTGCATTGTCAGAAATCAGATTTCAAGGATTTGAAAACTGAGTTATAAGTGAGCAAATGGAAGCAGTAAGTACAGAAAAAAATTTCTAAGGTGTTATGCTTCATAAGCATTTTGTAAATGTTCTTTAAATCAAACTGTGTAGACCAAACTATCATTTGGCTACTAGTTTCACCCCCTATACAATATCCCATAACAAGAGGGGATATAAATGTAAAAGAGTTCATTTATTTTTCCTAATTATATCTATTACCTTTGTCCATTAAATTTCTATCATACATTATACATTCAAAACCACAAGGTGGTGTGTTAAGTGGTAGGGCTATAATTTGAACCCACATTCCCTGACACAAATTTAGTGCTTTTTTAAATGTACCATGCTGCCTCTGAGTTGAAGTGGGAAATAAAATAAGATAAAGAGTTGAAATTGAATCTGTAGCAATATTATCAAAGTAAGTAATAATTTGTGCGTAATTATTTAAATTTTTAAGTTAATTTAATGATTATCTTTATCTTCATAGATATGTTGTATTTTCTCATATTTATTTTTACAGTTTTAAAGAATATTCGTTTTGTGTGGAGATAGTTTTTCCCATTTACCGTTTTTGGAGCTAAAGCTAATATAAAAGCTTAAAGATGCAAAACATACATACATATATTCCTACAAATAAAATGAAATTATTTTATATTTTTTGTGGGCAATGGTCCTACTTTGACAAGAGACCATATAGACCTTCCAGCTTTGACAAAGGGGAGAGAGAGGGGGAGAGAGAAAGGGAGGGAGGGAGGGAGAGAGAGAGAGAGAGAGAGAGAGAGAGAGAGAGAGAGAGAGAGAAGAAAAGACCGAAGATCATTGTCTCTTGCTCCTCCAACTGCCAGAGAAAGGGTTAAGAGTTTAAGGGAGAAAGAGAGCTCAAGAGTTGAGTGGAAGATCTGTGCATTGTTCTTTTCTTTTCTGGCATTTTTAATATAGCTGGGTCTCATACAATTACCTACCTTCTTGCTTCTTAGCACACACTAATAGTTAGAGGTGCCAGAGGCCCAGGAAAGACCTTAATTTAGAAAGGCCAAGGTCATCCACTGTAACCCAGACCATTGCCAGTTGTCTTGACTTTTGCCATGGGACTTTGATGTCTTTGGAGGAAAAAGTGAGGCTTATGACTTTGCAAAACTTTGCCTCACTTAAATCCAATTCATGCACAAGTCAAGACATCTCTCTCCGAATGTCATCGGTCCTCTTTGAGAAGGATGAACAGTAATAACAATAACAACGTATTTTTTGTTTTTTTATCGTCACTTTTATTTTCTTTTTTAAATAATATTTTGATTTTATTTATTTATAATTTATATTTACTTTATTAACTATTTAAATAATATTTTATTTTTCCCAATTATGTGTAAAGACAATTTTTACCATTCATTTAAACAAATTTCGAGTTCCAAAATTTCTCCATCTCTCCCTCACCTCCCCTCTCCCTGAGATATGTCAATAACCTTCTTAATTATAAGTTCTAGGACAAATATAAGGACTGTCCTTTTTTAAGGGGCAGATAAGTTTTGAGTTAAGGAGGTCTTGTTTTGTTATCAGTAGAAAAATGACTCTGTTCATTCACATAACCTAATGCTCTGACAGGAGGAGAGTCAAGGCATAAATTTTTACCTACCTATTTCATATAGCTACAAGGTAATAAGATGGTATTGAACAATTATGATATTGCTCAAGATGGTTAAGTAGGAAGGGTTATGACATGTCTTAATGTTGCCTTGTGGGACAGGGTTAACACCTGGCTAATTGTTTTGTGTTATAAGCACACTTTTATGGTATGTGCCTATAGTATTTTAATGGGACATGATCCGATCCATGGCATATTTAAAACTCTTTCAAATAAAATGTATAATAATGAATGTTCTACTGCAATTCTACTTGCCTTCTTAAAAGACAAACTGGCACTAATAAAACAAAACACTGTATTTTTTCACAATTTAAATAAAATTCCAGCTCTATTTAGTTATACAAACCTTGAGTTGTATAGAAATCATAAACTGGCTTCTTCAAAATGATCACTTTGCCTCACCTAGGAAATTGCTTAGTTCCTGAGTGTAGAATTACTTGAAATCAACAAAGCTTCTAATTACATCTAAAAGAATACCTGAAGAGCTAAGATCAATGAATTGGATGAACCATCTTCACCTCTTCTTTCTGCTATGGGAAAAAAGAAAGCAGCTTTTGCTTTCTTTTGATTCTGGGTCCATAGCAGATATTTAGAAGGAAGTGATGGGCTACAATTACAGTAACATTCATACTCTTTCTTTGTTAACTTCCCTTATGTAGCTGGTCTACAGCTGCAACCACTTAAATTTATACCATGTCTTATTCGTCATCCTTTCCAGTGATTCTGCTATTTTTCAAGAGCGCAGGGGTGGGGAGCCTGCAGCCTTGAAGCCACATGTGACCCTCTAGGTCCTCAAGTGTGGCCCTTTGACTGAATTCAAACTTCACAGAACAAATCACTTTAATAAAAGCACTTGTTCTGTAAAACTTGGACTCGGTTAAAAGGCCACACTTGAGGACCTAGAGGGCCACATGTGGCCACGAGGCTGCAGGTTCCCCACCCCTGGCTAGGGATTTCAACTTGGAGAGTAGGAAATGTACAATGGGATATTTGGATTTGGAGCCACAGCTTCTCCAGCTTCTTTGAGGACTAATTTTCCCAGTGATTCTGGGAAATCAGTCATACCTGTTGCCCTATGGAGGGAATATCTACGTTGATGAGATCATGGACGCAGAAAAGTATTGCAGTATGTGCAAGGCACCACACTATGCTAAGAGCTGGGACTCTGTCTTATTTATCTTTGTATCACCTACAGCCCCCAGCACAATTCCTGACATGCAATAAATGTCAATCTTTCAAAATACAGCAATGAGCTTGCTACAGTGAACAAGGAAGCAGTATGGTCTATAGAAACAAAGAATATATGCCATTCCAAGCAAACAAACCTGAGCTTGAAAAAGGCTATTCGACTAGCAAACGGCTCCATCTGCTGATTGCTCCTATAATGTAAAACCAACAAAAAGGATTTTTCTGGTACTTCTTGACCCTCTTGGGGATATCCTTTGTATGTATTCTTTGAATCGGCTTCGAGCGGTCTAGCACCATATTTTATTTTTTATACAGCTCATACCTGATTTTAAGAGAGGTTGAGGTATGGTGGGGTATGACAATGGTCTGTGAACAGAAAGTAAGGGTATGACAAATTAGCTATTTTCATAATTCCCATTTAAATTGACGAGACATTCTTTAAAGGATTAGAGTGCCAGAGATGGGGAACCTGCAGCCTGGAGGCCACATGTAGCCCTCTAGGCCCTCAAGTGTAGCCCTTTGACTGAATCCAAACTTCACAGTACAAATCCCCTTAATAAAAAGGATTTGTTCTGTAAAACTTGGATCTCCTTGGTACCAGTGTCAAAGAAACACTGCTAAGCTGGCTAGAACAGAAGCAGTCAGGTGGTGCAGTGGATAGAACACTGAAGTTATAGTCAGAAAAACATATGTTTGACTCTGGCCTCAGATACTTACTAACTGTATTAATCTGTAAATTACTTAACCTCTGCCTCAGTTTCTTCATCTGTAAAATGGAAATAATAATAGCACCTGCCTCACAGGATTGTTGTAAGGGTCAAATGCGAAAATATTTGTAAAGCATTTTGCAAGCCTTAAAATGCCAATTTTTTATTTTTATTAGAACATTAGAATCAATATGGCTATGACTGCACTGTAACTGTCTCTTTGACCTTTCAAGTTTCATTTATTTTGCTTATTGTCAGTTGACCTCTTTGAATAAGTATTGGCAATTTTCACAATGTTGTTCATGGGATCAGAAAACTGAAGGGACTACAAATGGAAATGCTTGCTTGACCATACATGATCTTTTAGAGCAATCTGCTTTTCCACAGTGTGATGATTCCTGGGAAGTGGCTTTCAGGAATTGCTGTTTCTCCTTCTTTTTCACATATCCTTCATATTATGCGTCCCAGTCTGCTCTCCTTTCAATCCCCCCTGGTTATCTACTCCATGCTTTCCTTTCCACAAGTACTTCTCTTCTGCATTCCCTGTCAACTTTCATTCCCGATGAGTTGGACTGTCCATCCTACTGAATAGAAGAAATGGACTTTCGTATTAAACTGTAGAGAAATGGTCTTGGGACAATCTTTCCCAATTATTAGTTTGAGGCAAATTTATACCAGATTCCAGTTTTTACTTTGAAGATTTCTTCAATTCTGTAAGCTTAAAACCCCAAATGAATACCTGACAATTGATTACAAGAAACATTGCCATCTAACTCAGTGTGAATCGGTCTCAATTAATTTCTCACCTGGAAGATTGTGTGGTGATGACACAAAGTGTCTATGCATTTGTTTACAATCAGGTACCAACCAGAGGGTAGTGGGAGATGTTGACTTTCTAGGGGTCACCATGAAGTTTTTAAATGATTGTAGTCTCTTCTTAAATATCAGTTTATTCTGTGTATTCTTGTGATCAGTAATTGTGCTTATGTTTACATAGTATGGACAAGCTTATGATTTGATTTTCATAATAACCTTGTGAAGTAGATGCAATCATTATTCCCATTTTATAGAAAGAAAACTGAGGCTTAGAATGGTCAAGTGACTTTCTGGGGTCACCCAACTAGTTAGTGTCTGAAATGGGATTTGATCCAGATCTTTCTGATTCCAGGTGCAATGCTCTAACTATTAATCAAGACTTGACACCAATATTAAGGAAATACAAAGATGATTTTTAAATGTATGAACAAATTTAAGGAATATTGTGTGGTTTTATTCACAAAAGTAACAGTGAATCAAATACTTAAGATTTGCCCATTCTTGACAATAAAGATGAAGTGGAACTCAATTGTCCACCTGCAAGTTTGGGCGGGGTGAGGGGGAGCTAAGTTAGGTTTTATCCATAGGTATGACATCAATTATTTTAAAAATGTGTTCATTGTTTGGTTTGAATAGGAGAAAGTTCACCCATGACCATGGTAAGTTATTTGTAGAGCAATTTTGTTAAATGAAAGTGATAGTACCTAGATATTCAAGCATCGGAAAACAAATCGATGAACATATTTTAAAGGAAAATTTTCTGAAATGAAACCCTAAAGGAGCTCTTTTAAAAGTTGTATTGCTCTCTTCTGCTTTTACATCAAGGGCATTTCTGGAAATAAACTCTGGTCTTCTGTTCTCATTTCAAAAGTCATCCCTCTCTTGTTAACAAGGAAAAACAATCAAGCAAAAATACTCTATATATACTGACCACATTGGACAATGCACACAGCATTCATTTCTAAGAATACCCTACTTCTCCACTGTAAAAAAGAGAAGTATATTTTTCTACCTGTTCACCAGGATCTATACTGTTCTTTTATTATTTAGAGTTTGACTCCCTTTTAGCAATCTTATCGATATTGTCGTGGTCATTTTGTATATTCTTCTTTTGGTTCTGTTTATTTTCCATTGCATCAGCTAACACAAATCCTTCCATATTTCTTAGAGTTCTTCATATTTGTCATTTCTTTCTGCAAGAGAATATTCCAACTATGCTGAAAAAGCTTTGCATGTGAGGGGCATGAACTCTGTTTTCAATTCTTTGCTATCAAAAAGAATGTTGCTATAAATATTTTGGCATATAATGTTTGACCTTTGTTTCTGTCTTTGACCTCCTTGGGGCATATGCCCAACAATGCGATCAGTGGGTATGAAGTTAGCCATTTTCCTTGAATTATTCCAAATTGGTATCCAGAATAGCTAAACCAATTCAAAGTGTGCCTATCTTTTTCCATGGTGTCTCCAACACTGATGATTCCCTTCCCCACTTTTTTTTGTTGTCTACATCAATTTGTGGAATTTGAGGGGTAACCTCAGAAGTGTTTTAATGTACAATTTACCCATTATTAGTGATTTAGAATGTTTTCACAGAGTCATTTATAGTTTGTAATTCTTTTGAAAATTATTTGTTCATATCCTTTGACAATTTACCTATTAGGAAATGGTTCTTTGTTTACGTATTTGCATTAATTCCTTGTAAATCTGGTGTAGAAGGACTGATATATTCTGGCATTTCCCAATATCAGTAAGGCTACTTCTTTCTCCTCCCCCTTGCCTCCATGAGTTAGGCTCTCTCCTCCTTCCTTCCTGTGATAGGGATTAGCTTTTCCTAAAAGGCCACAAAACTGTCTCTGGAACTTAGTTGGCCCTTGCTTCTAATGGCCAAAGCTTAGGTCACCTAAGGGAATAAAAAGTTCTACTCACATTGAACTGGGGCCTTCCAACTTGGTAGATTTCTGAACACCGTGTGTGTTACCATACCCTGCCCAAATAACCAGACATGTTTTTACATGGAGATGAGGGGATTGGGGCATGTGCAGAGACACTAAGTACTACTGTATCCTTGTTAAATATCCTGGCTTTATTAGGATAAAACAAACCTTCTTTTGCTAACCATTCAATGACTTGGGAGGGCCTTATTTCATTCTATCATCAAACTTCAACTAAGAAAGTGCTGGCATCACGTCCTTTTTTTTAAACTTCTTGGATATCAGACTTTTATTGGTGATATTTCATACAAAAATTATTGCCCCATTTTCTCTTCTCTGTTTAATTTCAATGATTTTTGTTGATGCAAAATTTTATGTAACCACACTGTCTATTTTGTCTTTCTGACTAGCTCTGTACCTGATTTGGTCATGAATTCTTTCCTTCCTTCAGCCATAATGGCTTGAAAGGTATGTTCTCTGGTTCTCTTCTAGTTTTTTATGATGTAACCTTTGTATTCAGGTTGCTTATATTTTTGGCATCTTGAGCTATTTGGCATAAGCTTCTGGGTAGAAACCTAATTTCTGCTGAACTTTCATTTTCTCCATAGTTCTTGTTAAATATAGAGCCATTCCCAGAGTAATTTATGTTCTTGGGTTTACAAAACACTGGGGTGCTATTTTTGATTATTTTGATTTTTTGTTTTTTATCTGTTCCACTGATCTACTTTAAAAAAATTCCAGTCCCTAATAGGTTTGATAATTACTATTTTATAATGTGGTTTGAGGTATGGTAATGCTATGGTTCCTTCTTTTTCATTTTATTTTCATTATTTCTTTTGAAATTCTAGACCTTTTGTTTTTCCAAATAAATTTTGTTGTTGACCTCCTAGCTCTCTGAAATAACCCATTGGTATGGTATTTTGATTAGTATAGCACCAAATCTACAAATTAATTTAGATAAGGTAATTATTTTTATCATATTACCACAGCCCAGACAAGAACATTGAATATATTTGCATGATTTGTCTTCCTCAATTATTTTAAGTGTTTTATGTATATAATGTAGATATATATGTATATATAACATATATAAATCTTGTTTGTCTTTGTGGACTAGTTCTCATATATTTTATGCATTTTGTAATGAGATTTAAATGAGATTTTTAAAAATCATTTCATTCATTATATCAATTAAAAACCAGTCAGTCAATAAACATCCATTAAGCACAAACTATATGCCGAGCACTCTGCTAGCATTGGGGATACAAAACAAGGGCAAAAAATAGTCCTTGCCCTCAAGGAGCTCATCTAATGGAGGAGACAACAAACAAACAAGCTATGTACAGGATAAATAGAAAATAAATGAGAAGGAAGGCACTAGAATTAAGAGATTTTTGGGAAAGGCATCCTACAGAAGATAGGATTTTACTTGGAACTTAAAGGAAGCCAGGGAAGGCAGTAGGGGGAGATGAGGAGAGGAAGAATTCCAAGTGTGGGGAATGACCAGAGAAAATACCCAGCGCCAAGAGATGGAGTGTCTTCTTGGATTGTGTATTTGATCCTGTAAGCAATAGGGAGAGTCTACAGTTCATTGAGAAGAGGTGTGATATGGCTGGAGTTGAGCTTTGGAAAAATCATTTTAGTGACTGAATGGAGGATAGGTTGGAGTAGGAAGAGAATTGAGCCAGGTAGACCCCTGAAGCAGGCTATTGCAATAGTCCAGGCATGGTGGGGGCCTTCAGCAAAGTAGTCCACCTCCTCTCTCAGAGGAGAGATGGTATATTTGACAAATGTTGAAAAGGTGAAATTGTTAGACTTTGTCAATGATAGTACATAGAGAAGGGTGAGAGATAGTAAGGAGTTTGTGCTAGGAGAGTGGAGTTGACCTCTATAGTAATAAGGAATTTAGGAGGTGTGGAAGGTTGAGGGAAAAAGATAATGAGTTCTGTTTTGCACATGCTAAGTTTAAGATGTTTACTAGATATCCAGTTTGAGATGTCTGGAAGGTAGTTGGAGATGTGAGACTGGAGGTCAACGAGAGATTAGCACAGGATATGTAGATCTGAGAATTATCATCATAAAGATGGTAATTAAATCCACGGGAACTGATGAAATCACTAAGCAAAGTAATGTAGAAGGAGAATGTAAGAGGGTGAGATCTGGAGAAGGATCCAGCAAAGGAGACAGAGAAAGAGCCATCAGAGAGGTAGGAAGAAAACTAAGAGAGGGTGGTGTCCCAAAAACCTAGAGAGAAGAGATTATCAACAAAGAGAGGGTGAGCAACAGTGTCAAAGGCTGCAGAGACATTGAAGAGATTGAGGATTAAGAAAAGACCATTGGATTTGGCAATTAAGAGATCACTGGTAACTTTGGAGAGTTCAGTTTCAGTGGAATGAGGTCAGAAGCTGAATTGTAAGGTTAAGAAGAGAATGAGAGGAAGTAAGTAGAGGTACCTATTATAGATGACCTTTTTAAGGAGTTTAGCCACAGAAGGCACAAGAGATATGGGACCTTGGGGCAGCTAGGTGGTGCAGTGAGTAGAGGACTGGCCCTGGAGTCAAGAGGACGTGAGTTCAAATCCAGCCTTAGACCCTTGACACATGTACTAGCTGCACGACGTTGGGCAAGTCACTTAACCCCAATTGCCCTGCCCCCCTCTAAAAAGAGATATGAGACCAAATGAGAGTTCACAGGTTTAGTCTTTCTAAGTCCAAAGACAGCTCACTACCCTTTATTATAGCACACTGTCTTCTATGTTTATTATAACACAAGATATTTATTAATTCAAAGATTGCTTATAGATGCTTTACTTTGTAGGTTTTTGAATTGTGAGAAGTCAGTTTAATAAAAAAGTTCTCACGAGGAAATTGTTTGGCTCCTGGCCTAGCTCTCTAGACTGCAGGAGCTTCCTTAACTCCATGAATACATGAATTGGTATGTATGAAAAAACAGTGACACTGATTTTCCTGTTTCTACAATTATTTAGTTATATATATATTTCATATAATAGTTTTCTTTAAGTAAAATGTCTTAATATAGACTTGGGTTTTATTTCAGTGATCGAGGAAGGAAATGAAAGAGATTTAAATTGTTCAAAATCACTCTTTTAGTCACTAAAGAATTTAATGTACATATGTGTATATCTATGTATGCTCATATATACATATATGTACATATCATATATTGCATTATTAATATATTACATGTATGCACATATAAAATAATTTAATGTATATGTGTACATATATGTATTTGTGTGTATATGCATATATGAAATATATATATATATTTATAATCTACATAATTTTAGTGGTCCATGGTAATGACTGTTAACCTGAAAAGATGAGAACAGTACAGATTACTGGTTTGCAGTATAATTTGAAGTGGAAAACATTACCTCAGAAGACCTAAAGTGGAAAGAAGGAGATTATCCTCCTCTCCCCCAACCATGCAATAAATACATTGTCAGAGACCGGTAGTTCATCTTTAAGGAACCCCAGCTGTATAGCCTGGAAAAGAAAATGCATCAACACAAGTGCTTAATAGAAAAACTGCTAGACTTGGAGTCTGGAGAGAAATAGGGTCAGATTCCTTCTCTTATATTTGCTAGTCATGTGGAGAAGGATTTTCAACCTCTTTAAGCCTCAGTTTCCTCATTTGTAAAACAGAGATAACTTTAATACTTGCCTGCACAGTGTTGTTGTGAGAAAAACACTTGGGAAACATTGAAGAGCCATAGAAATGTGAGTTATTGGTTTTGATGCTAACAGCAAAGGAGTTTAACTTAAAAAAAGACTTAGACTATTATTAAAATAAAGTTCTGGATCATAAAATATGTATCATTTTGTGGGTGCCTATTTTTATTTGCAGCTTCCCCACAGGTGTTTCAAGCACCCTCATTGTGCTAGAATTAAAAATGTTCATTTTTGTCTTTAAAAAAATCAAATGGAGATGCAACTGTCTCTCTCTCAAATAAGTGAGAAAGAATCAACTGGCATCTGTAGATGTCAGAAAGTTACCTGAGAATTCATTTCAGAAGTGTGAAGACTACTGCAGCAATTTTCAAGTTGCCCTCTTCTTTAAGGGGTGCCATTTCTAAGGTGCAGACGGTGATGGATGTGCGGCTAAAAGACAGTTTTTTGATGACTTTTATTTCTTCAATTCCTTTTCCACGGGCATGTTTCCAATGCACCTGTGAAAGTGACTTGATTTAAATAAGCCAAAGAGTACTTAAAATTTGGAAGGCCATCAAATTGGATTTTGATGATGTGGTCTGTGCTTGGAGTATTTGTTATCATGAAGAGGTATAGTCGAAATACCATAAGAGAAATAACTTAGGAGGAAGTAGCCAAGAAGCTTGATTTTGCTATTCTCTGAGAGAAAAAAAGGCGATTTTTTAAATTAAAAAAATAAGGTTATAAAAAAAGTCTGTGTTGTTTTAAAGAAATGAGTCAATCAAATGTTCTTTCACAGCTTGTGTAGAAGTCAAAAATACTAGATGATAAGCTTCATTGATTCTTTTAATGGCTTCCCTTTATATACCAAATAAATTCTAAACCCCTTTGCCTGGCATTCAAGGACTTCCAAAATTTGGCCCTAACCTGTGTTTCCAGACTTATTTCACATTGCTCTCTTTAGTGCATTCTATACTCCAGTCAAGCTGGAGGACTTTCTGTTCTCTAAATCGACTTGCAACTTTGTACCTGCGAGTCTTTGCTTTTCCTAAAATGTCCTTGCCCCACAGTGTCTCCATTCTATCACCCTTTCTTCAAGATTCATCTCAAAGGCTACCTACCCTTTGAAGACTTCTTTTTGTAGCATATCCTCTAGTGGTCACAACACTCACTCACATTGTCACGTTGGGTCCCATGAGGGCAGCTACTATATCTCCCTTCAGGACTCTAGGGGGTTGTTCAAAAACACCTACTGGTGTGTTCTTCCCATGATTGTTAATTGGCATAAATTAGTCAATTAGTCAGCCATTCTCAATTTGCTAGGGTGATCCTCCACTGGATAAGAAAATGGCAAGTGATTTTTGCCATGTATTTGCCATGTATTGCCAGTATTTTTTGCCATGAAAACTCCTTGGACAGTATTAAAATGATAAAAGACATGACACCAGAAGACGAGGCCCTCGGGTCAGAGGGTGTCTAGTCTAGCCCGCTACTGAGGAAGAACAGAAGACAATCAAAAGTAGCTCTGGTACTAATGAAGTGACCGGGTCAAAGCAGAAAGGAAGCTTAGCTGTGGGTGTGTCTGATGATGAAAGGAAAGTCCAGTGCTATAAAGATCTAGATTATGTAGGAAACTGAACTGTAAGATCTATGAGCCAAGGTAAGTTGGATGAGGTCAAACAGGAAGTTGAACGATTAAACATTGACATCTTGTGTATCAGTGAAGTTAAATGGATGAGACTGTGTGAATTTAATGCAGATGATCATCACATATACTAACATGGGCAAGAATCCCTTAGAAGAAATGGAGTAGCCCTCATAGTCAATAAAAGAGTGAGAAAAACCTCACTGGAATATAATCTCAAAAGTGAAAGAATAATATCTGTTCAAATCCAAGGCAAACTGTTGCACATCACAGCAATACAAGTCTATGCTCCAACCACTGACACCAAAGAGGCCAAAGGTGATCAGTTCTATGAAGATTTACAACATTTTCCTAGAAAAAACACCCCAAAATGTCACTTCATCATAGGGGATTGGGAATGCTGAAGTAGGAAATCAAAAGATAATTGGAATAAGAGGCATGTGTGACCTTGGAGTACAAAATGAAGCACGGCAGACTAGTAGAGTTTTGTCAAGATAACCTGCTGGTCTTAGCAAACACTCTTTTTCAACAAACCAAAAGGCAACTCTACACATGGACATCACCAGATGGTCAATACCGAAATCAGATTGATTATATACTTTACAGCCAAAGATGGAAAAGCTCTGTACAGTCAGTTAAAACAAGACCAGGAGCCAACTGTGGCTCAGATTACGAGCTTCTTATTGCAAAATTCAGACTTAAATTGAAGAAAGGAAGGACAACCATCAGACTGTACAGATATAATCTAAATAACCTTCCTTATTAATGTGAACTGGAAGTGATGAACAGATTTAAGGGATTAGATCTGGTAGACAGAGTGCCTGAAGAGCAGAGGTTTGCAGTATTGTATAAAAGGCAGCAACAAAAAACATTCCAAAGAAAAGGAAGAGCTAGAAAGCAAAATGGTTGTCTTATGAGGCTTTACAAATAGCTGAGGAAAGAAGGAAAGTGAAAAGTAAAGGAGAAAGGGAAAGACATACCCAACTGAACGCGGAATTCTAGAGAATAGCAAGGAGAGATAAGGTTTTCTCAAATGAGCAAAGCAATTAGAAGAAAACAACAGAATAGGAAAGACAAGAGATATCTTCAAAAAATTAGAGATATTAAAAGAAAGTTTCATGCAAAGTGGTCAAGATAAAAGACAAAAATGCTAGGGACTTAACAGAAGGAGAAGAGATTAAGAAGAGGTGACAAGACTACACAAAAGAACTATACAAGAAAGAGCTTAACATTGCTAATAAGAAGATGGTGTGGTTACTGACCTAGAGCCAGAGAATGAAGTCAAGTGGGCCTGAAGCATTGCTAAAAATAAGGTTTGTGGAGGTGACAGAAGTCAGCTGGGATATTTAAAATCCTAAACAAAGATGCCTTAAAATACTGCACTGAATATGCCAACAAATTTGGAAAATTCACCATGGTCACTGGATTGGAAAAAAGATGGCACCTGATGTCATGGGGACAGGAAAGGACTAAGTGACCACTCAGAGTCGTCGTCGTCGTCGTCATCATCATCATCATCATCATCATCATCTTCTTCTTCTTCTTCTTCTTCTTCTTCTTCTTCTTCTTCTTCTTCTTCTTCTTCCTCCTCCTCCTCCTCCTCCTTCTTTTCCTTCTTTCATAGCACTTACTATGTGCCAAGCAAGATGTCAAGTGCTTTATAATTATTATCATATCTGATTCTCACAACAACCTTGGGAGGTAGGTGCTATTATTACCTTCGTTTTAAATGAGGAAATTGAAGCAAACAGAGGTTAAGCGACTTGCCCAAGGTTACATAGCGAGTAATTGTTTGAGGCTAGATTTAAACTTAGTTCTTCCTGACTCCACTGTGCCACCTAGCTGTGGAGAATTGGAGAGTTTGTCATTTCTGGAGTTTCCAAATTCTGAGTCACCATGTCCCTGCAGTCCAGAAAATTTTCAGGCACACAATGCCTGTAGGATGGTCCATCTAGGTTAATTAGATTTCCACTATGTAAACAAAACTGCTTTTCTGCTATAACTTGAATATTATATTTCATAAATGGTTGGTATACTCGTTATTGTCCTTCATTCTCGAAGAGGACCAAAATGACATCACTCTGCTTCAGTCAAGATTCAACGCGTCCGACTGTGGCTCATCAGACAATACAAGCTCACAATGCTCTGCCACAGGTCGAGCACAAACAGTCCATGTGAACATTTGGGGTGGATACTCCAAACTTGCGCATCCTGCATTTCCTTTGAGATTTCATAAATACAGTAGGCATTTATGTTCATGGTCCTTATCAACTAGTTATTTTTTTCTGGAACATCTCATGCAATCCAATATTAAATTCTAAGGTATATGTGGATGTATGAATGATTTCTGTTTCAGGGACAGTGGATTAAGCAACACTGAAATCCAGCATCTACCTTAAAAATCTCCAAATGTCACTGTTTTTCATTAGAAAGCAGAAGACTAAACTATCTCACTCAACCATGTGTTAAATGCACACAATATGTCAGAGAGCCACCCCCTGTGAATACAAAGGAAAAAAGAGATATTTAACATTATTTAAGTGATTTGAAGTTATTCATCAGATCCTCATTAGCAAAATTAGAGTCAGAAATGTTATAGGTCTTTGCTGTAGCCACTAGGTGGAAAAAAATTTGAATCACAAATAAGTCAAGGTACTTGAGTTTGATAATTAGCCGAGAGGATTAGGATACTCAGAATGCTGCCACCCTTTCAACATACTCCCCTAAGCTTTCCATTTTTCTTTTAAATTTAAGTTTGTACATCTCTAGGGTTTCCTTATGAGCTGTACTTTGCATGCTAATCATTTAAGGAAGCAATGAAAAGGAAGCAAAATACAGGCAAATTCTGCATCATGAAGTGCATGATGAATTTCTTTGTCCAGGTTCTGTATTTGGCAGTGAGGACATTTCAGGCTTTAGGGATTTGGACCTTTGAGCTTTAGTCTTAGCCACATAAGTGTACTTTGCCTAAATTACACACGCTATTTCAACCAACTAGCTAATATTGAACATTTATATAACTCTTTAAGATTTGTAAAGTACTTAATATATTGCCTCTATACACACATATACATATGTACATATATTATTTGATCTTTACAACAACTCTGTGAAGTAGGTATTAGTATGATCTCCATTTTGATGGTAAGAATGTTGAGGCTGAGAGGTGTTAAGTGACTTGCCTGTGGTGCAGCTAGTATCTGAAGTAGATTTTGAACTCAGATCTTCCTGACAGTTCAAACTGCTTCTCTAGCTCTACTTCCAAATAAAAAGACAAAGTGGCATACTAACTCTTTTCCCTCTTCCTTTCATCTTTGATGGTGATGGTAAAGGGAAGAACAAAATGAAATTAAGGGTGGAAGTCAAATGGAACTCTCATTAATTTCTTTGTGTCCAATCTCTCAAATTAAAGAATGAAGATAATTATATAAGTATATATTTGATTTATTATATATTATGAATTATATATAGTTCATATATATATGAAGATAATTATATAATAATTATAAATATATAATATAAAGAATGATCTTGGGTAGTTTGTTTTGCTTCTGTTGTTAAGCAATATGGGATTTCGCAGCCTTAAAGAGCAGGTCTTTGTTTCACACATTTATTAGTGTTTAAAATGGGTCTTTAAATGTTTTTCTAACTTCTCTATTTCATTTGTTGTGGCACAGAGCATTAAGACATGGATGTGACAGCCCTATTTCTGGCCTAGCTTTCTATTACCCATTAGCTGAGTTAAGGAGTTCCTGAAATTTGTTAGGGACAATTATGTTTGACCCTATGTCTTTCCTTATTCTGATCCAGGATCTCATTGGTATGGGTGTATCTTTTAATGGTTCAGATCACAGTTCATTTATACTTTTTATCTTGGGTAACACTTGTCCATGTTCTCCTATGAATCCTGGATAGAAAGTCCACTGAACTTTCTGGGAACCTTCTAAATCTTTTAACATTGTGTTGATGCCAGGTGTTATACATGCTAGCCATTGGGTATGTCTCACTTTTACTGAGTGACTGGAACGCTTTCTTTTCCAGCTTGATAGTATCTTTTACATTGCTTTAGCTACAAAGGTCTTCACTGATCGTGTAATACAGTCTATTCACATCCACCACGTATCTCTCCATTGGTTCACTCCTCTGAGTGACCGGCAAGTTTAATTCTTTGGAGATTGGTATTCCATGCCTCTCAGCCATACAGAGGAATATTGCTGTTAAAGATGTGGACCTTCATTTCAGATAAAAGCTTGGGGTTTGGGAGGAGACAATTAAAAGCACAAAATAGTCAAGAATATTAAGAAAATCTATAAAAGGAATCAACCAAGTGAAGGAAGGCAGCCTAGCAATACCAGATTTCAAACTATATTACAAAATGGTAATCATAAAAATGATCTGATATTGTCTAAAAATAGAATGGTGGCTCAGCAGAATAGAAGGTACACAATAAACAACAGGAAATGGCCGTAGTAATTTAGTATTAGATAAACCCAAAGATCCAAGCTTTTGAGTAAAAAATGCACTATTTGACAAAAATTGCTATGAAAATTGTAAAGCATTTTGCAGAGACAAACACCTCACAGTGTATATACCAAGATCAAGTAAAAAGAGGCACATGAGTTAGACATATAGGGTGATATCATAAGCAGATTAGGGGAACGTAGAAAAATTTACCTGTCAGATCTATAGACAACGGAAGAGTTTATGACCAAAAACAGGATCATGGGAATTATAATGGATAATTTTGATTATGTGAAATTAAAAAGTTTTAAACAAATAAACCAATCCAGCCGAAATTAGAAGGAAAGTCAGAAACTGGGGAAAAGTGTTTTTTTTGGTAGCAAGTTTCTTATAAAGGCCTCTTTTCCCAAATATATAGGGAATTGAGTCAAATTTACAAAAATAAGAGCCATTCTACACCTGGTAAATGAAAGGATAGGAACAGACAGTTTTCAGAAGAAGAATTCAAAGCTACTTACAGTCATATAAAAATGTTCTAAATCACTATTGATTAGAGAAATGCAAAGTAAAATAACTCTGAGGTACTACCTCATACCTGTCAGATTGGTTAACATGGCAGAAAAGAAAAATGACAAATGCTGGAGGGCATGTGGAATAATAGTGGTACAGTCATTCTGGAGAACAATTTGGAAATATGTATACCCTTTGACCCAGCAACACCACTACTTGATCTGTATCCCAAAGAAATCACAGAAAAAGGAAAAAAGACCTATATGTACAAAAATATTTATAGCAGCTCTTTTTTAGTGGTGGCAAGGAAGTGGAAATCGAGGGGATGCCTATCAGTTGGGGAAATGGATGAACAATCTGTGGCATGTAATTACGATGGAATACTATTGTGCTATAAGAAATGACAAGGAAGATAGTTTTAGAAAAACCTGGAAGACATATAGATTGATGCAGAGTGAGGTGAGGCCAACCGGGAGATTGTTGTAAACAATAATAGCAATATTGTAATGATGAGCAAGTGTGAAGGACTTAGTTACTTGAATCAATACAATGATCCAAGATAATTCCAAAGGACTCATGATGAAAAATGCTATATCCTCCAGAGAGAGAACTGATGAATGTTGAGTGTAAATTGAAGCACATTTTTTTTCTTTATTTTTCTTGCTTTTTTCCCAAATGGTTAATATAAAACTATGTTTTGCTTGACTTTACATGTAGAATGAATATCATGTTGCTTGCCTTCTCCATGGGTGGAGGAGGTCCTGTAGCAGGGAAGAGAATTTGGGACTCAAAATTAAAAAAAAAAAGTTTAAAATAAATAATAAAATTTAAAAGCACAGAACAATTTTTCCAAATGCAACCCAGTCCTTTGCTTTTTCCCACTGAACTCTGGGTCCAAATCATTGTCAGTCAATCAGTCAACCATTATGTATCAACTATCTCACACTATACACTGCCACTCAGTATCAATGTACCAGTAAGCTCCTTGGGCTTCTCACCCACCACTATTCTTTAATCCCCTCGTTCAAGGTTAAGCTTGACCTCTAGAGAGGGGACTGGATAGGACAAAAGAGATTGGGTCATGGAATACTAGCAGCATGCTGCTTTGCCTGGGGTTTTTAAAAATTTTTCCTCAAAAGCTAAAAAATGTATCTGATTCTTAAATATTTGAGTCAGCTATTAGAGGCAAAGCAAATCTACTGAGGCCTGCTGTCTTGTACTTTTTTTAAGATCTGTAACTGATATGTATTGACGATGGATTAATTTGAGCAATGAAAAGTAAAAGGCTTTATAAAATATTGAACATTTCACTCCCACCATCATCTTGGGACGAGCCATAAGGATAACACAGCTTCAAAAATTATAGTATTAAAGGACACAGAACACAAACTTCTGACCATATTATAGTAGTCGAATGTTAGATGTTATAGGCTTGGGGGGTATATCTATATATCTATATCTGTGAAGGTATGTGTGTGTGTATGTGCGTATAATGAAACAATGTCTAGATATAGGATTAGAAAAAATAAATAAATAATCTCAGTATATAGAATATATATGTATGTGTCTATATATGCATATATGTATATATTTACATGTATATACAGCCTAAAGCCAGGGTCTTTATGGCATTGGAAAGAGGAAGAGAGACCTGGGTGTAGGGATGGGTTTTGATGTAAACCTGTATCGTGTTCTTGAGTCTTCTGGCCTCACTGCCAATAGTGTGGGAGGTGGGGGAGGGGTGCTGAGTGAGCTGAGGGTCAGTGAGTATCAGTGATAATTTTATTTTTTTAACCTTCTTTTGGATTCTGGATGTCCTAGGCCTTGGAGACAGCTGAAGGTGCTTTATTTTTGGTGCTTATTTTCTATTTGGAGAGGTTTGAGAAGTTATGGGGGTTGGAAAAGTCTAATCTTCCTTCTTGTTGCTCATGTGACCTGGAAACTTCTCACTAATTTGGACAATTTCTGGCTGTTAGTTTCAAAGTTGTGGAATTGTATCTAACCCAGGTTACATTTTAATAGTCCATTCTGGCAAAATATTCAAAGAAAGTTTTGCATTGGTATCTATTAGATTTTTTTGATCCTATTTTTGAAATTATAGTAAATATGCATTGTTAAGTTTTACTTTTTCTTTTATCATGCCATAAAAATTGTATTTTTCCAAAGCAATTGATATGGCAAGAATGAGGTATAATTTAAATGCAAATATCTCTTTGACTTCCTGATATATTTCTCAGAGTTTGAAAAAATGAAATTGCTTCTTAAACACAACCAAAAGCATATTTCGGATTAATGTGTATGTGTGTGTATGTGTGTGTGTGTGTGTATGGTGTTGACATGACTAGGACAACATTATTGCTAATGGCTTCATTAAAAATGGAGGGCCATGTTTTCAGTGAATTAATGCTCCATGGCTTTTGGAGATTTATTTTTACAGAAGGTCTGGGAGATTTGCATGGTTGCACGGATCTTACATTACAGATTCGACTTCATGTGTTTGTATTGACACTTTTGGAGAAGAAAAAATAAAATTTAATTTCTTAGTCGTTATTAGTGGAACCAATGTTTCTTGGCATGATTGCCTCTCATACTATTTCCATAGTAGCTAGTGACCTTGGGGAATGGAGAAAGAAGCTCAGTTCATAATGTGCCAGAGTTATACTCTCAGCAGAAGAACCACCTGGCTTAGGCATCAAATTTATTGACTGAAAAAAAAAAAAAAAACCTTTGATGGCAAGGAAGTGAATCATTGCAAATAAAGTCATTCTCCACAAAATTGTAGTTAAGTCATTTTTCAGTCATGTTCGACTCTCCATGATCCCATCTGAAGTTTTCTTTGACAGAGATACTAGAGTGGTTTGCGATTTCCTTCTCCAGCTCATTTTACAGGTGAGGAACTGAGGCACACAGGATTAAGTGACTTGCCCAGTCACACAACTTATAGGTTTCTGAGGCAGGATTTGAACTCACGAAGACCCACTGTATCACCTAGCTGCTCCTCCACAAGGTAATGCCTATCACGATGTGTTATAATAGCCCCTAATTCAAGTCTTGCAAATTTTAGTGTAAATGCTTTCATAGATTTAAATTACATTTAACAAAACCTTTTAATCTAATAAACAAAAGATCTAATAATAATAGTTTATTTTTAAATAGCGTTTTGTATTTTACGAGGTGCTTTCAAATCCATTTCCACATTTAGTATTCACAATAATACTGAGAAATTAGCAGGACACACATTATTGTCCTTTTTTTTTTAAGATAGTGACTCAGACTCGAAGAAGCTGAAACTTCCCCAATGTTATAACATTAGAAAGAAAGTGGGAGTCAAGACTTGGAAGTCCAGAGTCCTTTCCCCGGTACAAAATGGTTTCTGGATCACTGTAAGGGATATGGTCCGCTCTAGATAAAATGTTAATTTATGGTATAAAGTGACTTTCTAAGCTCTCCTGAAAATTCCTGGCATAAGAGATGAGAGAGACTTGAGCAATCTGGGAAATGTTCGAGAGCATACATTTATTTACCATAGAGTCCTCAGGTTTCTCTTTACCTTTTACCCCCAGAGAGATTTTGGACCACAATGGGAAAGGGTAGAAGAGAGGGACGGGTTGGCCAAGGGCGGGGGGTAGTCTCAATTTCATTTTGTTTTTCCTTCTCAGTAGCTGGAAAAGGAGGGGTATGTAGAACTGTCATTTGAGCTCAATGGGGTCCTGGGAACTGAGGTTGTACTGGAAGCCCTTGAGGGATCCTCTACAGAGGTGTGGGAAGCTGACCTGCGACAAGGTTGAAGAACCGGGAAAAGATTTGTTTCAGAGGCTGTGAGCTGAAACTATAGGGGATGAGATAAAGCCGAAATTCAATGTCAGTACTTTCCTGTTTGTGTTCCCTCAGAGCCTTGCTAAGGAAGTCTCTCACTTTTAAACTTTCTAAATCCTTTTGTTTTCTCTGCTCCTCCTCCTACCCTCTAAAACAAAAGGGAAGATGAATGGGACAGATGATCCAAGCTGTAATTTGCTTTTTCTTTTACTGTTGGATTTCTATGCTTTTCGATTGTGTCAATAAATTGCAAATCCTGGGGGCGGGTGGAAGAATGAGGAGGAAAAATCAGCGCCATCGGATGAAGGCTCAAAAGCTGGAAATGAGAGGGACTTTGTATTTTGGTTATTTTAGGGGCACATTTCAAATCATGTCTCTACACTTTTATTGAAGAGGGCCAGCTCCTCTCCTCTGGAGGTGAGCTCTCTGCCCTGATTTTGGAGAGAGTAAGCTTTAAGAATAGAGGGGTAGGTTACTCATGGGTAGCATGAGAGCCATCTGGTGGCCAAATTATATACTACACACCCTTAAATAACTAATGAGGCAGCAGGCTGACCTCTACAACGTCACAAACTGGGAAATAAGCCAAGTATGGGTGTGTATAAATACATGTATCTCTAACACCCACTACTCAAGACACCTGTCATAACTACTCAATATTTCTAATGATTCTTAATTGTAATAGTTCTTTTAAAACAATTGTTGCATCCCATGTGAAAGAGGGATTGATGGAATGATATTGGTTTGTGAGTAGTACATAGCCTTAGAATTTTTTTAAACCGGAAGAGCTGGATTTGAAGCTTGGCTTTACCACTAACTTTGTGTGACTATAGACAAATTGCTTCACCTAGGAGACTCAGTTTCCTTTTATAAAATAAGTGCAACGGATTCCTTCCTTCCTTCCTTCCTTCCTTCCTTCCTTCCTTCCTTCCTTCCTTCCTTCCTTCCCTCCTTTCTTCCTTCCTTCCTTTCTGCTATGTAACCAGCTCACTTTACTTGTTCAGCTAGAATTATAAGGATAGGGACACATAGGAGTAATGATTCTTTAAAATTATCAGGACTATAATCAAACTGGTGTTAAAGATGTGTCAGCAAATGCACTCTAAAATAGTGCCAAAAATAAAAGAATACCTTTATGAAAGGTATTCTCCTCAAAGTTTAGTTCAAATAACACTTCTTAGATCCTTTCAGGTGCCAGTGCTTCACTTCTAAAATTACCTGTTATTAGTTTTGTATGTACTTATATGCATATATGCTATTTCCACTTGTAAGGGACAATTTAATTTTTGTCTCCAGTGTCTTCACAGAGTAGTGTAAGATTTTTCCCTTTAGAATACGGACATTTTATGTACTTAAAAGGGAAATAAAACGACAGTTGTGCGAATGACATAGCTAAAAGCAGTTAGAAGAGAAACAGATACAAGCGCTTGAGGAAAGACAAAGATTGTTGGAGTAAAAGCATCCCTCTAAAATATGTTACTAGGTACAGGATGGAGGTAGGGATGGCCGCGAGTCATCGCTGAACGTTAGTTCATTTACATATGCTTGTCTTCAGGGGTTATAAACTGTGAAAGATTCTGAGAAACTATAATTCAAAGAACTACTTTGGGACTATTGTATAATAACTCATTGTGAAGAGCTAACTGAGCTCATTCGTATTTCTCTTCAGCACCATTTACAGCTTGAGAGCTGACTGAGGACCTACTAGCCCTGTAGTTGATCTGGGATCTGTTTTGATTGGAGGGAAGCTTTGTAGTTTCTGGGCGCTCATTGGAGACAAGCAAACAGAATCTTTCTGTTAAGTGAACTTCTTGAGGGGCTTGCACTGTCTACAGCTTGAGAGATGGAAATTTCTCAGAGCCTAAATTGTTTATCTGAGGAACTTTGCAATTCTCTGGCTTTTCAATGAAATATTTTCCAGCCAAGGGAACAGATCTGCAAATCTGAAGACCCCAGGCTTAGAGCTGCTGTTTCACCAAAACAGAATAACGCCGCCGTTTACTAGAAGAACTTAGTACCACATCCGTGGCTCAAGAACGGCAGAGAATCAGTTTTGTCCAATGGGTGTACAAAGAGGCCCAGAATGGCAGTGGTTCTACCTAAAAGGTGACAAGAGCAACACACTAAGACATAGGAGATTTTTCTGATATTAAAAATTAATGGACGACAACATTTCTATTTACTACATAAAGAATCTAGTTCAGTTCAATAAATATTTATTCAGTGACTATTATATATGAGATGAAGATCAGATTGGAGTAGTATATGGAAAACTAGCCTTGGAGTCAGGAACTACTGGGTTCAAGTCCCAACTCAGATGTATACTGGTTAGTGAACTTGGGGAAGTCACTTAAACTTGCTCCAGACAACTTCCTAAGATTATATATTAAAGCAATTGTTATTCTGCATTGGAAAAGGCATTTTTCTTCAGTTTCTGACACCAATGAAATTACAGATCTAGGTCAAAAATGTATAAGTTACTTTAAGAAATGTTAGAGATAAAAATTGAATGAATAAAAACTGCAAATCTTCCCTGTCCCCACCAGGAGTAGGGTACAGTAATTCCCTGGGGTGGCCGCGAGAGCCCTGGTGGCCAGGCATGAAAAAGAAGGAAAAAAGCAAGACATAGACAGCAGGAGAGAAATTTGATTGTGGAGTGAGTAAGTAGAAGAGTTTCATCCATATGATGGAGGCTGCGAGATTGTCATCAGAAATTCTACAAGTTACTTTTCCTGTATTAGGGGAAGAGATTCCATTGTCCTTCAGTATTTCTGTTCTCTGTCCAAGTTGCTCAAACACTCTTTGCTTCCCTCTTTCCCAGAAGATTGACTTGATCTTCATGTCTTCAGCCTGACATGGGAGATCTGATTATGAACTTGAATCCTGATCTTCACTGTCACTCCACATCCCACTGTATACCCATTTGTGAATGTAGCCATATTCTAGACCTAGACATTACCCGGCTTTCATTTACCTTCAAGATTTTGAATTGAGCGATCCCCTCCTTAACTATAACCTCCTTACCTTTCTGGCATCCAAGGCATCATGGTTTCATTGGTAGATGATAGGAGTAATCCAGCGCTAAGGTTTGGCAAGGCAGAATTGGTGATAGGACAAAAGTGCAAGAGATTTGAGTGTGGAGGATAATGTAGAATTGCATCGGTTCACCAAAATGTCAAGATAGAGAAGAGTGCAGCCAGTGAAGAAGTGATGACCTAGGAGAGGACTGAGGGGTAGAGGGAATTAAGGTTACAGTGATGATGAAGAGGGTTAGGAGCCTTAAGGAACAGGGGAAAAGGGAATGATGAAAGTTTAGGATAAGATAAAGGATTTCATCATGTGGGTGGTTTGTGTTTATATATGCACATATATAGGTAGTGTGCATGGTTAGAGCAATTTCTTCTGCATTGTTCTGGGATCCAGACAATATAATCTGCAAACAGGAGCATTTGGACAGTGTCCCCTTCAAGCAGGGAAGCCTTCTTTTGTTTGGACTCTGAATGGGACATCTTCCATGACACAAGTGAGCACTTGAAGTGAGTATGTCTTTTTTATGTATGTCTATGTTTTTTAATCCTTGTTTCATGACAATTCTCACCAGATCCCCGAACAAAGTTATCTATGATGTCAATTCTATGATACTACAATTTCACAGAATCATGTATATTTTTAACATATGCTTTTGGGAAACACCTTGTTTGCGGAGAGTCTTCAAGGCCACATTTTTGTCTTATTGAGTCAATTTTTAAAGATCAATAAACAACAGAAATGGTGGGCTTCTATACTTCCCTGTAACATCTGCAACTCTCAAATATGCTTCTCCCAAGACTGATAGGTTAGGGTATCAGGTAGCTGCTATACAAATATGTAGCCGGTCCGGGAAAGACTTTGTCATCACAAACTCACCTGCACTAGAAGGCTTACCTGCCCTACCCCCACCAAGCTAGTGGGGAGATACCAAGTATAGCCACAGTATTTTGAAATTACTGCGAAGTCTATCTTCAGGTTTTTTTCCTTATCCGTAATTGATAGGTCTAATTTTATGAAAGAGGTGAATCCTCACCCAGGAGCTTCCCATAGAAGTCCCCTAGTTGATCTAGAATGAAAGAATGACATAAAATGGAGAAGGGTGGTATTGTAGGCAGGTACTATCCATGGATTTCTCTTGATCATGGTGTATTTAAGTTCCTGAAATAACCTCCATGAGTTCTTATTTTACTAGCTGAAGGAGGGTTGGATGGCCATTCCATATTCTGGTCACTCATTCCTACTGCAGGTATTTAGGCTTCTTTAGTTACAGTGCTAGATTCTAAGGACAATTAACTCTTTATTGTAGGTTGACCAATTTGTATACGTAAATATATAATATCCATATAGACATATATGTATACCATCTATCTATCTATCTATCTATCTATCTATCTGTCTGTCTGTCTGTCTGTCTGTCTGTCTGTCTGTCTGTCTGTCTGTCTATCTATCTACCTTTTGCATTTTATGGTCTTTGCAAACACAACAACAACAACAACAACAACAGCAAAACTTATTAATGGGATTCTAGGGCAGCAAAACAGCTTGAAACTCCAGATGGTTGATAAAGTCTGAAAACAGGCTGTTTCACCCTGTAGTGCCATTTTCTGAAACTGACTCTAGCTTAACAGCTGTACAAGAACACAGTAACAGACGGGAATACTTGACATATTTATAAACAGGAAGAAAATATTTCCAGTGCTCAGAGGCACAAATAGTTATTTTAAAAGTAACATAATATTGTCAAACACTGGGGGACAAGGGCTGATACAAGTCCTATAACTTGGCATCCTTCATCTTCTAAATATGTGTTCCAGTATCTTCCAGAATTGCTGTTTTGTTTTAATTTAGTAACATGCCCCCCAAATGGAACTTTGGTTTTACCTCTCAATAGGCAGACAATTTTTGACTCTATCTACTCCTTGCCCCGGCCATTAGATTTCACTGACATAGCCATGTAGTCAATCGACAGTCAGTCAACAATTATTTAATATGTGCTTATAATGTGCCAGGCACTGTGCTAAGCATTGGATATACAAAGAGGCAAAAATGTTCGCTGCCCTCAAGGAACTAATTTTCTAACTGAGGATACAATATGAAAACAACTATGTACGTATAAGATATGTACAAGGTAGATGGAACCTAATCTCATAGGCAGTATATAGACCATAGCTGTATTTTGGACTCTGTATATGTGTCCATCTCAGTCCAATTCTATTTATTTGGAACTATGAGATTTTAAAATTAGGATTTTTTTTCCTTCAAAATTACTTTCCATGGTAAGTCTCCTTGTTAGAGAGGATTACTCTGATGCCAGAAGGCTTTCAAAAGTGACTTTTTATTTTTGTTTCTCCTTTTATGGTTTCCAGGAATAATTCTATATGTTCTGCCTCTCCCCTTTTTCATTGTATTGCTACCATTTATTTATTTATCAATCTAGTCATCCATTTATTTATTTTCTACCCATATTCTTTATCTCTGTCTATCTAAATTCAGGATTTCCTTCTCTTAGACCTATAGAAGAATAGAGCACCCTTGCATAGCTTCTATCATATCTATTCTTTCTACTTAAGCCATATTTTTTGAGATTTTCTAAGAGTTTTAATTATTAGAAATCATGGAGAAACAGAAATAACTGTCCAAGTTTACAATGAAGTTAATGTTGGATTGAGGAGGTATAACTAACATGCCATGAGTAGAAAAGGAATCTATTTCAGGTGAAACCATCATATGAGACATATACTAATTCTTACTGCTTGCTATTCTCTTTAGAGTGCTTTTATAGACACGAATGACAAGGTGTTGGCCTATTGCTATATAAATTCCTTTCTGATTTCTGCCTTTCCTTATACCTTTGCCTACTTTATGGCTTGATGTAGGTGGCTCAGAAAATCTGAGTTCAAATCCCAAGCCTGAACAAATAATTTAACCTTTCTTGGCCTCAGTTTCACCATCTGTGAAGGCCAAGTGAGGTGATATAAAATACTTTTCAAACACTATAACTAAATAAATTATTAATTAAATATTAATGCTATCTCTAATTATTATGCAGCATTCTGTTTACCTTTATGCTTTTCTTCAGAATGGTTCTCTCCATTGTCCCACCCCTAATCATCAGCATATATCAGCCTATTGCTGGACAGGATGGGTATTTAAAACCTGGGGAAGGTTGCTAAATTATTAAAAAATCTTAAAAGTTTTATGCATAATATATTAAATTAAATATATTAATCAAATTAAATATATAAAATATACTAAACATTATTTCATATTTAAAATCTCTTTCTCAACTGTGCTTTTAAATTTTGCTTTTGTTTTGCTTAACTGCTAGAACAGAGGTTCTCAGTGGGTCTGTGAAACACTGGGGGTTCTTGAGACTCAGGGGGTCTGTGAAGTCAAAACTATTTTCACAATAATATTAAGATGTAATTTGTCTATGAAAATATTCCTCCCTTTTCCAAATGTATATTTCTGTGAGGCTGGTTTTTTTTCATACACTTCTACTAAAACAACATGTCACAACAGACCAAGTGCAGAGAGAGAGATGAAAATCCAGATATTATATGCTAAAGAGATTTGTAAAAAATATGCAAAACAAAGCCACTCTTTTCCCTAAATTGTTTTCTTTGGAAAATATAGTTATTTTTCATAAAACTGTTATATAAACATGTAATGGGTTTATTATTACTATTTTGAGTGAATTAATACATGAATTTTCAAAAAGATCAGTTTTAATTTTGAATATAGTAAAAATTGATACACATGAGCAGGAGCTCTTTGGTGTCCTTAATAACTGTTAAGAGTATAAAGGGTTTCTGAGACCAAAAACTTTGAGAATTACTAGGCTAGAAGGATTCAAGGAGGTTTAGTTACATTTATGAGCAACTAGCCAGACTGCTGTCTAGAACTACTTTTTTCCTAGACAAGAAAGTGATCTTAGACCCTTTCTTGACAGACCTTACATAGAAGTCGGCCCTGTCTCAATGCAAAGAACCATTTTATCATATTAAAAAATTTCATGAGTCATTTGTTGTGCCTGGAACTATAAGGAGGCAACAAAGCCGTCTCTAAGTAAAAACCTACATTGTTGTCCTTTGCTCACCAGTCCCAATATGGAAAACCTCTTAAAGCCTGCCTTGCTCACAAGTGCCTCTTCTGAGTATCTGAGTTGATTGCATTTTTAGTTCAACTTAACTCAGGTTTTCAATATAACTTGACATTCATCTTATTAGTAGGTCTTTTTCAAAGTGTCAACACCACTGCTAGTCTTGAAAGGCCTTGAATAGTTCTTTTAACATGGAAACATTCATCTGGCTTTTCACAGATGGGCAGGTTTCCCCATATGGGCTTAAAAAAATTCCTGTTTACCTAGCAGAAGGGAGAAGAGCCCAAAGTTTCTTTTACTTCAATGAAACAAATGTTAGCATAATTCAAATGGCTCAAGTGCTGCACAATAGCTTAAAAATATATTGCTTAGGGAATAAAAGTTACTATAGATGTTTCAGGTTTCAGCTGTTCTCCACAGAGACTTAGAGAAATATGATTTTTTTTCTTTCTTTGATAGAGGCTGGTTTGAAAAATTGTACTAAAGGCCAAACAAATTTTTTTATTTAGCTCTATGTGATCCGGGTCACATAGTCATATGGTGCTCACATTCAACAAGGTTAAATTCTAAAAGATTATAATAAAGAAATAGGAAGAAAAACCAACTCCAACATTCCCTTTCATTTATATAGAGATCAGAATGCTTTCCTAGCATTATGAAATTAAACATCACACCAAAATAGCAAGGAAGGGCAATCATTCTTTTGTGTACTAATGAAATCACAGGCCTATGAACAATCCCCCCTGGACCCCATTAGGAATAATAATTCCTGCAGTAACTATGACTATTATATTATTATTAAATAGCAGCTCACACCAGAGAACAGTGTGAAACACTTCCATTATAGTAGGCTTCTTTTTTATTCTTTATTATAAAGATCTGATTTTATTAAAATTTGTTTTTAAAATAAATTGTTAATCATTCTTTTTATAACAAAGAAGAAAAAAGAAGGAAAAAAAAGTTCTGCAAGACAAACCATCATATTTAGAAAATCTGATATGACAGGCAGTATTCTAAACTCAGGATTCCTTATCTCTGCAAAGAAGTGGTGGGAAGATTTTATCATATCTAGCCTTTTGTGCCAACCTCGGTCATTATAATTTTATAGCATTTAGTTTTTATTTCTGTTGTCTTCTTTACTTTTACACTGTTGTAGTCGTTGTGTGTATGGTCTTCCTAGTTCTGTTTGCTTCAGTCTGAATAAATTCAAGTTAGACTTTTCATGCTTTCCTGAAGTCATCTTACTTATTGTTGCTTATGGCACAATGACATTCTATTACTTTTGTATACTACGAATTGCCTAGAAATCCCCCAATCTAATTTGTTTCTAGTTCTTTGCTGCCAAAAAAGCATCCATAAATATTTTGCTCCATATGAGGCCTTTCTTTTCACTTGGCAGTGAAATCTCAGGGCCAAAAGGTATGGTCACTTAAGTACTTCCTTTTCATAATTACGAATTATTCTCCAGAATGGTTGGACCAACTCACAGCTCTACCATAAGTGCATTATTTTGTCCATCCTCACAACCCATCTAATATTAATTATTCCTATCTTTCCTTGTCTTTGCCAATTTTCTAGGGGTGAGTCGAAACCATACTGTTGTTTTGATTTATGTTTTTCTTTTTATTGGTGCATTCTTTGGAGCATTCTTTCATATAGTTATCAAGAGTTTACAATTCTTTTGAGAACTGTTTGTTAATATCCTTTAGCTACTTATCTATTGAGGTCCTGGCTTTTTATAATTTTTGTTAATTGTCTATGTACCTTGGATATCAGGCCCTATTCAGAGATATTTTATACAAGATTTTAATTTAAAACCATAAGTGGAAAGCTACCATAAGGGAGAATACGATGATGGCCACTGGAAAAGTGGGAAAACACCTGGCTTCAGGCTAGCAGCCAGATGTCCAGGGATGGGTAGTGGAAAGAAGACTGCACAAATTCCCAGAGGATGTTGCTTCCTCTGTTGAAACACTTCTCTTTTAGATATGAAAAGACACCTCTTCCTACACCTTTGTGAAGGAGAGATGGGGCCATGGTGTAGAACATTGCGTATAATGTCAGACTTTTTGGAAAGATTGATCAATTTTGCTGAATTTATTCTCTTCTTTTTTCTTTAAAAATTATTTGTCATAAGGGATGACTCTCTGGGAGAGGAAGAAGGAGAAATATGAGGGAAAATCTAGGCAAAGTAAAAACAAAAGATCGTAATCAAAATCTATTTTTAAAAATTCTTTTTCTTCTTCAAAACCTAACTCAGGCACCACTTCTTCTCTGAAGCTTGATCTTCTAAGCTGAAAATCTCTGTTGAGATTTTCCTAGAATATGCTGCTGGATGTCTTCTTTGCCCCTGGCATATTTTACCGTATATTTGGATTATCAGTATATATCCCATATCCTCTCCCGGTGCCTTGTAGATTGTAAGTTGCTTGAAAACAGGGGTAATACCCTGGTATTGGTAGGAAATCAATAAACATTTGTTGGTTAAATTGAATTGAAGACTTTGAAACATAAAGCTCATCATGGATACAGGGTAGGCCAAATCACTTCTCTGAAGACATTGAAAATAAAATATTAGAACATAGTGAATAACATTTTAATTCACAACATTCAAACTCTAGGCAATCAGTAGTTTTTGGCATACTTTGATGTTCTGGTGGGGATGTGGAGAATGCTATAGTTATCAGCAAAGACCTTCACCCCTTGACCTCTCCACCCACCCCTGGCCTTTAGAAAGCATCACCTATTTTTTCTGTTTGGTTTTTATTTAAATTTTTTTAAAATTTATTTTATTTTTAAAATTTATTTTTTATTTTTAGTTTATAACAGTTCCACAAGTTGTTGAATTCCAAATTTTCTCCCCCTTCTTTTCCTTCCCCCTTCCCCGCCTCAAGACATATAATACAATACATATATATGTAATATAATATATTATCCAATATATATTGGCATATAATCCAATATAGGTTCACATTAAACTTATTTACACAATGGTCAAGTTGTAAAGAAGGATTATAATCAGTGGAATGAATCATGAGAAAGGAGAAACAAAACCAGAAAAGAAGGGGGGAAAAAAGAAAAAAAAGAGAGTAAACAGTTTGCCTCAATCTGCATTCAGACTCTGTAATTCTTTCTCTAAATGTGGATAGCTTTTTTCATCATAAGTCTTTTGGAGTTGTCTTAGAACCTTGCATTGATTGCTGAGAAGAGCCAAGACTATCAAAGTTAGTCATCACAGATACTGTATATTTGTAATTGTGTATAATGTTCTCCTGGTTCTGCTCCTCTCACTCAGCATCAGTTCATATAAGTCCTCCCAAGTTAATAAGAAGTCTGTCTGCTCCTCATTTCTTATAGCACAATAGTATTCCATTACATTCATATACCACAACTTGTTTAGCCATTCCCCAATTGATGGGCATCCCCTTGATTTCCAATTCTTTGCCACCACAAAAAGAGCTGCCATAAATATTTTTGTACATACAGGTCCCTTTCCCATTTGTGTGATCTCTTTGGGATACAGCCCTAGAAGTGGTATTGCTGGGTCAAAGGGTATGCACATTTTTATAGTTCCAAATTGCTCTCCAGAATGGCTGGATCAGTTCATAACTCCACCAACAATGTAACAGTGTTCCAATATTCCCACATCCTCTCCAGCATAAAATATACTTTAAACCTAAAATACAAAATAAGAAAAGAAATTTCAATATGCATAGCAGAACATAAGAGAGGATTCAATATAAAGCAATAAATTTTCATTTTAAGAAAACCTATATATTACTTTCAAAGCTATCTTTGCTTCCTTGTAGGTTTTCTTTTGTCTTCTGCTGTGCACTCTTCACTTTATTTCTTCCCTCTTCCTCTTTCCCACTCCTCAAGAAGGCTACAATTAAACAGGGATATATATATGTATATATGTATACATATACATATATACAAATATAATGCATATATGTATATATACATCTGTATGTATATACACACATACAAACACATACATAGATATCTATAAACATACACATGTATTCACATATACATTCAAATGCATATATGTAAAACTGTATTATGCTTATCTCCACCTGTCATTCACTTCTCTAAAGATGGATTGCATCTTCCTTCATAAGTCCAAGTCTTTCTATATTTTTCTTAATCCACCAGCTCATCATTTCCTACACCACAACAATATTCTTACCCAATCACACTCATCCTGAGAGATTATCTATGAGAGTTTTTTCCCATAATTTTCTTCATTCCCTCTGTTCTTGGCAACATAGGTTTTACTTATATAGAAAATTTTTCATTTAAAATAATCAAAAATATAAATCTACTTAACTTTGTCTGAGATCATGATTACTATCCCTGCTTTTTTACATAATTCTACTCCTGACCTTTTGGGGTTTATTTCTCCAGAATATCAATAGATCTCTAAAACTCGTCTCTAGATTACTGCTATAAGTTAGGGATTAAGAGAGCTGCTGTATTGGGAAGACCAACTAAGGCCCAAAGGAAGACTGGATCATGGAAGGAAGCAATTACAGATGAGCAACAATTTTTAGTATTTCTAAACAGTCGCTTGTTTAAATGCTCCATTCTATCCTGATTTTCTGTGCACGAATGAATTGAGAAGGCAACCTCTCTAATTTAGGAGAAAAACCCTCCTACATCCCCAAGTTAAAAAAAAGGAAAATACACCAGAAAAGCTTTTGCTTGCTTGTAACATTTCTAACATATTTTTGAAAGGGTCCCAGCCTTTATAAGATGAGGAATTTCGTCAAGGTCACAGAGGCCATGATACAAAAGAAATCATCCCACAATCAAGTTCAAAAGGAGACCAAGGACTGAAAAATTTTGAAGTAAATATCCGGAATTCAGAGGTAGGAATACAACCCTCATTTCCTCACTGATTGCAATCTAAGAAACCCAAAGTAGAGATCAAACAATATATTCCCTATATATTGTTTGATATATATATTCCCTATATCTTTTGGGCATTATAAATAGCAAAGTACTTGCCAAGAGACTTATGATCAAGTTCTGTTTTGTTTCTTCTTTTCTTTTTTTTTTAGAGCGGGGAAGGCAGGACAATTGGGGTTAAGTAACTTGCCCAAGGTTACGCAACTAGTAAGTGTGTCAAGTGTCTGAGGTCACATTTGAACTCAGGTCCTCTTGACTCCAGTGCTCTACTCACTGCGCCACCTAGCTGCCCTCAAGTTCTGTTTTGAAGATGAGTATCAGAATTCCGAATCACTTCCAATCCTTTCAGAGTGCACTATACTGTAGATGCTTAATAAATGCTTAAAGGGACTTGGAGTTTTTCCCTTATGGCTTCTTTGCTGGCAGCAGTCACCTGCTTTGCTTTTCACCCTCTTGTGTTTCTAGGTCTTATTTTGAGGCATCTCTAGGCCTCAGAGTAATTTGAATGATTTAGCCCTGGTCACCACAGTGGGTGATGAGAGAGGCAGAAACACAAGAGAAAGTGATGTGTTTTCCCTACTTTCAAAATGACTCAGTTGCAAAATCATGCTGGAGAGTGTCCTATCTGTCTCAACCTTGAGACCCTGAAGAAGTGTTGCAAGAGCTTTTGGTGGAATTCAGTCACCAGAACTCATCAAGCAATAAGGACTGGTGATTCTTGGTTGAGACAGGAGTCTCAGGAGATCTCGGTAGCCAGCAGAGAGATACTTTTGACTTTTTTCTAGGTGGGACTTTAGTCTAGGAAAGAGCAGTAGCAGCAGGAAGAGGACAATAGTGATGGGAATGGATAGGGATGAACTGAGGCCTTGATGGATGTCAGTAACTAGATGATGTCGATCTGCATTGTGGCCAGAGACAGAAAGAGAGATATACAATGAGAGATAGGGAGATATAGAGAGCAGAGAGAGATGGGGACACACATACAGTCACATAGAGTGTGATTGAGACAGATAGACAGTCAGACAGAGACAGAGAGAGAAAGAGACAGAGACTGCAGATCTAGAGGCAGTGAGAGCCAAGACACGGCTCCAGAAAGGGAAGAGAAAGGTCATTGCCACAGGGAACTCCAGATCCAAGGATCCAGAGAAGGGTCCAGAACTGAGGAACAATGAGGCAAAGAGCCACAAAATCATGGAGCAAAGCTTATCTGTTACCCTTTACTAGAATATAACTGGAAATGTAAAGTCTATAAAGAGAGGGGTTAACTTTCAACTGAGCCTGAATTCTTTTTCTGCTTGTGGACTCTCAATCTCAGTATGGCCCTCTAAGACTGGAGTGACTACATAGTTCTCTGGGAAATATGAGTCTCACCAGAGGGGTAGGTTTCTTTACTAACTCCCCAGCAATTCTGAGTTCTTTTCTTGTTTGGAGTAGGAAGGGAGAATTTAATATCAGGTTGGAACTTGCCATGAGAGCAACTTAGATAGATTTTGGGGGAGGTTGGACTCACCAGATGGGAAAGGTTCAGGTTTGAATCTTTTCTGTATTCTTTGTTGTGTGTAATAAACTTGTACTGTGTTAATGCTTGGTAACTTTAGCTGCTTGTAGTAGAACTCCTAGGGAAGAGCTAGAAACTTGTCAAATCAAGTATCTGAAAGGCCAAAGCCCTAGATAGGGAAAAACATGAACAAGACTGTTATTTGAGGAGAAGACCTCAAAATTAGACCTCATCTATGTGAACTCGGTTTAAGTAATGGGTTTAGAATTTTGTTGTTCTATCAGGTCCAACCCTTTGTGATCCTATTTGGGGTTTTATTGGCAAATATACTGGAATGGCTTGCCATTTCCTTCTCTAGCTTATTTTACAGTTGTTAGGAAACTGAGGTAAACAGGGTTAAATGACTTGCCCAGGGTCAGACAGTTACTAAGTGTCCGAGGCTGGATTTGAACTTAGGAAGATGAGTCTTCCTGACTTCAGGCCCAGTACACCATCTACTGTGCCACCTAGCTGCTCTAGAGTTTAAAATGTCTGTTGACTATTACATGTTAGCATTGAGATAGAGGTGCCCCATTTAGTTGGGGGAGGGAAGTAGGGGAGGTAGTTCTTGACTTTAATGGCAGTAATGTACTTTTACTTAAAGATCCTCAATCAATTGATTTGTATCTGTTGAGTTCCTATTATGTTTGTAATAGAGTGAAATAGGGGTGACTCTCTCTTTTTTTTTTCATTTTAGTAAACATTTTATTTACTGACCAACACAGCAGTTCTAAAACTGTAGCTTCTGGAAGAACCACTTGTTTTTGCCTGTCTTATACCTTTCCTCAAACTTGACCTTGGCCTCCCTCCTTGCCTTACGTTTCAGTGCAGGGTCACAGAACACATCCTTGTTGACAACTGTTTTGTCCAGTGGGATATCCACAGAGTATCTGGTGGGCATGAGGTGGTTGTAGTTATAAACTTTCACGAAGGACTTGATTTTCGATCTCTAGGGGTGACTCTCTTGCTCTCTGTAACTCTCTCTCTGCCTCTTTCTCTCTCTGTGTCTGTTATTTAACGCACTAAAACTTTATGTAAACATACAAAAACCATCCTTAGCACATGGGTCCTGCGAAAACAGGGTGCAGACAGGATTTCCACTGGCTATTGTTTGTCAACCCATCCAAGGTTCTGTGATTTCATTGTTGTGGAACGCCCTGCATATTAGCCCCTCTATAACTTAAATGGTTATCAAACATGACTTGGACGAAAAAAAAGTGCATGCTACAGAGGGAGATACACAAGAAAAAGCATGAAACATGGCACCTGCCTGAAAGATCTTTAGCTATGTGACCCTGGGCAAGTCACTTAACCTTGTTTGCCTCAGCTTCCTAATTTGTAATATGAGCTAGAGAAGGAAATGGTAAATCAATCCAGTACCTTTGCCAAGAAAACCGCAAATGGAGTAATGAAGAGTTAGCTACAACTGAAATGACAGGACAACAATAACATTCTATGGAAGCAACTAAAAGTTCAGCTGGGTTTTAGAAGAAGAGAGAAATCAATGTGGACTGGGGATATCATAGAATGTTTCATGAAGAGGTAGATTTTGAGATTGATCTTGATTGGTGGAAGAGACAAGAGAGAGTAACTAGAGTATACTTTGACCTCCTCAGATATTTTGCTATGTTTATACAATGGGTCTTCCAGAAAGAAGGGATGGTATGTGAAGAATTTGGGAACATCCATGTCCTAAAACAATCAAGTTTCAAAAAAAGGTCTAGAGAATACTCACTGGCATGAGCATGGCATATGGATTCAAAGATGACAATCTTGAAGAAATGAAATGAGAAATTCCAGAAGGAGTTTTGAAACTAAACATACAGAAAAAAGATGTAGAAACCATAGCATAAAATTGTGAAGCAAGTCAAGTGTGTATTCTGTGGGGAACTTGCCCTTTTTATATAACTTCCCGATCTTTTAGTGGTCAGAAATATAGAATCATGAATTTAGGAATAGAGGGCCACCTTACCTGACCTCAGCATTTTACAGATGAGGAAACTGAGGACTAGGAAGGTTAAATAATCTTTCTGTAGTCATATGGGTAGCAAGTAGAAAAGCTAGAATTTGAACCCAGATTCTATTGACTCTAAATCCAACACTTCTAACTCATGATGCTTCCATAGATGATCAGTGTATATTTTTACTGTCCTGATCAATCTTGTTAAGGGGGAAAAAACCAATATGCTTGGTTCAGTGAAAAGAGTATTGGCTCAGGAGACAGAAGATCTGGGTTCAAATTCTGTCTCTGATGATAATTACCTTCTTAAAACTAAGTCACTTATCCTCTCTGGGCCTCAGTTCCTTCATATGTAAAACGAGGGAATTGGACTAGATAACCTGTGAGGTCCCTTCCAGGTCCAGATCTATGGTAAACTAATTAAATCCAAGATTTCAAACATATTTCATCTACACGTGGGAGGTGGGGAATATGCCATGGCACAAGGTGTTGATTGAAGAAGAAAACGGCAAACCACTCCAGTATCTTTGCAAAGAAAGCCCTAAATGGAGTCATGAAGAATCATACATGACAACAGCAGAAACAACAATAACGACATACTGAAATCCTTCCTTATGAGTGTCTTTAGCTATTTCTGCATGCGCGTGTGCACACACACACACAAGTTGTATTTTGATTATGAAGAAACTTTAGTCATTGTCTAGTCTACTCTTATTTTACAGAAAAGGAAACTGAGGCCCCAATAGGTAAACTAATATACAAATCCTAGCTAGTTTTGAACTGGGGTTTTCTTAATCCACATTCACTACCATTTACACCCTACCACACTCCCTGAAGTTCTATGGTGAGACATCTGGCCATGTTGAAGGCCTGCTTGTCTCTCACTTGTTACTAATGCCCAACTCAACCAAAAAGACAACTACCAAGAAAGAAGGAATTTACCGCATAGAAATGTGTCACCTCTGATGGAATTTCAGGAATTGGTAGATTTGATATTTTAGGATATTTGTGGGTTTATCGCCGTAGATGGATGACCCAACTGTGTACTGAAAGAAAAGATGTGGCAGCATAGATGATAAATGGACTGGTGACTTTTCTACCTGATCCTTGTCTAGAAAAATGATGGTCTAAATAATAATCATTTTATTGATACTGGTTAAGGGTTTTTGTTTTGTTTTGTTTTTAGTTACAGAGATTTGAGTGCCATTCTTAGCCAGTAGTAGAGTCTGTCAATGACAGCCAAAGTCAGCTTGAACAAACTGCGTGCCAAAGGCACCATTTCCTGCTGTTGTGTTTACTCGAATATTTCTGCTCTTTCCTTTGAATATTTCCAAAAAGCCTCAGCATGCCTCTAGATTTGAAGCTGTAAAAAGATCTTTACTGATGTAGAGGGTGTGTCTGGTTGGATGCAACTCCTGGTGTCTGTGACTCTCTAACCTTGTATGCTGACATTGAGGAGTCTTCTCTCCTTTTTCTCTAACACACCAGAAATACCATCAGACCAAAAGGAAAAAGTCAGAGGTTTCCGAGATCCCTACCTGCCACTTCATGGGAGACAACTAAGGCTTGGCTGATAGTTTCAGGGATTGTTTAGTTCCCAAGTCAAGAACATCACATGCTGTAGGAGTCACCAGCTTTCCTAGAAAGTGCACTGAGTGACTGAACAATCTTGGCCCTTAGATTGTGTTGAACAGTTTTATGGAAGGGCAGGCGCTTAGGGGAAAGATCTGACTCACAGCTTCCCATGCCTGGGGATTTGGGAGAGATGAGGTGCTTTCCTTGGGCCAGGCGTCGTAGGAGAAATTGTTGCTGAGATATTTCCTTGACCTAAGGATACTTGCCATTTTAAGGGATATTGCCCTTGATCTTTACCACTCAGATAAAGATATCATTTGTTAGCAATGATTTCATGAAAGGATTAAGCAATTTCAAGTTGGGAGTGGGGCTGGGCAGAGGAATGTCAGAAAAATGAGACAAAAAAAGTCTGAAGCTGAGGATTAATACAAAGGGCACCTTCCCTCTTAGCACAAAGATTTTTAATCTTATTTATTTTGAATACAATAGTTTTAGCAAGGATAAGAAAACCTGAATGTTTATAAAAGCAAGGAAGCTAAAATTTCACACATTCTCTTGTCTCTATATGCTTCTGATTGCTACAGACTCCAAATTTATCAGAAGACTGGGACTAACGAATTGGTGAAGAAGTTGGCATCTTAATGGAACCTAAATATTGATTAAGTAGTTATCTGTGTGTGTTAAGGCTTTTGGTAATAGTGGTAGACACCAATTGTAGAATCCGATGGCTTTTACTTAGCGGGTTGACTTGGTAGTTGCTTTACAAAGAATCAAACTGATTAGTGAAAGAATGAGCAACTCATTTCAGGCTCAGAAAATTTAACAAGAAATAAACTGTGTTAAGGCATTGACTATTTTCTCTAGAAAAATATTTGTTTGCTGGAATTCTCTTTGTCCAGCAGATGGCACACCTTACCTAGTAATGTGCTGTTGAAATTCCTTTTTCTTGTAGCTAAGATGCTGAGATAGGAGGCCAGTGTCTAATTAGAATTTTTTGCCCTGAATAGCTGTTCTGCTACTATGAAGTAACCCCCATCCCCTCCCGCCTCCCTCGCTTTATAATAATTATTCTCAATCTTTGCTTCAAGTTTTGGAACCCTTAGCAGAGATGAGAGAAGTCACATTAAGCAGTGAGGCAGAGTAGAAAGAGGTCAGGACTTCATGGCATTCACTTTCTTCATGCTTTGCTTTTCAATAGTTTTCCTTTCCAGTTACCTCTCTGTCTCACTAGTCGACAGACATTTATTTAGCATTTACTATATGCCAGGCACCGTGCGCTGTACAAACACAAGTGCCAGGACATTCCCAAAGTCTGCAAAGAACTTACATTCTAATGTAGGAAGACAACATGTGGAAGGGAGGTGAAAATGATGAGGGGGAAGTGTCCTCAGAGTCATTGTGAAAAAGTTAGGAGAATAAAGGATGGGTCCTTCCTTAAAAGGGAGGAACCAGTAAGAAAAATCAAAAGATCCAAGTTTGGGTCCTGGTCTTGCCATTCACCAGGTGGAACACTGAAATCAGAACACATGTGTTCAAATCAGTCTTTACTCTCTAGACTTCACTGCCACCCCTTAACTCTGTCCCCATGAGCCTCTTCTCCATTGGTGAGCTCTTCCTGGAACATCCATTTTGAGGAAAGGCCCAACACCAGCCATCCTTTTCTCTCTGGATTTTGTTCCTGTGAAGGTACTGCTCCCTCTCATTCTTTCCAGCTTCCTTTTATGGGTCGTTTTCCCCTCAACCCATTAGAACGTAAATACCTTAAGAACAGGGTCTGTCTTTTCTTTTAGCTTGTGTTTACATCCCCAGCTCTTAGCACAATGCTTAGCACAGAGTAAATGCTCAATAAATGTTTATTGACTAATGAGACAGAGGCTTAATTAGAAAAGTAAGAACTTATTAAGGGCTTAGTCATTTGTTGACTTGTGAGGAAGGTGAGACAGAAGGAAAACTAGGAAAGGAAAGTTACCGAAAAGAGTAGCATCAAGGAAGGGAAGAAAATGCATGACATAAGTAATGGAATTTTGGTCTAGCGTATTTGCAAAACATTGCCTAGAGAAGGGAGCCCGAAAAATCCAGGGCTCTCCTTCCACATTATTTGAACTGCAGGTACCATCTCAAGAGTTTGAAGTTATATGCAAAAAGTGGGTATTAGTAAAAACTAATTGAAACCCATAAGTCTTTGATAGGAATTATTGATTTATTCCTTTAGATTTTAGCATTTTTCCTCTGATTAATTATATTCTTTCCTAATTTATTTTAAAAATATTTAATAAGTCTTGATATTGTAATGAAATTAAGATAGACAATTGTAAGGAATATGAAGAAATATTAAAAGGTATGAAAAATATGGAAAAAATAGCAGAGCAAGAAGGGTACAGACTACCTCGAATGAATGGACAGACTATCCTGTTGAAGATTTAAAGGTAGTGGCTAAGTGTAAAGTTGTAATAACATTTCACAGGTTGAATTTAATTACTTTGAATGTAAATAGCTGCAAAGAATGTTTAATTGTATTGGTGTTCAATGTTGACCATTAACCATTAAAAATGAAAAAAAAAGAAGAAAAAAATTAAAGTCAAAGTAAATTAAAAAAAAAACTTTGAAAGGTAGCAAGACACAGTGAATAGAGCCTTGGATTCAGGAAAACCTGAGTTCGAATCCCACTTCTGATACATACTTTGTGGCCATGCGCCATGGGCATGTTAGTGTTCTCAACTAACTCTTTAAGATTGTTATAGACAAATTGCCACTCTGGATAGTAAAGAGAGTCTGTTGTTCAGTTGTTTCAGTTGTGTCCAACTCTTCATAGCACTGTTAGGAGTTTTCTTGGCAAAGATCCTAGAGTAGTTGGCCATTTCCTTCTCCAGCTCATTCTATAGATGACTTGACTTTGGGTCCTGGTCCTGATGTTCTCTATGTGGGACAGCATAGTATGTTGGAGAGAGAACTGAAATCACAAGACCTGTGAGTAAACAGGCAAACAGAATTAAACAACTTGCCCAGGGTCACACAGCTAGTAAGTGTCTGAGACCAGATTTGAACTCAGGAGGATGAGTCTTCCTTTGTCCACTTTGTCCACTGTGCTACCAAGTCAAGAGTTCATTACACTGAGAGAATCATGAGTCTTACTAATAATGTTTTTAAAAAGAATCCTTGTCTTCAGAAGGACTAATAATAACACCTAGCATTTACATAAGTCCTCTAGGTTTGCAAAGCATTTTGTATGTGTTATCTCATTTGATTCTCACAATAACCATGCCAGGTAGATACTATTATTACACTCACTTTACAGATCAGGAAACTGAGATTGAGGGAGGTTAAGAGACTTTCTCAGGGTTACACATGTAAGTGTCAGAGGCACAATTTGAACTCAAGTCTTCTCGGTTCCAAGTTCAAATGCCTACCACGTAAGACTCCATGAAAAGCTCTGATTTATCTACTTTTATAGCGTAGAATAGTTCTCACCAAAGAATTTATAATCATTCTGTTAAAGCATGTACAGCTCATCATCAGTTAAATTATAAGATAGAGGAAATTGATTAAACCAGCATCAAAAGTATGAACTCCTGCATTTCTAACTATTTTATTCTATATTGCATTAATGCGTATCATTAAGAACCTGCTTTTGAATATAAAAAAATTCTACTGTAAGGGATTCATGACTAACAAAATTTAAATGGAATCATGTATTACAAAACTGAATAGTTCTCCCAACCCTAAGTATCCCAGGTTCTGATTTCTGGACTCCTATCAAAATGCCAGGAGATCCAAACACCTCAAATTGTCATGCAGTTCTATGAGTTTCTTTTTTCTTAACAATTTTCCATCAACACTATGTCTTCTGCACTCAGAACTTATCCCTGTGAGCCCCAGGGTTGTAGAGACTGGGGATAGGGAGTAACTTTAGGATAGGTGTACCCAGAACCAGGTACTTGAGGCTTGTTTAACTGTTTGTTGAATGATTGAATGAGTATATGCATATATGTGAGTAGTTTGTAGAGTACCTGCCATTCCTAAGGCAAGTGGTAGGGACTTTTCCTTTCAAGAGTGTAATCTCTCCTACCCATGTTGCATATTCTTTATGTAATACCATTTCTACTTCAAGTATACCATGTATAAAAAGGTTGGTGGGGGTAGGGCAGCATGGAAAGAAACAATTCAATTCTGTTTAAGAAATATATATTTAGTCTATTATGAGTAAGACCAGAGTCCTAACTACCTCGGGGTGCCAGAATTGAACTTCCTCCTCCCCTCTGGTCCCATCCAGGGACCAGAGTCTCTAGGAATTGTTGCCTCATGGTTTTTGTTTTTTGTTCTTTGGTCCAGTATGTTGCAATGTATAACTGCCTGATCTCACCCAGGATCTCATTGTTGGAGCTTATCTTCTTCCCACTCCCTATGATGGTAAGGGTCTCCCAATATGAGGTCACTCATAGATGGACTGTCCTCCATCAGCTTCCACTGCCACCCCTCACTCACCTGTCTTTGTCCTATTCATGACTCTGTGTAAGGCATGGTAGTAGACGATGGAGACACAGAGATAAAAAGTGACATGGCCCCATATGTTATGTCCTCAAGGATTTCCTCTCCTGGGAGAGAGAGTTTGGAATAAGGTAGCATATGATGGGAACAATGAGAGAAATAGACAAAAGTGCTCTATGAACACTTTTGTAAGGGAAGCTCAAAGCCTAGAAAGGTTTTGCTGGCACGTATATACAGGTGAAAGACCAGGAAGTGGACGATGGACTTAGCTTTTGTATTTCCTTAGTGTCTTCTTGAGAACAGAAGCTGGTTGGGTCCACAGAGATATGTCAAAGCATAGAATCAGAATCACATAGCTGGGTGGGAGTTTTTATGGCAGAGCTCCCTTGTCATGAATTTGATGATACAATATCTCAAATTGGGAACTAAGGAAGAATTCACATAAACTTGAGAGAGAAGTTGGAGAAGGAGAAGGAGAAGGAAGATGAGGAAGAGGAGAAGAAAAGGAGAAAAAGAAGGAGGAGAAAGAAGAAGAGGAGGGAAAAGGGAGAGGAATAGGAAGACAAAAAAAGATTCTGGAAACACTAGTTAGTTGGTTAGTGGCTCTGCTCCATTTCCCAAACAGCTTGTCACCAGAGGCAATGAATCTTGTTTTCGACTGGAAACTACATTTTGGCCAGAGTTTGAAAGCAACTGTCAGACCATCCTTCATGGCAAAGAACCACCAAAGATTTTTCTTTAGGAAAGAATGTTCCCTAGTCTCAATGACTATTAGACCTTTTGCTCTAAAACAGGGCAAATGAGGTCACTCATTGTGGGGGAAAGCCTCAGGGCTTTAAGCAAAAGGAACATAGCACAAGCCACTCGGTCCTTTATGAAGAGGAGATAGCATCCCTTTCAAAGTATCTAATTGACCCTAACCCTAACCCTAAACTTCTACTTTTTTTTGGAGTTGTTGGAAGCAGAGAGGAGCTCTGCAATCTCATGCCCAATGGTGCATCACTATAATCTATGGAGGGAGGCAGCTCTACAATCTATGCCCAGAAGTGATCATCTGTGACCGCAAGACTATTAGCAAAGCAATGCTGAGCAGCAAGCAACCATATGAGACCAGCAAGGATCAATGTCTGGGAGAGACTCTGTATCACACAGGTCCAGAAGAGAGCAGGCTTAGCAGGAGCAGGGCAGTGACATCATCGGAAGATATTAAGGGTCCTACAGCAGTGGAACCATGAGTCGATTTGTATGCCCAGCACTTAGCATTGTGCTTGATGTACAGAAGGCTCTTAATAAATGTTTATTGAGTGATTGGCTGAGGTAGGTAATCTGAACATTATTACATCTCCCATTTTACAGATGAGGAAATGGAGACCCCAATTGATTTTGTGTCTTGTGCAGGACCACATGGTAAGAGCAGAAACTCAAATTCAGGCAGCATGATGTAGTAGAAAAAGCAATGAATTCGGAGTTAATGGAAGGAAGGAAATAAGCATTTATTAAGCACCTATTATATGCCAGGCACTTTGCTAAGCACTTTACAAATATTATCTCATTTGATCCCCAAGTCAACCCAGGAAAGTAGGTGCTATGATGATCCCTATTTTATAGTTGAGGAAAATGAGGCAGACCGAAGTTAAGCTATTTGTCTAGCTAATAAGCGTCTGAGACAGATTTAAACTCAGATGATGTGGATTTTAATCTTGACTCTGCCACTTAGTACCCTTGTGACCTTGGGCAGATCACTGAATCTCTTGGGCCCCAGTTTTCTTTTCTGTAAAATGAGAGCATTGGATAAAAGATATTTAAGTTCTCTTTCAACTCTTTCTCTGTGTTCTATTATTCCAAGGCCAGGGCTTTTTTCACTACATTCCTGAAATGAATACGGAGAATTGACAGTTGGAGCAAAGTAGGAATTTTAAAAAAGCAGAATCTGATGATTCTTCATTATCCACTCCTGGGCTTTTGCTATCATGATTTACATGTAAATATAAGGAGCTTCATCTAGCACTCTGACATTCTTCAGTAATAAAAAGGTAAAGCTAAGAATGCTATACAGCCATAAGGACTCAATTGCATTAAAAGGTCAAGAGTATGACTTCTCAGCCATACCCCAGGAATGGGGAATTTAGCACTGTGAGTTATCATCCAATTGTGTATGCAGGAGGTCTACTGCTATTCAAACAGGGTCAAAAAGGGAAAAGGCTGAATAAGACAAAAGAAGGAGGACATAATAACAGGACGTGATCTGTCTAGTATCTCCTTGTGCCTTTCGTATTTTGTGCCTGCCAAAACAAAAAAAAAAAATAGCTCATTCTAAAGGAGTAGTTATGGAGGACCATTTGAGAGGACTAGGAAGGGGCAAAGAAAGAGACCCAAACCAAGGTGAAGGACTTGTTTAGAGAGAAGGAGTCAGGTGCAAAGTGATGTTATGGAGGTAGAAATGGTAAGATCTCACAACCCTTTTGGTACCTGGGGTGAGGGAGAGGAAGGAGTTGAGAATAACCCTAGGTTATGAATCTGGAAGTTTGCATAGTTCTGTCTCTCTGTCTGTTTCTGTCTCTCTCTCTGTCTCTTTTACTTTCTGTCCCTTTCTCTCTCTGTCTCTGTTTCTGTCTCTCTCTCTCCAGCTGGAACATAAACAAGCTTTCCCTCAAGCATCCAGCAGAGGGAAGGAATCTTTTTCCTCCTCCTAGAACATGTGTTTGCTTAGATGAGCCTGAGGCTAGACCTCAAGTCTATCTCTTCTGTTTCATGTTTCTTTCTCTGAACACAGGTGACTGAACAGTATTGCAACAATTCAGCTAGCAACCATTGTGGGGTTGAAAGACCAACACAAGTTCAACAACAAGGATGCTGCTAGCACAGATTCTTTGATCTGCTTTACTAAAGAAAGTAATGTTAAGAGGTTAACAATCTTATTTCAATCCAACATACAAATATCATTCACTTAACTCAGGAGGAAAAGCCAGCAACCTGAACTTCAGAGCAAATACAAACCAATTACAAAAATCAACAGACAGACCTTATCTGATTCAAATCACATTTCATAGTTACCAGGAAAGCATCAACATCTGGGTTCATGGGTCGGGGAGCTCTTAACAACGGCTTGCTCAAAGTCTCCACATCAACACTCTTCCAGGAATGAGAACCCCAGACAAAATGCTAACCTTTGAGTTTTTATACTCTGTTCAGGGCTTTAAGAATTTACACCTGGTTAGCAAAAGGGCATGTAGCAAAAGGCTTTGCACCTAGTAAGGCTCAATCAAAGACACTTAATTGATTTAGCATTCTAAAACAGTAAAAAGTCCCACCTTAATTACCAATACAAATAGCAACTCTAAGATGTTTCCAGCATTGGAAGCTATTTGTAGGTCTTGGAGCTCTTGGGTCTAAGTGTTGCTTGTCCAGTAGAAAGTGATCTATACAACATCTTCTCAGAGGAGAGAAGATGACTACCATCAGGAGGATATTATAGATGAAAGCAGTAAGAAAACTTAGGCCATGGACTACCTCGCAAGGACATCCAGACTGGTGGCACAGACAGTTTGGTTTGGGAGTAAAAATGAAATATATGTTCACTAGCCCCGAAAGTCTCCCGAAAATCATAGAATTATGGTTCCGTAGATTTAGAGCTACAAGGGAACTAAAAGATCATTAAGTCCTCATGTTATAGAAAAGGAATATATGGCTTAGAGAGTGACCTAACTGGGGTCACACAGATAGTAGGAGTCTGAGGCAGAATTTGACCTCTTTTTCTCTTGGGAAAGTATAATGGGGGTGAAAGGTTACTGGTTCATGTTTCAGATACTTATAATTAGGTACTTATGAATTGATATTATTACTTTTTTTGGTGTGTGTGTTTTAAGCATTTCATAAGCTAGTGCTTTGTACATTGAGTAAATTTTGTAAAGGGAACATCTGTAAATTTTTTAAGGGAAGATCCTAGATGTGAGTTATGCCTAACCATTAGTCAAGAGATTTTCCCATAGGTCTGCTCCAGGGTGGAGGAGACAATAATTAGCTAGGAAGAGCAGAGCTTGATTCTCTTGTTTTGAGCTTCTAGGCTCCCTGAAAACATGAACCTAGTCCACATGAACCCAGAGCTGGGGCTTCTTAGTGGTAAGAGGTTATTCTTCCATCTTTTCTCCTTCCCTTTTCTCCTTCCTTTCCTCTCGGTCTTACAAATACTCACCAACTAACTTTCTGAGGACAAATACAGTTTTCCAGTTTCCTTAATATCATGTGGGGGTGGTCTGGAGTGTATATGTGAATATTTTGCTCACTGAAATGCTCTGTCCTTGACTATTGATGACTACATGGTCATCCTGGTTTATAAATTGGTCTTTTGTGAGTTTCATTAATTTCTAGCCATATCATACACTATACACTAGGCTCCACATATCATCTATATATCTCACCCTTTCATATGATGGCACTTCCTGAAATTTGCTCATCCTTCTCTTTGCCTGGAATATTCTTCTCTCCCTGGTATGTCTCTTAATGCCTATTTTCACCTGGCAAAATCTTACCCTCTCTTTATGATCTAAGTGTCTTCTCTTCCATGAAGTCTCTTATGATCCTCCAAGTCAATGATGACCCTCATCCCTACCCCAGACTTTACATAGCATTTGTCTTCCATATCATTTATATACCTTTCATGCATTTAGAAATGGATATCTTAGTATAATGCCAATGTTGCTAGCAGCTGCTGTGGAGGTGAAAAACCAACAATAAGACCAACAACAAGAGCACACAGGAAGGCTGCTAGCACAGGTTCTTTCATCTACTTTTCTAAGGAAAGCAACTTTAAGGGGTTAACAATCTCATTTTAATTAAACATGCATATATCATTGACTTAGTTCAGAGGGAAAAGTCAGCACCCTGAACTTTGGGGAAAACACAAATTACAAGGAGAAATTATATAAACAGAGCAAATAACACACAGAAATCAATAGACAGGCCTCTAGTTGTCTGACCAGGACATTACAAACATAGTTACCAGAGAGAGAGGCACCAATATCTGTGCCTCTATGGAGTTTTCAAAGCCGGGGCGGGGGGCTCCTGAAGGGCTACCCAGAGTCTCTACCCCAACACTCTTCCAATGAGTGTGCCCCCAAAAGCAAACCGCCAACCTCAGTGCTCATACACCCTGTTCAGAGCTCTGAGGGTTCAGTACCTACTTAGCAAAAGAAGTATGGGAAGATCTTTAATCACTAGCACCACATCGTATACATTGTTTCCAATCAATGACCCTTGATTCAAACAAAAGCAAGACTTAAAGACACCTAATTACCTCAGTGCCGAGAAGCACTCCAAAACAAAAAGACAACAAAAGGTCTCACTTTGCTTGCCATTATATTTGAAAGGCAAGACTCATCGAAGGTGTTTGATTACCTTAGCATTTCTAAAGAGAAAACAGTAAAAATGTCCCACCCTGCTTGGAATTACACTTAGCCATCTAGAAAATACTGGAATAGCCCGCTATCTTCTTTAATAGACCTTTGTAATTATCCTATAAATACCTTTGAATTTCAGGATGGCAGGGATGGTTTTTTAAATTTAATCTTTAGACCATCTTCAATGAATAGTACAGGGCTTGGAACATGGTTGGCACTTAATAAATGTTGAAGTTAGTATGTTCTGTTCCCTCTCCCAATTCTAAGAGTTCCAAACTGGTTGTATTTGTATGAACTTATAAAATGGAGTTTCTGGATCTCTTAAGTTGAGGAATAAGCTCAGGATAAATTCAGGAAGGAGAAAGTATGAATTAGTAGGGCTAGCCTGAGAAGGTCATGGGCTTACTCTCCCTTTTTTAGCTCTCTCTTTACCTCTGTCTATCTTCCCCCACCTCCATCCCAGACTACCACCTACAACACAGCAGACTGGTAATACAGCAGCAGATGGTTAGCCAAACCAACTAGAGGTGACAAGGATAATTCTTTAGTCACAGTTGCCTAGTAACGCTTCATAATGGTAGAATAGGCCATTTCCATGCCATATGTCCTAGAGTCACAAAAATGGTCCAGCTTGGTTTTAGAGTGACATTATAAAGAGCTAGTCTTAAAGGGCTAGTTTCTCATGTAAGGAGTAATCTGACCCTGACCCCAAAGCTCCTCAAATCTTCTCTTATCCTTAGGTGGTTTTACATTGTACCAATTTGGAGAGTTCATTTCAGCAGGCTGCCAAACTAGTGTCTCTTAATGAGATTCTTTGATAGGAAACCCTATTTGTTTGTTTGTTTGTTTGTTTTTAAATAGCATCTTAACACTAAGTGAATACATATTGATGGAGAATGCAAAGGGAAAAAACCTAATTTTTGTATTGTTGCTTGACTTTAATATCTAGTTCCAGTTTCCCCAGGAGTCTATACATTTTCATTCCTGTAGGGTAGACTAACATATTTTCTGAGCAATTCTCAATGGAAATATCTTTATTGGCAAATAGTATGTGAAAAGCCCTTAGCTGAGACTAATGTTTTTCAGAGAGGTGAAAAAATCCTTTCAGTATTTGTCAGAATAACACTTCAGATCAAATTCTTTTCAAGAATCAATTCTATGTGTCATTCGCTGGGTTGTCTTCCACAGGTCTGTCATATGAGAACTAGTGTGACTAAAAGAAGCCCACATGAATTGTGTGAGAATATCCCTACTATCCAGGTAACTATTAGCACTGCTTCCACTCCTCATCTTACAGCCTACACTCCCAGCAGCCACCTCTCTACCCAGACTGGAAAAATTAGAGTCAAACAGCAGGAGAGAAAGCAAATGGGCATGTTTATTGTCTGCCAAGTTCAAAGAGCTGTCAAACCTTGTATTTACTTTGTACATATATGCATTTGTGGTGTTTCCTCTGATAGAAGGTAAGCTCCATGAGAGCAGGGGCATTTTCATTTTTGTCTTGTTATAGCTAGTGCCTAGCACATACATAATAAGTTAATAAATGTTTATTGGTTGTTTGATTGATCCTCTGCATAGGGGATAACCTGAACCTGGGTTAACCATGAGCTTTTAAAAAAATATATTTTGATAACTATATTTCAATATAAGTAGTTTCCTTTGTAATCCTATGCATTTTATTTTATACATTAAAAAAAAAAAACATTCTTAGGAGGGGTTCTTAGGTTTCACCAGGCTGTCATGACCCAGAAAAATATTAAGAACCTATAGAGATAAAATAAATAGTAGCTTATATTTATACTATTGATTGACAAGGGAAAAAAAGGAGACAGTCTTCTTTAAAGTAAGAGCTAGGGAAAAACCAAGAGACAGCCTTCATGTTCCGTTGGCATCTGCACAATGGTAAGAGAAATAGAATTAGGCTGCCAGCCTATTGGGTGGGGGCACTGTAGAAAATTTACAGGAGGACAGGCTGAGAGGAGGAAACTTAGTGTGTATGGATTGCAAGCTGCCTTATCGAAAGGATCTCTGCTATGATGGGATCATAGAACCATCCAAGTAGTGAAGTACATTTACGTAGTACCTTACAGTAACATGGAACTTTCATATCTGTTATTTCTTTTGATGGTCACAGGAACCTTGTTGAAGTATCATGATCTCCATTTTACAGCTGATGAAACTTAGGCTTCACAGAGCATGCCCAAGGTAACATACCTAGTGAGTAGTAGAGTTAATCAGTCAACAAGGATTTATTAAGTTCTAGCCCAGACTCAAACCCAGGAGAGGCTTCTGACTCCCTCAGGTAGTCCTTTCCTTTGACCTTTATCAGTATTTGCAACAAGTATTAATAGAAATGAAAGTGCAGCCTAAAAGTGGCAAGCATAATCCAATAGGCTAATTATGTTTACATTTTCTCTCTTCAAGTTCACATTCTCCACAGGAATAAACCTGTTCTTGCCACCCCTTTCCACCCTTGTCCCTATTCCTGCATCCCTTCCCCAATCATTATCTCCCTGGCTAACCATGAATAATCAGCTATTTATGTATCATTTTCCTCCCAAAGAAGATAGATCATCTTTATTAGGGCATTTGGAATAGCCACTATAGAATATTAAGCATAATAGAACAATGTTCTCAATTTATTTAAATGATAAAAATGAGCAGGGAATTCTGCGTAGGTGGTAACCAAGATAATAAAAACTATTCTTATGCAAAACTTTAGATTGGGGAAGGGAATGCTGTAGATAAAATGTATCTGCATTTCAGCAAAGCATTAGACAAATTCTTTCATAATATCCCAGTGGACAGAATGGAGAAATGTGGTCTGGATGATAAGATAAAATTGGATAGATTCAGAGCTGAATGAATGACTGCATTCAGAGTGTTGATTAATTTAGTGAGGTCAAACCCTGATGTGATAGGAAGAGCACTGGATTTCAAATAGGAAAACCTAGCTGAGTGTCTCACCTTGGACAAAGCACTTTCTCTCTCTGGGCCTTGGTTTTTCATCTGTAATGCAGGGGAGTTGGACTAATTAATATTTAAGGACCTTTGCAACTTCAAATCCTGTCCAATAGTGTGTGTATAACTTCTGTTATTCTTTTAAATCGCTGCTTTGAAGTCTAGTCTAGTCAATTACAAATGCTATTCTGGGAGGAAATTTCCTGCCCAGACAAAAGTTTCTGGGACTTAGTAGTTAATAGAGTTTAGTATTAGTAGTTAATAGAGGAATGCAGTAAACTAAATTTCACTCAGTGAGGTAATTTTTTATGGGTGGGGTCAGTGTTCATTTTTTCAGATATGATATTTGGGCATCTAGGTGGCATAAATCAATTTGTGTGTTGGCTGATTGGGCATATTACATTTCATTGGCTTTCTAATATCCCAGCTCCTGGTTCATATCTGTTAATGAAACACATCAAACTTTGACCCAGTCTCTTATTGGTTATCATCTTCTCTGAGAGCACAAGAGTAATTGCGAGAGGGTTCTCCCCTTGGTAGCAAAAGGAGAGGACCTAAGCTCTCCAAACATCTTGAATTCACAGGGCCACCTTTAAGCTTGGTCACATTAAAAACAGCTTTTAATTACCTGCTCAGGAAAGGAAATGCAAAGTGGAAAAGTCAGACAGAGGCCCAGGCACAAGTTTGAGTTGGGAGCTATAGAAGATAAGGGAAAGTTCATTCCTCCCATCACCACCCCCACCCCCAATGAGAGTCTGGAGATCACTACTTAACTGCAGAGGAGAGTCAAAGCAAAGACACTGAGCCAAAATCTGTCTGTTCTAACCGACACAGCTACCCCAGGGTTTACTGTGTCATTCCAAAATACCACATCCTTTCAGCTCGGGGTCACCCATGGCCAGAGCAGCCAGGGAGTTTCTCTGAGCAGGCATACATTTGGCCAGAATGACTCTGAGCCTGCCTTATGGGATTTCTCTTGTTACAGGGTTTATAAGTCTTCTGTTTTAAGCCTTTCTTATATGGTGGAGAAAATAAATGTCTAATTTGTTGTCATCCAGTAGTGTCTGACTCTTTGTGATCCCATTTGGGGTTTTCTTGGCAAAGATACTGGAGTGGTTTGCTCTTTCTTCTCCAGCTCGTTTTACAGATGAGGAAGCTGAGGCAAACAGGGTTACGTGACTTGTCCAGGGTCACACAGCTAGTAAGTGTCTGAGGTCACATTTGAATGCAGGTCTTCTTGACTGCAGGCCTCTTTGATATCTGTATTTCTTCCATCAGTGCAGATCATCACCTATCCACATCTCCTCTTGTCTCTATCCTTTCATAAATCTGTCATGGAGAATCTCTTTCTTTGCCTGTTAGATGATCCAATGCAGTATTTTCACAAACTCCAGCAATTACAATGTTAACATGCAATGAAGTATGGTAATGAAGAATGTAGGTATATGCAAATTACATCTAAATATTTTATGAAATATCAACTATTAAAATTTCTTTAATTACTCGTGTAACTCTAGAGCAGAAATATTGATGTTATTTGATTTTTCTGATTTCTTTTACATTATGGAAAACTATGCTCTTAGTTGCTATGCCACAATTTTTTCCCTTTGTCTGGCTAGACTTGTTACAAAGTGATTTCTGTAATTGGTTTGACCATAAGATAACAAGACAGGTGATTCAGATTAGTTGGCCTAGTGCCACATTTCAGGGCAAGGGATGAAGGAAATCAGGATAGATCTCCTGTTAGGTCTTGACTGAAGTGGGTGGGTAGTAGTTAGGTGAGATACTCCCCCCTCTCCCCATCCACTTAGAGAAGCTAAATTGTCACATGACAATTTGTCACATGAGGTATTTGGTAATTCTCTATTGTTCCCTTGCGGCTTGAGGCAGAGAAGGGGTAACTATAATTGCATCTGTGTTTGTCCTTCATTTTTGAAGAAGATCATGACACCAGGGAAATGATGATGTGACTTGACTTGCAGTTGACTTTGGTTTGAGTGAGGGAGGGCTGTGCAAGGCCACCAGCCTCATTTTATGATTTTGAGATGACCAAGAATAGCCATAAAAGGAGACAAAATGTCAGGACCATGAATCTGTTTTACTTTGAAAGGAACCCATGGCAGATCTTCCGTCTTGTTTTAGATTATTTCCATGGTTTAAAGCATTTAAAAAGCTTCAGATGATTGTCGGTCTGACATTACCCAATTGTTATACTGTAGAAGTAAAAACTATACCAGGTATGACTGTGAACTAGTACTATAAAGAGAAAAGGGAAAGTTATATGAGGAAATTAGGCCTTTGACAAATGTTGAAATTATGTGGATTAGAAATAGCTTTCTGTATGAAGTTATTGACCCTGTAGTCAAACACTCTGTAACCCAATTAGTTCACATTTCCAGTTAAACATCTCATGGTGATAAAATCCTAAGTTCTTACTGACGAAAACCTCTATGTCTGTGTTTTAATGAAATTTTCTACATCCAGTTTCCATTCAACAAATGCCATGTACCTGGACCCGATAATCAATTCAAAACTAGAATCATTACTTAGATCACTGACAAGTTTCTTTGCCTTGTGCAGTAATTTTCCACTAATGATGAATGTAAACGGATCTATGTAGACCTCATTATCTCCTCCTTTTGCTGTGGAATCAATCAGGCACTATTTCCTAAGCTAACCTTAGTGAATCCCCAGGGAAAACAAGGAATAAAATAATGGAGTCATAGAATCATAGATTTTAGACCTGGAAGGTTCCTTAGGAGTCATCTAGTCCAACCCCCATTTTACATATGAAGAAACAGTGCTATAGAGGCTAATGACTTTGCCAAAGGCCAGAGGTAGTTAGCAGCAGAACCAGGATTCATTCAGATCCATGTCCTCTGATTCCCAATGTAAGGAATACCTTTTCAAGTATATTCAAACGATTACATTTTCTAAGTTATGTTAAGACTTTCCATAACCTGAGATTGAATGGATTGCTTTCCTTGATTGCAGTAGTTTCTAAAAAAAACTGTGGTGGGTAATGTACCAGTAAAAATGATGAGGGCCGCTTTAAGTAGACCATCAGATTTAGCTTATTGATATTTTAAGCAAAGCCTTGCTTTCATTCAGTAAATCTTACCAGTTAGTCATATTAGGAAAGAGGAACCTTTTTCTATTTAAATTTAGTTTAATTTTATGAAAAATATTTTATTATCAGGCCCATTGGTGTCATATGTAACAAAAAGCAGAATTTTTTGAGTTTCACACAAAATATCAGGAAAGGTCTAATAGTCTGCTGCTTATGAGGAGGCCCTGATATAAGGTATTGGAGGCTATAAGAGGGATAGTATATGATTAGATGAAGATAAAAGCAGGTGAGGTTGAGCACAGGAGGAGTCAGGGACAGAAGGTGCAAGAGGTGATGAAAGGAGCTCCTTATAGAAGAAAGAACAGGAACTGACAGGAACCTTATCAGGATCTGCAATCGTTTTTCTGAGACCCATACTTATTAGAAGAAAAAGACATTGTTTTGCAGACACCTGATTAGCTGAAGGGCAGCATCATCCTCTAGGATTATCTATAGGCTGAGAGAAAGGAAACTTTTCAGGAATTTGCCTGTGTTGCTGTTCTGGTATGAGAGGGAAAACAAAAGAGGGAATCGTAAATTTTCATCTACTTTGCTGAGAGAAGAGATGTATCTTTGCTAAGACCTGATTGGATAAAATAGAATCCCCTGCTATTTGAAGAATTGGATTCGGAAAGACTATATGCCCTTTTATTATCTAAATTTTGAAAGGGAAAAAATCCTCAGAGCCACAGACCATATTTGAGTTTTCTGCCTTAAGGAAACTGTTTATCAGTGAAAAAGCATAACACTTTCTCAACAACCTGACAAAGGTGGCCTTTAGCTAAAAGAGATAGTCATTACTTTGGCTGCCTAAGAGGCTTTACCCAATAAGAGGTATATGAAGAGCAGAAGAAATTTCAGAGAAGCAGTTTAGTGAGCAAGTGCCATGTGGCATAGATCCATTATCCAAAGAGACCAAAGAGATCAAAGTCTATGGTCCAGTGCTGTGAGTTGCTCCAGGCTTATGGATTTTCCTATTTATGTACTTTCCTGCTAGTTTTCTGTAAGTGTGTGCTTACTCTCCTTATCCCTCAGTGAACACTTTATTGGTGGGAATGCAAGTTTATGGGTAGATTGTTATGTTTTGGTTATTCTTGCTTTTGCATTCTGTTCATTACATATGATGACTATTCTTGGTTTTGCCTTATTATTTAGAAAAAAATTTCATATTTAACAATCAATCATATAATTGTGATTGATTCGTGTAAGTGGAAAGCACACCAGTGGGGATTCAGGATACAGAGATGAGTAATAGGAATATATCCTTCCATATACTAGATTTACCCCTAGATCCCTAAGAAGGAGTTTAGGGGTTTAGGGATTTAGGGGTTTAGGGATGCTCAGGACCCCCAAATCCCGACATGCTGGGGCTTGCCAAATGAATTCAACCCAAGCCTTCTTACAGCCAAAGAAAAACAAAGTTTATTAAAGATTTGCCATGTTGGGTAGACTCTTAAGGAATCTGAGCATTTGTGACACTAATGCCAGTGTGCTGGATTGAATCTGAGCAACTTCATGGAGAAAAGATGGATCTTATGTACAGAAAAGACTGTGGGAGGGAACGAGGAAGGGTCAAGTAATCTGGGGTGACTAGAGGAGAGGCTTAGGGAGGGTCTTGTGGAGTCTAAGGAGGATCTTGAGGGGACTGGGATGACTAGAGGTCAAACTCCAGGAACCAAGAGAATGGGATTTTGATGGGATCAAGGGTGGGAAGAAGCCAGAGGCAATGGGGAGGTAACAGAGATTGAGGCCTAGTGATAATGGAAGGCTTATGGCCTCAGGCAAAGGCCAGATGAAGTGGGAAGATTCAAGGTGAGTTAAGGGCATCCCAAGAGACTGTACCCCATCACAAAAGCAGGTTGGAGTAAGTGAACCAGTCTAGAGAATAGTCTTCATGTGGGTGCCACCCTGAGGCTAAATAAAGATGAGGAAACTGAGAACAGTAAGGTTAAGTGACTTGCTCATACAAATAGTATGTATTAATGATGAGATTTGAATCTAGGAGCCCTCCCTCACTCAAATTAAAGTCAACTGCAAGTCATGTCATCATGTCCCTGATGCCATGGTTCTCTTTAAGAACGAAGGACAAACACAACAGCCTATAAATATCACATTTGCATCACTTCCCTTTTTACCTTAGTTTTCTGCCTTCTTTTTTTTTTTTTTTTGAGACTCTGCCAGCCAAGGACATGCCCCCAGAAGGAAAAACATTGTCTTCATAATATAGCAAAGCTCCTGCCAGTAGTGCTCTCTGCTTTACATGCAGGCTGCTCAATTTGATACTCAGTATCTAAACTCGTCTTTGGCCTTTCCTCAGTCAGAGGTTATGTTTGGTGCATCTTTTTGTTTCCAAAATATTTGGGGTAAAAAGGCAGAGAATGTCTTTGTTTCTTAAATAATTAATCTGAATGAAGTATGAACAGTGAGTAGTCTAGTGCACCGGTGGACTTAAATTATTATCTGTATTGTATACCTTTAGCTGTTGTCAAAGATATAAAGAGATTCTCTAAAAAACAACTGGTTGAAAAGTGAATAATTCAGTCTATTATTTGTTTTGTCCACATGTCACCAGATAACTGATTCCTTGCTTTATTTTCCTTGTAGATCTCTGCCATTCCCATATAGTCCTTTTGGTTTGGTTTAACAGACTCAGTCCTGTTGCCTTTGAACTTCATGGAACAGTGAATGCACAATGAAAACACTCGCTCCAGAGTCAAGGGAGTGTGGATCAAATCCTACCTTTGGTTCTTACCATTCATGTGACTTTAGGCAATTCACTAAATCTTGGGCCTCCATTTCCTTATCTGTAAAGTGAAAGGGTTGGATTAGACAGCCTCTGAAATCCTTTCAACTACTGCATTTATGATCCTGTGATTCTTCATGAGTCAATGATGGTAATGCTGGGTTTTGCCTATAAGTGGTATCAAACCCTTGTAGGTTAAAAGATAGGACATCTCCTGAAAACTCAGAACTATACTTCTGCCCAACTTAAAAAAGAGGATTTCCACATGACATTTACTGAAGTAAAGCTTACATGGTCACCTTCAAGCATATTTAATCCAAGTATCAGCAGCCTGAGAGCCTATATGTGTCTCAGAGATAACTTAAGACCATGTTTCATTTAATGCTCGCTTATAGGTTCTGCTTTTGCCAGGCTTCTGACTAACTGAATTGATTCAGGAGAACTAATCTTCAAAGACTCTTGCTTCCCTCTGCCAGCTGGTCCCTTCATAGGTTTTTTTTTTTCCTTTTAGGATATAATGAACAGATAAAGATGAAGGTCCTACCTTGCTAAGTGGCTTTCTTGCTGCCAGAAGATCAAAACAACATTTCTCAGGTTTGGTCAATTTCCAGGTCAATCAGTTGAATCTCTTGATTTAAAAGGCTAACAGAAAAATTTGTGGGGGAGAAGGGGGTTAAGTGGGGAAGGGATGGCTAGCAGTTATATGTAAGGTATATAGCCAATTTGGATATAATTTCTTTCTCAGTAAAAATGATTGCTTATTAGCATATATAGCAGGTGGGATGAATAATTAGACTAATGTATTTTTAGACTCATCTGAAATATTAGGCAGTGGGGTGCAAACTCTCCAGCAGGTCCTACCAAGCAGAAAAATATTTAAGTATAGAATCAGTGACAGATTGTATACATGTGTATACAAAGATCTATCTAAATAAGTGTAGCGACAATGTGGCTAGCAGCTGCTGTAGGGGTGTAAGACCCAACAAGACCAGCAACAAGAGCTGCCAGCACAGCTTTGATCTGACTTTCTAAGGAAAGCAACTTTAAGGGGTTAACAATCCTACTTTAATTAAACATGCGTATGTCATTCACTTAGTTCAGGGGGAAAAGCCAGCACCCTGAGCTTCAGAGCAAATACAAACAGAAACAATATAAACAGACCAAATCACAATTATAGTTACCAGAGAAGCACCAACATCTGGATTTCTTCAAAGCTGGGGTGGGGGGTGGGGGGTTGGGGTGGGAGGCAGAGGGCTCTTAATAATTGCTCTCGGAGTCTCTACACCAACAATTTTCCAGTGAGTGAGAGCCCCAAACAATGCTAACCTCTGAGTTTATAAACCCTTCTTAGGACCTGAAGGCTTCATGCCTAATCAGCAAGAGGGTGTGGGCCTGGGCCTTTACATCTAGTTAGTAAAAGGGCGTGAACCTAGGGCTTTACACCTAGTAAGACTTAATCAAAGGCACTTGATTACTTTAGCATTCTAAAAGAGAAAACAGTCATAAGTCCCACCCTAATTACAGACACAAAAAGGAGAGGCACCATTACAAGAAATTTTTCTACCAAGTCAAAAAATGTTTTGCCATAGGATCTCATGAAGGCCATTTACCAAGGCATGGAGTTGTACCCTACTGAAATTGTGGATTTTTCAAAATCATTGATCTAAAGTTTTCTTCCTCTTTCCTGTTCAGGCTTCATTCCGGACTTTTTCTACAGTGTCCCAGTTCTTCATCCCGAAACCTCAATGTAGCCCTGGAATTTACACATTGGAAGCATACTCTGCTCTCCCTCCCCACCCCCAATGTATGTAGACTCCACATTTAAGGAGGGTAACCAGGCCAGCTGTATCATCTTTCTTTTTAACCAATACTCAGGACTTCCTCTATCATGGCCCCATGCCAATTACCTCCCCCATTTTAGTTTCCTTGTATGTGTTATCTTCCTATTTGCATTTCTAGTGCTTAGCACCAGGCTTGATATTCAGTTAAGAGCTTAATAAATGCTAATTGACTGGCTTTTGCTTTCAAGAATACACAAAACTGGTCATGAGTAGTGAACCAAAGAACCTCGCATTAAAACATTAAGCATGAAAATTTGGTCAGAGTTGTTTTCCTATTTTGTGCATAGGTCAACTGGTCACCATAATTTTAGTGATTTGGAGATGAGGACTAACAGTCATTCTTTCTTGGACTAACTCAAATTTCATGAGTGTTAGCAGGAGAAAGAGGACAATCCTTTTCATTGTTCTTCAAAAAGGAGCTCCTTTTCTTGTAGATTTGTCATTTTTCATTTGGTGGAACAAAGTTTTTGTTACCTAAAGTAAAAAAAAAATTATTCAAAAAAATTTTAAAGTAATAGTTATTGATGGGAAACTGTAACCATTATCCAACAGAGGCAACTCCATGTTGAATGAAACTGATACATACATACATATACATACACATACATATATATATAAATATAAATGAATATATCTTTTTGAAATTCTTTTTGGGGGAAGAAGGAATCAGGCCTTCGATTTCATTAGGTGTAGGAAGCTTTCAGTGTGGAAACTTCCTCCAATAAAGCAGATTGGTAACTGATAGTCTTATAGTGTAGCCTGGGGACAGTAAGAGGTGGATTGACTTGTTCACAGTCCCATAGAGAGTATGTGTCAGAGAGAGTTCTTGGGCCTAGGTCACTATGGGATGTTGGATAGAGTGCTGAGCTGGGAGGCAAGGAAGCCTGGATTCAAATCCTGTTTCTGACACTTAATAGCTCTATGACCAGGGGCAAGTCATTTTAACTCTCTGGGCTTCAGTTTCCTAATAAATCTGCTGTTGAATGAAAGTACCTATGTAAAGACTAGAAAGAAATAATACGTGATATTATCTCTAGTTTCCTGTTACTTTTTGTAGAAGGTGGTATCTGAGCTGATCCTCAAAGGAACCTAAGGGTTCCTAGAGGCCAAGATGAGGCAGAAATACATTCCAGGTATGTGAGACAGCTTGTGAAATAACATAGAACTGGGAGATAGAATGTCATATATAAGGAATAAGAACACAGGGGGCACGAAGGTAATCAAAATGAAAATAAGTCAGTAAAGTGTGATGTCATAGAAAGAGGGAGAACTTGGAGTCTTAGGACCTGCTTTCAAATTTCAATCCTACTGTTTATTACCTTTGGCAGGTTACTTAACCTCATTGGTTCTCAGTTTTTTCATCTATAAAATGGAGTTGTACTACAGGTCTTCTAAGGTCCCTCGTAGCTCAAAATCTCTGATCATATGAAAGGGGAATTGGAGTCAGAAAATGGAGGGCTTTAAATACCAAACTGAAGAGTTGGCATTTTATCCTAGAGACATAAGGACCACTGAAGTTATTTTTTTTAATGTGGGAAGGTATATGATTATACCTGTTATTTATAAAAATAATTTTGTCAGCCATATGGAGCATTGGTTGGAAAGAAGAGAGTCTGGGGACAGAGATTAGTTTAGGAGCCTATTCCAACTGTGAAGGCACAAAGTGATAAATGTTGAACTAGATTAGTGGACCCGTGAGGGAATAAGCAAGGGTATCTGTAAGAAATGTCATAGTGACTGTCAGTGTACCTGATGCTGGTTCAATAGTCTCAGTACCACCCATGGTCCAAAATGCATTTTTTTTTGCAATAACATAATCAGACTATTCTTTGAGTTTTGAAAGGAGATTTTTTTTTTTGTTCTGAGTAGTGTGAGAGTTGGGGCTAAAGTGATTTGAACTGAGGCAAAGCTTCAGTTACATTTCAAAATAAACAAGTCTCAAGATGGTGAAGATGGCACTTGACAAGCAGCACAGCTGTCAAAGAGGAGGATGTGTTTTTCTATCTTGGGATCCATGACCTACACCAACATAGAGGCTGTAAATGACATGGCAAAGAAATAAAAGACAGCTAGAGAGGGAAAAGTTTAATTTTCGACCACAATGCAAGCTCCTTTTTAGAATCTATTCTTCCCAGAAAGATGTGATCCTTTCCAACTTGAAAGATTGGAGCACTTTCTAACTCTATGGTACTTTGTGTATTTTATCATTGTACTGTCATTATATTTACACTTATCTCTTGTAAATTTTTGGATATAATGTAAGGTACATATGATGGGGTGCTTGTGCTTGTATCCTAATTCTAACAGCCTCTGTTTGGTTGCCTGTACCAGAATTCCAATTCCAAAACACAAGAAGTTCTCAAAGCATATTCTCTCCCAGGCAGCCTCTCTATAGCTAAAGGGCAGCATGCCCCAAACTATTTCTGTTCCTTCCTCAGTAAGCAGCTATGCCCAAATGTAGATTGATTTCCAGGTGCTGATAACTGACTATACACTGAGTCTAACACATATCCTAGACATAGTCAAATGTGTACTCCCTTACATTAATCTTGACTAACAAGACACTTGATGGAACTGAGCCAGTATCTCTAGCTAGCCCTGACTTCTTGCTGACTTAGTGACGTTTCACAGCAAAAACCACACCTCCACCTAGTGCCCCCCCCACCCCGTGGGCTATTTCCCAATGAACTCTGTGCAGTAGATACAAAAAGTGCATGTTCCTTTAAGAACTCACCACCCCTCAACCGCTCCCTAATCCTACCCCAAAACACCTAATTGACAGGTTTTACTCCTAAATCTTGTACTTAAACTTTCCCTGTAGCCCTGTATGGTTGCAGGTTCCCTAAGAACTCTTGCCAGCTATAAAGTGTAATAAATCTTTGCTACCTTGACTTAAAGAATGCTTGGGTCCACGAATTCATTCCAGGCAACCTGGGAACTTTGGTTTGGGATTCCTACATCCCTGGGTTTCTTTTCTCCCTCAACACATATGCCTAACTAATTTATTCTTATGTATGCTGACTAGTGCATGGAAACATTAAGACTTAACAGTTATCAATGCCCAAAATCAAGTGCTGCTAATTTATCGCATGCAATTAGCCATTTGACAATATGAACATCAACTCCTCTACGGGAAAAAAAACAAAAAACAAAACCAAACACCAATCTTATTTCTAGATGTCTAGGTAAATGCATCTCATGCCAGTGTATCATGAAAAGGTTCCCTCACTATCCAGCCAGAAACTGAGTCTCTCTCTCTGAGTGGCTGTCTGGCAAGTCTTTGTCCGTCAGCACTGCTTTCAGGCAAACATGAGGTGCTTGAGTCTCAAGTTTGGGGAACACTTTCTGTCCTACTTGTGACCCAGGAGCGTTTTTGTTTTATCTAGTGGCAATAGCTAGTTACATTCAAGTTCTAATTGGTAGGGGATTACATGAGCTGTTAGTAAAGTTGTTTACATTATTTTCTCATTGGTGGTCTGTTCCATCTAAGGATGCACATATGCTTAGAAGTACTTAATGTTGTTTACCAAACCATGCCACACAAATATTTATCTTATTATTGAAACCTTACAGAAAAACAACCAAATGGCAAAACAGCTCAGTCACAAAATGGAGGTTTAAAACAGAACAGAGTCAGTTTTGTTAACTTAACACACTTATTCTTACTACTCTTGATGGGAGGGATTATGTCTTGCCTTTTTGTATCCTCACATAGTACCTTGAACATAAGAAGTAATAAATACTCCAGTGAATGAATGAACTAACCTGTGAGGAATTGAATTTTATTACTGTTTTAAATGAACACAAGTAATTTAAAAGAACAGGAGTAAATTTTTTACTGGTGATACTTAATTCTTAGTCATGTCTATGAGACATTATATTCTTAGTGTAAATTTAAAGCTGGAAAAGACATCAGAGGTCATCAGGTCCAACCCCCTCATTTTACAGATGAGGAAACTGAGGCCCAGGAATGTTAGATGATATACCCAAGGTCATGCAGATAGTACATCATCATAAGCAAGATTTGAACCTAGCTTCTCTAACTCCAGAACCAGTGGTTTAAGTCCTGTAGAACTCTGCCTTCCGTATCACATAATGAAGCAGCTAAGGTCCAGAAAGGGTAAGTGATTTGCCCAAGATCACTCAGATATTAAGTGAGAGAGCCAGGTCTTGAAACTGGGTCCTCTGATTCTCTGTACTCCCTTCCATTATATCATTTTACCTTTCAAAGATTTCTGGGAAAATCTTTGATTTTGTAAATTAAAATTGATAGCTGCTAGCCATAGAAAAGCATTCCTTTGAAACAGTGGGAAGAACCATGTAGTATAAGTCCATTTCTTGCCTACAGCACTGTTACAAAGATAAATGAAGCAAAGACTTTAAAATGCTTTTATAGCACAGAAGTAGAAAAGGCTCTTAGGAAAAAATGTTATTTTTATATCTGTTTTTAGGTTCTGGACTCGTACGCTTACTTTCAAGTGAATAAGGCTATCTTTACTCATTTCGTTAGACTGGTTTGTGATACCTTAACTTCTAGCAAAACAGCTAAACACAGAATGAAAACAACTTGGTGATTAGAACGGAGCTTTGATCTACAGCAAAGAGGGAGTGATGGAGAGTGTCTATAGGGTGGCACATCCTAGCTGATTCTTAAATTAGATATTGTCTCATATCCTAAACCTCTGATGAATTGAAAAGTGTCTCCATGTGTTCCTTTCATATATCAACTAACTACCCACTTGTCTAAGTATGAGACTTACCATCTGTTAGGTATTTATGGATTCTCTGACTACCAGCTCCTATAGAAAGGCTCTTCCCATGTTACTCAAAGTCAGTTGCTTTCTCATCCTCCTCTTGAAAGGTACTGAGGAACTGGATCAAGGATTCCATGTCTATGCACCAAGTTATACATCTAGGCTCCTCAACCCCTCCATGAGAACACTGCATTTTCATTAAGTGTAGCTTACATTTGCATCTATGATATGTGGGCCCTGTGGGTACTTCATGTGATACTTTGGGTGGGCTACCATTCTCAAAATTCATGAGAAAATAGGGTGTCATTGTATTAATTAATCAAATGTCTTAGGCTTTGCTTATTCTGCCAAAGCCTTGAGCCTAAGGAACTAAGTCACATAGGTTAGTGATTTAAAGAATAGGTGTACCTCTTACTCACGGAGATGCAGGAGAAGGATAGATCAAATACTTACTTTTTAGTGAATTCTATGCTAAGAAGCATCAAGAGGAGAGCATATTCTTGGGAGCTGATGGTCTTTTTATTTTTCTCATAGGCTATTGTTGTGGTTGACTTGTATGTGTCCCAGTCTTTGTGGGTCTGGAAAGCCGTGCTTGATAATTCCCGTTTTTGCTGTATGTTTGTACCTAGTTAAAAAAAAAAAAAAAAGATTTGTTTCATTGATTCAATCTTTCCAGATTCTTAATTCAATTTGGAATCAAGGTACATTCTGACATCAAGGATAAAATGTAGTGTCATTTGTCTACCAGATGGGGAGTTACTCCAACCATCAGCCAAGTAGTCTCATCAGATTCCCTATGGTTTGGTGGAGGGGTGGAGGGGAAAGTTTAGGGTAAATTCCATCATCTTCCAGGTCAGGGAGGATTTTTTGCTTTTTCAAAAGCTTCCAGTCTCTCTTCTTTGTGCGAGTTCCCAACATGCAAACTGCCCTAAATGCTGTTCCTTACTCCCGTCTGGAAGGAGAGTGTCGGTTCTTCACACCTGAATCACTTCTGGAGTGCTGGTTCATTCAGTTTCAGTCTCTGACAGCTGCTCTGGCTAGTGCTAGAACAGCCTCTGTGATGTGTCTACAGAATCAGAGTCCTGTGACTGATCACTCTCTCCGTCATCTTCTTTCCCTCTAAGGCTAGCTTCCATCTATTTTATTTGTCTTGTATGCACTAATTGCATTTGTGTATGTTGTCTGTCCCACTAGATTGTGAGTTCTTTGAAAGTAGGGACCCTGTTTGTGCTTTTTTTCTTTGTGCCTCCAGGACATCTCTGAGCACATAATAAAATGCTTGTAGATGGAAAAGAAGTTCCTCTCAAGGACAAAACTGAAAGATAAAAAGGGAGAAAGGAAGAGCTACACAGCCACTTACTGATTCTTGGCACTCCTCTCCCCTCCTATCGTTTGGCTTCATCATGCTGTGAGTGAACATTTGGTGCAAATACATTTGTTTTCTCTGGGAAGGAAGAAGGAAAAAAAATGGATAGCAATTGTCAGAAACATTCTGTTATTGCCTTTTCTAGTCTACAAATCACTGTCACCTCTGCCCCTGGAGCAAATTCGAGAGAAATAAGAAGGAATAGTTTGAGCACTGGTTATTTCCTGGCATGTCATCAGTCTGTTCTCTGCTCCACAACTGTTGCTATTACTTCCTAAACTTCAGGTGTTATCTTCCCTTTGAATATGCCCCTTACCTAGTTTCTAGTCTTCAATACATTATCTTCTTGACAAGACCACATAGGGTGCAATGAAAAGAGAGGTGGTTTTAGAATCAGAAGACCTGGGTTTGAATTCAGACTCTGACATCTACTAGCTATTTGACCTGGGGCAAATCACTTGACCTCTTTGGACTTCATTTTACTTATCTAAACGGATTGGATATACAAAGTGGATGAGATAGATAGTTAAATGACACAGTAGATAAAGCACAGGACTTGCTGTTAAGAAGACCTGAAATTGAATCTTACCTGATACTTAATAGCTGTAGGACTCACCTCAAGTCACTTGACCTCTGTCTGCTTTGGTTTCTTCATCTGTAAAATGGGTTGTAGTTGTGGTTTGGCCTTCATTCTCCAAGAGGCCCATGACATCAGGGAAATGATGACATGACTTGCAGTTGACTTTGATTTGAGTGAGGGAGGGCTGTACAGGGTCACCACCCTCACTTTTTCCTCCAGAGCCATCTGGGTCCAGTGGCCAGATACCTATCAGTTCAACTAGAGATGGCCCCGGATGCAGTGGGAGACCTTGGCCCTGTTAAGCTAAGATCTTTTCAAGTTCTCATTTTGAGTGAGGCAACACTCATTCAGTGGATAGGCCTCTTTAAGAAGAGAGTCAAAGGATGGCTCCTTTAACAATAAAAAAAATCAAACTGGAAGGGGAAGACCCTCAGGGTTGAGGGCCAAAAGAGAAACAGTTACTATTTACATTTACTCTAAGCCAGGAAGGCCCCAAAATAACCTTACTATAGCAACTACCTCACAGATTGTTGTGAGGATTGAGTGAAATAACATTTGCAAAACACTTTGCAAACCTTGAAGTAAGTTCGATAGAAATGTTAGCTAGTAATATTATCAGCACAATGAAGTCGATTATAGTAGATGGCTATGGGATCCCTTCTAGATCTAAACCTGTGATCTTCATCTCCCGCCGAGGTTAACTAATTTCTAGACATTATGCCCAGTATATTTCCTCATTGGGAATACTCTTTATATATATAGTGAGGTCCTGATTAGTGAAAATGATGAATCCCTTGAAGTAGTCATATGTATTTGAATTCACGCTATTCAAAGCTATAATTATATAAAATATAGTAATTGGTTCCAGCTCATTGAAAATACTCAGTCTGAATTCAAATCATGTGAGCACTTCATAGGATTCATTTACACTCGTTGGGATCCAGTTGTAATACAGGTAGAGTTTTGCCTTTTTCCTTGTAGACTTGAAACTGTATCTGATCTTTCCTCCAAATTCTTGACAGCACTGAGAAATATACTTTCATCACACTAATCAAAATGATCAGTTCTCAATCGGACTCTAATCCCACCCTTGCACACCATTTTCCAGTGACTAATTGCCATGGTGCTCATTAGCCCAATACTCCATTAAATTACAAGAGGGATTAATAAGGTAGTTGTATAGCCCCATTTTGTAAAGTTAAAAAAAGGGAAGAACTCTGCCTAGGTGAGCTGGCCTGACCCCATATCTTGATGCAAACCCACTCTACCAGTTTATTAGTTTGATTATGGAAGTTAGCGGATTTGAAACCAGAACATGTTACTTTATCACATATTTCTGATAGTTTCCCTTTTTATGAGTGATTTATATTTCAACTCCCATGCTGTTTAATAAACCTCTTACCTAGTCTCTTCCTCATGCACAAAATGTTACTTCAGTTGTACTTCAGCTAATCCATTTAAGAAGGCAGGCAAATTCTCAGGAGGTGCCTTGTGGAATGTCTAATTAGCTGATCTTAGTTCATACTTGCGGTATATTTAACTGAATTAGCTAGCTCAATCAATTAGGATGATCGGGAAAGGCCCCTTGGAAGCCACGTAGTCAGTTTACAGATGAGGAAATGAGGATGACTCGTCTAAGGTTACACACGTAGTGAGGCTGGATACAAACCCAGGCCTTCTTGACTCCAAATCCAGCCGTCCATTCATTACACTATACTGCCTCTCAGGATTATAAAGCATGAGCTTTTATAAACAAGTGGGTAAAAAGGTCACAATGGACCTTTGATGGATCATTCTTTCAATGGAAAGCTCAATGACTAAGGACTAAGGACAGTAGCTCCACACACTCATTAATATTGACTAACCACTTGGGCCAGAGAGAGTTGAGGATAATAGCAACTTCAGAAAAACATATTTTAGTTTGTAGCTTTGGCTTTAAAACACTCATCACTTTGCTTTGCTTTGATATTGTTCTTTTCAAAGCAAACTTCTAAATTCACACTTTGTAGGAAAGCTTGTCCTGCTGTAAAGATCTAAAAATCACGGAATTCGCCTTGTACCAGACATGCAGTTTCTCAGGAATTTTGCCTAACAAATGACTGTCTGATTGTTGACTGTCATACATTCATTTTCAAATGTGGCAGATTTCAAAGATAAGCCATCTAATCTGGTAAAATGTTTGGAAATTAGGGATTTACAAGTCAGACTGTCAATAAAAAGTTATTAAGCATATACTGTGTGCCAGGCACTATGCTAATTGATACAGGTAAACGACAACAACAACAAATCAAAAAGCAGCATCTACCTTTAAGGAGCGTCCCTTCCAATTGAAGAGATGACATAAATAACTAGATATATACAAAATAAGCACAAAGTAAAGTAATCTGAAAAGGGAAGGCATTAGTAGCTGGGATATGAGAAAAGACCTCCTTCAGAAGGTGAGACTTGAGCTGAGTCTTGAAGAAAGTGAGGGAAAGTAGGACACATATTTGAAGGGTGAAAGCATTCCAAGATCGAGGGACAGCCAGAGCAAAGGCACCAAGATGGAAGATGGAGGGTCCTATCTGAGGAAGTGTAAGCAGACCGGTGTAGGAGGCCTAGAAAAGGTTTGAACATCAAACAGAAAACTTTATCCTTGAGGGAGCCAGCCACTGGACCTCATTGAGCAAGGTTAGACCAGAGTAGCCCACCAAAGTTTTGGAAGTTAAAAAAAGTGATGGAGTCAATTTACCAATTATTAAGATGAACTAAACCTTTTAATATTAAAGGGATGCCTTAGGGATGGGGTATATAAGTGTTAAGGAGGACTAGCACTTCTGGTGTGAAGGCTTGCTGAGTCCTTTTTCAGGGCTGCTCATCTACTTTTCATGTCTATCTGGCACTCAACTCTCATTTTGGCTCCAAAAAGCTGTAGCATATACAGCAGGCACAACTTGATAAAATGTCATAGCAGACAAGCCAAACCAGGTTGAGGGTAACTGACAGATGTCAAACCCATCAATGAGTTAGGGGAATATCTACCCTAAGCATGTGAAGATTTTGCCTGAAGGAGTGCACAGATGAGAACAATTTGTTCCAATGGCCATGATGGTGGCTGAAGCGGGCACTTTAGTGCTTAGGAGTGCTTAGGGCTTGGTCAGACTTTGAAGACACCAAGGTCATCAATTGCGTCCCAGACCATTGCCAGGATCTGGAAGAGAGAGAGTGAGGCTCATGAACTCTGCCTCACTTAAATCCAGTTCACACATGAGTCAAGACATCATTCGCGACATCATTGGTTCTGTTAGAAAATGAAGGACAAACAACAACCACCTTAGGGGTATTAAAATAGTAGATTGTAACAAGAGCAGGGACTGTTTTGTTTCAGTCTTTGTAAGCTCAAATGTGTACGTCTATATTAGGGACAAATAGTGCAAGTGGGTGTCAATTACCTTTAGGAAACTGAAAAGCTCCTTTAATGAACTGAAGCAACTCAAAGGCCCATTTTAATTCATGCCAACTTTCTACCTATGTTGTTTTTATGACTGTGTGACATGGAACATAGCAGTCTCTGAAGAACTGAGAGTGAGTCTCCCACAGAGGACAATGGAGAGGACTGAATTGGCTGTGAGCAGGCTGTAGCACAGTACTAGTGAGGAGCTCCGAAGAAGGACAAGATGAAAGGGATGTCATCCGGAAAATGAATGCCAAAAAGAGGGTACAGGACAACTTGTGAGTAAGGGAAGAATGGCAAGTAGACAGCTGGAATGTTTCACTGTCATCCTTGTGTTGCCAAGGAAAAAGTGAAGAAGGTCTCCAGTACGGTGTGTAGACTTCCTTTGGCAGACTTATAGCAAGACATGGACGGGTCACCCAGGCAATGCAGCCTTGGGCTGTGATCTGCATCATTGGAAGACACTTCTAAATTAATGAAGTCACTGAACCATTTGAATATTTGAAAGATTATCCCTAAAACCTGGCCCAGTGGGGGGCGGAGCCAAGATGGCGGCTGGGAAGCAGTGACTGGCGTGAGCTCCCCACCAAGTTCCTCCAAAAACCTATAAAACAATGGCTCTGAACCAATTTTAGAGCTGCAGAACCCACAAAGTGGCAGAGGGAAGCAGGGCTCCACCGCAGGACAGCCTGGATGGTCCCTGGGTAAGGTCGGTCCCACACGGACCTCC